>OX422208.1:6636600-7288451 GCA_949130495.1 Sambucus nigra | reverse complement strand
GACGAGGAAAGTTGTCAAAGTATGTTGATCGTAGAGATGAAAGAGGAAATGAAGATCGAGAAAGAGAGAGATCTAGATCTCCTCGTCGGGCAGAAGAAAACAGGAAAAGACATCATGAAGATGATACAAAGGATGACCCTGATCTTACCGAAAGGCCAAGTCAACCAGAACGCGAGGTATTTTTAATACGTTTCGGAACATTTGATTGTAATGTTATTACAGGTGGAGATGCAGGAGGAGGAGATCTTACTGCAGAAAGAAAAGCTTACCTCGGTGAGGCTCAGGCTTGCTCATACATTCAACGGATAAATATGGTTGAGGAGGATCGCCCGAGGAAGATAAACAAAGAGAAGATGGTCATTAGTTTTTCAAAAAACGACCTTGAAGGTGTTCTTTACCCTCACGACCACCCTTTGGTGATCAAAATGAGGATGAAAGAAGTAGTGATTTCAAGGGTTCTGGTAGATAATGGTAGTTCGGCAGACATCATGTTCTACTCATGCTTTGACAGTTTAAATTGAAAATTATCTCAATTGGAGCCTTATCACAGACCTCTCCTGGGTTTTGCTGGCGAGAAAGTTTTTCCACTTAGGACGCTTAAGTTGGATATATTCATTGGAACTTGTCCTTCTTGTCGAACAGAAAGAATACGCTTCTTTGTTATGGATAAGAATGTGCAATCAACTTACAACATCATCATGGGAAGAGTTGGTTTGAAGAAGTTCGAAGCAGTTCCATCTACAGTACATCAGTGCTTAAAATTCCCAACAAATTTTGGAGTAGGAGTTGGGAAAGGTGATCAAAAAGTAGATCGGGAATGCTATTATTCATCTGCCGAGCAATAGGAGCTTGAAGAGTCAAGGAAAAAGACTACTACCTACCAGGTGGATGAAGGTACAGAAATTGAAACACTGGATCCCAGAGATGAATCCCAACTTGTAAAAGTACAGGTGGTGGAATCTACAAAAAATGTTATTCTGTACGACGAACACCCTGAACGAACAACTCAGATAGGTTCGTCGTTGGATGCTTGAGAAACAGAGAGAAAACTTTTGCATGGAGTCATGAAGACATGCCAGGAATAGATCCAAACTTCTTATGTTATGAGCTCAATGTGAATAAGGAGATCAAGCTTGTAAAGCAGAGAAGAAGAGTATTTAGTCCCGAAAAGAATCAAGCTATACAAGAGGAGGTCGAGAAGCTCTAGAAAGCTCGATTCATTAAAGATGTGAAATATCCAGACTGGTTAGTAAATGTGATGATGGTAAAGAAGAAAAACAATAAATGGAGAATGTGTGTTGATTTCACTGATCTCAACAAGGCATGCCCAAAGGATCACTTTCCATTGCCCAGAATTGACCAGCTAGTGGATGCTACCTCGGGGCACGAGCTTCTCAGCTTCATGGACGCTTACTCTAGCTACAACCAGATCAAAATGAAACCTGAAGATAGGGAAAGTACTTCTTTTATTACCCCTAGGGGAACTTATTAGTATAATGTTATGACTTTTGGTTTGAAAACTGCAGGTGCGACATACCAGCGGCTGATGAACAAGGTTTTTGCTGAACAAATCAGTTGCAATATGGAAGTCTATGTCAATGATATGCTGACAAAGAGAAAGAAAGATGCTGATCATCTAGTTGACTTAGGTCAGACCTTTGATCAACTGGATAAATACCAAATGAAGCTCAATCCGATGAAGTGCACATTTGGAGTACGAGAAGGAATGTTCCTCGGGTACATCGTCAACCAGAGAGGCATTGAGGCGAATCCAGAAAAGATCAAAGCTCTTTTAGGGTTGTGATCTCCAACGATGAAGAAAGAGGTGCAGAGTCTTACAGGACGAGTTGTAGCGCTCAACATATTTGTATCCCGAGCAACTGATAGATACATCCCATTCTTCAAAACACATCGAAAAACATTCGAGTGGAATGATGAATGTGAAAAAGCCTTTCAAGACTTGAAGAAATATTTGGGAGCACCTCCACTATTGTCCAGGACAGTAATGGGAGAAAAGTTGTGCTTGTACCTGGCAGTATCAGAGAATGCAGTCAGCTCGACATTGATTAGAATGGAGAATGGAGTCCAGAAGCCAATTTATTACACAAGTAAGGCTTTCCGAGGTGCAGAGATCAGGTACCCAAAGCTGGGAAAATCGTCATTGGCATTAATTGAGGCAAGTAGAAGAATGAGGCCATATTTCCAGGGCTATACCATCGTCGTGTATACCGACATGCCATTGGGACAAGCCCTTCATAAGCCAGAAAAATCAGGGAGACGGATGTACTGGGCAATAGAGCTCGGTGAATATGATATTGTGTATGAACCCAGATCATCACTAAAAGGGCAGGCTGTAGCAGATTTTCTAGTAGAGTTTACTTATCCTGATACCCTCGAGGAACAAAAGTTGCTCGCCGATCAACTTGTGGATGTTACAGGATCAACAAACACAAGCTCAGACAAACTCCGGTTAGTAAAAGGGCTTGTGGATGTTGAAGGATCATCAAATTCGAGCTCAGACCAACTCCGGTTGGTAAAAGGGCAAGAAGAGATGATCGAAGAGGAGCGAGAAATATTAGGGGAGGATGAAAGGAAAAAACAAATATTTCACCGAGGAACTCTATCAGATAAGAAATTTGAAGACGAGTTACCGACATGGAGATTATATGTAGATGGGTCATCTTCCACAACAAGTTGTGGAGCAGGGATTGTTTTGAACACCCCAGACGAGATTGACATGGAATACGCCCTACGATTCCAATTCAAAGCTTCCAATAATGAGGCTGAGTATGAGGCCATGATAGTAGGTCTTAATTTAGCAAAGATTATGGAAGCGCAACAAGTGATAGTATTCAATGATTCTCAATTAATTGTGGATCAGATGATGGGAACATATGAAGTTAATGGAGAATTAATGGTCAAGTATCATGCAAAGGTGATGGAGTTGTTGGAAGAATTTGATGCCATTCAGTTGATCAGAATACCAAGAATGGAGAATGCACGAGCAGACGCACTGCCCCATCTAGCATCAGCTACTCGTACCGAGTTGAAAAGAACGATACCAATTGAAGTATTAGAAAGTCGGAGCATAGATGAAGACCTGACGATGAATATTATTACCCTTGATTTAGGACCATCTTGGATGGATCCCATCAGGGTATATATTAAGGAGGTAGAATTACCGGAGGATAAGCTCGCTGCCAAGAAATTGAAGTTTCAAACTTCTCGGTATGTACTAACTAATGGTGTATTGTATAGACGAGGAATTATGGCAGGTTTGCAAAGATGTCTACATCCCTCCGAGGTGAAATAATTGATTGAAGAGATCCATGAAGGGTCCTGTGGATCCAATGTAGCAGGTCGGACACTTTTGCAAAGGGTGATGATGCAGGGATACTACTGGCCAACGATGAGGGCTGATTGTATAGCCTATGCTAAGAGATGTGATAAATGCCAACATTTTTCCTCCATCCGACGAACTCCACAAGCATTGTTGACACCCATAACTTCCCCTTGGCCGTTTGCCATGTGGGGATTTGATTTTATTGGACCACTGCCAACGACCCGAGGAAGATTCAAGTACCTCGTCGTCGCAGTGGATTATTTTACTAAGTGGGCAGAAGCTGAGCCACTTATTGATATGACCTACGAGATGGTGTATCAATTCACATGGAAGAACATCATCTGCCGATATGGTCTCCCTCATGCCTTCATCACAGACCATGGAACACAATTTGATAACGAGGAGTTTGCCGCCTATTATCATCAGTCAAACATTTTGAAGGTTCATTCAGCACCAGGCCATCCTCAAAGCAATGGACAGACTGAAGTGATGAACGGAACATTACTAAATGGTTTGAAGAAGAGGCTAAGTGAGGCTAAAACAAATTGGATTAATGAGCTACAGTCAGTATTGTGGGCTTATCGTACTACACCCCGAGCAGCAACTGGAGAATCACCATATATGCTGGCGTTTGGAAGTGAGGCTGTAATACCTGCCAAATTAGGTCTTCCAGAGTGCTGAATTTCAATTCCCCAGTCAGCGACTTAATGAGAAGATTGAATTTGGACATGCTCGAGGAGGTTAGAGAAGAGGCAGCCATGGGGAATGCTGCTTACCAACAACGAACAACTCTGTTCTACAATAAGAGGGTGAAGAAATGAGACTTAAAAGCGGGGGATTACGTGATAAAGAGGGTCATTCAGAAGCACAACAAGTTGGAAACAAACTGGCATGGACCTTACCGAGTTATAGAAGTTGTTCGACCAGGAACTTACCGAATAGCAACTTTAGAAGGAGAAGAATTTAAGAATGCTTGGAATGCTGAACACCTACGCAAGTATTATCAGTGATGTAAAATGTAAAGAAGTTCCATCAATATGAATAAAATGATGATATTTTTCCATCCTCTCCTTTTATTGAAAGTTTTTCGGGGAATGCTAGTGTGTAACACTACGCTGCTCGGTAGTAAAAACAACATGATAGTTCAAGCTCAGACAACCTCCGGTTGGTAAAAGGGCGAGAACACGATATTCCTAAAAATACCAGCTCCGGTTGGTTAGGAAACCATACTCCTTTGGTTAGGAGGCTGACACTGGCTCAGACCAATTTCGGTAAAAGGGCAAGTGGACATGATAGTTCGAACTCAGACCAATTCCGGTTGGTAAAAGGGCGAGAACACGACATTCCTAAAAATACCAGCTCCGGTTGGTTAGGAAACCATACTCCTTTGGTTAGGAGGCTGACACTGGCTCAGACCAATTTTGGTAAAAGGGCAAGTGGACATGATAGTTCGAACTCAAACCAACTCCGGTTGGTAAAAGGGCGAGAACAGCATTCCTAAAAATGCCAACGTGTTTGTCTAGGAAGCAAAATACTCCTAAAAATGCCAATCTCGGTTGGTTAGAAACAAGTTATGCTCTCAAATGACAACTTATGTTGGTCAGGAGGTAAGATTATTCCAGAGAATACAAAAGTTCCTTGTAGAACAAAATATTCCAAACTGTGTAATACCCCGTATTTTCTGTGATATTTATTTTTAGGCATTAATTGAATTAAATGCTTATTAATTGGAAATTAATCCGGATTAAAAATATTAACGAGATGTGAGTTAGAATTTTATTATAATGTGTATACTTGGCATTATATGAATATTGATAATATTGAAATTGTCGTGAGATTCATATACGGCAATTTGGAAATTTTGTTTGACGCGTGTGACCGCCACTTCATGGTATTTTATTAATAAATTAAAAAGTGAATTTTAGTTCCATTAACCGTATGGTCGTTTTGAGTGTTCCAACGCGTCCAGAAGGGTCGAGATAGTCAGAAAACACTAGCCGGAAGTTTAGTTTGGGTCCTGGGGTATTTTTGGGCTATACCGGCATCATAAAGGGTATTTTGGTAATTTGTATTTTTGGGGAATTAAAAAGTAACGAAAATTTGGATTTCAATCTGACTATTTCTTTAACCCACTTAACCCACTAACTACACTAAGAGACAACATGGGCTACGGGAGAAGTTGAAATACAACTCCAACTTACTAAAAACCAAACACACCTCCATACCTCCATTATCTTCAACCTTGGGAAGAGCTTGAGAGAGAGAGAGAGAAGGAAAGAATTCTGCAGAAAGAAAGAGAGAGGACAGACTTAACTTCAAGATTCAACACCAAATTCAGAGATAAATTAAGGCAAGTGATTTAAACTCATTTGATTCAAGATATGTTTCATGTTAGGAATTTTCGAAGTTATTCTTGGGAGATGATTTAGACCCATAAATTGGAAGTTAAAATCTTGGATATATGTTAGGAATTGCATCTAGTAATATTCTGGACGAAAGTTATGTTCTAAATAGAACCTTTGATGATTTAAAAATGGAGTTAGAAGAAGTTTAATGATGTTCTTGATTGGAAGAATTCTGGAAATTATTTTGATGTAATTGTGATCTAAACTAAGCCTTTAAATGATGAATTATGGGATTTAGAATGTTAATACTGTTGTAGGATGATAGTATAATGTTATAGTAACCTTGTCTTGGAGTTTCATGCTTAAAAATGGAGTTTTGGGACAAAAATGTAACTGCAAAATGAAGCAGTCCGTAACAGAGCTGGTGCAATCGATCGATCGACATTCATGAGTCGATCGATCGACCATCATCGATCGATCGAAGGTAAAGGTCGATCGATCGACCTTCCCAGAATGAATAAAGTTTTCCTTAATTGAATTTTAATGGTGTTAACCCTTGGATAAAATTATGGGAGACATTGTGAATACCCTTAACCTTAAGGAAGACCAGTAGGCATGATTATGAGATTTGGACCTTAATTGGAATTTAAATTGAGGAATTATTCTAAATTAATGAAATTTGTTATGTGAGATAATATTTGGGCTAATAGTGCAAATTTGAATAATTTGATGAAATAAGGTTTGGGGCAGAAGTAAAGACCTTAGGTATAAAGATGTTATATGTGGGAATATTGGGGACTTAATAGTCTATTCGAGATAGGTTTTAAGTTTAAGAAATTACGACGTGAGACGTGTCGACTATTTAATTTATATATTATCGGGATACATGAAATATATGAATTTGGAATAATGGTATAATGATGTAGAGTATACCTTTATTAATATTGAGATATCTAAGATGTGTGAATGCTTAGTATATAATCTGATGTGTATGACATACCTACCATACTTGCTATCACGGGAGGTTTACGTTCGCTTAGGGCCTTCTTATCCTTGTGTTGCCCGGATTTAGACTGGTTACCTCGATGAACATAGGTCATAGAAGGACTTATTGTGATATTAATAAGTCTGCTGAACATGGGAGCGTAGGTATGTGCGTGTCCCATGTGATGGTGACTGTGTTCGCCTCCACTATTTGTGATGTTGTTATCTGAACAATTCCTGAGAGATTCGGAATGTGTAATCCTTATGTACGTGATGTACCGGGATGGATAGCAGAGTATGTGTGCACCGCAACTTAGCCTTTGGGTGCTTATATTGTATATTTGTGTTGTGGAATATACGGTTAAATGAGAAGGAATTTACTATGTTAAATTGTGAGTATAGTTATGGTAATGTTTTGAAAAGATAAAAAGAGAGAACTTTTATCAATAAATGGTTTTGTTAGTAATTGGGAATCCGGGAATTAAAGTAGAAATCTCTATTTAATTGTTAAGGTTGGAAATTAAAGGTGAACCGAGTAGTAGTGTTAGAAACTCTTTAGATAGTTATGAGATAACACATGAATGGGTACAGGAACGTTAGGAGTGCACATTTAGACGAGAGGTGAGTATATCATGTGAGAGCACATCCTAACATGTACTTTACTTATACTGTTTTAAATGATTTTAAAGCACTTGCAGGTTTTTAAAATATCTCCACATTCGGGCTCTGACCCGTTTGCTTTCAAATATATCTTTTTGTAAAACCATTTTAGGTGCCCAGCCACAAGGTCACCATGCATAGGATCCTCATTCTGATGACGAGCTGTAGCTGCTTGTGGAAGATACAGGGATTTGATTTTAGACGCTTATATCATTTGGATTCCTTATTCAGTATTCCTCAGTTGTAGGGCATGTTGCCCAAATTCTATTAGATACATTTCCATTTTAATTTTTCAGACTTTGGCATGTATTCGTTCAGTATTCAGTATTTCATTATTTACTTCAATTATGGGATTGTGTTATGAGGAGTTTTTCCTCCAGATTCATTTATATCATGTGACGGTTATTCTATTTACTTCATTATGGTGAATGGTGTTATTATTCGTTTTACACTTGTTGCATGTTAATCAAACTTTAATTAAAATTTGGCAACTTACTTTTTAAATACTAGGTGGTTAGTAAAAATAAAATGTTTTCGACAGTGATGCTATTAACTGAGCCAACTTGGCATTTTGAATTAACTTAATAAAGGAGTAGCTACCCGGTATTTAATTAGTCGGGGTGTCACAGGTGGTATCAGAGCATCAGGTTCTAGTGTCCTTTAGGATCTGAACGGCTTATTATGTTTTCCGCTGAGCTTTCTTTGATATAGAGCCCTATATTTTAGGACTGTTGTATTCTTTTGTTTATGCTACGTTCTTCAGCTATTTTCAGTTTATAACTGCGAACTTATAGACTTTATTCTTATTTCAGAATGCCTCCACGAGTTCCCAGGAATGCGGCGCCAGAACCACAGCCCGCACCGATTCAAGGCATGATGAACGCCGCTGAGGTTGCAGCTATAGTAGCCCAAGCGTTAAATCCCGCCACTGCAGTAGTTCAGCAGGCACCGCCTCAGGCACTGGTTTTTGCGCCCGTACAGGCAAATTCATTCCCGTCTGCTTGGGAACATGTACGTAACGCTTTTCAGGAAGCTCATCCGCCAGAGTTTGCAGGTAGCTCAGATGTAGTAGTCTCGAGCCAATGGAGGAAGGATATACAACGGTACTTGCGGATGTATGAGGGCACGGATGTTCAAAAGCAGGTGCTAGCTACTTTCAAGTTAGTTGGATATGCATTGCAGTGGTGGGAGTCTATTACCACCGTAGAGGAGAGGGATACTCTCACGATTCAGGAGTTCTGGGTACGGTTCGACCGCAAGTACTTTCCGTCAGCTGTTCATACGGAAATGAGGAGGAGATTGATGAGTTTGAGGCAGGAGGGCAAGACCGTGGCCGAGTATGAGGCCGAGTTCACTAATCTGTTGAATATCGTTCCTGATGAGATACCGACAGAAAAGAAGAAGATTGAGAAATTCACCGACGGGTTGACATGGAGGATACGTCAGCATCTGTTAGGGAACCTTTCGTTGGCCACTTATTCAGATGTGGTTAACGGTGCTTTATTACACTGCCAGGATCACAGCTTTCATATGGCTGAGGGCAAGAGATCGGGAGAGTCTAGCCATCAGGGCAGGACTAGAGGACATGGTGCCGGTGGGGCATAATCTTTTCAGGGGCAGAGACAGGTAGAGAAGGGTCTCAGCAGGAGGATCATAATAGGTTCCGTTCAGGGGGTTTCAGGAACGGTCAGGGAGGATTCCGGAATGGCCAGCAGGGTCATAATGGCCATCAGGGCCAGCAGGGTCAAAATGGTCAGCATCAGTAGTTTCAGCAGGGCCAAGGTAGGAACGGTAACGGCCACCAGGGCCGGGGACAGCAAGGGCAGAGAGGAGGGAACTTCCCAGGGAAGTGTTTCGTTTGTGGCAAGACTGGCCATAAATGCCAGGACTGTCCTGATAGGGGCAGGGCCCCGCAGCAGCAGCAGGGAGCTCGCCAGGAGCCACAGAGGCCTATGTTTCCCGCCGCTCTTCCCGCACAGCCTCAGATGGCAGCATTGCCACCCATTCTAGCAGTTCCGGCTCAGCGAGGGCAGCTACAGTATGGACGTGTCTACAACGTCCACCAGGCAGCAGTCCCACAGGCTCCGCCCGCGATTGAGGGTACGTTTTCTATCCATGGCACTATGGGTCGGGTACTGTTTGATACGGGGGCTACATATTGTTTTATAGCTACGCATTTCGCGAAGGCTTTAGGGTTGTTAGCCACAACGGAGAGCACAGTTACATGTGTCGACTCACCATTGGGGAGTGGGTCGCTTATATTCTTTATATGTCGGGGAGTGGGGGTAGAGATTGGTGGTTTGGTATTACCTGCGGACATGTTGGTATTAGATATGCATGTTCACGATGTTATTATCGGTATGGATTGGCTCGCTGATTATAGAGCCATGATTGATTGCTTCGGTGGGAGCATTGTTTTTGCCATTCCGGGGCAAGAGATGTTTGTAGTGGAGATGCCTCGCCCAGAGGGAGGCTCGACCGCTCATTTATATTACATTGAGGAGGATACATCTAAGGAGGTTGTGATTCCTTTAGATTCGATCCCAGTTGTCAGGGAGTATTCTGATGTGTTTCAGGAGATACCAGGCCTACCCCCCAGTCGAGAGATAGATTTCGTTATAGACTTGTTACCAGATACGAGACCTATAGCACGAGAACCGTACCGTACGGCTCCAGCTGAGATGAGGGAGTTACGGTATCAGATTGAGCAGTTGTTGGGTCAGGGGTTTATTCGGAGAAGTACTTCACCGTGGGGTGCCCCTGTGTTGTTCGTGAAGAAGAGAGATGGTTCACTGAGATTGTGTGTGGACTACCGGGAGTTAAACAAGGTCACGATACGGAACAAGTATCCGTTGCCTCGAATCGATGACCTATTCGACCAGTTGAGAGGAGCTTCTTGCTTCTCAAAGATTGATTTGCGATCTGGATACCATCAGTTGTGTATCAGGGAGGAGGACGTCTCGAAGACTGCGTTCTTATCGAGATATGGTTCCTATGAGCTTCGGGTTATTCCTTTTGGTTTGACCAACGCTCCATCAGCATTTATGGACTTGATGAATAGGGTGTTCAGGGATTTCCTAGACCAGTTTGTCATTGTCTTCATCGATGATATTTTGGTTTACTCCTAGACTGAGGAGGAGAACGCTAAGCATTTGAGGCTAGTTTTGCAGACACTGTGCCAGAACGAGTTATATGCAAAATATGAGAAGTGCGGGTTTTGGCTGAAGGAGGTTCAATTTTTAGGGCATATTATTTCCGACCGGGGAATATCGGTTGATCTGAGAAAGGTATCCGCGTTGAGGGAGTGGGGATAGCCCACGACACCGACAGAGATCCGTAGTTTCTTGGGCCTAGCAGGATACTACAGGAGATTTATTTTGGGTTTCTCCACGATAGCGGGTCCCATGACACAACTAACCCGTAACGGTGTGCCATTCATTTGGAGTGATACCTGTCAGTTGGCATTTGATGAGTTGAAGGACAAGTTAACCTCAACACCTGTGTTAGCATTGCCGAGACCGGGAGTTGATTACCTTGTTTACACCGATGCGTCCTTACAAGGACTTGGAGGTGTACTGCAGCAGGAGAGTCAGGCCATAGCTTATGCTTCCCGTAAGCTTAAGCCTCACGAGAAGAATTACCCTACCCATGACTTGGAGTTAGCGGTAGTGGTATTTGCCCTTCGTATTTGGAGACATTACCTGTTGGGGGAGAAGTTTCGATTGTTCACAGATCACAAGTCCCTACAGTACCTATTCACGCAGAAGGAGTTGAATATGCGGCAACGGAGGTGGCTTGAATTCGTGAAAGATTATCAGTTCGATATCCAGTATCACCCGGGGAAGGCTAACGTGGTGGCAGACGCATTGAGCCGTAGACCGGTAGATGAGATGGCAGATGTGTGGAAGGCAAAGTGGAAAGAATTGGGACACCAGGATGCAGTGGCCCGATCATTCATGTCTGTGATGACTATTACACCACAGATTGTCATGAAGGTGGTGAAGGCACAAGCAATTGACTCGTTCTGCCAGGAGCAGATAGTTCGATTATTAGCAGAGGGAGCCGAATCCTATACCGTTAGCTCAGACGGAGGATTATGCTTCAATGGGAGATTAGTGGTTCCAGAAGGGGAGTAATTGCGGCATGAGGTAATGGCAGAGTCGCACGGCTCACGGTTCGCAGTACATCCCGGAGGGGACAAAATGTACCAAGACATGAGACGTCAGTATTGGTGGAGCGGAATGAAAAGAGATATTGCCGAGTTTGTTTCAAAATGCGCCACTTGTCAGCTCGTAAAAGTGGATCATCAGAGACCGACAGGACTACTACAACCGTTAAAGGTCCCGATGTGGATGTGGGAGAGCATCTCTATGGACTTTATCACGGGGTTGCCTACGTCGCAAAGGGGTCACGACTCCATTTGGGTAATTGTGGACAGGTTGTCAAAAGTCGCTCATTTTCTACCCGTAAGGACAGACCACACTGCAGGACAGTATGCCCAGCTCTTTATTGCAGAGATAGTGAGACTTCACGGTGTGCCCTTAAATATCATGTGTGACCGAGACAAGATATTTGTTTCACGGTTTTGGGAGAGTTTTCAGCAGGCCATGGGCACGGAGTTGCGGTTGAGTACGGCGTACCACCCGCAGACCGATGGGCAGACCGAGCGCACAAATCAGATGTTGGAAGACATGTTACGTATGTGCACCATTGACTTTGAGGGTGGATGGGAACAGTATCTTCCACTGGTGGAGTTTGCTTACAACAAGTCCTATCAGTTCACCATTGGCATGGCTCCATTTGAAGCGTTGTATGGTAGACCTTGTCGTTCCCCAGCATGTTGGTTGGAGGTAGGGGACAACAAACTACTTGGGCCGAAAGTGATTCTGGATACTTCGGCACGGATAGAATTGATTCGGAGTCGCATTCGGGTGGCTCAGGACAGGCAGAAGAGTTATGCGGATGCGAAGAGATTCTTCAGAGAGTTCCAAGTGGGGGACTAGGTTTTGCTCAGAGTATCTCCTATGAAGGGGATTATGCGTTTCGGGAAGAAAGGGAAGTTGGCACCGAGATATGTGGGACCATTTCCTATTATTGAGCGGATCAGACCGGTTGCGTATAGACTTGGGTTACCGGATCATTTGCATCGGATCCACGATGTGTTTCATATTTCCTCGCTTAGGAAATACCTTAGAGATAATTTAACTCATTCTCTCATTGCTGTGGAAGACATAGATCTCCAGCCAGATAGCTCCTACGAGGAGGGGCCGATTGCTATTCTAGACCGAAGTGAGAGGAAACTGCGGTCAAAGATAGTTCCGTTAGTGCGTGTGCAGTGGCGACATCATAATGTCGAGGAGTCCACATGGGAGCGCGAGGACGAGATGCGCGAACGTTATCCAGAGTTATTCTTATCAGGTACTTTCTAGTTCCGAATTTCGGGACGAAATTCAGTTATTAGGGGGGAAGTATGTAATACCCCGTATTTTCTGTGATATTTATTTTTGGGGATTAATTGAATTAAATGCTTATTAATTGAAAATTAATCCGGATTAAAAATATTAACGAGATGTGAGTTAGTATTTTATTATAATGTGTATACTTGGCATTATATGAATATTGATAATATTGAAATTGTCGTGAGATTCATATACGACAATTTGGGAATTTTGTTTGACGCGTGTGACGGCCACGTCATGGTATTTTATTAATAAATTAAAAAGTGAATTTTAGTTCCATTAACCGTATGGTCGTTTTGAGTGCACTAACGCGTCCGGAAGGGTCGAGATAGTCAGAAAACACTAGCCGGAAGTTTAGTTTGGGTCCCGGGGTATTTTTGGGCCATACGGGCATCATAAAGGGTAATTTGGTAATTTGTATTTTTGTGGAATTAAAAAGTGACGAAAATTGGGATTTCAATCTGACTATTTCTTTAACCCACTTAACCCACTAACTACACTAAGAGACAACATGGGCTACGGGAGAAGTTGAAATACAACTCCAACTTACCAAAAACCAAACACACCTCCATACCTCCATTATCTTCAACCTTGGGAAGAGCTTGAGAGAGAGAGAGAGAAGGAAAGAATTCTGCAGAAAGAAAGAGAGAGGACAGACTTAACTTCAAGATTCAACACCAAATTCAGAGATAAATTAAGTCAAGTGATTTAAACTCATTTGATTCAAGATATGTTTCATGTTAGGAATTTTCGAAATTATTCTTGGGAGATGATTTAGACCCATAAATTGGAAGTTAAAATCTTGGATATATGTTAGGAATTGCATGTAGTAATATTCTGGACGAAAGTTATGTTCTAAACAGAACCTTTGATGATTTAAAAATGGAGTTAGAAGAAGTTTAATGATGTTCTTGATTGGAAGAATTCTGGAAATTATTTTGATGTAATTGTGATCTAAACTAAGCCTTTAAATGATGAATTATGGGACTTAGAATGTTAATACTGTTGTAGGATGATAGTATAATGTTATAGTAACCTTGTCTTGGAGTTTCATGCTTAAAAATGGAGTTTTGGGACGAAACTGTAACTGCAAAACGAAGCAGTCCGTAACAGACCTGGTGCAATCGATCGATCGACATTCATGAGTCGATCGATCGACCATCATCGATCGATCAAAGGTAAAGGTCGATCGATCGACCTTCCCAGAATGAATAAAGTTTTCCTTAATTGAATTTTAATGGTGTTAACCCTTGGATAAAATTATTGGAGACATTGTGAATACCCTTAACCTTAAGGAAGACCAGTAGGCATGATTATGAGATTTGGACCTTAATTGGAATTTAAATTGAGGAATTATTCTAAATTAATGAAATTTGTTATGTGAGATAATATTTGGGCTAATAGTGTAAATTTGAATAATTTGATGAAATAAGGTTTGGGGCAGAAGTAAAGACCTTAGGTATAAAGATGTTATATGTTGGAATATTGGGGACTTAATAGTCTATTCGAGATAGGTTTAAAGTTTAAGAAATTACGACGTGAGACGTGTCGACTATTTAATTTATATATTATCGGGATACTTGAAGTATATGAATTTGGAATAATGGTATAATGATGTAGAGTATACCTTTATTAATATTGAGATATCTAAGATGTGTGAATGCTTAGTATATAATCTGATGTGTATGACATACCTACCATACTTGCTATCACGGGAGGTTTACGTTCGCTTAGGGCCTTCTTATCCTTGTGTTGCCCGGATTTAGACTGGTTACCTCGATGAACATAGGTCATAGAAGGACTTATTGTGATATTAATAAGTTTGCTGATCATGGGAGCGTAGGTATGTGCGTGTCCCATGTGATGGTGACTGTGTTCGCCTCCACTATTTGTGATGTTGTTATCTGAACAATTCCTGAGAGATTTGGAATGTGTAATCCTTATGTATGTGATGTACCGGGATGGATAGCAGAGTATGTGTGCACCGCAGCTTAGCCTTTGGGTGCTTATATTGTATATTTATGTTGTGAAATATACGGTTAAATGAGAAGGAATTTACTATGTTAAATTGTGAGTATAGTTATGGTAATGTTTTGAAAAGATAAAAAGAGAGAACTTTTATCAATAAATGGTTTTGTTAGTAATTGGGAATCCGGGAATTAAAGTACAAATCTCTATTTAATTGTTAAGGTTGGAAATTAAAGGTGAACCGAGTAGTAGTGTTAGAAACTCTTTAGATAGTTATGAGATAACACATGAATGGGTACATGAACGTTAGGAGTGCACAGTTAGACGAGAGGTGAGTATATCATGTGAGAGCACGTCCTAACATGTACTTTACTTATAATGTTTTAAATGTTTTTAAAGCACTTGCAGGTTTTTAAAATATCTCCACATTCGGGCTCTGACCCGTTTGCTCTCAAATATATCTTTTTGTAAAACCATTTTAGGTGCCCAGCCACAAGGTCACCATGCATGGGATCCTCATTCTGATGACGAGCTGTAGCTGCTTGTGGAAGCTACAGGGATTTGATTTTAGACGCTTATATCATTTGGATTCCTTATTCAGTATTCCTCAGTTGTAGGGCATGTTGCCCAAATTCTATTAGATACATTTCCATTTTAGTTTTTCAGACTTTGGCATGTATTCATTCAGTATTCAGTATTTCATTATTTACTTCAGTTATGGGATTGTGTTATGAGGAGTTTTTCCTCCAGATTCATTTATATCATGTGACGGTTATTCTATTTACTTCATTATGGTGAATGGTGTTATTATTCTTTTTACACTTCTTGCATGTTAATCAGACTTTAATTAAAATTTGGCAACTTACTTTTTAAATACTAGGTGGTTAGTAAAAATAAAATGTTTTCGACAGTGATGCTATTAACTGAGCCAACTTGGCGTTTTGAATTAATTTAATAAAGGAGTAGCTACCCAGTATTTAATTAGTCGGGGTGTCACAGGTGGTATCTGAGCATCAGGTTCTAGTGTCCTTTAGGATCTGAATGGCTTATTATGTTTTTCGCTCAGCTTTCTTTGATATAGAGCCCTATATTTTAGGACTATTGTATTCTTTTGTTTATGCTACGTTCTTCAGCTATTTTAAGTTTATAACTGCGAACTTATAGACTTTATTCTTATTTCAGAATGCCTCCACGACGTGCACCACGAGTTCCCAGGAATGCGGCGCCAGAACCATAGCCCGCACCGATTCAAGGCATGATGAACGCCGCTGAGGTTGCAGCTATAGTAGCCCAAGCGGTAAATGCCGCCATTGCAGTAGTTCAGCCGGCACCGCCTCAGGCGCCGGTTGCGGCGCCCGTACAGGCAAATCCATTCCCGTCTGCTTGGGAACGTGTACGTGATGCTTTTCAGAAAGCGCATCCTCCAGAGTTTGCAGGTAGCTCAAATGTTGTAGTCTCGAGCCAATGGAGGAAGGATATACAGCGGCACTTGAGGATGTATGAGTGCACGGATGTTCAAAAGCAGGTACTAGCTACTTTTAAGTTAGTTGGATCTGCATTGCAGTGGTGGGAGTCTATTACCACCGTAGAGGAGAGGGATACTCTCACGATTCAGGAGTTCTGGGTGCGGTTCGACCGCAAGTACTTTCCGTCAGCTATTCATACGGAAATGAGGAGGAGATTGATGAGTTTGAGGTAGGAGGGCAAGACCGTGGCCGAGTATGAGGCCGAGTTCACTAATCTGTTGAATATCGTTCTTGATGAGATACCGACAGAAAAGAAGAAGATTGAGAAATTCATCGACGGGTTAACATGGAGGATACGTCAGCATCTGTTAGGGAACCTTTCGTTGGCCACTTATTCTGATGTGGTTAACGCTGCTTTATTACACTGCCAGGATCATCGCTTTCATATGGCTGAGGGCAAGAGATCGGGAGAGTCTAGCCATTAGGGCAGGACTGGAGGACATGGTGCCGGTGGGGCACAATCTTTTCAGGGGCAGAGAAAGGTAGAGAAGGGTTCTCAGCAGGGGGATCATAAGAGGTTCCATTCAAGGGGTTTCAGGAACGGTCAGGGAGGATTCCGGAATGGCCAGCAGGGTCATAACGGCCATCAGGGCCAGCAGGGTCAAAATGGTCAGCATCAGCAGTTTCAGCAGGGCCAGCAGGGCCAAGGGAGGAACGGTAACGGCCACCAGGGCCGGGGACAGTATGGGCAGAGAGGAAGGAACTTCCTAGGGAAGTGTTTCGTTTGTGGCAAGACTGGCCATAAATGCCAAGACTGTCCTGATAGGGGCAGGTCCCCGCAGCAGCAGCAGGGAGCTCGCCAGAAGCCACAGAGGCCTATGTTTCTCGCCGCTCTTCCCGCACCGCCTCAGATGGCAGTATTGCCACCCATTCCAGCAGTTCCGGCTCAGCAGGGGTAGCTACAGTATGGACGTGTCTACAAAGTCCACCAGGCAGCAGTCCCACAGGCTTCGCCCGCGATTGAGGGTACGTTTTCTATCCATGGCACTATGGGTCGGGTACTGTTTGATACGGGTGCTACACATTGTTTTATAGCTACGCATTTCGCGAAGGCTTTAGGGTTGTTAGCCACAGCGGAGAGCACAGTTACGTGTGTCGACTCACCATTGGGGAGTGGGTCGCTTATATTCTTTATAGGTCGGGGAGTGGGGGTAGAGATTGGTGGTTTGGTATTACATGCGGACATGTTGGTATTAGATATGCATGTTCACGATGTTATTATCGGTATGGATTGGCTCGCTGATTATAGAGCCATGATTGATTGCTTCGGTGGGAGCATTGTTTTTGCCATTCCGGGGCAAGAGATGTTTGTAGTGGCGATGCCTCGCCCAGAGGGAGGCTCGACCGCTCATTTATATTACATTGAGGAGGATACATCTAAGGAGGCTGTTATTCCTTTAGATTCGATCCCAGTTGTCAGGGAGCATTCTGATGTGTTTCAGGAGATACCAGGCCTACCCCCCAGTCGAGAGATAGATTTCGTTATAGACTTGTTACCAGATACGAGACCTATAGCACGAGCACCGTACCGTACGGCTCCAGCTGAGATGAGGGAGTTACAGGATCAGATTGAGCAGTTGTTGGGTCAGGGGTTTATTCGGAGAAGTAATTCACCGTGGGGTGCCCCTGGGTTGTTCGTGAAGAAAAGAGATGGTTCACTGAGATTGTGTGTGGACTACCGGGAGTTAAACAAGGTCACGATATGGAACAAGTATCCGTTGCCTCGAATCGATGACCTATTCGACCAGTTGAGAGGAGCTTCTTGCTTCTCAAAGATTGATTTGCGATCTGGATACCATCAGTTGCGTATCAGGGAGGAGGACGTCTCGAAGACTACGTTCTTATCGAGATATGGTTCCTATGAGCTTCGGGTTATTCCTTTTGGTTTGACCAATGCTCCATCATCATTTATGGACTTGATGAATAGGGTGCTCAGGGATTTCCTAGACCAGTTTGTCATTGTCTTCATCGATGATATTTTGGTTTACTCCCAGACTGAGGAGGAGCACGCTGAGCACTTGAGGCTAGTTTTGCAGACACTGTGCCAGAATGAGTTATATGCAAAATATGAGAAGTGCGGGTTTTGGCTGAAGGAGGTTTAATTTTTGGGGCATATTATTTCCGACCGGGAAATATCGGTTGATCCGGGAAAGGTATCCGCGGTGAGGGAGTGGGGACAGCCCACGACATCGACAGAGATCCGTAGTTTCTTGGGCCTAGCAGGATACTACATGAGATTTATTTGGGGTTTCTCCACGATAGCGGGTCCCATGACACACCTAACCCGTAAAGGTGTGCCGTTCATTTGGAGTGATACCTGTCAGTTGGCATTTGATGAGTTGAAGGACAAGTTAACCTCAGCACCTGTGTTAGCATTGCCGAGACCGGGAGTTGAGTACCTTCTTTACACCGATGCGTCCTTACAAGGACTTGGAGGTGTACTACAGCAGGAGAGTCAGTCCATAGCTTATGCTTCTCGTAAGCTTAAGCCTCACAAGAAGAATTACCCTACCCATGACTTGGAGTTAGCGGCAGTGGTATTTTCCCTTCGTATTTGGAGACATTACCTACTGGGGGAGAAGTTTCGATTGTTCACGGATCATAAGTCCCTACAGTACCTATTCAAGTAGAAGGAGTTGAATATGCAGCAACGGAGGTGGCTTGAATTCGTGAAAGATTATTAGTTCGATATCCGGTATCACCCGGGGAAGGCTAACGTGGTGGCAGACGCGTTGAGCCGTAGACCGGTAGATGAGATGGCAGATGTGTGGAAGGCAAAGTGGAAAGAATTGGGACACCAGGATGCAGTGGCCCGATCATTCATGTCTGTGATGACTGTTACACCACAGATTGTCACGAAGGTGGTGAAGGCACAAGCAATTGACTCGTTCTGCCTGGAGCAGATAGTTCGATTATTAGCAGAGGGAGCCGAATCCTATACCGTTAGCTCAGACGGAGGATTACGCTTCAATGGGAGATTAGTGGTTTCGGAAGGGGAGGAATTACGGCATGAGGTAATGGCAGAGTCGTACGGCTCACGGTTCGCGGTACATCTCGGAGTGGACAAAATGTACCAAGACATGAGACGTCAGTATTGGTGGAGCGGAATGAAAAGAGATATTGTCGAGTTTGTTTCAAAATGCGCCACTTGTCAGCTCGTAAAAGTGGATCATCAGAGACAGGCAGGACTACTACAGCCGTTAGAGGTCCCGATGTGGATGTGGGAGAGCAACTCTATGGACTTTATCACGGGGTTGCCTACGTCACAAAGGGGTCACGACTCCATTTGGGTAATTATGGACAGGTTGTCAAAAGTCGCTCATTTTCTACCCGTAAGGACAGACTACACTGCAGGACAGTATGCCCATCTCTTTATTGCAGAGATAGTGAGACTTCATGGTGTGCCCTTAAATATCGTGTCTGACCGAGACAAGATATTTGTTTCACAGTTTTGGGAGAGTTTTCAACAGGCCATGGGCACGGAGTTGCGGTTGAGTACGGCTTACCACCCGCAGAACGATGGGCAGACCGAGCGCACAAATTAGATGTTGGAAGACATGCTACGTATGTGCACCATTGACTTTGAGGGTGGATGGGAACAGTATCTTCCACTGGTGGAGTTTGCTTACAACAACTCCTATCAGTTCACCATTGGCATGGCTCCATTTGAGGCGTTGTACGGTAGACCTTGTCGTTCCCCAGCATGTTGGTTGGAGGTAGGGGACAACAAACTACTTGGGCCGGAAGTGATTCAGGATACTTCGGCACGGATAGAATTGATTCGGAGTCGCATTCGGGTGGCTCAGGACAGGCAGAAGAGTTATGCTGATGCGAAGAGATTATTCAGAGAGTTCCAAGTGGGGGACCAGGTTTTGCTCAGAGTATCTCCTATGAAGGGGATTATGCGTTTCGGGAAGAAAGGGATGTTGGCACCGAGATATGTGGGACCATTTCCTATTATTGAGCGGATCGGACCGGTTGCATATAGACTTGGGTTACCGGAGCATTTGCATCGGATCCACGATGTGTTTCATATTTCCTCGCTTAGGAAATACCTTAGAGATAATTTGACTCATTCTCTCATTGCTGTGGAAGACATAGATCTCCAGCCAGATAGCTCCTACGAGGAGGGGCCGATTGCTATTCTAGACCGAAGTGAGAGGAAACTGCGGTCAAAGATAGTTCCGTTAGTGCGTGTGCAGTGGCGACATCATAATGTCGAGGAGTCCACATGGGAGCGCGAGGACGAGATGCGCGAACGTTATCCAGAGTTATTCTTATCAGGTACTTTCTAGTTCCGAATTTCGGAGCAAAATTCAGTTATTAGGGGGGAAGTATGTAATACCCCGTATTTTCTGTGATATTTATTTTTGGGGATTAATTGAATTAAATGATTATTAATTGGAAATTAATCCGGATTAAAAATATTAACGAGATGTGAGTTAGTATTTTATTATAATGTGTATACTTGGCATTATATGAATATTAATAATATTGAAATTGTCATGAGATTCATATACGACAATTTGGGAATTTTGTTTGACGCGTGTGACCGCCATGTCATGGTATTTTATTAATAAATTAAAAAGTGAATTTTAGTTCCATTAACCGTATGGTCGTTTTGAGTGCACCAACGCGTCCGGAAGGGTCGAGATAGTCAGAAAACACTAGCCGGAAGTTTAGTTTGGGTCCCGGGGTATTTTTGGGCCATACCGGCATCATAAAGGGTATTTTGGTAATTTGTATTTTTGGGGAATTAAAAAGTGACGAAAATTGGGATTTCAATCTGACTATTTCTTTAACCCACTTAACCCACTAACTACACTAAGAGACAACATGGGCTACGGGAGAAGTTGAAATACAACTCCAACTTACCAAAAACCAAACACACCTCCATACCTCCATTATCTTCAACCTTGGGAAGCGCTTGAGAGAGAGAGAGAGAAGGAAAGAATTTTGCAGAAAGAAAGAGAGAGGACAGACTTAACTTCAAGATTCAACACCAAATTTAGAGATAAATTAAGGCAAGTGATTTAAACTCATTTGATTCAAGATATGTTTCATGTTAGGAATTTTCGAAATTATTCTTGGGAGATGATTTAGACCCATAAATTGGAAGTTAAAATCTTGGATAGATGTTAGGAATTGCATGTAGTAATATTCTGGATGAAAGTTATGTTCTAAACAGAACCTTTGATGATTTAAAAATGGAGTTAGAAGAAGTTTAATGATGTTCTTGATTGGAAGAATTCTGGAAATTATTTTGATGTAATTGTGATCTAAACTAAGCCTTTAAATGATGAATTATGGGACTTAGAATGTTAATAATGTTGTAGGATGATAGTATAATGTTATAGTAACCTTGTCTTGGAGTTTCATGCTTAAAAATGGAGTTTTGGGACGAAACTGTAACTGCAAAACGAAGCAGTCCGTAACAGACCTGGTGCAATCGATCGATCGACATTCATGAGTCGATCGATCGACCATCATCGATCGATCGAAGGTAAAGGTCTATCGATCGACCTTCCCAGAATGAATAAAGTTTTCCTTAATTGAATTTTAATGGTGTTAACCCTTGGATAAAATTATTGGAGACATTGTGAATACCCTTAACCTTAAGGAAGACCAGTAGGCATGATTATGAGATTTGGACCTTAATTGGAATTTAAATTGAGGAATTATTCTAAATTAATGAAATTTGTTATGTGAGATAATATTTGGGCTAATAGTGCAAATTTGAATAATTTGATGAAATAAGGTTTGGGGCAGAAGTAAAGACCTTAGGTATAAAGATGTTATATGTGGGAATATTGGGGACTTAATAGTCTATTCGAGATAGGTTTTAAGTTTAAGAAATTACGACGTGAGACGTGTCGACTATTTAATTTATATATTATCGGGATACTTGAAATATATGAATTTGGAATAATGGTATAATGATGTAGAGTATACCTTTATTAATATTGAGATATCTAAGATGTGTGAATGCTTAGTATATAATCTGATGTGTATGACATACCTACCATACTTGCTATCACGGGAGGTTTACGTTCGCTTAGGGCCTTCTTATCCTTGTGTTGCCCGGATTTAGACTGGTTACCTCAATGAACATAGGTCATAGAAGGACTTATTGTGATATTAATAAGTCTGCTGATCATGGGAGCGTAGGTATGTGCGTGTCCCATGTGATGGTGACTGTGTTCGCCTCCACTATTTGTGATGTTGTTATCTGAACAATTCCTGAGAGATTCGGAATGTGTAATCCTTATGTACGTGATGTACCGGGATGGATAGCAGAGTATGTGTGCACCGCAACTTAGCCTTTGGGTGCTTATATTGTATATTTATGTTGTGAAATATACGGTTAAATGAGAAGGAATTTACTATGTTAAATTGTGAGTATAGTTATGGTAATGTTTTGAAAAGATAAAAAGAGAGAACTTTTATCAATAAATGGTTTTGTTAGTAATTGGGAATCCGGGAATTAAAGTAGAAATCTCTATTTAATTGTTAAGGTTGGAAATTAAACGTGAACCGAGTAGTAGTGTTAGAAACTCTTTAGATAGTTATGAGATAACACATGAATGGGTACAGGAACGTTAGGAGTGCACATTTAGACGAGAGGTGAGTATATCATCTGAGAGCACGTCCTAACATGTACTTTACTTATACAATTTTAAATGTTTTTAAAGCACTTGCAGGTTTTTAAAATATCTCCACATTCGGGCTCTGACCCGTTTCCTTTCAAATATATCTTTTTGTAAAACCATTTTAGGTGCCCAGCCACAAGGTCACCATGCATAGGATCCTCATTCTGATGATGAGCTGTAGCTGCTTGTGGAAGCTACAGGGATTTGATTTTAGACGCTTATATCATTTGGATTCCTTATTCAGTATTCCTCAGTTGTAGGGCATGTTGCCCAAATTCTAGTAGATACATTTCCATTTTAGTTTTTCAGACTTTGGCATGTATTCGTTCAGTATTCAGTATTTCATTATTTACTTCAATTATGGGATTGTGTTATGAGGAGTTTTTCCTCCAGATTCATTTATATCATGTGACGATTATTCTATTTACTTCATTATGGTGAATGGTGTTATTATTATTTTTACACTTGTTGCATGCTAATCATACTTTAATTAAAATTTGGCAACTTACTTTTTAAATACTAGGTGGTTAGTAAAAATAAAATGTTTTCGACAGTGATGCTATTAACTGAGCCAACTTGGCGTTTTGAATTAATTTAATAAAGGAGTAGCTACCCGGTATTTAATTAGTCGGGGTGTCACAAATTGTACCAAGTATGGTTGGTCGGGGATAAAAACCCACTAACTGTAGTTGGTCGACGAGGAGAAAATATTCCAAACTGTACCAAGTATGGCTGGTCGGGGATAAAAACCCACTAACTGTAGTTGGTCGATAAGCACAATTTAACAACCTTAGTTGGTTGGAAAAATTTTCAACATTTTTATACTCACTACTTTATTATTAAGTGATTGAGCAACATTACTGATACTTGTAACTTTTTTATTACTAAGTTGGTCGATGAACCACACAATATTGTTATGCAAGCACAAATATAAAGTGTTTGACAAATACAAGACAATAGCAATACAAATTTGCAAACAAAAATGAAACTCTTCCATTGAATTCAAAATAAATTACACAAATTTATTACATTGATATTAAATTGTGTACTAATTATTACATCAGAATTTCCTATTCTACTGGTCTTTTCCCTTCTGCTTTTGAAATAGGCTCCTCGCCAGCAGGAGGATCTTCCAGGCAAAGGGGAGAATTAATGAAGTTAGGATCTTGAAGCATTCTGACATTCATTATTTAAGGTGTATCCAGTAAATGCTCAGGACAAGATAATTCTCCCTGTGAATGAAGGGCATAGTCACCAAGATACTTGGAGATCAAACAACGAGGAATGGCCCGAGCAGGGATCTATCTCATATCAAGCTTGAAGGGCCGAATTGGTAGATCGAGCAGCCCAAGAGCATGGTAATCCCATAAATAATGACGTTGCTCTAGTTTCAGTACACCCAGGGTGTTCAACCATCCCTGTTTGTAGCCTTCATTATTAGCATTTTCAATACGATCATCCAAGTGACAGAGGGCCTCATTGTAGCCTTCCATCCAGAATTCACGGGGTTGTTTATGGAATTGGAAAGTTAGTCTCTCTAACTGCTCATGAAGGTTTCTGGCAAAAATATCCTTATGATCCAAAGCAGACTTCGCCGCAGCAAGTTGATCCTCCAGAGTTTGGACTTTCTTGGACAGTTCACACAAGGCTCGATCTTTTGCAACCAATTGGAATGCTTGGTTTTCCAAAGCTGCTTGTGTACGAGCTTCTTCAATGGTAGGACGAAGAACCCTTGGTCATCCCCGAGAACCTCTTCCTCGTCCCTGTGCAGCAGTAAAAGGTCTAGCTCTTCTCAAAGCCTCTAACTCTTCTCTCAACTTTGCATTTTCAACTTCTAAAAATGAGAATCCTTCATCGGTGATAGGTACCAAGGCAGTGGAAGATGAAGTAGCAGACCTCAGCTGAGCTAGTTCTTTTTTTAAATTGTTATTTTCTTGTTCCAATAGCTCAACGATTTGCTTGTTCTCTTCGACATCTGTTTTCAATGTTCTCTCTCTCACTTCATAGCCAGCAAGCATCTTGTCATAGCCTTTTTCAGCACTAAGTTATTTGATTTTCTTCTCATACCCTTCGTGCAAAAGAGCTGAAGACTCTTTATACTGCTGCTGAAGTTCATTGAGAGTACCTTGCAAGTCTTCAATCATTTCGTAATAAGACACATTATTGGCTACAACACGATCAAGAAGACATTTCAAGTATTGATATGCCTCCACTGCTTGGTCTGAAGCATCTCGACCAAAAATCTCTACAATCTGGGATTTGTCCAATTGAGTGTGGCCAGCCTTAAAATATTCATTACATTATCAAAGAAAAGTTGTGTCATGGGGAGACAGCAATTCCATTCTAGCGATAAACTAGTAAAGAAGAGAAGGGAAGAGTTAATAAAAAAGCAGACAGAACATCAACAACATAGAGGAATAAAAAATGTGATTTTTTTATTACATCGTAGAAAGGAGTACAGTGTTCAGAGTCTAGAGTACAAGTGACAAAAGAAAATAAAACAAATACCGAACAACTTCACACCTTTTCCTTGTCTCCCAAGACTTTCTCGGGAGGTTGGGACGAGGAGCTTGGTTACTCGATGGGAACAATAATTTGGATTGCAGGAGCTGGAACTTGTTTAGGTGGAGCAGGCAAAGATGAAAGCTCCTCGATGACTGTCTGAGTAGGTTGTGAGGCAAGGACTTGATCACCCACTGCCATTGAAGACTCCTCGGAGGTGGCTTCGTCTTCTTACTCATCTTCAATTTTAGGAAGGGGACCAGGAAGATGCTGTTGAAACAGCTCAGAGTCCTCGTCAACCTTCAATTCTTGCAATGCAGCAACCCAACAATCTCGGAAGTATTTAAGACTCCCGTATTGCACTTGGGACATCATGGATGCTACCCCCTTGTTCCATCCTTTGTCCCAGCTAGTGTTGAAGGACTTCTTTACTGCCATCTTTCTTTTTATTTTCTCCGAGGAGAGCTTCTCAGATAGAAGATCCTCGGTGGCTTTCAATTTTACTTCCACCTCCTCCTTCTGGCGATTTACTTCTCGCAGAAGGGTTAGCTCTTCCTCAGCCAATTTAAACTTATTTTCAAGCTCCCTAAAGTTCGTGAGCTTCTCGGCATACTTCTTATTCTCTCCCTCCAAACCTTTCACTTTATTTTCCAAACCCTTGGAAACTTCAACGAGCTGCACCTTCTCTGCCTTAACTGCAGCCAACTTCTTCTCCCTATCAGCCCTATCCTCATCATACTTTTGACGGGAATCCTTCAAAGATTTGGTCAACCCCAATAAAGCATCCTCCACTCCGGACGAGGAGCTAGAAGCCTTGATCGCTTCATCCTTCTTCACAATGGTGTTAAAGCAACTCACCAGCTAAAAAAAGGAGATAACGATAAGCCAACACATAGATACATGTATTGATGGAAAGAAAGAAAATTTAGAATAAGAGAAGCTTACTAAAGCAATGTGACGAGTAGCCAGGGATGTAAGCATATCCCTAGACATATTCTACTTAATTCCTTGGACTTCAGGAATGGTGCAAGTCTTCACCGAGCTCATAACAGAGCTCTGAGGAATAATAGTTGGAACACTAGCTCCACTAACTTGGAGCTGGGTGATGGTTTCAGCCAAATTGACCGAGGAGGATTTCTTCAGTGGTACTACAGCAGAAGAACTCTTGGTTGGGGAGATTGTTATCACTTCCTTAGGAAAATCTTTCTTGCTCGAAGCCACTAGGGGCTTCTCGGCAGCCTTCTGAGGAGCAACAGAAGAGGCAGCATTTACTTTCTTTATCCCCTTTGGGACGTCAGTCTTGCTTCTTTTACCCTCTCCCGCAGAGGCATCCTCTTCAAAAATAGTAGCAACTCTTCTTTTGCCCATTTTCTGACTCAGAGGAATATGAGATTCTGGAGAAGAGTCCTCAGGAACTGACACTGGATCACTAGTGCTGACCACAGGACGAGCAGTGAAGGATGATGTATAGCTCCTGTACTGCAACAAGTATGAAGCATACCTAATATGTTCGTCTGCAACTTTCTGATGCAAACTCCAGATAAGTTTCAAATGCTTAATATTAACTTCTGATTCTTTTGGAGTCTTTCTTTTGCTGTCAACTGCAAACAAATACATATTGAAATGTCAATCACACATTTATTCAAACATAATGAAATCGTAATTTCAGAAATAAAATAAAATGAAAATAACATATCCCATTGCCATATGGAGGGCATCTGGGACCTTGATATACTTCATCTCCAATCAAAGGGGCATGTTGCCAGTTTTTTATAACTACCCCATGTTCAAAATAATCCCTATTAGCATCAGGGAGGTTGACTACTAAAGCCCTATTCAAAAATCTAGTTTTTAAATAAAAAACATTATCTAGCACAACCCATCTATAACAATACATAATCTCAGGAATTCCTATACGGGTTCCGTGAGTTTGATTTAACCTATACACCCCATTAACTATTCTCCATATGTTGGGGGCTATTTTTGCAGGAACAACATCGAAATAATGACAGAACTCTAAGCACAAAGGGTTTGGTGGAAAAGAAAATCCACATTCAGCAATAAAGAGGCTGGGGAACCAATGTCCCTCAACCAAGTGAAAATAATCTGAAGGCTCAGAAAGATCCTCCAGAGTTACCCAAGATGGAATAGAAAAATCAGAACGGAATTTCTCAAGAGATTCAATAACATAAACCATGGTGAATAAAATAAATGAAGAAGAAGGAAGAAGATCTTACAAAAAAAAGGGAGATCTGTTGACAACGAACGAAGAAAAGGATGAACGCACAAGAGAGAGAAAGACTATGGAAAACTCAAAAGCCAAAATTGGAAAAGGTAAAAGACGGTGGGATTGCCTATGAAGCTTAAATACTTTACCTTGGGAAACGGCGAAAGAAATGATTACAAAAAAGAAACTATTACACTACCGGCGGCTAAAAGGACAAAAAGTGCGCAAAGATCGAAGCGTTTATAAAAATTCAAAATGGCGGATTCTGCGAATTTGAAAGGAAATTCGAATACAGAGAAAATGCTCCTAAAAACCAGGAAGGTCATTTAATATTGCCATATACCGAGAAAGAATGTTCCATACTCCTCAAATTTTGAAATATGAAACATTGGGGGCTTATGTTGATACCAAAATTAATATGCTGATATAGACGAATTATAAGAAGACACTTGTCGATCTACTTGTCACAATAGCAACGAGGAAGTTTATTTCCCCGACCAAGTCATACACACTCCGAGCAACAAGTGTACTTCGAGGAACTCCAATGCTCCGAGGAACTCCTGAACGACGAGCAACTAAGGCGGTCCGAGCTTCATCTCGGCAACAACATTGATTGCCAGATAATCAACAGTTCAACTATTCATTGAATGCTTATCATACTAACGTATACTCTTAAAGGGCATTAATTATTTACCCTTTCACATGTACAGCCTAAGGGCTATAAATACATTGTATCATCCTCATTCAGGGGGACCGGATTTTCTTGATAGAATTACATATCGAGAACTCCAAAACACTGGGCAATAACAGAAACAGTGGACGTAGGCCATTCTAATAAGGCTGAACAACTTTAAAATTCTTTGTCTCATTTATATTTATCTGTGATTAAATAATTAGAAGCAATCTAATTTTTTACATCAACACCTATGTCGAAGCCAACTCTGTTAATAGGGCAAATAACATTCTTAGGTACACACCACTGCTACTCATGACCTCTTTTCTCCTATCAGTGAAGATGATGAAGCAAAGCCAAAAACAACACATATAACATGCTATGAATAGAATACTAAATTGGAAATGGTAGGGATCTACATAATAGTAATTTAATAGTAATTAAATAGAGGGCATGTAGTGAAGCTAAAGTATAAAAGTAGGTTGTAGAAATGCAAATAACCAAATTTGGATTTCTAACATCCAACAATAGACATAAAACATGCATCTAACAGTGTCCAAAACAAACAATATGATTAATTATTTAAGAAAAGAAAATACATCAAACAAAGGCGATCTTAATATAACTATAGGTAAGGTCCTTTATGATCAAGATCACTCTTATTTATTTCTTTTGCAAAAACCAGACACTTCGGATCTAAATGTTTCCACATGATATTTTATATTGAGTAGCTTATGGAGATGGATTTTAAATTTGGTGAGAGGTTCGAAGAAATGAGTCATTCCACTATTGATCCAGTTTTAAGGACTATGACTGTGACCTCTGTTTCTTTCAGCTTTGAAAAGTGATGGGTCTCTATGACATAGTACTTTCAACAGTGATTAAAAGTTAGCTTCAACGGAGAGAGAGAGAGAGAGAGAGAGAGAGAGAGAGAGAGAAAGGTTTTTTCAAAAATAAAGTGAGGAACGACGGCTAGAGAAATATACCAGGATGATTCTAGTATACTTTGTTACATCTCACATGTTTTTTGTTTTCAATTTTTACATATGTTACATAATGTTAATATTTAAACAAACAGGGGTCGTGTTCTTTGTCTACCATACCATAATTTTGAAAAGAGATGAGGGCAGTTGGGTCTTCACAGTAGATTCCTGTAATGTTTTTTATCTCTTTGAAATAAATAATTATTATACATGGAAATGATATGATTCAATCAATATCTCTCTCCCATTATTTGTCATATACACATTTTATTTTTTTCATGACATCTGTTTTTCTTTTCTATGTTTTGAAGGGATATAAGATTATTTTTATGCTCGCAA
Source organism: Sambucus nigra (assembly GCA_949130495.1). NCBI lineage: Eukaryota > Viridiplantae > Streptophyta > Magnoliopsida > Dipsacales > Adoxaceae > Sambucus > Sambucus nigra. The sequence goes on along the minus strand of OX422208.1, from coordinate 7,258,792 downwards.
AACTACCCAAAATTAAGAATTCTTTTTGGATTTCAGAAAATTGATGTTAGTTTAGTATGAGTTTCTTGAGTTATTTGTTGCATTTGATCCAACTATCTTAATTTATCAAATTTTAGGCAAAGTTCCATCATTATTTAAGAGTTATTTTCCTTTTTCCTACTTAAGGTTCTTTAGTTTTAGATTTATTCATTAATTAGTTTTTGGAGGTTAAAAAAAGTACTGAAGATGGAATCCATCAATTGAAAATTTCTCCGTATATCTACATGTATACATGACACCATAACCATAAAAACATTCCCCATGATTGAACTTTTAAACACTTTAAACAATCGTGGTGGGGGTGTCTTGATAATTGTGGTTGAGAACTTGAGACCCAGAATGTATCGCAACCCAGCTCAAGTTGGGTTTACTGAACATCTTCCTAGTACATTCTCTATTTTTGGATACATGTGTTGAAGAACTAAGAATGAGGGACCATACTTGATAGATGCCGGTAGCAAAATTGAAAACAAAAAACTTAAAAATTTCAAAACAAAAAATAAAAAATAAAAAACATAAAATATACGTCTCGAAGCAGAGAGAGTGTGTATACCTGATCTTAGTACCCAAATATCTAATGTACCCATAAGAGATAACCATTAATGTTCTTAGATCTTCTTAGATCTGCAATATGCAAGAAAAAAAATGTTAGCTCTAAAATAATAAAAATAGAAGAGGAAGATAAAAAATGATGAATATACAGTTATATATACATACATACATACACAGAAATCGTAAAAACAGGACATTGAAACCCAAATGGAAAAAACACATGCCAATCATAGAAATATGGGTTTGCAACCTAACGGAGGAAGGGAAACCTCAAATTTAAAACTACACAAAGAAAGGGAGGAAGAGGGAGAAATATGTTACCAGCTCAAAGAGCTTCAATGGGTTTGAAAAGAGAGAGAGAATGGATCGTACGTGAGAGAGGGATAATAAATAATTATGTGTGAGAGATCGGTTCAAAATTGGGTTCAAAGAAAAAGTGATTTTGAGAGAGAGAGAGAGAGAGAGAGAGAGAGAGAAGTAACATTGACGGATAGATAGGGACGTGGGTGATGAGAGTGATAATAGAGGTTCGGTGAGAGAGGAGATAGTGTGGTTGTTTGGATTTCTGATCTAGGTGTAGTGAGGTACATAGAGATAAAAGAAGCTTTATAGGAATGTTACCAAAATACCCTCGATTTTGAATTAAAGTGAATTGTTAAACAGAGGGGCAAGTAATTTACTCTCTTTCCCTTATTTTTTATTTTTTTTGAATGAGCACAAACTTAATTAGAGTGACGGAACAGAGAGGGAAATCAAATAATGAAGGGACAAAACAGTAAATAAGGATTCTTTTTATTTCACCCATTAGATTCCTCTTTTTAAGAATCAATCCTAGCCCCTTATTAAGTTATCAACTTATGGAATAGTGTCAAACATTCTACTCCTTATTATATATATATATATATATATATATATTTCTTGGAGTTTGATTTGGCACCATTAGTTCATCTCTACAACAAAGAAGGAGAAGTTTGGGTTTTCTTCTATTTCCCAAAAAAGAAGAAATCTTATTTTCGCTGCGGCATTCTCATACAGTAAAAGGCATTGTGTGTGGTTGACGAGTTCCAAAAGCTTCATTGGAGGTGTCCAAGGTTTCAGTGGAGTCCGAGATTGTCGACTAAGAAGAGGTTGGTACAAGAAGATGCGTCAGGGGCTAGAAGGGAGTCGAATCGAGTTGTTTAAGTCATCGTTCTTCTACTTGTTAAATTTCCGTACTTAGTGGACTTAAGGCTAGGGGTCGTTTGAGGTTTTTCCTGTTTCGGGTTTTCCTCATACATCGCGGCGTAGTGTGTCTTGTTTATTTTATTTTTGAAAACAAGTAGATTCATGCTTAGGTAATTCAGGATACAATTTGGTTTAATTATCGCACAAGTTTAATTTGGTGCTTAATTTAAGTTTAGGTGAAGTTTTGATTAATTTAGTTCAAGTAATTAATCGTGATTTGATAAGATTTGGTTTGGCCTATATTGAAAAATGAATTAATTTGTGTAGGTGAATTTAAGGACTTGATTAAATTAGTTTTTGGGCTGAAAGTAAAAAATCACAAATTTGTTTTTAAGTATAATTTTAATTTAAACAAGCATCGAAAATGGGCAAAACTTAATTTATTGCGTTAAGGTTGAGTTTTGTTTAAAAATAGAATTTTTCCCATTTTCAAAATTGCCTGTTTTCGATGGTTCGACACTAAAGTACATATACGAGAGAGTTTTGTTGTTCGTTGTTAATGGGTGGTCTCCACCTTCTTTCTTAATATAAAATGTACATGTACCCAAACCCATCGAGTGTTGGAGTGAGAAAGAACTTAAGCTAGATAATTTTAATTCCCTAATTTTAAGTACCTTTTTTAGCGCCATCACATCAGGTGAATTCTGACATATCATGACGTGTGAAATCGCTAAGGAAGCTTTGGATATATTACAACTCACTCATGAAGGCTTTAGTGTCGTTAAGGCTTCTAAATTCCAAAACCTCACCACTCAATATGAAACCATCAAAATTCTTGAGAATGAAACCTTTGCTGAATTTTATGCAAGACTTTCCGATATAGTTAATTCATCCTATAAATTGGGAGAGAAAATACCCGACGATCGCATTTTAAAGAAAATTTTAAGGTACCTACCTAATAGATTTATCACTAAAGTGACCATTTTAAATTCTTTACCCACCTTAGAATCTACCGAACTTTTGGAGTTAGTAGATGATTTGCAAACCTATGAACTAGATATGTTTCCCTCCAAAAGTGAAAAGAAAATTGATAAGGGCATCGCTTTATAATCCCGAAAGGACGAAAAACAAGTTTTGGTTAATGAGAGTGATAGTGACTCAGAGGACATGGCTATGTTTGGTAGGAATTTTTGAATATTTCTTAAATTTAATAAAGACAAGTTCAACAAATATTATAAGTTATTTGAAAAACCTATGCATGACAGAGTCGTAAAGATCCGTAAAGTAATTAATAAAAACCTTAATAGGGATGAGTCAAATAAGTGTTATGGTTATGTGGGTTATGGACATAGTGGTATTGAGTGCCCCACTAAACTAAGGAGAGAGGGTAAGAAACCAATTTCCTTCAATAAAACCCTTAGCGATAGTGATAAGGAAGATGGACCCAATTTCCCCGTTAAGCGCAACTTTACTGCGTTCATGGCTAGTCAAGTTAGTGAGAGTGAGATATTGTCCGACGATGACACCTTAAAACATGAGACTTCCAAAGCCTTTCTTAGTGAATCTAAAAAATATGATGGTAGTGAGAGTGAGGAAGAGAGAGAGAATAAAGGTGATGAGAAGGTTGAAGAGAGTGAACTTCAAATAGATTTTAGAGAATTATATGAAGAATCAATTAAATTAGAAAGAGCTAATTTAATGTCAGAAGCTAGTTTAAGGGATCGTGCCAAGGTCGTTGATGAAAGTGCATTAGTTGAGGACTTTAGGACACCATAGAGATCTCTTCGAGAGAATCTAGAATATATAGAAGGCCAGAAGATAGCCTTAGAGGGTTAATGGAATCAATGAAAAAGGAGTTTCTCATATTCAAAGAGAGAAATGTTTTGCTAGAGTCTAGAATTTTAGAATTTGAAGAAAAATTAAGAGATTTTAGTGAGGTCAAATTTGATTTGGAATGTAGGTCCGCTAAATTAGATAAAATATTAAGAACCATCCAAGTTAGAAATGACACTTGTGGTTTAGGCTTCGATTCTTGTAATGATTCCAATAATAAAGGCAAAACTATTTTTTTGAGAGAATCACCTAGGAACACTTCTAGACGTCAATCCTTAGGTACCACTTTTCGAAGTGTCTTTACTTATTCACATTGTGGTCGAAAATATCATCTTAGGAAGTTTTTTTTTATCTTAAAAGAATTTCTAGAAAATATCATCTTAGGGGATCCAACTTGGTAGCTTTAGAAAATAGGATTTTTGATTCTGACTTACTTTCACATGATACCTCCCTTGTTAAATCTAATGGTTGAATGTGTTAGTTGTTTGCAAACTCTAGTTTTTTGTACTTTATGTCATATATGTTTGCTAGTTTTATGCATATTTAATCATTTTTCTAGTCTATGCTCCATAATCAACCACATGCTAGAATTATAATTCTTGTTTACCTTCTGCATTATATTCTTTTCATTTTTATTTCCATTAATTGGAAAAAACAAAAAGATTTTGTTTATCATTTGTGTGTGTCTTAGGAGTAATTTAGACTTAATGAAAAATACAAATGTTTTTGTTTGCCTTTTGAGTAAATATTTTTGTGTTTAGTTAAAATTTTAAAAAACTGAAAAATATTTTGTTCTTTTGTGTGTATTTTAATTTTACACACCTTTTGTCGCATGTTTTTGTGTTAAATCCTTCTTTTCGCTTCCACGTGTCTATAAATTTTTGTTAAAATTATCAATCCTTAAAATGTTCTTTGTCATGGTTACATGGAGTATTTAAGTTTGACCTGCTTCATGGATTCTCTTTTATATGACTTTTCACTCACATGGACGAACTCTTTTAAAATCGTAACTTCACATGTAAATTTGAGCTTCGTGAGGTCTTTTACTACCAATCTAGTTGTAATAGGTTAAATTTTTGGGGCAATAATTTATTTATTTTTGGGAAAAATAAATATTATTTTAATTGAAGAATAATTAAATTGACATTTGAGGTCAAATTTTGAAGATGTTAGAAAGTGATTCGACTGACGATTCTGAGGGTGAGGTTAATTCCGGAAGGATCGAGATAGTCGAAATAACTGTACTTGGGTCTTATTTGGGTTTCGAAATATTTTAAGTTCGTTTGGCTCGAATTAAAGTTACCGAGTCATTTAAAGTGCGTATTATCATTTAAAGTTGTGTATTTTGGGAGATAAGGCTTAAAAGCCTATGAAAGACGCCAATCTCATTAGAGAGAGAGAGAAAGAAGAGAGAAAGAGAGAGAAGGAGAAAAGAAGAAGAGAAAGAGAAGAAAATCTTGGACATTCCGGCCAATCCGTGATTTCGAGGACGAATCACACTCTACAACTTTGAGGCAAGTGTTATAACTTTCTAAATAATTGTAGTGTATCATCTATTTCATGATTTGTGGATAAATTTATGGATTTTGGGTTTAAAATGTCAGAACATAGATTTTGGGTAAATCTTACATTTGATGTGTATATAATGGATTTGAGGTTATAAATTAGTTGAGGTGTGTTATTTAATGAGTTTTAATGTCATATATATGTTTGGGTTGAAGAGAAATGGTGAAAAGATGAGAAAATGAAATTTGGGAATTTTTCTCTTTTGGAGAAAATAGCCATTTTAGTAGCTTCTCAGCAGTCCGAATCGATTCGGCCCCCAACCCGAATCGAGTCGGCCCCCAACCCAAATCGATTCGAAATGTTCCATATTGACAGGTCTGAGTGACGGAATCGATTCGGACCCAAAGCCGAATCGATTTGGCCTAAGATAGTTGCCCAAGTCTTTTGACCCTAATCGAATCGCCTTGGGGGCCGAATTGATTCGAATTGGGCCCGAATCAATTTGAAAACAGGGCAGTTTTGGGGATGTTTTTCTAGGGTGAGTTTCATCCCATTTCGGTTGGGTTTATCGATTGGCAATATCTATATGACTTATGAGAAGTGTGTTTTGGACATTTTTAGGGGGTTTCCCTTATGAAAAATTGATGAGATCATACTGGATTTTTTTGAGAGAATACCGATTGGAGATTATCGTACCGACTAGTGGGGAGGCCCACTATTCTTGAGATTTTAATTGGATATAATTATGGATTTATATGAGAGAGTTGGGATGCGCTTAGTGATAATGGATCTTTGAATTATATCCCAAATGTGTTAACTTTCAAGGTTTAGATGATTGATTTAACCATAATATGAATTGGGAATAATAAATGCTTATCGATGTGCGTAATGAAGTACAGAATATCCTCAACCTAAATAGAATAGGGAGATGATTCATACAAATAGAAGTGATGAGTGAATTTCAAGAGAGAAATAGTATCGTATACACAAAGTGGGGAAGTTATGTGAGTTATTGAGGAATAGTATATTGAGGGTAAAATATACTAATGAATGAAATTATATCATTTACGCCTAAGAGCGAAGTAGGAGTATGTAAATATTGTGATATATATATACCTTGTGTGATGGTATACATTTACATGATGTGATGATGTATGTATATCTTGTGTGAATGATATATATATATATATATATATATATATATATGTGTGTGTGTGTGTGTGTGTGTGTGTGTGTGTGTGTGTGTGTGTGTGTGTATGTGTGTGTGTGTGTGTGAAGCATACCCCCTCTATGCTATCATGGGAAGTTGCGTGATGTGGGTGAGGCCCTGGCTTGAGGAGCAGGGAGCGTATAGTCCCCAGCTCATACCGTCCATTATTATTGTGTGATGTTTATTAGGGCTGAGACGTGGTGGGTATGTTTCATCTCATTTCCAGTGAGGAACTATGACGCTTCCCGTACGTTGTGATTTGTTTTTTACCAAGGCGGTGTGAGATTCCGACCATTGGTACCCAGGATGATATCTGAGTGATTCCTTGGTAGATGATAGCATTGAGAACCTGCATCCTCGAGTTATAGCTCGTTGGGATTGTTATTATTATACTTATGTGAATAGTATATTACTTGTATATGATTATGAGATATCATATATTCGTCTCTAGAGTAATGAGATATAAGAAGATTGATTGAATCTAATTCCGAGAGATTTTATCTGGACTTAAATTGTGAACAATATTATCATAGTGAAAATTAAGCATAGATAATTATATGAGTATATATATTATGATGGGTATCGAGGGAATAATGGACGTCAGCGACCAACATTGCCAAGGAGTAGTGGATTGGGGGGTTCCTTGTATGGATTTCGCTTGCGAGACATCCGACGCACGAAACATAGTGAAATGTTGGGAGGAGTGGGGAGAAGTTAGTCCTATGTAATCATACTTATATTAGTACATCATGACAACCGACTGTGCCAAGGAATAGTGTATCGGTGGGGTTCCTTCTTTGGATTTTTCTTTCGAAACGTCCCACGAACGAAACGTCGTGCATTGTTGAAAATTGAGAATATTAAATTATTTATATTATATTAGAAAATTGGGGTCATATGCATCATGCATTGAGGGCATAATGAATCTTGACAATTAATACTGCTAAGGAGTAGTGGATTGGGGGGGTTCTTGTTTGGAATTTTCCTACGAGACGTCCCACGCACGAAACGCAGTGAAGTATTGAGAATTGGGAGAAGTTTAGTCCTTAGCATTTAGATGATAATAACTCATACATATATTTTTAAATATTTATGTCAATAACTAGAATATGAGAAATTCTAGTAAGAGAAAATGTTTATGTATAATTTATAGGTTAGTAAGTTGATGAATATTTGAGATTGGTGATATTAGAAGTTCAAGGTTATGTTTTAGATGGAATTTTTAATTGAGTAAAAATATTAGGAGTAGGTTAGATTATTTTTCCCCTAGATAATATTGGCAGTTACTTGGAGATCATGTGCATAAATTTAGGTGCACGCTTTAGTTGAGTGGTGATTTGGATTTTCTAGAGAGTGTGACTCCACATTAATCATGTTATAATGCAATAATAACTATTATGCATTTTAATGCACTTGCTAAAATGTTTTTACACCTGGGGCTCTGACCTGTTTATGTTTTCTCTTGACTTGTATGTATATATTGTATTCTTTTAGCTGTTCTTCCACAAGGATTCCATTGATGATATCCATCCAGTGTATTCGTGGAGCTGTGGCAGTAGCGGACTATTGCGGCATTTTGATGCAGTCGATTCCTATCTTTTGTGTATCTAGATCAGGATTCAATAGTGTATTGGTTTTATACCCAAGTGTCGTAGATGTAGCACTGTTATATTTTCCTTCTCTGATTATTGTATTATCTGTGACCTGACAGTATATTCAGGTATTTTATTTTGTAGATTTTATTGTACTCTTATTTGTCTCGTTTCTTTTAGCATGTGTGTGTTCCATATTATGTTTAGATGTTATGTTGTTGGTTGATGTTGCATAGTTTGTTTTAGTAATGTATAAATGCTTGTACTTTTTTTTGCACCATCTTTTTGTAATAATGGGTAGTTATCCGTGTTTAGTTTAGAATTTTCAGTAGATTCTTTGAATAATCCACTTGAGATTCCTGATTATTTTAGTATTGGAATCACCACCCGTTATTATTGTAAGCGGGGTGTCACACTAGTCATATGTATATCTTATGACCTAGGAGAATGTGTGCAAGTTAAATCCGTTGCATGTGAGATATCTGTGATAAAAAATTGATATATGAATATTCACGGGGAAGGGCTCCGAAAGGACAAATTATCCTTTGCGAGTAAACCAATGTTGGGAATGGACCTAAAATAAATACGTGGTCCAAAGGCCTAAAAGAAAAATATGGCATTAAACGAAAAATATTTGCCAAGGACTATTTTATTTAGTTTCATATATTCATTCAAAAATAATATGCTTATTTTAAGGGAGTTTGGATGGTATATCAACGGTTTGCACAATATCTGTTTATCCTAGTTGCGCTTTCATTGTCATGACTCTATTGGTTTGTAGAATCATTAACATGCTATGCTTGTATGCATTGTGTTTGTTTGTTCATAGAGTTCAACTATCCCGTCACATAAGGCAAAATTTGTATTGATAAAGTTTTTCAATCAAATGAGAACTCAGAGAACATGTTTAAGTGATTGGGTCTTAATTCATATGTATCTATTTCACACCCTTTCACTTCCAATTCCTTATGTCACATTTATGCCATTAGAGTGTGGAAAATGTATGTTATTTTTAATGATGTGTCATTTATGTGTTTATATCTATATATGTGTGCTTGAGTATATTTAGTATCTATTATATACACATATATTTAACTTTTTCTTTGTTTTAGTCTTTGCCATGCTAGCTTATCCATTATGCCTTAATTCATAGTTAGTATCCATTAGTATTAGTATGGATTAGTTAAATTAGGGGGTGACGTCTTTCTAAGTAGGTCATGCATTTGATAAAGGGGAGAATTAATTTTGGGTGAGTAATTATTTTAATTCTATTTAATATTTTGATATTTCCTATGCGATTAATGTTTTCCTCAAGTGTGCCAGATTTCTAGCGCATTTTTATATCGAAAAAGACAGTCATCATTTATTTTTGAGTCAAGATTGTATTTTTTATTTTTTATTTTGGGTGGGATGTTTTCGAGTCTAGTTGAGCTTGATGGCCCTTTGGGATTTTTGTTTGGTTTTTGTCCGAGAATAGCCAAAAGAGGAGATTTGTAAGGACACAAATTTTCACTTGAGTCTGATGTAGTGTTGGTGCAATTACGGACAAAAACATTTGAGTCGTAGGATTCTTTAATCCTATGACGGTTAAAGTTTTTGAAGATGTAGTGGCCAGAATTTAGTGTTCATATCTTGTCGGGATTCAAAGTTACTTGTTTTTCATCCTCAACAATATATTTTCCAAGGCACCTTAAGGTATGAAAAATTTATATATATTTGTAGGAACATGGAATTTTTTGGGTGTAAGTTTTATTTAAAATGATTTTATATTTTTAACTTGGTATAAATGTTTTTTGCCTTAAAATAAAAAATGAATATTCTATTTTTTCGTTCGAAAATGTCGGTTGAACAAGATCATCATTCGAACAAGATTTTCGTTCGAACGAGTTTGGCCAAAAATTTCCCCTCTTAAGCACTAACATATCGAACGAAATGTTGTTCGAACGAAAATGTCATTTGAACGAGATTTCTTGTGGGAACAGTTTTTGACACTTTCCCACTACTTTGTCCCCACTTTCTTTTGATAGATATTAACCATATCGGGACAATATTTTTTAAAAATACTTTTGAACATTCCTTGAGCGCATTTTTGAGTGAAAAATCCTCCTACCAAAATTCCTAGTTTCATGGGTTAAATTTCAATAGAAAATTTTCTTCAAACACATGTTTATACACCCATAGTTTCAATGGTTTACCAATGGTTCCAAATTAAACTCCAAGCAATATATATATATATATATATATATATATAGATGTTGCTTGGAGTTTAATTTGGAACCATTGGTTCATCTCTACAAAAAAGAAGGAGAAGTTTTGGCTTCCTTCTATTTCCCATAAAAGAAGAAGTCTTGTTTTTCCTACGGCATTCTCATAAGATGAAAAGCACTGTGTGTTTGACATGTTCCAAAAGCTTTATTGGAGGAGTCCAAGGTTCTAGTAGATTCCGATATTGTCGACTAAGCAAATGTTAGTACAGGAAGATGCGTCAGGGGCTTGAAGGGAGTCGAGTCGAGTTGTGTAAGTCATCGTTCTTAACTTGTATAAATTACGTACTTAGTGGACTTAAGGCTAGGGACCGTCCGAGATTTTTCACGTTTTTGATTTTCCTCGTACATCGTGACATAGTGTGACTTGTTTATTTTATATTGCAAAACACGTAGATGCATGCTTAGGTAATTAAACATAAAATTTTGTTTAATTATTACAATAGTTTAATTTAGTGCTTAATTTATGATTGGGTGAAGTTTTGATTAATTTAGTTCAAGACATTAATCTTAATTTCATAAAATTTTGTTTGCCCTATATTGAAAAATAAATTAATTTTTGTAGGCCAATTTAAGGACTTGATTAAATTATTTTTTGGGCTTAAAGTAAAAATTCACAAATTTGTATTTAAATATAATTTTAATTTTGATAAAAATTAAAGTTTGATATAGTTGTGCTTTTTAATTTCTGAAGAATTAATTTTTGAGCTTTAATTGGTAGGTTGTATTTAGTTGAACCGTATAAATTATGCACTTAAAGGAGATTATTTTTTATTAAAAATAAAGATTTTTTAAATTGGGGGTCCTTGCACATTTCATGCCTTTAAAAGTATTTTTTCCAAGTATAATGATTTTCCATGATGATAAATATGTTTATCTCTCTAGTAAGATTCTTGGATTTAAAATCCATCTTCTCATCCATATAAATTTGCAGTATTTTAACACTAAATGTGTAAACACGTTTAGAGAAGGTTTTGTTAAGTTTAAACATATAATAATAATAATTGGAAAGTTAGTTTCAAGATATGTGAAGTTGAGACTAACAAGGTGTAATGAACATGACATTATAAACTATTATTTTTAAATAAAAGAAATGGTACTTTCTAAAAAACATTAGTCTTAGGTGTGAATGTATTTATTGAATGAAGAAGTAAATAAATGTGTACTTGGGTAAATATGGAATGTTAATATTTCATAACATTAGTCTTAAGTGTTAATGGGTAAATATGGAATGATTAGTAAGTGTAACTTACTAATGTTATGAAATATTAACATTTATGGGTTCGAAGGTGTAAAGGTGTTTCCAATCAAGGTAAAGATTCCTCCAAGTGTAAAAACGTGTTAAAGGGTTAAAACACTTAAGAAGTTGGTATGAATAACTTAATAGTTGTTTTGGCTGAAATTAACATTAGTAAAAGGGAGTAAAAGGTGATTTTGGAAATAAATAGGTAAATGGTAATTTTACGTAAATTTGGATATTTTTATGGAATAAAAATGGTAAAAGGGGTACACAAAGTGGTCCAAAATAAATATGATTTTTGGAATAAAAATCAACGTTAAAGTGTAAAGGACATGAAATGGTAAGTTTTTTAAAGTGTAACAAAAATTGCATCGATAAGGTCTTGAGTTTTGGCTTCGTCGGGGTAAAAAGGATAAGTGTAATAGTGTGGACATTTGAAAAATATTAAAACTCATTAAAAGGAACACTAATAACACCGAGATAAAGCAAGAAGTGTTCGGATCCCTTGGGTGAGAAGTCCTAAATCACTGTCCAAAACATATGGAGTGCATAAACGGCGGTGTAGAGCTCGTGTAAGTATGCGATATACGAAGCTTCTGAGAAAAAAAAGGAAATACGGAACATGTCAAGAAATTATTTGTGTTGTAAAAGGTGTTAATACAACATAACTTGAATGGATGTAAAAAAATGTTCCTATAAACATGACGTGGACAAGTAAATATGTAGACCTATTAATGTCTATAAAGGAATGAAAAATGGTTAAAGAAATTAAATAAATGGGTGGTTAAGAAACCTAAATGGTTAAACCCATATTAAAAACAAGAATGTTTTGTAAAATGAATTTTTGATGATTAAATAAGTATTTTATAACGATGTGAATACGTGTGTTGAAATGGTGATTTTCAATATAAATACTAAAGTGTATTGAAATAAATGGAAGTGTTAAATTCCTGTAAAGGAATGGGTTTGGATAAATCAAGTGTAATGTTTTCAAGCATGAAACCGGTGTGTTAAATAAAGTGTGAAATGTTAAGTATGAATAAAAAAATGCCTTTAATAAGATTAAGGCAAATAAATCTGGACAACTAAGGGTTTCATAATATAAAATAGTTAATGCCTGGGAATATGTATTTTTCAAAGGTATCCCTATATATATTTTTGCATACATATAATTTTAGTGTGTGAGTATTGCTTTCTACCATCCATTTCTATAATACTTGTATAAATCACAGTAAGCATATGCTCACATCCCCACTTCGTTATGGCAGGTTGGGAATAGTTTTCATTTTGAGGGCGTTATACATGTATGTATATTTTATTTATGTTTACATTAGTAACAATGTTTACTTGGGCATCAGAGTGTTCCCCATGGGTCCCTCACGTAGTTTATCTAGAAAATAGTAGCGCATGCTAAACAAGTGAAACGGTAATTAAAATAAATCTCGATTAAGAACATTATATAGGTTGTTTCATTGCACTTCACATCTAATGCTTGGGCCGTACCAGTTTGATCCATGGGAAACCCATAAATCTGAGTCGGGGCGTTTCCATCAGTAATCATCTTAACCAATTCTATGGCCCCATTTTGTAAGTCCATCATGTTCTCCACTATGATCCCCAACTTTCCCCACTTTGGGATCCTAGTGCTACACGATCCTCGCTCTCCCCCGCTTCCATAATTCCTTGACAAAGACATTTCATGCAAAAATGATTACTAGTAAAAACGTATATATGAAAAAATAATTTAGAAATATAAATAATGATTTATTTTGATATATTTATTAAACCAAATTAACAACATTATAATAATACAAATCTATATTATAAACCAAACTAAGAATTGTTCCAAACAGTTGGAATAGTTGAAATCTAACAATTATTTCATATTTGGGTTATGTCACAGGCACTCAAATAACTCTTAAACTCATTAAAATCCAAAATGAACATCTTCACTTACCAACCAACAAGTATTGATTAAAATCCACAAAAAACTTATCAAATCCAAGAGAATTTAGTTACATTATCAATCTTGTAGGAATTTAGTGGGGGTGTGGAAAATTGATTCGAGAGACATTTTCATACCAAAGGAATTGCTAGCTCTAAAACATGCTTAATATTTCACACTAATTAATTTTTTCGCATCAATTTGTTCAATTGTCCAGTTGATCTCAAGAGGAAATAACTCTAAACATTTAGGCTGTCAAACGTTAAAAAGGAAACTATCGAAATAAATTCAGATTGCATGCTCATTAGAATTCTACACTAAACATGAATAAGTTGGGATTTGAACTAAATCAAAATAGTCTTGATCTTAATTCAAATGATAGCAGGTATAATTTTCAAAGTAATTATGAGATCAAAATTCATTCACAAGACGTTTAGGAGTAAAGATTAAACAAATCAAATTAACAACACTAAAATCTCTTAGTATTTTAGTGGAGAAAATGAAGTGAGATTGTAAGAAGATTGAATTATTATAATTCATATCCAACCCATTTACTAATTTGATTATCAGTTATCAAAATGCAAAAAATCAAATTCATATAAAATCAAATAAGCGGAATTCATAGTTTGTAAGAACCGGGAATTTTCAAACCTTGAAATGAAGTAAGACCTCCACTAAAACCTCCGTAAGATGAGTGAAATAAAAAATCTTCTAAGAAGAAAGGAACTATGTTTCTAACCCTACTGATTTTCTTATTAACTTCAACACCCCCTTGAAGTTTTTGTTAATTACAAAAGAGTCCAAAAAATATCAAAATAAGATAAATTTAGATATATTAAATTACTAAACCTCAACTTTATATCAAATTAAAGCTTTGGAACTCAACTATCATGAACTTATAATTTTGACCCTAGAAATTTTTTTAAAATTACCAAAATGCCCCTAAACATTACAAAAAACTGTACTTTTATGGACATAAATGCACTTATATAAGGACTCAAATCAAAACCTTAGTTTTACCCTAGCCCACCCACCCACCCACCCATATCAACAAAAGAGGTGAAAAACCACATGGTAACACATGGTAAACCTAAGGAACCCATGTGCCCCCATTTGAAACAAACTCAAAACTCAACCTAAATGAATTCAGATCCCTCCAATCAACTCCTCATTCAATGTAGTATAAATAACCTACATCCTAAGCAGTAGAAACGCATCCCACGGTTCACTTTAAATGTTTTAATTTTATCTTAACTCAGGTAACTCATCATTTTATGCTTTAATTTAAATTCTTTCGATACTGGTAGTGTTTTGCATAGTTAATATAGTTAGAATACTCATAATATGAAAGATTTTACGTGTAGACATTTAGAGAATAGTAAAAAATAGTAGCAACACCATTAAAGCTGAACTTTAATGGTTAAATTTGTTACATTAACCAAAACTCAATTTTAAAGGCATAAATGAACTCATTATAACCCAAGGATGTCGAGTGTAATGGTGAAAAGCCATGAATGTTCATATAGAAGGAAAATCGATCGAAAATGTTTTCAAAAATCAAAACTTGTAAATTTAAAAGTCTCGACCTAAAGTCCATCAAAATCCATGAAACATAAACCAAACTACGCCCATAGCAGAAACCTAACCCAATTCGTAAGATAGCCTGCCATACTCTATAAATCTTTGAATGTTAGGTAAAAAATTCAATGAAACACACAGTTTCCAAACTCGAATTATACTGAGATTCCAACCATGAAACATATATATTCGAATTCCTTATGAAAAATTAAGTTAACTTGGTTAAGAAATCATCTCAAGTTGTATAACAACGAAGGAGACCACCTCAGTCATTGTTTTGAACCCTAGAAACTCAAAATCGAGATGTTGGACATGAGATTTTGGTTAGAAACTTTGACCAATAAAAAATTTATCATTTTTTCCCCAAAATTTTTAATTAACTTTTCGAATAAAAATTGTATTAGATAAGACCATGTTTAGATATTCCTATCTCATGTTTTGTAAAAAAGTGGTTTTACTAACATGAATTTACTTAAAATTACAAAGAACCCCTATACAACTTTTCCAACATCGGAATTTACACTCTAAACTTTTCACCTACATACATCAAATTATTTTAAGAAAAAAAAACTCTGTTGCGCCAAAGTTCAAAAATAAGCTTAACATTCATTTTTTAAAGTCCCGAGATAATTACACCCCAAAACATTATTAAAATTAGTTTTAAGCACCAAATTGGTCGATTGAGCCCTAATACTCCTATGCCACACATTGTATAACATAAAATTAAGTCCCAAATATTATGAATGCTCCACTGTGACAAAAACTCAACATAATATTGTGACAACCCGCTCACCAAAATAAGGGGTGGCCAGCCCAATACTCCAATATAACGGAATCATGGATGAAATCATTCTCAGCATCATAACAAAATATAGAGTATCCAGGATAACTACCCAATATTTCAGAAAACGGGTTGCCAAAATTTTGATTTGAAAGTAAATAAATGAAAACAAACAACCCAATTCCTGAAAGATAAGGGAAACCCCAAGACATATATAAATGATATAACAAGAATACCATAAAAAGACCGAATATGTAACCGATCACTAAACTGATACACCAATAATACACAAGTACAATAAGTTACTTAAAACATTTCATTAGACATTTACAAAAGCTTGGGCCTCCCGCCCGAATAACGGACTTGATCTTAACTAGAATGAAAATGAAAGCGTCTATACCAAATGTATCCCGTAATACCCGCAATGCATCACGGCTCGTCGAAAACATCGGAATAGGAATTCAAATCAGGCATCCTTGCGGCAGAGTACCTGAGCAGAGACAAGAAGAATATGCAACAGGAAAATGTAACCGGTCAGGGCCCGGTTCTATATGATTACCAGATGAATAAAAAGTATGACAGTAATGTAAATAAATCGTGAAGAAAGAGAATAAGAAGCTACCTATACAATTTAAAACATAAGCTAAGCAAGAATAAAAATAAGAAGCATTAAACTAAAGACTTCGCCCAAGGAGCTAATTATTTTATATATCTTTTCCTTAGCAGGAAATATATTTATAAACACAATCTTTTGCTCTTTAAGGCAATTATATTACAATTTTACCCTTTGTAAAAGTCCTTTCCTTATCAGGAAAATAATCATTTTCAAATGCTCTTTGTGGAATTTATATGTTCTCTATGTGGCACTCCATCATGCTCTATATGGCATATCAAAATACATCAAGTCCCACTTGATTATGAACTGTTATATTATATACATATAACGTACTCTAAGACCGCCCGTCCGGGTTTCCCCTTGAGCGCGTCCCTAAATAACCATCATCTTCCAGGGCCTAACATAAGACAACCTGGGATCCTATCGAAAGCGTCGGGAAGCGGCCATGAGCCTGCGTGGTAGCCAAGACCACACCCGGAATCTCCCTACCCCCGCAGAAAAAAAAACAACCATAAGCGGTCCCATGGCCTAGGACTATATCCACCCTGGATTCATTAGCCAGGGGGCTTCACCTATCGTGCGGACTTCCCTTAAGATGGTATTTAGAGGGGTGTGTAACATCCATTTTATTTATCATTTCAAAATCAAGTAAATCATTATTTACCGGTTTCATGATTAAGTAAATTATCATTTACTACTATCAATACCACTTCCATTTATATGTTTCATTTTATTCGAAACCATTACTGTTTACGTCTAGTAATAGATAGAACTTATCATCCGGAGCCATACGATAACTTATATCAACACTACAACCTCAAAGGAGTAAATAAACTCTTCATTATCTCCAAGCATTCTAGGAGGTTATTTTAGAACCCCAAGGTTATCATCTTCCGAAGGAATGAAATGACTTTCAATTTATTTTCCAAACTCACCTTTATGGCGTTATTACGAACCACCAAGGTTAACATAGTTCAATCGAACTTTTAAAATCTCCCAACATTCTTTTGGGTTGGTAATATAAACCATAAAAACTAGTATAGCTTAATTAAGCTCCTAAGGTCTCCCGAACATAACACTACATCTCCTAGTTTTATAATAATTAACTAGAAGAAAAGAATGCCTTATCATTAATAGGCCTAACCCCGGAAAAATCCCCACATAACCCATTCCTAATGTAGGGTAGACATCTAACTCATCTCACACTCTAGGACTCTAAGTTTACTTCATTCAAGAAGGTTCCTAGTCCCTATATTTAAAGAAAAGGATTAAAATTGAGTTATAAAAATTAACTCAAAAACAGCAGGAAAACGAATCGATTCGCCCAAGGGCCGAATCGATTCGCCCATAAAGCGAATCGGTTCGGACAACCAAACCAACCTTCTGCAATTGACCGAATCGATTCGGCCTTAACCCCGAATCGATTCGGGTTATGCAGACCTGCCAATTTCCCCTTAGCGAATCGATTCGTCCAAAGGGCCGAATCGATTCGGACCTGCAAAATTGCCAAAAATGGCTACGAAGGGTTATGAACCCTAATTCCTCCAAACTCCAAATCTCTTCCTTCTTACACACAACCAACAATATTTATCTACCCAAAGTGTATCCTACATGATTTAAAACCATTTTAGTCCACCATTTCATCATCAAAACTAAGATTTAGGGCTTAATTCCCATAATTTCCACATTTAAACCATAAATGTAAATACACAACTATCATACAATTTATGCACCTTAAATCACATATTAGCAAGTACAAAACTTGCCTTAGGGTTGATATCTCAGATTTATTTGGAGAAGAAGCAATCCCAAATCCTCCATCTTCAATCTCTCTCTCATTTCTCCATTTCTCTTCTTCTTCTTCTTCTCTCTATGTTCAAGACATAAAATGGGGAAAAATAAGGGATTTAGAAGACTAAAATCGTGGCTTAGGTTAAAACTCCCAACTTAAATGGTTAACACCACATTAAAATGACTCCCAAATACGCGTATAAGCTAAAACCAGGTAAAAGTGCCCGAAACACAAAAATACAATATGGCACTTATTTTGACTGTCTCGCACCTTTCGAGACTAACTACACCCTCTAAACTGGCATCCGGAATTTTATAAATTATTTCGAGTTCCAAAAATCATTTAAACTATAAGGCCATATAAAATACATGACACTACAGACATGCAACCTGATGTTATTTACTTTCACATGCAGTAAATATGCATCAATCTAGTAAATATTAACTTTCAATTCATTAAATTAATATTTACTCCAGTCCCCACATTTTATATAATTACCTTATGCGGTAAAATCAGTATAAAATGAGTCTCCCAAAATCGAGGGTTGTTACATACTCCCCCCCTTAAGAGGGAATTTTGCCCCCAAAATTCGGGCATACCCAAATCTGATAAGGGTATACTACTCTAAACTAGGATTCTACCATCCTAAACAAACTCCTCGTTATTGCAACGTCCCAAATGGACTCAGACTAAGGTCGACCCTGTCGATCTCAGTCAATCATCTTTTGTTCTCTAGTCTAGCAGCACAAGGCGCTCTTCACTAACCATCGATTCTAGCTTCCTATGGAGGAACATGATGTCCACATGACTCGGCACAATTAGCCAAATCTTCAGAATTAAGTTACATCTCACCTCGGGGTATCCATACCGGCTCTAAGTGGCTTAGCCCCAACGCTACTCAGCTATCCCCCGCATCGACGTATCTCATCAAGGCGTATGGCTTAAAAGCCAAATCTCTAAAGAAATGTTCCGAGACCATTCGAAGTCTAAGGAACATATTACCCATTGGTTCCATCCAACGAGTTTACGAACTACTCAACTGACCATGCTAGGCCACTCACAATACCATGCCTTAGGAAATGATCCATAAGGCCACTCCAAAACCTAATGCTTGCACGAAAATCTCCATCCATACCATTACTGCTCCCATCTGCTATGTATACTAAGGCGCACGTTCGTAATACGCCTTTCGGCATAAGCAAATTTCCTCCCTTTCATCCATCCACTTTAGGGTGGTAGGATATACATCATTTCCATACGGTTACCATTACTTCGCGGAAACTCTTACTAAACCTTCGACATGAATATATAGTCTCGGTCCACCCTATTATAATTGGTACCTCCCACGGTTCTACCATTCCCCATCGAGAATGGGGTGTACTCTTCTACATGTAGTCCGTCCATAATGGGCGGAAAAGCAACGATTGGGTCGACGGTCACCAATTTTCTCAATTGGGATCATGACCAGTTCGATGCCGGTAGTTCCATGCAAACGTTTATGAATACCCCTCTTCATTCCACCACAACTCTTCTTCACACGAGTAGGTGAAATTGTCAATCACATATCGAAATGCTCTCGCTATAGAGTCTTCTGAGTCATACTCACTCTACTTGGCCTTCCATGCCATAACCATTTTCTCTGACGAGTTCTCTACTCGACACGTCTACTAGCCCAATCGCATTTCCTTAGCGAATGAGAAAATATCCAATCACTAGTTCTTTTGAACTCCGAGCACCAACTCGATTTCTCCCACAACATATTGCAACAAATTGTTGCTTACGAGAAGGACCAAATTTCCTGCCCAGGAAGTAGTGCCTTATCTATTTAAGGTGATCACTACTACGATGAATCTTAATTCAAGCACGGGATATTACTCTCCACAAGTTTAAGCTTGTGAGACGCATAAACAGTGAATCTATGTCCTAGTATTATTACTCCCCAATCCTGGCAGAGCTTACTCATTAAACTCACTCTCGAGCTTACAATCATGGCTCAGGAGTGAGGATCCACCCGTCCTCATTAACTCCCCGGAAATGAAGTTACCAACGTAACAATATCTCTAAGAAATGCCTCATATCCTTCGGCCGAACCTACCAAACCTCTCGAGACCCCATAAATCTCGTTCCTAGGGATCGAATCCCTATTTAGAGTTAACCCACGACTTATTCGTGGTCAACACCTAACAACCATCCTAAACTAACACCACCTACCCTCAAGGTCTTACATCCTAAAAATCCTAAGGTCTATCTATATACCCTACCTAAATCGTAAGCATATAATACCAAAGACATCCCTAGTGCCAAAGACCTTACTCAACTTCCAACATTATCTCGGGTTCATGCGTGGGACGTCTCGCCGAAGCGAAATCCAGACAAGGAACCCTCCCGTTACACTACTACCTCGCATTGTCGGTCATTAAGATGTGACGGTCTAAGACACATGATCGGGATCGGTACAATTCTACAAATAAGATTCTACTTCTAGACTTTACCTTAGCATTCTATACATAAAATAAGAAAAAGGAAATATGGCATCTCTCCACTCCCAACGTCGTTAAGGTTCACGCGTGGAGCGTCCCGCAAAAGCGGAATCCAAACAAGGAACCCCTCCTATGCATTACTACTTAACTTTGTTGGTCGTGGAGATAAGTCATAACATCCACATACAATGCAAGTAAACAATAGAACACTCAAACCAAGTAACACATATGACACATATACATTTAAAAATATCATCACTCACTTCATAACGAGTGAAGAAAAGATAGAACTTCCATACCACGGAAGTCATATAATTACCCTACTATAATAACGTAAATACTACTACAAGCTCAATATAAACACCCGAGTCTATCGTAGACACAATACTACTAAATCTTATCCTAAGGAATATACACTACCCACCTATAGGGTAGAATTCCCTCCACCATTTGCCAAGCACTCCGGGTCAATACTAATGGTTCTCAGACTCCATATTCGAGCCTTACACATACTAACATTATTTCCATCAACTCCCCAACCAGGCACTTTACTCTTGCCCTTGCTCTCCACTCAACGAAGTTTAAAATGAGTGGTTCTACACTCCACATCATAGCCGTTATTCCGACTCTGGCTGACAATAATTGCCCATGCAGTCCCTCTTACTTTCTCAGTAAAAGAGGACACGCTCTTGGCTTCCTCTTCCTCAGTTCAACGAAACCTCCCCAGGTGGGTGTCCACCGATGGGGTTTCACGATTCTTACTCCATCATAAGTGTTAACAACACCTATTTTGGAGCCTAACACTTCATGGTGCATGGTCTCGTCTCCCTAACCGTACAACACCATATTCGCCATTGGTCTTTAACCGAACGTCTTGCGAACATTCGAGAATTCACCTTCTCCTCAGTCCAGTTATCCCAGGGCAACTCCCCATTGCAAGTATCCACCGGGCTTCTCTATGGGCCAAACTTCTGGCACCTACGAATATAGTGACCACATTTTCACCACCTCGACACCTCTTCTATGGGTGAAGGATTTTCCTCCATTCTACTACAGGGCACTTCTCCACTTCAATATAACATCGCGTGAATTCTCAAGTTTAGTACCACTTCCTACTTCTTGCGGTACTTGGGAAACTAAATCATCTGAAATTTGTAGTCGTAATAGCGAAACATAAATTGCTACAAAAAAGGGAGCGGCCTCTAAAGCGGTCCTCCTCCCCGACCACAACTTACAGTTCTCCACAAACCTTCCCATAACGCCCTACTTCTATCGACCTAGTATTCTCACACGAATACGCAAATGATTTTATAGATTCTACCTCATGATAGAATAACGAAATCTCACAAGGCAAATCAACGATCTTAATCCTAAGGCTTTACATCAAATCAAGAGCAACGCTGAAAACTTAAGGCGTCCACACAGATTCCTAAGGACTCTAGAACCTGATGCTCTGATACCATCTGTGACAACCCGCTCACCAAAATAAGGGGTGGCCAGCCCAATACTCCAATATAACGGAATCATGGATGAAATCATTCTCAGCATCATAACAAAATATAGAGTATCCAGGATAACTACCCAATATTTCAGAAAACGGGTTGCCAAAATTTTGATTTGAAAGTAAATAAATGAAAACAAACAACCCAATTCCTGAAAGATAGGGGGAACCCCAAGACATATATAAATGATATAACAAGAATACCATAAAAAGACCGAATATGTAACCGGTCACTAAACTGATACACCAATAATACACAAGTACAATAAGTTACTTAAAACATTTCATTAGACATTTACAAAAGCTTGGGCCTCCCGCCCGAATAACGGACTTGATCTTAACTAGAATGAAAATGAAAGCGTCTATACCAAATGTATCCCGTAATACCCGCAATGCATCACGGCTCGTCGAAAACATCGGAATAGGAATTCAAATCAGGCATCCTTGCGGTGGAGTACCTGAGCAGAGACAAGAAGAATATGCAACAGGAAAATGTAATCGGTCAGGGCCCGGTTCTATATGATTACCAGATGAATAAAAAGTATGACAGTAATGTAAATAAATCGTGAAGAAAGAGAATAAGAAGCTACCTATACAATTTAAAACATAAGCTAAACAAGAATAAAAATAAGAAGCATTAAACTAAAGACTTCGCCCAAAGAGCTAATTATTTTATATATCTTTTCCTTAGCAGGAAATATATTTATAAACACAATCTTTTGCTCTTTAAGGCAATTATATTACAATTTTACCGTTTGTAAAAGTCCTTTCCTTATCAGGAAAATAATCATTTTCAAATGCTCTTTGTGGCATTTATATGTGCTCTATGTGGCACTCCATCATGCTCTATATGGCATATCAAAATACATCAAGTCCCACTTGATTATGAACTGTTATATTATATACATATAACGTACTCTAAGACCGCCCGTCCGGGTTTCCCTTTGAGCGCGTCCCTAAATAACCATCATCTTCCAGGGCCTAACATAAGACAACCTGGGATCCTATCGAAAGCGTCGGGAAGCGTCCATGAGCCTGCGTGGTAGCCAAGACCACACCCGGAATCTCCCTACCCCCGCAGAAAAAAAAACAACCATAAGCGCTCCCATGGCCTAGGACTATATCCACCCTTCATTCATTAGCCAGGGGGCTTCACCTATCGTGCGGACTTCCCTTAAGATGGTATTTAGAGGGGTGTGTAACATCCATTTTATTTATCATTTCAAAATCAAGTAAATCATTATTTACCGGTTTCATGATTAAGTAAATTATCATTTACTACTATCAATACCACTTCCATTTATATGTTTCATTTTATTCGAAACCATTACTGTTTACGTCTAGTAATAGATAGAACTTATCATCCGGAGCCATACGATAACTTATATCAACACTACAACCTCAAAGGAGTAAATAAACTCTTCATTATCTCCAAGCATTCTAGGAGGTTATTTTAGAACCCCAAGGTTATCATCTTCCGAAGGAATGAAATGACTTTCAATTTATTTTCCAAACTCACCTTTATGGCGTTATTACGAACCACCAAGGTTAACATAGTTCAATCGAACTTTTAAAATCTCCCAACATTCTTTTGGGGTGGTAATATAAACCATCAAAACTAGTATAGCTTAATTAAGCTCCTAAGGTCTCCCGAACATAACACTACATCTCCTAGTTTTATAATAATTAACTAGAAGAAAAGAATGCCTTATCATTAATAGGCCTAACCCCGGAAAAATCCCCACATAACCCATTCCTAATGTAGGGTAGACATATAACTCATCTCACACTCTAGGACTCTAATTTACTTCATTCAAGAAGGTTCCTAGTCCCTATATTTAAACAAAAGGATTAAAATTGAGTTATAAAAATTAACTCAAAAACAACAGGAAAACGAATCGATTCGCCCAAGGGCCGAATCGATTCGCCCTAGCGAATCGATTCGCCCATAAAGCGAATTGGTTCGGACAACCAAACCAACCTTCTGCAATTGACCGAATCGATTCGGCCTTAACCCCGAATCGATTCGGGTTATGCAGACCTGCCAATTTCCCCTTAGCGAATCGATTCGTCCAAAGGGCCGAATCGATTCGGACCTGCAAAATTGCCAAAAATGGCTACGAAGGGTTATGAACCCTAATTTCTCCAAACTCCAAATCACTTCCTTCTTACACACAACCAACAATATTTATCTACCCAAAGTGTATCCTACATGATTTAAAACTGTTTTAGTCCACCATTTCGTCATCAAAACTAAGATTTAGGGCTTAATTCCCATAATTTCCACATTTAAACCATAAATGTAAATACACAACTATCATACAATTTATGCACCTTAAATCACATATTAGCAAGTAGAAAACTTGCCTTAGGGTTGATATCTCAGATTTATTTGGAGAAGAAGCAATCCCAAATCCTCCATCTTCAATCTCTCTCTCATTTCTCCATTTCTCTTCTTCTTCTTCTTCTCTCTATGTTCAAGACATAAAATGGGGAAAAATAAGGGATTTAGAAGACTAAAATCGTGGCTTAGGTTAAAACTCCTAACTTAAATGGTTAACACCACATTAAAATGACTCCCAAATACGCGTATAAGCTAAAACCAGGTAAAAGTGCCCGAAACACAAAAATATAATATGGCACTTATTTTGACTGTCTCGCACCTTCCGAGACTAACTACACCCTCTAAACTGGCATCCGGAATTTTATAAATTATTTCGAGTTCCAAAAATCATTTAAACTATAAGGCCATATAAAATACATGACACTACAGACATGCAACCTGATGTTATTTACTTTCACATGCAGTAAATATGCATCAATCTAGTAAATATTAACTTTCAATTCATTAAATTAATATTTACTCCAGTCCCCACATTTTATATAATTACCTTATGCGGTAAAATCAGTATAAAATGAGTCTCCCAGAATCGAGGGTTGTTACAAATATCAAGCATGTATATTTTTTATCCTTTCACTAGTAAACTTTAGCATTTATTATTTGTTATTGATTTCACTAGGTGATAGCTCAATCTACTCTTACTGTGTTCATATTATTATGCTGCCATACTACATATTTTATTATCCATCATCAGTATTTGAATTTATTACCAGTTTTTAAACATACAAGTTAGTTTTTCCAACATTTTCAGTATTATACTTTGCATATTTAAATCCTGCTTTTGATATCACTATGTGATAGCCCTATTTACTCTTTGTGTGTGCATGTTATTATATTTCCATACTACATAGTTAGTTAATTATCACCAGTATTTAATACTAGATCCAATTTTTAAACCTTTCTCACCTAATAACTGAGATCATGTACCATATTGATTCATTTTGCCCTTGTACTTTTGTGCCATTTTTACAATGAGCATCAATATTAACTAGGAAGTAGAATAACGTGTTATGCAATAAATTTTTCTACTCGGCCTATTGGTCTCATATGATTGAGAGCCCATATTATTGCTACATACGTAGGACTGGCACTTTAATTGTGATCATAGTAGGTTACTTTTCCCAAATAGTTTTTGGATGATTTATCATCAAGTTACACTGATTACACTACACCAAAATGGGCAAATTGTCACCTTTCAGCCGGCCAGCCTTGTCAATGTCATTGACCGTGACAAAAAAACACGCGTTTTATGTCACGGTCATTGACCTTGACACGACCGTGACAATTCAATTTGTCACAGTCGTGTCACGGTCAATGACCGTGACAATTCGTGTCACGGTCAAAGACCTTGACACGACCATGACAACTTTTCCAGCAAAAACCCTACCCCCCTTCTTTTTTCCCTCCCGCGCCCTTCCCTCTCTCTCTCTCTCTCTCTCGACGCTGCTCTCTCTCTCTCTTCCATTTATATATATATATTTGTCTGTATATTTATGTGTGTATGTGTATATATATATGTGTGTATGTGTGTGCGTGTGTGGGGGGTGGGGCGGGATGGGGGTAGGGGGTGGTGGAGGGGGGCAGTGGGTGGGGCGGGGTGGGGCAGGGTGGGGAAGGGGGGTATGTGTATATATATATGTGTGTATGTGTGTGCGTGTGTGGGGGGTGGGGCAGGGTGGGGGTGGGGGTGGGGCGGAGTGGGGCAGGGTGTGGGAGGGGGTGGGGCGGGGTGGGGCGGGGTGGGGGAGTTGGTGGTGGAGGGGGGCAGGGGGTGGGGCAGGGTGGGGTGGTGTATGTGTGTGTGTGGGCAGGGGGTATTTTTTTATATTAACTTTGAAATCCTTAGAGAATAAGAAGGCCTAAGAAATGATTACAAAAATCAAATTGTATACTCATTATAATGATAACAAGGTTAATATGATAATTGTTCAAGATTTGAAATCCGTGCCTTATGATTTTTCATTGAGAATTGAAAGATGAAATATGATTATGATTATGATTATGAAATCCGTGCCTTATGATTTTTAGATTTGTTTGATGGATTTGTTTTTGGTGTTTATTATCGATGGGACTTAATTTGTTGAATGATAATATTTGTATTAGATACTTGCGTGGTTTTACCTAACTTGAATGAATTAATAAATGTTTCAGTAAAGGTTGAAGTGGACAAAAAACGTGTGAATTGATTAATATCCATAACGTAAATAAAAGTTAAAGTAAGTGTGTAAATGGGTGGTTGAGCAAGCTAAGAGGTCTAACCCATATTTAATACATAGGTGTGTTATGAAAGGTTTTCAAAGGGTAATTAAGTATTTTCAAATAATGACCCCGAAACATAGAAATTCAATCTCAAGCAATTTAATTTCAATCTCTACAAATTTATGCATGTATTCAAGGGATTTATGAAGGATTAATATTAAAATTTAATTCCTATACATAATCTAAAAATTATAACTCAAATTCAACTAGAAATAAACCAAACCAAAGTTATTTAAATAAACCAAAGGATTAATATTAAAATTCAACTCTATTAGTTAAATTATAAATGTAATAGAATTAATCCATATAAATCATATTTTAATCACAATTAGGTTTTAGAGTTACATAGATAGGCATAATCTAAATCAATTTCAGTCCTACAAATATTCTAATTAACTTGCCTCAAATTTGATGAATAACAAGGGCTAAAAGTATTGTTCATTTAATTCAATTAGGTAAAACCCATGATAATGAAATTTATGCTACAATTATAATTATCTCATGTCATAATTTTATTGATAAACAATATATGTAGTTGTCACGGTCGTGGTGGGGGGAGGGGGTGCGGGTGGGGTGGGTAGGGGTGTGGTGTGTGTTTGTGTGTGTGCGTAGGTGTGCGTGTGTGTGTGGCGGGGGGAGGGGGCAGGGGTGGGGCACCCATTTAATAACTCTTTAAATATTTGGAAAAAACATAATATTACAAAATTGAAACGAAATGGCATTGACGGAACTTACACATACGTTATAATATAGACGGAACATTTTTTTATCTGTACTAATAACATTTTTTTTATCTGTACTAATAACATTTTTTTTACAGCAAAAATGTCTCCTTAAGATGTTAGGGCGAAGATGATGATGCTGTTTATGATGATGTCGTCGTCTGGGTTCGGTGGTAGCGGAGGCGACGAGGGCTCCTCCGCCCCTAGGCTCCCCAAATATGGAAAATTTGGGATTACCGTCGAAAACAAGTCGGACCTTTTAGCGAGATCCCTCGATCTGCTAAAGACGGTCATCGGCCCGGGGTTTATGAGTTGGAAGGAGGTGCCGTATGAGCTCAAGTTAGGTGTTTGGGCGGCACTACAGGTAATATTTATATGAATATTTCAATTTCAATTTCAATTTATATTTATATTTATATTTATATTTATATTTATTCGCAACTAACATTGTATTTGTTGGACAGGAACAATTCAACTTGGATCCAAAGCTACGCGATTCCGTCTTGGAGCAGTTGAGGGAGCAACACAAGACGTGGAAAAAAATATGCGGACACGGTACTTTGGAAAAACACGAGAGTCCATTTTACAATGGCGTGGATCCGTCCCGCCCAAGGAGCCGATCTCATTGGTACAATGGCAAAAGTTCATTGACAATGAGATCGAGGGTCGACAATTGGCATCTCGCCAATCGGGGAGGGAAAATGGGGCTAAAAAGACGGACGTGCACTACTCCGGCCGGACCTCTTACGCTGAGGTGGAGCATAGGATGAAGGTAATATTTAATTTATCTATAACTACAGAAATATATTATTGGATATTATTTTACTTTGTGGGGCCGATCCTAATTTTACTTTACTTTATTTTATTTCAGGGGGTAGGGAGTGGGCCAGGGGGTAAGCCACATAGGCTCGATACTTATGTGGCTCTTCGGACGAAGAAGGGGAAGGACAAGGAGGTGTCCCCGAGCGTCGCGGATACGATTGTAAGTAATCCGACAGTTTAATTATTGTTAATTACGTTATAATTTTTTTAGTTTACTTATTTTACTAATCATGTGCTTTTTGTCGTTTCAGGCAAAGCTTAAGGAAGTGCATGAGTCGCAGTCTGATGCCAACAAGGCATCTTTGTCCACAGACGCACTCAGCCAAGTGCTTGGCTCTGATCGCAAGGGGAGGACAAGGGGAGTGAGCTCGCGGGTGGCCAAATCTAGGATCATCGGATTGGAGACGAGCGACACCGGGTTGGCTCGAACGGTGGATTCACACGACGCGAAGCTGTCCCGTTTGGAGGAGACGGTCCAAGATATGTACGCATTCATGAAGCGTACGTTGGGTGAAGACCGTAAAGATAAAGGGAAAGGGAAAGGGAAGGAGAAGGCGGTGGAGGAGGAGGTGCGGGAGGACGAGGAGGTGCGGGAGGACGAGGCGCAGGATGACGAGGATGTGGACCTCGCTGCTTCATCACCGACACGTTCGTACTTTGACGATCCACTTCCCTATTTGACGCCCTCCAACAGACCATTTTCGACAATTGGTTGGCCGAGCGTGTTCATATTGGACATATTTGATGGCCAGCGGATAGGGCGGGGGTTGAGGGACCCGAATATCGTCGAGGGTGGAATAGTCCATGGACGTGTGCTTCAACAGATGGAGTCTAGGGTGCTCGTCACGCATGTCATACCCGGGAAGGAGAACTCCCTATTGTGGTTGCGCGAACAATGCGGCACGACGTATATTAGTGGCTGAGTCAATTCGTATGTCGTGTGGCCTACTCACCTCCTCAGTTTTATCCAAGACATGTAGTAACATTATTTTCTAGTTTGTCCATTTTAATTATATTTGGATTATATCGTCATGTATATTATTTTTACTTTGAAGATTTGGATATACTGTCATGAATATATATTTGCATTATCTTTAGTTTGTGTTGGATATATGATGTTTGGAACAGGTACAACATTGCTATAATAGGTACAAATATACTGCTGGGCAGTGGCAGTGGCCATACTGCCCAGCAGATTTTTTTTTAAATTCTGCCCAGAATTGTCACGGTCATTGACCGTGACAATTTTTTTAAAAAATGGTCACGGCTTTGTCACGGTTATAAACCGTGACAAACGTGTCACGGTCATTGACCTTGACACGACCGTGACACAAAACTTGAGTTTTTTGTCAAGGTCAATGACCGTGACACGACCGTGACAAAAAAAGTTGTCTCGCCTCGAAATGTCACGGTCATTGACCTTGACAAGGTGGATTTGTCAAGGTCAATGACCTTGACAAATGAGCAGATTTGGTGTAGTGTTACTTAATTAATTATATGCCCCTTATTGAATTAGTAAGAATGGGAATATTACTTCAAATTCCTTGACTTTCTTCAAATATGATTTAAATAAATTGGTAATTTATTGTATTTTCTTAAAGGGACTAATCAATACGAAATTGGAAATTTTGAAAAAATTTCTGATAAACATTGAATTATTATCTTATTTTGTCATCCATTTTAAACATTGATTCTATACACACTACAACTCGCATTTATATCTATATCATTGTTATAGAACTGGTAGAACTTGCTTAGCATGTTTATGCTAATTCCTTCCTTATCTAGATGAGTTAGTGGAAAGAAAATAATAACTCTTACCTACTAGAGACAAACACCAATCACATGCTTTTGTATCTCATCGTATAGGAAAAGAGTAAACCAGATGTGAGCAAGGAGTAGCGCTTTTCAATTTTCTATATTGTCATGTGTACTATAAATGTGTAATTCACCCCTGTGGTGGTTCCAACATATGTAACATATTAATAATGAATAAAAGGTTATGTTATTTCGCCTTCACCTTATTTCATTTCTTTATGTATACTTCTTACTCATTCATACCAAAAAGAAGGGTGTGAGAAGTTCGATTCAGAGAATTTTTGAAATTAAATCATATCTTCGAGTTATCATTCTCTGCGTGAAGTAGATAAGATATTAGTTTTTTGATTTTATAACTTCCTTAATTACTATTATTATATGGGAATCCATTTTGCGGTAAGGATGAATGGGCTAATTTTTTTTTAATCTAGATATTGAGCTAGATAATCATTGGGAAACACGGGTAAGGCAGGAGTGGAAGAAGATTGGTTTGGCCAGACTTAGAGATATGATTTGAGGAGTGGAATAAGATTGGTAAGGTTCAAGAAACAACCTTAAGAGTCTAGTATTGACTAGTAGTGCACTGGGTGAGATGCAGGTGATGGGAAAAGTAGATGACTTTGCAAATGATTCAGTAATACTATATGAAGCCATCAATCTAGAATTTGTCGATGACCTACCAGCTCCACCGATTAATCCAAAAGCAACAGCAAATGGCAAAATACATGAAAGATATTCCCCTAGCACTATATATGACTTGACGGATAATGCAGACCCATGAGAATATTTAATTTGCACACAATCTACCACTAGTGATAACGTAACCATTCTAACATAGATCAAGGACTCCATCTCTTTAACTTAGATAGGAATCTAATGTTAACAATTGTTTACAAATTTTATAATATAAATTTTAGCTGCATTATTTTGAGTGGTGGTGTGTAATAGTACAATACAACTAACCTTATATAAAATAGTCTTACCTATTTATTAATTTGTATAATTCTTGTTATTTAAATTATGTTATTTTAGGATGGTTAGTACCCGAACTCCCTCTATTGGAACTTGACCGGTCGAGACTTAGACTGAAGGAATCATGCGATGTGTCCAGGTTCTTACTACATTAGCTTGACAACAACAGACTACTCGTGTTATTCTTAATAATGTTTTCGAGCAACTTCGTAGAATTAATGCTATTAAGGAATTTTTACGACCACAAACTCCATCGTTACTTCAAAATCCAGGTATGAATGAAGTTCAGAAATGGATGTGCCAGATTATGAAAATTCTAAACAGAGTAAGTATAGCTACAAATTCCGAATAACATTGGATTCATACATATTTGATGGTGAATCATATTTCTGGTGGCAAGCTATATCACATAAGCATAATATTAGTAATATTACATGGGAACATCTTGAAGAGGCTTTATCAAAAAGAATTTTCCCGAGACTGAGGGAGGCCAACAAAGAGTTGATTTTCTATAATTGGAATAAGGTACCCTTTTATTTGTATAGTACGAGGCTAAGTTTATTAAAATATCTCATTATGCCTTGTAATATATATATATATATACTTAGGTGAAAATATGCAAGAAGTTTAAAAGAGGACTACACCTAAGAATTATGAATTCCATAACTCCATTACAAATTCGTGAGTATTCCTAGTTGCTTGATGTTGCAGCCATTGTGGAACACAAATCTTTAACATTGATTCGATCTCCACCCCAAGTACTTAGGAACAACCATATCATCATAACCCCATCTCACTATATGGTCCATCCGTATACAAACTCTAATGGACAAGATTATTCTCAAATTTGACACAACAAAACCCGTTTTGAGATTTGTTGTCATGAATGTCATGAGATAGGACATATTCGGGCCCGATGTCTTAGGATGAAATCAACTCCAATCCATCACTAAATGAACAAACCCTCATAAATTCCCAAATTTTGTTCTATTCCTAATCACTTCAATCCAACTCAGAATAATCACCCAATTCAAAATCGTTGGAGGAATTATGCCACATGGCTTAGGCGAAATGCACATGACATGATTAGAGGTACGATTAATTCCAACATATTCTGACCAATTTTTTTTACACAATAACTACACATTATTTTATTAGTCTTAGACTAGATAAATCAATATGATTATGCCCACTAGCCTTAATTAGTCCAGCGAATATTGAATTACCAACATAAAGTTATAGGAATTATAAGAATCATCTTGATCTAGGAACATTGTAGGTGAACTTCATAATATTACATATTCGTGGATTTGGTATTATATAAATTGCCAGGGTAAGAAAAATTATTTTTGCAATGAAAATAATTATTCTTTTATATTCCAAGTAATATGTTCGTTAAATCATTCAAATTCTCAAATTCATATTTCTTCTTTGATTCCAAATTTGCTAGAACAATTTGAATATAGTTTTCCCGGAGATTTACTAGGATTAACCCCTTTTAGAGAAATTTAGTTCTTGATTGATTTTTATCTAAATACTCTTCCTATTTCGATACCACCATATCGAATGTGTCCTTCAAGAACTTCATACCTAATTAGATGATATTTTATCAAAATGTTTCGTTCAATTAAGTACATCGCCTTGGGTAACTCCAGTATTTTTGTTAAGAAATGTGAGGGAACACCGTGCATATATTATTGTAAATTAAATTTTGTAACTATTAAGAGTAAGTATACTTTACCCTGAATAAGAGATCTATTTGATTAACTAATAGGAGTAAGGGTATTTTCTAAAATAGATTTATGATCCAAATATCATCTTTTACGTGTCAGTATGGAAGATATTCCAAATATTGCTTTTCGAACTCGTTACAAACATTTTGAATTTATCGTAATGTCATTTGGTTTAACCAAAGTGCCAGTAGCTTTTATGCATCCAATGCACTGAATCTTTAGATATTTATTGGACCAATTCGTTATAATTTTCTTTGACAATATTCTTATATATTGTCAAGACTTGGCAAAGTGTATTCAACATTTAATGGTAGTCTTATGTACTCTCAGAAATCATCAATTATATGCCAAAAAGAGAAAATTTAATTTCTCAATGAAAGAAATAAAAATTTTAGGAGATCATATTTATGAAAATGGAATCCAAGTCGAACCAACTAAAATCAACCATTTTGGAAAGTAAAATTCCTACCAATATTACAGTAATAAAAAAATTTCTCAGATTAACTGGATATTACTGTCGATTCGTTGACGAATTTTGACGTATTGCTCATCCCCTTTCAAAACTAATTAGGAAGGAAGTTCAATTTATATGGATTGAAGAATGTAACCAATCAATCGAGGTTATGAAGGAGAAGTCAACTAATCCTCATATCCTCTCTATTCCTTGTAGTGATGTATGTTATGAGGTATATACCGATTCTTCATTACAATAATTAGGATGCATGCTAATGCATAATAGAAAAGTAGAAGAATACGGGTTACGACAACTCAAGACACATGAGAACAATTATCCAGTCCATGGTCTACAACTAGTAGCCGTAGTTTTTGCATTAGTGATTTGGTGTTGTTACCTTTATTGTGTAAGTTTCCATGTTTTTTCAGATCACACAAGTTTGAACTATATCTTTACATAAAAAGATTTGAACTTAAGACAGCGAAGATGGATAGAATTTTTGGATGATTACCAATTTGAATTTAATTACCATCTAAGAAAATGCAATATGGTAGCCAATGTTTTGAGTCGAAATTCAATCGGAAGATTTCTTACTCGAAGTTCCTACAATATTACCTCAACCATAGAGCAATATGATCTATGATTACTTACCCCTTACACAAAAATTAATAACATTATTGCTCATCTCGAATTATGAAAGGGAATATTAATGCAACAGACCCAAGATTCGTTTGTAAAGAAATTTTCAAGGAAAAATTGAGATTTTTTCTATGATAGAGAAACATGACTCTAGTTTAGAAATTTATTATATGTGTCTGACAATACATCTCTACGAGACAAAGTGCTACACGAAGCTCATCATTCGAAATTCATGATACACCCCAGAAGTTAAAAAATTTACCATGGTTTGAAGAAGAAATACTGGTGGCTAAATATGAGAACCGATATTGAAAATGTGGTAAGAATATGTCCTACATTTCGATAAGTAAATAAACAACACCAACACCCCGATGGATTTCTTCATCCCTTAGCTATTCCCGAATGGAAATGGGATCATATTACCATGGATTTTGTAAGTGGACTACCTCACACGACCCATGGACATAATTCAATGTGGGTAAAAGTAGATCGACTCACTAGGTCAACCCATTTTCTATCGTTACAAACCGCCAGTCCATTCCAACAACTTAGCAAGTTATACATTCGAGAAATTATTCAATTAGATGTAATCATTTTATCCATTATATCCGATAGAGATTCTTGTTATGTAGGAAAATTTTGGTAAACATTATAAGATGCAATGTGTACCAAACTTCACTTACGTAATATATTCCACCCCCAAATGGATGGATAATGAAAACGTATAATTCAAACCACAGAAGATACGTTACGAGCTCATACATTAGATATGTCTAGCCATTGTAATGTATATCTTCCTCTTATCAAATTTTTGTATTATAATATTATAAACCTAGTATCAAAGTTGCCCGATTTGAATCTTTATAAAGAAGACCTTGTAGATCCCCAGAATATTTGATAGAATCAAGAGATTGTAAACTCTTTGGTCCTGAAATAATTCAAGAAACCACCGAGGTAAAACAACAGATTCATGAGTGGTTGGAGATTGCCGGAGATCGACAAAAGAGTTATGATGATCATCTCCGAAAACAATTAGAATTTCAAGAAAATGAGCAACTATTTCTGAAAGTATCTCGTCGAAAAGGAATTTATGTTCGAAAAGAAAGGAAAATTAGCCACCTATATTTGTACCTCTCGCAATTTTAAAAAGAATCAGCTCGTAGACTATCTATTAGAATTGCTACTGGAATAATCCAATATCCATAATGTGTTTCATGTATCACAGTTACGTACTTTATACCAGATTCATCCCATACTATCACATGGAAAGATATTTCAGTTGAACCCAACCATGAATTTAAAGTCAGTCCAATTCAGATTCTTAATTGCTAAGTGAAATATCGCAGAAACAAGGAGATCCGCTCAGTTAAAGTACTATTGGAATAATAAAATGAAAAAGAAGCTATATGGAAACTAGAACAATCAATGAACGATTAATACCCCGACTTATTTTGATGTAAACTTCGAGGATGAATTATTTTTTAGGTAGTTAAATTGTAAGAACCGAGAATTTTCAAACCCTAAAATGACCTACGATCAGTAAAATAAAAAATCTTCTAAGAAAGAAAGGAACTATGTTTAAAACTTACAACTCTGAATAAAGTAAATTAAGATATATTTAACCCCAAAACCTCACTATCAAATTAAACATTTTAACCACAACTAGCAATAAATTATAGTTTCATCCCTGGAAACTCTTTGAAATTACCAAAATTCCCTAAAACTCTATAAAAAGTGTACTTTTATGGACAAAAATGCCATTATATCAATGATTAAGGACTCAAATAAAAACCTTAGTTTTATCTTAGTCCACACACACTTCACATCAGCAAGGGAGGTGAAAAACCACATGGTAAACCTTAGGAATCCATGTGCCCCCATTTGATCCAAACTCAAAAGTCCCGTAAATAAATTCAGATCCACCTCCTTTTTACTCCAATCAACTCCTTACTCAAAGTAGTATAAATACCCTACATCCTATGCCGTAGAAACTCATCCTACGGTTCACTTTAAAAGTTCAAATTTTCACTCAATTCAGGTAAATCATTTTTTGCATTAATTTCAAATCTTTTAATTCTATTAGTTTTCTACATAGTTAATATTGTTGGAGCACTCATAATATACCAGATTTTACCTGAAGAATTTCCTAGAATAAAGGAAAAATAGTAGGAACATCATTAAATCTTGAGATTTAATGGTAAAATCCATTAATGTAACCAAAACTCATATTTAAAGTCATGAATAGACTCATTGTAACCCTAGGATGTCGAGTGTAATGATGAAAACCCATGAATGTTCATATTGGAATCTAATTGATCAAAAGTGTTTTCAAGACTCAAAACTTGTAAATCCAAAATTCTCGACCAACAGTCCATCAAAATCCTCAAAACTAAAACCAAATTACTCTCACACATAACAGAAACAATACCCAAACCATAAGATAACTTGCCATACTCTATGTATCCATTAATGTTATGTGAAAATTTAGTGAAAACACATAGTTTTGAAACTAAAGTTATACTGAGATTTGAACCATGAAACTTATTCATTTGAAATCCTACTGAAAAATTAGGTTAAGTTAGTTAAGAAATCATCTCAAATGGTATTATGACGAAGGAGAAAACCTTAACTACAGTTTTAAGTTGTAGAAAGTCAAAATGGAGAGGTTGAAGATGATGACTTTGGTCGGAAACTTTGACCATACGCATACTAACAAAAATTGTTTGATTTTTCTGATCAAAATGGTATAAGATAAGACCATGTTTGATATTCATAGCACAAGTTATGTAAAAATGAGGTTTTTACTTAATGAAATTTACTTAAAATTACAATTAACCCCTAGTAACTTTCCCAAGTTAGGAATTTACACCCCAAAGGTTTCCCCCGTATACGTCAATCTATTTTAAGAAAAAAAAATATCTTGCACCAAAGTTAAAAAATGAGCCTAAGGTCCATATTTTAAAGTCCCAAGATAATTACATATAAGCCCCAGAAATTGTATTAAAATAATTTTATGTAAACAACTGACTAATTAAACCCGGATACTCCAAGCCCACAAATTGTATAATAGAAAATCCTGTCCTAATTGTTTTGAATACTCAAGTGTGATAGAAACTCAAAAAAATACCAAGAAAGTAGGTTTTCTATCTTTTTAATTGCAAAATTTAGTGTTTGTTATGTGTTATTGATATCATAATTTGATAACCCCATTTTCTCTTAGTGTGTGCATGTTATTTTATTTCCATACTACATATTTTTTTAACCAGCATCCGTATTTGAATTTATCACCAGTTTTTAAACTTACAAGTAGGTATTTCCTACTTTTGCAGTATTGTACTTTGCGTATTTGAATACTGCTAATGATATGACTATGCCATAGCCCCATTTACTCTTTGTGTGTGCATGTTATTATACCGCCATAATGCATACATTATTAACGATATAGAGTATTTAATGTTATAGTCCATTTTAAACCCTTATAACCAAGTAACTAAAATCATGTACCATATTGATTGAGTTTTCCCTTGCACATTTGTGCAAATTTTACTATAAGCATCAATATTAACTACAAAGTGGACTGACTATTTATCCAACAGAACTTTCGATTTTTCCTATTGGTCTCAAATAATTGATGTCCCGGATTATTGATCTTACGTATAAGTGCCACTTTAATTGTGGGATTATTTATGATAAAGTTGTGGCATTATTTATGATAAAGTTACGCTAATGGCGTAATTACTTCTATACCCTCGGAGAATAAGTAAGAATGGGATTATTAGTTCAATTTCAATGACTTTATTAAAACATGATTTTAACTAAACTGGTAATGTACAATATTTTCCTAAACAGACTAATCACTATGGAATTGTAAATATCCAACATTTTTTCTGATAAACATGGAAGTATCATCTCTTTTTATTGGACATTTTAAACACTTATTATATACACACTCCAAGTCTCATGAATATCTATATCATTGTTATAGAACTCGTAGAACCTCCTTAGCACTTTTTGCTAACGTTTTCTTTCCCCAGATGAGCCGGGAGGAAGGAAATAGTACCTCTTCCCTACTAGAGACAGATATCGGTCACCTGTTTGCATATGTGACAGTATGGGCAGAGAGTAGACCAAATGGGAGCAAGAAGTGGTACTTTTCAATTTTTTATATTGTTGTGTGTACTAGAAATGTGTAATTCACCCCTGCAGTGGTTCCACCCTATATAGCACATTAATAATGAACAAAAGGTTATTTTATTCTTCCTTAACTTTAATTCATTGATTTATATGTACTTCTAGTTCATTCATATCAAAAAGCAAGGTGTGATATATTTAGACAAAGTGGATCAGATAATAATTATTAATCATAAAATTAGGTCATTAAATTGCAAAACAAGAATCTATACCCTAAATGCTACAAATGTCTAGGGCCAATAAACTCAATGGCCAGCTAAATGTTCAAATTCATAAGTTAGCAACAATTCAAAAACCCCAAACAACAATATTTTGTAGAATCACAACCAAAAGAGTAAGGAAATTGTAGAAAATTACAGCAATAATTAGTAGCATCTCCCAAATTGGTGATGATATCAATTGGAAGAAAACCATGAAACCTTGAAAAAAATCTCCTCAGTCTGAATCATTTGGAACAAATTACCTAATGAAAAATTCAAATCACCGAAAATTCCATGAAAAAACATAAGTCTCATTCATATCTACAAGACTTAAAATTTGTATATCTATATGTATATATATATATATATATATATATATACAGTAGACAAATGAAAACCATGAATTATAAATCCATTCATGTAAAAATACAAGAATTTTTAGTTGATAATGAGAACATGAATCCATTACCTAAATTTGGGTAATGTTTAAGGCATAATATATTTCTATGATTTTCATTATATAATGAAAACATATATTCCCTAAGAAGGTATATATACACCTATAAGTAATGAAAATGTACATGCCCAATGCAGAAAAAAGAAAATCAAATAAAGTCGAAACACCATCTCAAACTACATGTATAAATAGAGTTCATTTTCCCCACCAAAAAAAGTAGTGCTATAAAACTATCAAAATATTATATCATAAACCCAAAGAAAAATTACTTGTTTTCAAGTAAGAGAAGATGCATTAGTGTTCCAACCTACTTTTTAGCCAAAAACAGAGGTATTATTCAATTGAGAAGAAAATTTACTATCATAAACCCACAAAAATTGCTATTTCTCATCTAAAAAAGATTAAATACTCTATTTAAATCCAACATAATTCATTGCCCTAAATTATCTCTTAAGGATTTAATAAGAAAGATTTTAGACTGTAGATAAGAAAAGAAATTCAGTCACCCAAACTATTTCTTACATTATAAGTTTTCATACACAAACAACAATGTAGTGATCTAAAATAACAGCACACAATACTGAAATCAACGTGTTAAAAAATTCTAGCCAAGGTGATCCTTGTGCTAAGTAGGTAATGAAATATTTGGGTGTTTAAAAAATTCACACAAATGAAATTACCATAAATGAAAATCTACTCAAATAAAACACTAAACACAAATGAAATCCATAAATCGATTGAAATTACCAAATGAGACAAACCTAATTGTTCATTATCATTAAAATCAGCATAAATCCACATAAATTGGGTGGAATATCCACTGAAATCCCCCAAAAATATTCAATTATTAGAAAGAGTGCTTCTATTATTTTGTGGGTTACGACAAACAAATTTGGAAGAGTTTTAATGCATATTTTCTTATCATGGTCTTTGGTCGTAACACGACCTTGACAATGTATGGACCTTGTCAAGGTTTATAATCATGACACAATTATGATAAGGTGTTGTCAAGGACGTATCACAATCAGAGATCTTCACAATGGATCCATGTTTTTTGTCAAGCTTTTTTTCCCTGACAACCCTGAGTGGGTAGAATATGACAAGAAAGGGTTTTTTTGTCTAATGCATTCCAAGTATTTTAATTTGTCTCCTTCCAAGGATTAAATTGTGAAAGTTCTTAATCAGATAACCGTAGGTATTCTGTATGGTCCATGCTAGTTAGGATCCAATTTTTTCCTTTTATGAATGACCTTTTTCATCACATAATCTCCTTTCTTCAGAGTGCTAGGTTTTATTCCTTTATTGTGGAATCGAGTAGTTCATTGTTAGTACGTTGCCAATAGAGTTTTCTAAGTTCTCTAAATTCTTCTATTAGGTTCTTATCTAGTCTACTCATTAAGTTAGTCTTTGGTGAGTTAAAATTTTGAACATGGTGACTGGGTGGATCAATTTTTCTTATGACAACTCCTTTTGTTCCAAAGCCAAAATATAGGGGATTTCCCTTATTTTTTTTCCTTCGTGAAGTCCTAGATGCCCATATAACAATTTGAATTTCATTAATCTAATTTCTTTTATCATTATCCAACCGTCCCTTTATTTTATTAAGTAATGTTTGACCATTTCATTAAGGATTGGAAGGAGAACAATGCCATTTTTGGAATTTAGATTGGTCACAATATTCTTTGAACCCTTGATTTTCAAATTGAGTGTCATTATCTGTGATGAAATCATAAGGCATCCCATACCCAAAAATGAAAAGAAGTGGAAGACTTTTTCACATGGTTTTTCCACTAAAGGTTCATCTTCAACCCACTTGGTGAAGTAGTTAATACCAATGTCCAAGTATTTTAACCTACCTCTAGTGTTATGTAAAGGCCCCATTAAATCTATTAGCCCCATTAAAAATGTCCAATAAGATGTGATCCGCATAAGAGAGGCCCTGGACTCATATAAATGTTGGCCTGTTTTTGTCGCTATACACACCTCCTTGCATAATTTGTGCAATGAACTTGTGTAGGCCAATAGTATCCCTGTGTGTCTACTCTCTTAACAAATGATCTTCCGTTTAATGTTATCCAGAAGTGCCTTCATGTACTTATTTAATAAAATTATATACATCGACTAGATGGACACATAGGAGTAATGTAATGATGAAGCCTCTTATGAATATTAATCCCCTCTCAAGAACATGTTTCATTTCTTTTAACCAAAGTTTTCTAGCTTCTTTAAGATTTCTTGTGAGGATGGAGGTCTCTAGGTATGCTCTTATTTCATTCATCCATGATGGCCATAGATCGAGTTCCATTTTTTTAATAATATCTTCGTATGTGAACCAGTGCATGAGGACTTTTACTTGAACTATCCCTATAAACTCCATCCCTGCAAAAGATGCAAATAACGCAAGTGCAATTGCTCAGACAGTTTTACAATGCCAAAATTTTCACCATATTGACTTTTAGGAATTTTGCTAACCACTTCTTTGTACTGGCCAAGTATTTATCTATTAACTCCTATATCACTTCGTTGATTCCCAGAGTATGATTTACTGTGAGTTGAGAATCTCTTGTGCTAATATATATTTATCACCATAAGAGCATGCCAATTCAAACCCTTCTATGAACGCTTTGTATTTGTCCTCATTGTTGAAGGCCTCAAATTAAAATCTAACGGCATATTTTTTATTAATGTCATTTGGTGGTTGTAATTATTGAACCTACTCCACTACTAATGTCACAAAGTGAGCCGTCTAAATACATTTGCCAGACATAATATATTTTTGTGAAATCATCGTTAATCAAGTTCAAATAATTAATTAGTTGGTCACAAGAAGTTTCTTCGTTCTTGGGCAATCGTCTTAAAACCTTAGTGTCTTAGTAAAATGGAATAATGGGTGAGATATCTCCCAGAATAATCTTCTCATTTGATTGGACCGGTGATGCCTCTTAGAGGGAAGTCTCTGAGATCTACTTTGGGGGTGAACTTTATTTCATAGAAGTTTGTTTTACCACTTTTTTTTTATTGAACTTTTCTCCATAGAGATTTTCTCAATTGGTTTTTCTTCGTAAGTGAATTCAACAAATATTATACCACATCATATCCCTAGATTGTTACTATAGGTTCATATATGATATTATCCTCTCCTAGTTGTATATTCTAAGCCACTAGTTTGCCTGACTTCTCAGGTTTATGAACAAATTTGAGTAGTGGCAAGTCTATATAGATAATAATTGTATGGACTCGAAAGTATGGCTTCATCCTATCAAAAGCCTCAACTAAGGCTAGTGCCAATTTTTCCACCATTTTATATCATAGCCTCACTCTTAAATATGCTTAACTAGTATAGTAAACTTTTTTTTGTACTCCGTTTTCTTATTATACAAGCATCTAGATAACTGCAGATTTAGATAGGAATATTTACAGGTAAGGTGTCTCCACAATGATAGGCCTTGAAAACAAAGGTGGTGATCTTAGATACTTATTTAACTAGAAGAATGTATCCTCACATTCATCATGTATTTCTCATACTTAAAATAATGTTAAGCAATAGTCGTTTGCTCAGGTAATATATCAATTTAGGGTAGCCACATTCGATGTTAACCATTGCACTTCCTTTTTGTCCTTCGGAGACTATATGTTGATTAATGCTCGAATTTCATCTGGATTGGATTCAATGCCTCTCTGAT
This sequence comes from Sambucus nigra, assembly GCA_949130495.1. Classification (NCBI taxonomy): domain Eukaryota; kingdom Viridiplantae; phylum Streptophyta; class Magnoliopsida; order Dipsacales; family Adoxaceae; genus Sambucus; species Sambucus nigra. The sequence continues at coordinate 7,216,348 of OX422208.1, read as the reverse complement.
TGACTATAAAGAGAAGAAATATACCTTCTAGTATTTCGAAGAGGTATTTTTGTGAGGTTGAGCTTCATTCTATGTTTTTCTAGCTAGTAGAATGTCTTCCAAAGATCATTAATGTGGTTGACGATTTTTTTGCCATAGGTTATCATGTCATTGATGTACACCTTCATGTTTTATCCTATTTGTTCTTCCAATAGTTTGCTTACCAGCCTTTAGTACCTTAATGCATCATTTTTTTAGTCGAGAAGGCATTACATCATTGCATTAAGTACCTCCGCCTATGATAAACAAAGTCTTTTTTTTATATTCAATCATTATCTTAATATCGTTATGTCCATAGTGTGTATCCAATAAACTAAATTTATCATGCCCTAAGGTAGCAGTGACCCACGGATCAATTCTAGGCAAAAGGTAGTGTTCTTTTAGGAACGCTTTATTCAGGGCGATGAAGACAACAAAATATGCCACATAATAATATTTTTTTGAACTTTGCCACATTAGAAATCCATTCTTCATACGTGAGATCTTTAATGAATTTTTCTTTTCGTAACTTATCTACCCTTTTCTTATCCGACCATGCTCTTATCCTGGCAGAAGGCACATCTTTTTTATTTTACTGACTTGGCATCCTTGACTATGTTTAGCTCATGACAAATGAATTATGGAACAATCCTCAACATGTCTTGGTGACTTTAAGAAAAAAATCTCTTTCCTCGCCGAATGAAATAAAAGAATTCTTTCTTTAGGGTAAGGTTCAATAATGAGCTGATCCAGGATGCCCTTTCCTAGTGCTCATCATCCAAGGTAATAAATTTTATGTCTTATATGACCTACCCATTAACCAAATCTTCTTCTTCCTAGGGATCCAATATTTTAATTTAGTAGGTCAGTGTTTGTTTCTTATATGCCTATAGTTTTATTGAGGTATAATAACACTCCCAAACTTCAATTTGGCATCCTTTCACTACATCCACCCCATAATGAGTTGGTCACTTCAAGCATTGGCATACATTTGAGTGAATTACTTCAATTTTTTTCATCCCTACTCCGTCAAAGATAAGGCCGTATACTGATTCAACGTTCTTGTTTATAAAAAAAATGAATCTACTTTGTTGTTTAGTTTGAGCACATGTTGATCACAACCTTAAACTCAATTATACCACAAGGATATAGTTTTTCTCATAAGAAGTCGATAAGTCCATGGTGATAACATTCGAGATTTTTGTCCCTCAATATCAAATTTTTGAATAATTATTGACTAAAATATCAGTGGAACTACCATTGTATACCAAGATTATTATAACCTTACCTCCATTTACAATCATAGTGATGACCAGTGGATTATTTTGTTGATATAGCACAAAGGGCAATTTAACTTTGGAGAAACTGACCACATGTCTATATTTGTTTACCTTCCTAGGTCAGTTATTCACATTACTAGTAATATTAATCTGTCTTATATGAGAATATGTCTTTGCTTCATTGAGATAGGCTTTCCTCTCTGCGAGCTCATCTTCTTCTCCAACGAATCCCCTAGCAGTGAGGTTATATAAAAAAGCGATCATTTTTAACTATTTTACTAGTTGTTTAAGCCTCTTAGGAGGATGTAGGTTATTCTCAGAATCATTGTCTCTACTTATTTTCTTTTTGTCAAGTATTCTTCATAAAAAATATCATTGTCATCAAGTCTTTTGTCCACCCCTTTGATCCATTTGGCCACCTTTATCCATAAAATTTGACAATTTTCCCATCATGATTAGATTTTATGTCTCATTCATTAGGGTTGTGGAATTATTAGTGTTATGTCCATGAATCCTATGGAATATATGGAATTTTCTCTTTCTCATTCCATTTGTTGGGACATTCAATTTATCGAGCCATTTATGGTGTTTATTTCAAAATATCTTCCTAAGGATATGATTGAGACCGATGGTTAGAGGAGTGTATTCATCATATCTATTTGTCTTGTAAGCCTTTTTGTCTTTCTTATATTTCTTCTCCGAGATTTTGCTGCTATTCTTTTTGGAGCTACTATACTCTTGGCAATAATAACTTCTTTATCATTCACAATTTTCTCGAATTTTTCGTTAACTCAGTTATTATCCTTGGTGGCTCCATTGATAATGCCCAGTACAGATTTCCTTGTAGCAGACCACACATTAGGTATGTTATAGTTCTTTTGTCATCATAATCGTTTAGATTTGGCTTCTATCTACTAAAATGAGTGATAAACACTTTATTCGTCCCGTCGACCTTTTACAGAATGTTCATGTGACACCCCGCTTATTAAAATAAGAGGTGGCCAACTCGATACTCCAATAATTACAGAAATCATAGATGGTCCATTCTTGGCATCACTGACGTGAAAATAATAATACGAGATAACCACCAATTATTAAAAAAATGAATGTCCAATTAATTTGTTAGTTTAAATAAAACCATTTAGACAAACCAATTTTAAAAGAGACGGATAAAAAGATAGATAACAATTACATTCATTCACAATATAATAACTGAATAAGTTTTTGGTTAACATACCAGTACAAGATGTTACACCGAGTATTAAAATAAATATAACAATATATTAATATGTACAAAACTTGGGCAATACGCCCGTGTGTATACAATGATCAGAACTAGAGTACACAAAAGATAGAAGCATCTATATCAATTATCCTTCAACGTCCCCAAATATATTGTGGCTCATGGATACTTTGGAATGGAAGGGTCAACACGGGCATCCTTTTGACAGAGCACATGGGTATTAATAGAATTTATACAAAACAAAGAGATATACACGGGTCAGGGCCCGATTTTATATGATAAACATGTGAATAAAATGTATGAAAATTATGAACATCTAACTTCATGAATAAGTTTAACTCGCTCTCCAAAATAAGAATAATCCTCACCTCTCATCTAAATGCACAACCTAGAGAAAAGTCATTAATAATGAAAGTTATGCATTAATACAAGAGAAATAATTCAAGTTCCAATAAAAAAAAATTACCATTCATGCTTGCATAATATGACTTCACAAGTTCAATTTCTCATTCGAAACTTATTTGAAACATTTGATTTAATATTCATGAGAATAGTTATAATCACAATATATAACAAATATAAGACCATCCTTTCGGGAGTCATCCCACTGGATGCACCCCTAAATAGCTATCATCTTCCAGGGCCTTTCACCAAGACAACATGGGCATACTAATCGTGCCGCATGGGAAATGAACATATACCTTTTGACAGTGAGTCATAACCCTACCCGGAATTACCTCACTTCAAATAAAATAGCATCACAATATAACAACCGGTCCTATGGCCCAGGACTATACTCACCCTGCATTCACTAGCCAAGGTACTTCACCTCATTCGTGTAACTTCCCTTACGATAGAATTTAGAGAGGTATGTATATGCAAGTCAATATTAACAAGATATTCCAATAAAATGTTTACATTACATAATAATCAGAGCCATGAGGGTTTAAGGACTTAAAGCACAAGATACAATTATCTTCATATTAGTGTCCACGAATTAACAACATCTTTATAAGCCATCAAGTATACCATTACCTCACCCCAAGTCTAAAAATCCATTATTATATATTCCTACTTCCCCCATGTACTACATTATCTCACTATATGAAAAGGACCCTCACCTTCTTCTTACAACTAACTAATCACTTCTCAAACTAATCCCTAACACTCAATTTTTAACCGAGGTTCTTGATTCCCTTAATACTAGACTCTACTACTATACTTTGACATCATGCAAGAATGTTCTTAGGTCTAAACCTTTAAAGAAATAAGCTAAGGAAAACTAAAGTTTTTGGGTGAAAAAGAGGGGACCGATTGACCAGCCCCTGACCCCCAGTCGACTGCGCCTGTAAGCTTTTGTCTACAAAGAAATGGAGTAAGCCTAATTCTGAAGGCCCGATCGACCGGTCATGAGACCACGCTTGATTGTGCTTCTTAAATAAGCCTACCGAGAGAATCAGTAATCTTTTCTCTTTAGGCCTGTTCGACAGGTCTTTGGACCGCGATCGACCAGATCCCACGACCAAACTTTCTTTTAACATGCCAAATCCAAAACCCTAACCCATTCTTCTTATATTTCCCTCAATCTCATCAACTAACATCATCACCACAACATTACTACACAATAATAAACCACTATATCCAACTCAAATCATACAAACATTAAATTTAAGGGTTAAACACTAAAATTTATCTAAACCTACAAATTGGTTCAATACCTCCAAATACACATCTTTCACTACAAGTTATCCATAATAAATCATAAATTTTAAGTTAGAAACTTGCCTTATGGTTGTAGTCTCAGATTTTCTTCCGGTAGAAACGATTCCCAAGCTCAAATCTTCAATTTTCACCATTTTCTCTTCTTTTCTCCACAATTCTTTCTCTCTCTCTCTCTCTCTCTCTCACTCTCTCTCTCTCTCTCTCTCTAGGTTTAGAAGATATAGATGAAAATAAATGTGGTTGGAAAACATAAATACCTATTATTACTAAATTTCATCTTTATTTATTATTACACCATTTAAAATGACTCGCAATAACATAATTAAGTCATGACTGGTCAAAAGTACACAGAACCCAAAAATACAACATGGTACTTATTTTGACCATTTCAACTATTTATGGACTAACCGCCCCCTCTAAATTGGCATTCGAGATAATATATATTATTTCATGTACCAACATCATTTTAAATCATAATTTTTTCTTTAGGCTCAATAATGCAGTAAATCATAATATGATGCTATTTACATTCACTTAACAGTAAATATGCAAAATTTAGTAAGTATTATCTATTAAATCACTTAAAATAATATTTATTCCAACTTCTTTTATTTTATATAATTAACCCACATGGAAAAAATATATAAAAACAATTTCTTAAAAATAAGAGGTATTACAGTTCAACTGATAAGCCACCCTCTTTCCAGGATTTGGCACAAAGGAAGTTGCTGATGAAGAGATTTGTCAACTATTTAAAGCTTGAAAATTTCCCTCGTGTTAAGGAATTGTAGCAAATTTTTGCAGATCTTGTTATCGTATTAAAGAACACTCAATAATTCTTCTCATCTAGTATTAAGTAAATATTAGCGATGTCTAGTACAGTTCAACATGACACATTAGGTCAGTCTTGACATCAAATTTGGTTGTTAGAAAAAATAGTTTGGACTTTAAGGGCATGCGATAACCATAAATTGACGGGTTGAATGGATAACCTTTCATAAAACCTCAGTACAAATTATCCTTAGAATTAATAATCACCCCAAAATGATGTTTCAGATAATAGATTGACTCTTTCCACTGATGTCCTTCATATTTGTCCATGATTGGGAGGAATTTGCCTAGCCGACCCCAACTTTTAGTTTAACATTCCTTTTGAGAAGTTTGTTTTGTGTGTGTCATACTATGTACTGTAGCCTAGTTGTAGACAAACAATCTATTCTCTTAGCAGTAGAAATTAAGTATTTTACATGGTGTCCAGATTTAGTGAGGTATCTATGATGTTTCCTCCTTATTACATGTTGTACCAAGTGATCAGATGCCAAAAATGGGATTTGAGTTTTTAACCCTAATTTTGAAAGGGTAAGGAAACTTAAAGTCATTTTAGAATACTAAAATTGGGAAAGGATTAATAGCATAACCCTTAGAAGAGAATTTGATGATTTTGGAAAATTGCTTTAAGAACAAAAGGAGATTTTTAATTCTAATCCATCGTCTTCATCAAAGGACTTCGTTCTATAAATCTAAGGCAAGTGGATTAACTTTCATCTACATTAATTGCATTTATCTAATCATATCGTAGTGGGTGTGATAAGATGATATATGTTTTTTGTTAATTGATATCTAAATTGGGTTTTGATGGGTATGGTTGAATTGTAGAAAAATTTCTTTAATTTGAAGAAGTGTATGAAATTGGGTTAATTAAACCGTAATTTTAGAAACTTTTTTTTACGTTTTACTTATGAAAAAGGTGATTCCGTCGCGATGCCCAGTAGAAAATCACAATTTATAAATTTCGTTCTCTGATGCATTTTCTCCAAAATGCCTCAAAACGTCATTTTAAAAATCTGGAAAGATTTGTGGGGAAAATTTTTATGAAATGCTATTTTTAATTTTTATTCTATGATGAATAGTTCTTCTATAGGTTGAATCTGAAATTATGGTTACAATTTAGGGTTCGAATTTGTGAATAATCACCCTTGGATAAATTAGAGGATTCTTTAAATTGAAGAATTAATGTTTATGATTGAGTGATTTGAAACCATGTTAATTAAGTGGGTAGACAATATTGAATGAAATCGAATGATGGATTGGGAATTTTGAATTTTGGGCTGAAAGAGAGAGTCCGGGTATAGTTGGTAGGGAAACACCAAGATAATTAAATTAATTAGTGTATGATTAATTGAAATTATGTCGGGTTGTAGACTTGCATGATTTAGGCTTGTGTAGGGATTTATTACACTTATAGCCTGTAAAGAATATATATATGGTGATATGTAGCATATATATGATTTATAAAATTTTGTGTGAATAATATTTATAGTAAATCACAAGGGTTGTGTGCGGACCTAGTACACCAGTAGCCTAGATTCAACATATTTATAGGGTGATGTGTAGTATATATATGATTTATAAATATTTGTGTGAAAATATTTAGAGTAAAAAATACCAATATTAATGCTATCTTAGAAGGTTGTGCGATGTGGGTGAGTCCCCTGGCTAGCAAATATAGGGTGAGTATAATTCCCAAGTCATAGTGTCTATATATAGGAGTGGGATATTATGGTATGGAACATGCACTTTCGGGGGGAACTATGGACACCTCATATTCATGGGTGATCACATTTATATCCGACATGCATGTGAATGTTGAGATATATGATACGTATATATGGTGCAGATTTATATACGGGTATATACATGGTGTGAAATGTATAAATGATATAACTTGAGAGATCGTTATATGCTATCAAATGAGAATTGATTTAAATAAGTTAGTGTGAATAAATACTTATAACTCATATACTGATGTGAATCATATAAGTGATATAAATCATGAGAATGTTATATGGTATTGATTGTGGGATGACTTAAATAAGTTAATGTGATTAATAACTTATAAAGTATACTAAACTCACTAGGGATAGAGAAGTGGAAAATAATGGGATATATCTGACAAGACTAGTTATGAGGTAGTTACCTAGGTGGGTCATGTATAAGTACGTTTGGCGTGCACATTAGTAGAGGGGTAAGGTGTCATCAAGAGAGTGCGCGACATTAACTTAAATATGAAGAGAATGCTTGCATTTGATTTTTCCGCATTTAAATTCACTTGCTAAATATTTTCAAATGTTTTGACTTATAACCCTTACCATAAAATATTTTCAAAAACCTTTTAGGTGTGCATCCATAGTGACGCCATAATTGTTTTATTCCAGGTTTACACTGCTGCGACACATGAGGATGTTACAGGACTTTGACTTAGCCATTTTAGTGATTTCATTTCTAGAGTAGGATGCAGTTAGTATTCCATTTGGGCATGTCACCCTAGTTGTTCCATTTTATTTCAGTTAGACGATGTATTCAGTTATTACTCTTGTGATTCATTTTATTATTGAGTTGTAGCTACTGGTTGTCTCAGCAAATATTACATTAATTCAATTTATAGTATTACTTGATTCATTTATTGGATGATGGTTAGTTACATATTCATTCACATCTTGCTATTGGGATGTTAAATAAAAAGATAAAATTGGGCACCATGTCTTTTGAATACTAGGTGGTTAATAACTTTTAAAAGGTTTCGACAGTGATGCTAAGAATGATCCAAATGAGATTCGTATTTAATTTGATACATGATTGATCACTTGGTATTTTATTAGGCGGGGTATCACAGATTGTATCAGAGCATTATGTTCTAGAGTCCTTAGGAGTTGTGCGGCTATTCACATTTTTGGGTAGCATTCTTTGATATAGAGCCTTATTATAGGATTGTTGTATTCCTTCACGTATGCGATTTACATTCTCTTGCTATAGGCTATAGTTCATGTGATTCATATACGGCTTTGATCGAGAGTGGTAGATCAAACATTTTGTTAGATCAACAAACATGGGACGTTCGAAGGATTGCAAGAGGGAGGACTCAAAATAAGCCTTGAGGTATTCGAGAAATAGTGATGCGATAAAAGTCACCCTTATTATTGTTCTAACAGTTGGATTTTGAGAAACCGATAGTGAGTAGTAGTTTCCCAAAAGACATCATGAAGGACGATGGTGCAAGGATAAAACCCCAAGTGTAGACGACAAGGGGTAAGGGTCGAAGAAGATTTTCTTCTGAAGAACAATCCACTAGGATTTGAGGAAGGTGTGGAAGGGATATTTACCAATGGGTAGAGAACAACCAATTGGGGTCACATGTGGGGGAGTGTAATCATACTCAATTCAAAACATCGAGTAATGTATTTTACGCTTAGAAAAAGTATGTGGTGATGGGATCCAATCACCATATTTATGGGAGATACTGCAAATAATGAGGAATTTGGGGTCTGTATTATTATGAATCCTCTCACTCGGGGTTAAATAGAGAGGCAAGGAGATTTTTAGTAATCTTTCCAAAAGTTTCAGATAGTAATTGGATGGTAAGGAAAGTTGATGGAATTCACAAACTTCATAACGAATGAGAACGATATGGAGAATCAAGTGGGGTTGCAATTTAATAATAGACCCATGAGTATATTATGCCAACATGGATTGGAGATCTGGCTAGGATAACTAGTGTCGTTGTTATCAAGGTTGTACATTTATAATAGTATTAACGCTCTCGAGAGAGGGGAGCTAAGGGAGTTGGAAAATCTATCAGAAGAGTAAGATCAAATTTTTAGTGCTAGTACGTTTCCAACATAAGGATTACCCAGTAGGGGACCCAGATTAATGATTGAGATCAATAGAATTTCTACCAAGTGGTGATGGGTTTAGTTAGGGCCATCAAGTCCAGCAACATGTCTATTGAATCAGTGGATGAAAAGGGATAATTGAGGTAGCAATCATGGTCATGACTACCAGGTTCGCGAGAAGGACAACACCAACATGACCGGTTATGCTAGAGGAAGGAGAAAGGGGAGTTAACACATGAAGGTGTCTTATGTGTAAAACGAGTAGAAATACGTGGATGGATATAAACTTAGGGGACAAGATATAGATGCCTAGTAGGGGTATCTGTTAGAGAAGTTTTTTATTGTTTGGATAGGAGACGGGTGTTATGTCTAATAACCGTTGAGCCGATAGTGTTATTGGAAACTAAAACTACAAGTTTTATTTGGAGATTATTGGGGTACGTTTTGTGTGTTGCAAGAGGTCCATAGTAATGTATTATTACTAGATTCACTTGTGAAGTGGATTTTGTGAAAGTATCGTTAATATCACTAGTATGTGTATTTCTACCATGGAGTAGTGGGGTACTCTTCGGTTCCACTTAAAAGGAATGGGTGGGTATAGTGAGAAGATGTATTACTGGAGTACTATCTCATTTGTGAAGTGATAATTGAGACATGGTTCTATCTTTGGTACGAATGGGCTCGTAATGGTGGGAAATCATAGCAACGATATCGTGTTCATTACTTCAGGTTCGAATGTATATTCTCTTGAAATGTCTCACCTGGAAGAGAGTTGAGCCACGCAATTATCTTATAAAGTAGACTTCATGGGGTACAATTTTCAAGTTATATTTCATCCAGGTGTGTGGGGACTCTTACTGATGAGATTCAAGTTATGTTGGGTTGTCGTGGTGTTGAGAGATTTAGCTTGTCAATAATATTTGGCATTGAGGGCTGAGTGACTGTACGAGCAGAGGGCTTATTGACTTGGTAGTATAGGGGCAAGGTTTGAGAGTCACGAACATATGCTTTGGGTTAAGTGAAAATCAAGGACCGACAATTCCGAGGAATAGTTCATTAGGGAAAGTTCTTTTGGATCGTGTTGGGAAGTGTTATACACATAAACTTTAATAAAATGTCAAAATTGTGGGGGAGTCATGGGATCCTACTCCATTGGATTTAATGATAATTAGTGAACATGTGGAGAAAATAAATTGACTAGATAGACACTAAGAGATAGGGTTAGTGGAGCTGGAAATTTTTTCAAAAGAATCACTTCGAAGCTTTGCACCACAAGTTAATAGCAGAGGTAATATCGGGAAGAATTTAATAGTGATGAGTAAATTAATAAAAAATATTTAGTGATATAGCAACGCCCAGAAGGGGGGGCTAAAATTGAGACAAATATGGTAATGTAAGTGATGATCGGAGGTTTGTGCAATTATGCATGAGATATAGGGTGCGTGGGCACCTTAGGATGAGCTAGAGCCTCTACTGTGCAGATACTTAGCAGATTCGGGGAGAAGATGCAAACGGAATGATTTTTGGTATATTTCGGAGAAATGGGAATAAGTTGTCCCCTGAATTATGGAATGATTGAGTATGGGGGTGTTTGGTAGTTACAGTGAGTGCATCAAAACTTCTGATTTGTTATCCCTAGGATTCATTAGTGAGATGGATATTAGTGGATGTTTTGGCCGTAATATCGATAATATATATTTCTAAGTACCATGGGATATTGGGGTTCTTTGGTGTTAACCACGTGAGAGTGGGGGGTTACACTAAGAGGATGGTTTCATTATACAGGAGATGCCTATTTTCAATAGTTGTAGGAGTACTGTGGATGTTTTTCCAAGTCTCAACCGTGTAACTATATTTTGGGCCTATAATGGATAATTTTGGTAAAATTGAATGTTTGTAGTACCAAGGTATGAATTATCATTTCTAGGGTTCACCTGAGATAGGGTCTAGCGCATATATACGATTATGTATATTAAATGTGTCATGTATTAATGTATAAATTGTTAAATGAAATTTGAGGGAGTAGGGACATTTCTGATGTGATTCAAAGATGTTGGACTTATTATCGAGTGGGGAGATATAACTATGATTTTATTTCCGCACAAGGAAACTAGTGATAGTAAGGGTGTGGTAGTATGTGTGGTCATTGTTTTACATAACAGTGGGTATGCATACTTTTATGCCGAGAGAATGGTATTTGGAGTGTTATAACAGTGGTATTGAAGTTATATTACGATCTAAGGGATGGTAAAATTCGGATTTTACTTATTGCAATTAAGCACGTGTACAGGGTGTATGGGCGCTCTAGTTAATTACATTCGCTTAAGAACTATGTGTAGCAATGCCAAGGGTAAGTGATTAGGGAGCTAGTTAAGACGAGGAGTACTAGGATTATCCGAATTTCGAGGACGAAATTCCATTGTGAGGGGGAAGTATGAAACACCCCATAAATTCAAAGATCTTTAATTAAATAATATTTTAGGAGAAAAATAATTTATCTTATGGGGAGGAATTAAATTCGTGATTTGGGAAATTTTTAAATTTAAGGAATTTATTAATTTAGCGAATTGATGTTTAATTATTTGGACTGTTTCTGTCGCATTTTGAAGGCACAAATTTGGAGAATGTTATAAATTAATTTGGATGGCAATTCAGAGTTCACGGTTGAGTCCGAATGGGACAAAATTGTTGGGAAAAGGTGTCCATAAGTATAATATGGGTTTCGGGACCTTTCTAGATATCATTGAGCTCCAAATTAAGAGTTTGGGCCTTTTTAGGAGGTCCATAGGCCCAAAAGGGGGATTTGAGTTTTTAACCCTAATTGTGAAAGGGTAAGGCAACTTAAAGTCATGTTAGAAGACTAAAATTAGGGAGAGCTTAAGAGGATAACCCTTAGAAGACAATTTGGGAATTTATGAAGATTGCTTCAATAACAAGAGGAGATCCACGGTTCTAATCCATCATCTTCATCAAAGGACTTGGTTTTACAAATACTTTTAATCCAATAATATTTTTGGAGAAAAATAATTTGGTGGGAGAAAAATAATTTATTGGGAGGAATTAAATTCTTGATTTGATATTTTTTTTTAATTTGAGGCATTTATAAATGTGGCGAATTGAGGTTTAATTATTTGGACTATTTTGTGTCGCAGTTTGAGGTAAAAAATTTGGAGAATATTTTAAATTAATTGGGATGGCAATTCAGAGTGTGCAGTTGAGTTCATATGGATGTAAATAGTTGAAAAAGAGTGTCCATGTGTGTAATATGGATTTCGAGACCTTTCTAGATATAATTGGGCTCCCAGTTAAGATTTTGGGCCCTTTTCAGGAGGCCCATAGGCCAAAAGAAGGGGTTTATGTTTTTAACCCAAATTGCGAAAGGGTAAGGCAACTTAAAGTCATTTTAGAAGACTAAAATTCAGGAGAACTTAAGAGCAGAACCCTTAGAAAAGAATTTGGGGATTTTGGAAATTGGTTTAAGAATAAGAGGATATCCTTCATTCCAATCCATCATCTTCATCAAAGGACTTGGTTCTACAAATCTAAGGCAAGTGGTTTAACTTGCATCTAAATGAATTGAATTTATCTATTCATATCATAGTGGGTGTGATAAGATGTTATGATTTTTGGTTTAATTGATATCTAAATTGGGGTTTAATGCATATGATTGAATTGTAGAACATTTTCTTGAATTTGAAGATGTGTATGAAATTGGGCTAATTAAATCGTCATTTTAGAACTGTTTTTCGAGGTTTTGGTTATGAAAAAGATGATTCTGTCCAAGATGCCTCGTAGAAAATTATGTTTTTGAAATTTTGTTGTCTAATGCGTTCTCTCCAAAAATGGCTCCAAAATGCCTCAAAATAGCATTTTAAAAATCTGATTAGATTCGTGGGAATTTTTTTTTAGAAATGTTATTTTTAGTGGTTATTCTATGATGAAAAATTCATGTATAGGTTGAATCTGAAATTATGATTATAATTTAGGGTTAGAATTTTTGAATAATCACCCTTGGAAAAATTGGAGGATTAATTAAATTGGAGAATTAAGGTTTACAATTGAGTGATTTGAAACTTTGTTAATTAAGTGTGTAGACTTAATTGAATGAAATTGAATGATGAATTGGGAATTTTGAATTTCGGGTCGAGAGAGAGAGAGAGAGAGAGAGAGAGTCCTAGTATAATTGGTAGGGCGACACCAGGATAATGAAATTAATGAGTATATGATTAATTGAAATTAAGTCGGGTTGTAGACTTAAGGCCTGGGTAGGGATGTATTACACCGAAAGCCTGAAAAAAATATATATACAGTGATGTGTAGTATATATATCATTTATAAATATTTGTTTGAATAATATGTATAGTAAATCATAAGGATTGTGTGCGGACCTAGTACACCAGTAGTTGGATTCAACATATATATACGGTGATGTGTAGTCTATGCATGATTTGTAAATGTTTGTGTGAATAATGTTTATAGTAAAGCATAACAATATTAATGTTATCTTAGGAGGTTGCACGATGTGGATGAGTCACCTGGCTAGAGAATGTACGATGTGGGTGAGTCACCTGTTTATAGGGGTGGGCCGTTATGGTATGGAACGATCACTTTCAAGGGGAACTATGGCCACCTCCTAAGCGTGGGTGATAGAATTTATATCCGACATGCGTGTGAATGTTGAGATATATGATGCTAATATATGGTGCAGATTTATATGTGTGTATATAAATGGTGTGAAATGTATAGATGATAAAACTTGGGAGATTATTATATGGTATCAAATGAGAATGGATTTAAAAAAGTTAGTGTGAATAATAACTTATAACTCATATACATGATGTGAATCGTATGAGTGACATAAATCATGAGAATGTTATATGGTATTAATTGAGAGATGACATAAATAAGTTAATGTTATTAGTAACTTATAAAGTATACTAAACTCACTAAGGATAGAGTAGTGGAAAATCGTGGGATATATGTGACAAGACTATTTACAGGGTAGTTAGCTAGATGGGTCATGTATAGGTACATTAGGCATGTACATTTGCAGAGTCTAACACCCCACGATTTTTGGAGACAGAAAAATTAAATTTTGGGAAAATAAAATTTAATTATATTAGAGAATTTTAAAATTTGGGAAATGAGGCCAAAAATAGAGAATATTTTAAAGTATCCCGGATGATGATTTTGAGTGTACCATCGATCCCGGAAGGGTCGAGATAGTCAAAATGACTATCATTGAGTTTTATTTTGACTCCGAAATATTTTTTAAGTTAGTTTGACTCGAATTGGTGTAAACAAGTCGTTTAAAGTGTGTATTAACATTTAAAATTGGTTTTAATATTTTAAGGGATTTAAAGTCATACGGATGAAGCCTTATCATTTTAGAAAGAGAGAAATAGAAAGAAAAGAGAAAGGAAGACGGAAAGAAGAAGAGAAGAGAGAGAGGGGAAGAAAAGCTTGGAGATTTCCGGCCCAATCGCGACATCGAGGATGATCCAACCTCTACAAGTCTGAGGCAAGTGTTTAATCTTCCTAAATAGTTATTTATGTATTTCATTTCATAATTTGTGGGTTAAATAAATGGATTTTTGGGTGTAAATATCAAAACCTAGATTTTGGGGTTTAATCTTGAAATGGATGTTTACACATGGGTTTAAGAGGTATAAATTGATGAGGTGAAAGTTTAGGATGTGTTTAATGTTAAAAACATTCTTGGGTTGAAAATTCATAGTTAGAAATTGTTGATTTGGGATTTTGGGAAATTTAGGTTTATATAGAAAAATGACCATTTCGTAGCCTGCCGAACAGATCGAATCGATTCGGTCTTTTTTCGAATCGATTCGGAATGTTGCAGAATCCCAGGTCTGTGTGACCGAATCGATTAGGAACGAAGCCGAATCGATTTGGCCTGTGGCAGTAGTCCAGGTCTTTGGACCCAGATTGATTCTCCTTGGAGGCCGAATCGATTCGTAATAGGGCCGAATCGATTCAGAAACAGGGCAATTTGACATATTTTCTCCATAGTGATTCCAAACCCTTTTTGGTTGGGTTTATTGATTTGGGGGCCTTCTCTTATGATGTAAGAGATATGTTCTTGGATACACATAAGGAGTTTCTCACAAATTAGGATTTTGGGGACTCCTTAGGGTAATTTAGGAGAAATGTATCCATGTATGTATTGGAGTTGCATATGGAGATTGTGGGGAAACCTCATTGAGGTTGGGAATACCAATTATAGATAAAAATGTATAAATATGATGTGAGGTTGAGAACTCTTAAAGAGTGAGGGGTCTCATATCCTTAGAAATTTTTAGACTAAGGAACAATTGATAACTCAATAGGGGTAAAGGTTCATAAGATTAATTGAACCATAGGAGAAATTGGGAACGCTTTGGATCGTACTATCGACTAGAATAAGCGGTGGTATAAATTCTAGTTAGGATAGTTTACATGAAATTGTGGGAGAAATAATTATTGAGATTCCAATACTTGAAATTACGTTGGAATAATTTGAGGTTTTGGACTATTAAGTCATGTATGTGGCTATGGCTAAATAGTACTAAAGGTGATTATGTACTTTTAAATATGGATGCAATGTGTAGTGATGGATTCCTACACAAAGTTTTGGGTGATATCCCTAAGGTTGAATATATATGTATATATAAATACATATGATTTTGGGAGACTATTCATCATAGGAAAAATGATTGAATATGTTTCAAGTGAGGGATTGTATTCATATATCGAGGTAAATTAAAGGAATTTATAGTGACGGCTTGTATATTAAGGATTATGTGTACTTATAGCCGATTTTATATATCTTATACATATGAACGAGAATTAGTTTGTACGTATAGATATAACGATGTATGAATATATGTACATATATCTATATATAAATATGAATATATGGATATATTTATGATGTGGGCATACATGGTATGGATATTTAAACCGTATATGATGGTTTAATATTTGATCATATGATGGGATCATATGGATGTATGTATATTGCGCATGTGAGCGATATATATACTTATGTGGTTAAGCATCCTGGCATATAGAGCAGGGTGTGGATATTCCCTAGGTCAAAGTCATCCCGTGTGTTATTATACGATTGGTATATTTTTGGGATGAGACGTGGTGGGTATGTTTTGTCTCATTGTTAATTGGAGCTATGACCGCTTCTCGGGACGTCATGTGTGTGCGTTATCACGAGGAAGGTGTCATTGATCCCCACTAGGTGGTCCCCAGTTGCTACGTGAGCCAGACACTGGGAAGATGATAGCATTGATGAAGTTTTACCGGCGTTATATATAGCCGGGTGGATTATGTGCATGTCCAATGTACATCAGATATGATATGTACACTTGGTCATGGGTATGGATTATTGGTATATGTATATATATGGTGAGAATAAAATGGCTATATATATATTTATATATCCTATAGATGAAAGGATATAGAATCTTTGTTGAGTACATCTTGGATGATTATGGCGTACTAGATTGACGGGGGTTGATGTATCGCATTTAAGGAATATTTCGGTTACATCATTCCAAGGATATTATTGGAGATTTAGTAGTAGTGGTAGCATTATATTATATGTATAGCATTATGGATCTCTAGGATCGACATTGTCAAGGAGTAGTGTAACGGGGTGGTACCTTGTTTGGATTTCGCTTTACGAGACAACCCACGCATGAAACGCAGTGCAGTGTTGAGATTGGAGAAAAGTTCTGCCAATTATGGTATGTACGGCATTATGGATCACTATGATCGACATTGTCAAGGAGTAGTATAACGGGGTGGTTCCTTGTTTGGATTTCGCTTTGCAAGACACCCCACGCACGAAATGTAGTACATTGTTGAGATTAGAGAGAAGTTCTGTCGATATTTATGTGTGGCGTAATGGATCTCCAGGATCGACGTTGACAAGGAGTAGTGTAACGTGATGGTTCCTTGATTCGATTTCACTTTGCGAGATACCCCACGCACAAAACGCAGCGCATCGTTGATATTGGATGGAAGTTGTGTCCATAATAATTATGCATGCTTATTAATTAGAAATTAAATCATATGTTTCAACCCAAATGCATATGGGGTAACTTATTAAACTTATAATTGGTTAAATGATAATCCAGAATCCATTAATCCTAATAAGGCATATATGTTTGAAAATAAATAAATAAATACTTAAGTTCGTTTAGAAAGAGTGGATTCTTGGGTTAAGTTAGGAAGGCAAATTCTCGTGGGTATATACAGGGCCTATGTTAAGTTAGGTTTTCTTAATAAATGGAGGTAATTTAACTAAAATTTGAGGACACAAATAGGTGCCCGCCTTTAGATGAGAGGTGAGTTGGGGTTCCACGAGAGTGCGATTCCACTTTAATTATGAAATAAGTGCACCGATATTTATTATGCACGGTTAACACACTTGCTAAATATTTTTCACAACTCGGGATCTGACCCATTCGATTTTCTCTCCTGCCTGTATATATATATATATATATTACTACAGGTGTCCTACCGAATGGATACTGGATGACTTTCTATTCAGAGTCTTGGGATCCGTGATAGGTGCGGACTGTTACGGGATGTAGGATGTAGTCGCTTCCTCCTTTGAAAATTTTTAAGTAGGATTCATGTTGTATATCGAGTTTGTACCCAAGGGATATTTATATACATGTTTATATTTATTCCATTCCAGTTATTGTATTGGCTATGACCCGACACCTTATTCGGGTCTACTTTTTGTATTACATTCTGTTGTAGTTATTTATTTCGTTTTATTTTAGCATTTCATTTCTCATAGTTCTTTCATGTATCTTTCTTTCTTTTATTGGTAGTGTTAGTCGGTTGTCTATTGCACATTTTATTTAATTTTAACATCTCGCTTGTATGATACCGGGAAGTTAGATCTATATTATATTGTACCGACAATTGATGTTGAGTCTGGACCATCTGGAACTCCTGATTTAATATAGTATAGGGCTGGCCACCTGTTATTATTTTAGGCAGGGTGTTACAGATGGTATCAGAGCATTAGGTTCTAGAGTCCTTAGTAACTGTGTGAGTTTTTTGCATTCTTCTATTAACGTTCTTGACATAAAGCCCTATAAATAGGACTGTTGTGTTCACTCCGTTGTTTTCTTTTGTGAAGTATATTCACTTGATTGGCGTTCTAATAACAGTTGCTCTTGTTTCGTTTCAGATGTTGCCTAAATTTTGTCGTCTAGGAAAGGATAGGATTAGATGTACAATACCCATAGCATATTTTGGGTACGCTTTAATTGGGGATATTTGTTTTCCCCGATTCCGGACGAGATATTGAGGAGTTTTCTCATAGTGGTGTGAGGTGATTTATCGGCAGTTGAGTAAGAAAGGAAAATTTACTCGAATGGCGAACCTTGGACTTAGTAAAGTATGAGGAGAGATTAGTGTAGTCCTTGGGAGGTTTAGGTTCAGAAACCTGTCAGCCTTCGTTAGGAAACCTGGTGTTGGTGACTCTTACAAGGGTGAGTAAGGTGTAGTTGTCCCAATATCAAGAGTATTGCCTTCTGGGAAGAGGGAGAGAATTTTGAGACTCGGTTTTGTTAAGTAGGACTGAGGTAGTTTTCGGTGGTCATAATAGCGCATTGTCGTTCGGAATGGTGGGGAAGGATTTTGAGGAAGATGTTTCTCTTTTGTGGAGAAATAGGTTTAGGATAAATGATTGTCCTGGAAGAAGTAAAGTACCCAGAGTTGAAATTCAAGGACTTGCCTTAAAATGATGTTTTGGGGTGATGAAAAGAATCAGTATGGTTGGGAGGTTTAGAGCTTAATGGATTTATTTTGAGCGGAGAATTTAGATCATAGTTGTGCTTGTTTTGAGAACTAGGAGGTGGTTAGAAGTGTTGTAATTGTTGAGGCCTTGTGTTTTAAACATAAGGTGTTTGTTTGGTGTGTCGAAAGACACGGAATATAATTATATCGTATTGTTGTATAGGCCCTCGGGCAATATCTAAAATATAAAAATCTTTTATAAAACTTTAACCCTGGTTCAACTAATCTCAATTCCCGACCTAGTTACACAGTAGTATATTGGGAGGGTTCCTTGTTTGGATTTCGCTTGCGAGACCTCCCCCGCACGAAGATGGCTAACGTCAGGAATTGAGAAGAGTTCACCATTGGGAAATTTTCAAACTCTTATATATTTAGTATGTTGTTATAGATTATAATGCCGAGGGTTATATTATGATTTGAGGATAATGGAGCCTGATTATGATCTACGAGTGGAAACTCGGGTACAGGGTGTATGGGCGCCCTGGGTAGCTAGTTTGTTTTAAAATTTAAATAGTTTGACGTGAGAACTAGTAAGGATCGGTATAGTGATCCTGAGAGTGGATGTTAGGACTATATGATATTGAGTTCCGATGCGTATTTTAAATTTCGCGGGCGAAATATTTGTATGGGGGGGGGGGGGGGGAAGATTGTAACACCCCATGATTTTTGGAGACTGAGAAATTAAATTTTGGGAAAATAAAATTTAATTAAATTGGAGAATTTTAAAATCTAGGAAATGAGGTCCAAAAATAGAGAATATTTTAAAGTATTACGAATGATGATTTTGAGTGTACTATTGATCCCGGAAGGGTCGAGATAGTCAAAATGACTATCATTGAGTTTTATTTCGGCTCCGAAATATTTTTTAAGTCAGATTGACTCGAATTGGTGTAAACGAGTTGTTTAAAGTGTGTATTAACATTTAAAATTGGGTTTATTATTTTAAGGGATTTAAAGTCTTACGGATGAAGCCTTATCATTTTAGAAAGAGAGAAATAGAAAGAAAAGAGAAAGAGGAAGAAAAGCTTGGAGATTTCCGGCCGAATCGCGACATCGAGGACGATCCAACCTCTACAAGTCTGAGGTACGTGTTTAATCTTCCTAAATAGTTATTTGTGTATTTCATTTCATAATTTGGGGGTAAAAGAAATGGATTTTTGGGTATAAATATCAAAACCTAGATTTTTGGGTTTAATCTGAAATGGATGTTTACACATGGGTTTAAGAGGTATAAATTGATGAGGTGAAAGTTTAGGATGTGTTTAATGTTAAAAACATTCTTGGGTTACAAATTCATAGTTAGAAATTGTTGATTTGGGATTTTGGGAAATTTAGGTTTATATAGAAAAATGACCATTTCGTAACCTGCTGAACAGACCGAATCAATTCGAAATGTTGCACAATCCCAGGTCTCTGTGACCGAATCGATTCGGACCCAAGCCAAATCGATTCTGCCTGTGGAAGAAGCCCAGGTCTTTGGATCCAAATCAATTTGCCTTGGAGGCCGAATCTATTCGCTAGGCCGAATCGATTCGGAAACAGGGCATTTTGAGGTATTTTCTCCATAGTGATTCCGAACCCTTTTTGGTTTGGTTTATTGATTTGGGGGCCTTATCTTATGATGTAAGAGATATGTTCTTGGAGACACATAAGGAGTTTCTCACATTTTAGGATTTTGGGGACTGCTTAGGGTAATTTGGGATAAATGTATCCATGTATGTATTGGAGTTGCATATGGAGATTGTGGGGAAACCTCATTGAGGTTGGGAATACCAATTATGGATAAAAAGGTATAAATATGATGTGAGGTTGAGAACTCTTAAAGAGTGAGGGGTCTCAAATCCCTTGAAATGTTTTGTCTAAGGAAAAATTGATAACTCAATAGGAGTAAGGGTTCATAAGATTAATGGAACCATAGGTGAAATTGGGAATGCTTTTGATCGTACTATCGACTAGAATAAGCGGTGGTATAAATTCAAGTTAGGATAGTTTACACGTAATTGTGGGGGAAATAATTATTGAGATTCCAATACTTTAAATGAGGTTGGAATAATTTGAGGTTTTAGACAATTAAGTCATGTATGTGCCTATGGTTAAATAGTACTAAAGGTGATTATGTACTTTGAAATATGGATGCAATGTGTAGTGATGGATTCCTACACAAAATTTTTGGCGATAACCCTACGGTTGAATATATATATGTATATATAAATACATATGATTTTGGGAGACTATTCATCATAGGAGAAATGATTTAATATGTTTAAAGTGAGGGATTGTGTTCACATATCGTGGTAAATGAAAGGAAATTATGGTGACGGCTTGTATATTGAGGATTATGTGTACTTATGCCCGAGTTTATATATCTTATACATATGAACGAGAATTAGTTTGTACGTATAGATATAAAGATGTGTGAATATATGTACATATATCTATATATAAATATGAATATATGGATATATTTATGACGTGGACATACATGTTATGGATATTTAAACCATATATGATGGTTTAATATCTGATCATATGATGGGATCATATTGGTGTATGTATATTGCGCATGTGAGCGATATATATACTTATGTGGTTAAGCATACCCCGCTCATGCTATCATTGGGAAGCTTCCGCGCAGAGGGTGAGCATCCTGGCATATAGAGAAGGGTGTGGATATTCCCCAGGTCATAGTCGTCCCCTGTGTTATTATACGATAGATTTATTTTTGGGATGAGACGTGGTGGGTATGTTTCGTCTCATTGCCAGTTGGAGCTATGACCTCTTCTCCGGACGTCGTGTGTGTGAGTTATCATGAGGTGGGTGTCGTTAATCCCCACCAAGTGGTCCCCAGTTGCTACGTTAGCCAGGCACTAGGAATATGATAGCATTGATGCAGTTTTATCGGCATTATATATAGCCGGGTGGATTATGTGCATGTCCATTGTACATCAGATATGATATGTACACATGGTCATGGGTATGGATGATTGGTATATGCATATATATGGTGAGAATAAAACGCCTATACATATTTATATATCCTATAGATGAAAGGATATAGAATCTTTGTGGAGTACATCTTGGATGATTATGGTGTACTAGATTGATGGGGGTTGATGCATCTCATTTAAGGAATATTTCGGTTACATCGTCCCAAGGATATTATTGGAGATTTAGTAGTAGTGGTAGCATTATATTATATGTATGGAATTATGGATCTCCAGGATCGACATTGTCAAGGAGTAGTGTAACGGGGTGGTTCCTTGTTTGGATTTTGCATTGCGAGACACCCCACGCATGAAACGCAGTGCAGTGTTGAGATTGGAGAAAAGTTCTGCCAATTATGGTATGTTCGGCATTATGGATCACTATGATCGACATTGTCAAGGAGTAGTGTAACGGGGTGTCTCCTTGTTTGGATTTCTCTTTGTGAGACACCCCTCGCACGAAACGTAGTACATTGTTGAGATTAGAGAGAAGTTTTGTCGATATTTATGTGTGGCGTAATGGATCTCCAGGATCGACATTGACAAGGAGTAGTGTAACTGTGACAACCCGCCTACTAAAATAATAGGTGGCCAGCCCAATACTCCAATAATTACAGGAATCATAGATGGTCCATTCTTAGCATCACTGTCGATTAAAATAATAGTATGAGATAACCACCAATCATTTTAGAAAACGGATTGTCATATACAAAAAGAATTAAAAGTAAAAGAGAAACACTTAGACAATCCATTTGTAAAAACGGTGGGTATCAAAATCGATGAATAAAGTATGACAATACAATAAATAATCACCGAATAAGCTGTCGGCGCACAGTCCAATACAAATAATATGCTAAGTATTACGATCAATATTTACAATATTATAAATGAGTGCAATACCTTGGGCAAACACGCCTGAATAACTATACTGAACATAACTAGAGTACAGAAGAAAGGAGCGTCTACTACAAGTGTCCTACAACATCCGCAACATGTTGTAGCTCCATGACAACTGGAATGGAATATGTAAATACAGATGTCCATGCGAAAGCGCACCTGTAACGGCAAAGAATATGCAGAAACAAGGAAATATTGAAACCGGTCAGGGCCGGGTTTGATATGATTACCATGTGACTAAAATGCATGGCAGGTAAGTGCGTAATTCTCTCGCGGATAACAATAATATTCCTCACCTCTCAATCTAGCAGCAACCTAACGCAATATCATGAGATGTTCTAGTTAACCCTAAGTACTAAGGGCTAACTTTTCCCCATTCTCAACACTATGCCCTATTCGTGCGTGGGGTGTCTCGCAAAGCAAAGTCCAAACAAGGAACCCCCCCGATACACTACTACTTAGGCAATGTTGATCGTCGAGATCCATTAGACCCTAAGCACGAAAATAAGGAATAAATAAATGTGTGTGCGTAAGTGTGGGAGGTCACATCTACAGCTACACAAAGAAAAACATAAACTAAAACCCATCCATCAACTAATGGCACAATTCCTAATTCTTTCTTTAGGAGTATACATATAAATGGAACAACACTTTATCAAATGTTTACCAAATTACTTTCATCGCAAACTAATTCATTTCATGAATTTGTTCCTTATTAGGAAATATAATCATACTTTTCATGCTCTAGTGGCATTTCTCACAATTGTTCACTTTGTAAATATATCTTCCTTATCAGGAATATGATCATCATCATAGGATCTTTATGGCCTTACATCATGCTCTTTATGGTACTTACTCATGATCTAAATGGCATTCAACATACATCAAGTCCAACTTGATTTAGAATAGTTATATTCATATATACATATAACGATTCTAAGACCGCCCGTCCGGGTTTCCCCACTGTGCGCGCCCCTAAATGGCTATCATCTTCCAGGGCCTCCAAGACAACCTGGGATCCTATCGAAACGTCGGGAAGCGACCATGTGCCTGCGGGATAGTCAAGACCACACCCGGAATCTCCTAACCAGCACAGAAAAATATATAAACAAACGCTCACATGGCCTAGGGACTTTGTCCACCCTGCATCATTAGCCAGGGGGCTTCACCACAACGCGCGCAACTTCCCTTATGATAGCGATTTAGAGAGGTGTGTATCCATAAATTATCATTGATGAAAAACATTACTTTTTCCATGTTTGAAAACTCATATTTTATATTTCAAAAAAAATCATTCACTAAGCCATTAAGCACCAAGTCTGATAAGGTGAATTTCATTCTTATTAAGTCATTTTTTATTAATGACCTAAGACCCAAAGTGCCACTAACCTCAAAATAGCCTCGAATAGTTTATATAATTCATAAACCCTCAAAGTGAGTCTCCATAATGGAGTGTCTCCCAAAATCTCAACATAATATTTTAACTTCCCATTTCATATCTAGGTTAATTTCCTAAATCATTCGGATATCAACCTACGCAACTCATCCCTCGGGTAAGCCTAAATATCCCATTAAATCCTAGGGCATTAGTCTATCCAAAACCACCCTCTAGGACTCTTAATTACTTCCCAAAGGGAGGTTCCTAAACCTTGGACCTAAAAGAAAAAGGTCTAAAAACCAAAATAAGAAAATCTCACAAAAACAGGGGAACCAAATCGATTCCCCCCTTGGGCCGAATCGATTCGCCCTTGCGAATCGATTCGCTAGACAGCCGAATCGATTCAGTGAGCAAAAACTGACCTTCTGCAATTGTCGAATCGATTCGCTTTAAATCCGAATCGATTCGGTATGCAAGACCTATAACCCTCTCCTTATCCGAATCGATTCGCCCTAGGGGCCGAATCGATTCGGTTCTGAGATTTTGCCCAATTTGGGCTACGGGGTGTAAGAACCCTAAAATCCCAAAAACCCCAAAACTTGATTTCTCCCAACTTCAACAACAACAATTCGACCTAAATCAATCCTACACCATTTATAACTAATATATACTCCTCAAATCCAATTAAAACTAAGATTTAAAGGTTTAAACATCAAAATCAACAAATACCCATTTATGGGTTAAATCTCCAAAACCTAACTATACATGCAATTTATAACATTAAATCACATATAGAAAGTAAGAAACTTTCCTCGGGGTTCGTAGTCTCTGATCCTCTTCCGGTAGCAACGGAAATCCGGTCCAAATCTTCATTTCTCTCTCTCTCTCTCTCTCTCTCTCTCTCTCTCCATTTCTCCCAACTCTCTCTTCTATCTCTCTCTCTCCTTTGGCGTCTAACACAAATGAAGAATGAAAAAGGGGTGGGGGGACTTATACGGGTCTCAAAACATGAATCCCCACTTTTAAATGTTAATACACCACTAAAATGACTCGTAACCACTTAATTGAGTAATAACCCCTTAAAAATGCTCAAATCCCAAAAATTACAACTGGGCACTTAGCAACTATCCCGACTATTCTAAAAACAACCATACCCCCTATTTTGGCATTCGGGAAAGTGTGAACTATTTTTATGTTCCAATTCCATTTTAATTCATTAATTATACCCAAATTTAAATATAGGTCATAACCGTCGTTTTACATATAACGACGCAAAATACACAATATAACACTATTTACCTTCTCATAACGGTAAATAGTCAAAACATAGTAAATATTATCCCTATGTCTCACGGGAAATAATATTTAATCCATTGTTCTCTATTTTATAAAATTAGCCCATTAGGCAAAATAGTATAAAATAGTCGCTCGAAAACCTGGGTTGTTACATACTCCCCCCCTTAAAGGGGAATTTTGCCCTCAAAATTCAGGCGTAACCCATAACCATATAAAGGGTATACTATAATAAAGACCGTGCTATCATACTTAGCAAACCCTCTAATAGAAATGTCCCCATAGGACACAGACTAAGGTCATCACTAACGATCTCAGTCCGCATACTCTTGCTATAACATAACACCAAATCGTTCTCAAGAACTTTCGATCCTGCCCTCTACTATGGGAGAAGATACCCACACAAGCTCGGCACTAATTGCCTTACTTTCCGAAACACTTTGTACCTCTACTAGGGAATAACTACACTAACATAAAATCGCTAACACCAACACTACTAATTTCTATTCGCGTTGGCATAACCCTCAAAAGTCTACTTGCTTACTGAACCCAATCTAAAGGAAGGTTCCCGGACCACTCCCTGTCCCAGGAATATATAATTCGCTGTTTCCATTCCAACGAGTAGACAAGGCATATTGCCATCTATACTAGGCTACGCACGGCCTAACGTTTATCGAAAACGATCCGAACTATTACACGGAAATTCGATCCATAAAAACTACTACTCCAATCTCTCCTTTAAATCAAATCCACCCTTCCACTTACGGGTGGTAGGATATACCCCATATCCCAACGGTTCCCATTTTAGCACATCCCGTTCCTGGCAAAGACTCGTTTGTTAAATCCACTCTCGATCATAACAACACGAGTGCAGGAGAAAAGTCAACTTATACTCCAACTCCTCAAAAGGTAGGTTACCCATGTAACCCTCTAACTACGAGAGGCCTCACCACTAATGGCCTAACATTCTAACGAGCTCGAAATCCCATACTTCTCGTCTAGGGACCAAATCCTACTTAGAGTTAACCCACAACTTATTGTGGTCAACTCCCAACCATCTTCCTAAACTAACGCCGCATGCCCTAAGGGCCTAGCATCCTAAGAATCCTAAGGTCAATCTATCTATCCTAACCTAGTCGTCTAAGTATAATACTAAATATCCCTAGTGTCCAAGACCTTTCCCGACTTCCGACATTAGCTCAGTTTCATGCGTGGGACGTCTCGCCGAAGCGAAATCCAAACATGGAACCCTCCCGTTACACTACTACCTCGAATTATCAGTCGTCGAGTAGTAACGGTCGAAGACACATGATCGGGATTGATGGAATCCTAATTCGAAATTCTACTACTACATATATACGTCTAAGTCCTATCATACCAATCGACTGAGGCATTTACTTTCAGTAAGATGCCACCACTACTCCACTTCAAGAGACACATATATCTCTAAACAAATGGCCTTCTCATTAAGGCACAACCATAAGTCCCTATCGGACATCCATCATCATAGTCTTCCCCACATCGATCCAGAGGGAAGACTATCATCGTGCTCATATATCGCACATGAACTTGGCCCTTAATTACTCATATACGTGATTCTTGGCTAAACCTTCCAACCCAACACTTAACCAACAGAAAAGAAAAGAAAGAAGAGAAGAACAGAAAAGAAAATGCACATCTCTCCACTCCCAACGTCGTTAAGGTTCATGCGTGGAGCGTCTCGCCGAAGCGAAATCCAAATAAGGAACCCCTCCACCCAGTCACCTTAACTAGCCGGTCATGGAGATAAGGCAATGGCATACGCAAGCAAAGCAATCAAGTAAGCAAACAAAATAAAAACAAAAATAAAGAAAACTATCTACATAACGAAACCACCTCTATAAAGTCTCAACCCGTATCCAGGAGAGATGTTATAGACCCACTAGTCCTCCTTCTAGAACTACAACTGGGGTAGCCTCGCAATATATTCGCTTGCTACCACACCCATCAATCTAAGACTATCTCTACTCGTATAATATATAATACAAGTAGCACGTACCAAACATATCACCACTCGTCCCATAACGAGTGAGAAGGAAAAATACAGAACTCCCCTATCATGGAAGTCACATTAATATACTTACTATATATATAATAATATGTACCGATACCATCACAAGCTCGATATACGCACCCGATCTAGGGCTAACACCATACTACTCCATCCTACCTAAGGAATGCACTACTCGCACCCTAGTTGGAAATTCCACTAACATACTAGCCAACCTCCTTGGCTACTACCAATGGTTCCAAGACACGACATTCTAGTCTTAACCGAACCAAACCACTTCCATCAATGACTCAACTAGGAGTCCCATTCTTGTCGGTTATCTTCAATTGACAAGATCAGAACGCATAGTTCCCATGACTTCTTCAGCAAGGAGAACATTCTACCAGTTTCCCCAACCTTAGCTCCACGAGTCTTCCCCGGGTGGATGTCCACCAATGGGGTCTCATGAAAACTGCTCTCCAAAAGTGTTTCCAACACTTACTTACGAGCCTAGAATTTCCACAGAAAGGCACTCTCTACGGGAAAAACATTCTGCCCCACCATAAAAGGTGACTATCATAACCGCAACCTCAACCTTACTCCTAAGGGTGAAAGGTTTTCCTCAAATTCCCACACCCGGTCACTTCTATACCCATCTCCAGGCCAAAACCCTTGGGCCTCACGTTCTCATCGAACGAGGTTACACTTCCTCTATCCAACCGAACTTCAACATGTGGTCCTGATAAAGAACCTCTCAACTACGAATTGACATTGCTTGGAGTCCCAAGCATAGTACCACTCTCTACCGATAACGGTACTCGGGAAAACTATTTTCACCGTACTTAGTAGTCATGGAAGCATTATAAAATAATGTTACAAAAGGGAGGGACCTCCAAAGCGGTCCTTATTCCCGACCACAGCCTACAACTTATAGTAATCCCATCCTACAATGCCTTCACAACGGCCTTCCTCAACCCCCTTCATCTAACGACTTACAAGTCTCACACGAACTCGTAGAAGATCTTTGGGGTCCTCATACCATAGCAGGAGAACGAAATCTAACAACAGAACTCAACGACCTTATTCCTAAGGCTCTACATCAAATAGAGAGAAATGCAGAAGACGTAAAACATCCGTACAGATTCCTAAGGACTCTAGAACCTAATGCTCTGATACCATCTGTGACAACCCGCCTACTAAAATAATAGGTGGCCAGCCCAATACTCCAATAATTACAGGAATCATAGATGGTCCATTCTTAGCATCACTGTCGATTAAAATAATAGTATGAGATAACCACCAATCATTTTAGAAAACGGATTGTCATATACAAAAAAATTTAAAAGAAAAAGAGAAACACTTAGACAATCCATTTGTAAAAACGGTGGGTATTAAAATCGATGAATAAAGTATGACAATACAATAAATAATCACCGAATAAGCTGTCGGCGCACAGACCAATACAAATAATATGCTAAGTATTACGATCAATATTTATAATATTATAAATGAGTGCAATACTTGGCCAAACACGCCCGAATAACTATACTGAACATAACTAGAGTACAGAAGAAAGGAGCGTCTACTACAAGTGTCCTACAACATCCGCAACATGCTGTAGCTCCATGAAAACTGGAATGGAATATGTAAATACAGATGTCCATGAGGAAGCGCACCTGTAACGGCAAAGAATATGCAGAAACAAGGAAATATAGAAACCGGTCAGGGACGGGTTTGATATGATTACCATGTGACTAAAATGCATGGCAGGTAAGTGTATAATTCTCTCGCAGATAACAATAATATTCCTCACCTCTCAATCTAGCAGCAACCTAACGCAATATTGTGAGATGTTCTAGTTAACCCTAAGTACTAAGGGCTAACTTTTCCCCATTCTCAACACTATGCCCTATTCGTGCGTGGGGTGTCTCGCAAAGCGAAATCCAAACAAGGAACCCCCCCGATACACTACTACTTAGGCAATGTTGATCGTCGAGATCCATTAGACCCTAAGCACGAAAATAAGGCATAAATAAATGTGTGTGCGTAAGTGTGGGAGGTCACATCTACAGCTACACAAAGAAAAACATAAACTAAAACCCATCCATCAACTAATGGCACAATTCCTAATTCTTTCTTTAGGAGTGTACATATAAATGGTACAACACTTTATCAAATGTTTACCAAATTACTTTCATCGCAAACTAATTCATTTCATGAATTTGTTCCTTATTAGGAAATATAATCATACTTTTCATGCTCTAGTGGCATTTCTCACAATTGTTCACTTTGTAAAAATATCTTCCTTATCAGGAATATGATCATCATCATAGGATCTTTATGGCCTTACATCGTGCTCTTTATGGCACTTACTTATGCTCTAAATGGCATTCAACATACATCAAGTCCAACTTGATTTAGAATAGTTATATTCATATATACATATAACGATTCTAAGACCGCCCGTCCGGGTTTCCCCACTGTGCGCGCCCCTAAATGGCTATCATCTTCCAGGGCCTCCAAGACAACCTAGGATCCTATCGAAACGTCGGGAAGCGACCATGTGCCTGCGGGATAGTCAAGACCACACCCGGAATCTCCTAACCAGCGCAGAAAAATATATAAACAAACGCTCACATGGCCTAGGGACTATATCCACCCTGCATCATTAGCCAGGGAGCTTCACCACAACGCGCGCAACTTCCCTTATGATAGCGATTTAGAGAGGTGTGTATCCATAAATTATCATTTTTGAAAAACATTACTTTTTCCATGTTTGAAAACTCATATTTTATATTTCAAAAAAAATCATTCACTTAGCCATTAAGCACCAAGTCTTATAAGGTGAATTTCATTCTTATTAAGTCATTTTTTATTAATGACCTAAGACCCAAAGTGCCACTAACCTCAAAATAGCCTCGAATAGTTTATATAATTCATAAACCCTCAAAGTGAGTCTCCATAATGGAGTGTCTCCCAAAATCTCAACATAATATTTTAACTTCCCATTTCATCTCTAGGTTAATTTCCTAAATCATTCGGATATCAACCTACGCAACTCATCCCTCGGGTAAGCCTAAATATCCCATTAAATCCTAGGGCATTAGTCTATACAAAACCACCCTCTAGGACTCTTAATTACTTCACAAAGGGAGGTTCCTAAACCTTGGACCTAAAAGAAAAAGGGCTAAAAACCAAAATAAGAAAATCTCACAAAAACATGGGAACCGAATCGATTCCCCCCTTGGGCCGAATCGATTCGCCCTTGCGAATCGATTCGCTAGACAGCCGAATCGATTCGGTGAGCAAAAACTGACCTTCTGAAATTGTCGAATCGATTCGCTTTAAATCCGAATCGATTCGGTATACAAGACCTATAACCCTCTCCTTATCCGAATCGATTCGCCCTAGGGGCCGAATCGATTCGGTTCTGAGATTTTGCCCAATTTGGGCTACGGGGTGTAAGAACCCTAAAATCCCAAAAACCCCAAAACTTGATTTCTCCCAACTTCAACAACAACAATTCGACCTAAATCAATCCTACACCATTTATAACTAATATATACTCCTCAAATCCAATTAAAACTAAGATTTAAAGGTTTAAACATCAAAATCAACAAATACCCATTTATGGGTTAAATCTCCAAAACCTAACTATACATGCAATTTATAACATTAAATCACATAGAGCAAGTAAGAAACTTGCCTCGGGGTTCGTAGTCTCTGATCCTCTTCCGGTAGCAACGGAAATCCGATCCAAATCTTCATTTCTCTCTCTCTCTCTCTCTCTCCATTTCTCCCAACTCTCTCTTCTCTCTCTCTCTCTCCTTTGGCTTCTAACACAAATGAAGAAAGAAAAAGGGGTGGAGGGACTTATACGGGTCTCAAAACATGAATCCCCACTTTTAAAAGTTAATACACCACTAAAATGACTCGTAACCACTTAATTGAGTAATAACCCCTTAAAAATGCCCAAATCCCAAAAATTACAACTAGGCACTTATCAACTATCCCGACTATTCTAAAAACAACCGTACCCCCTATTTTGGCATTCGAGAAAGTGTGAACTATTTTTATGTTCCAATTCCATTTTAATTCATTAATTATACCCAAATTTAAATATAGGTCATAACCGTCGTTTTACATATAACGACGCAAAATACACAATATAACACTATTTACCTTCTCATAACGGTAAATAGTCAAAACATAGTAAATATTATCCCTAAGTCTCACGGGAAATAATATTTACTCCATTGTTCTCTATTTTATAAAATTAGCCCATTAGGCAAAATAGTATAAAATAGTCGCTCGAAAACCTGGGTTGTTACATACTCCCCCCCTTAAAGGGGAATTTTGCCCTCAAAATTCAGGCGTAACCCATAACCATATAAAGGGTATACTATAATAAAGACCGTGCTATCATACTTAGCAAACCCCCTAATAGAAATGTCCCCATAGGACACAGACTAAGGTCATCACTAACGATCTCAGTCCGCATACTCTTGCTATAACATAGCGCCAAATCGTTCTCAAGAACTTTCGATCCTGCCCTCTACTATGGGAGAAGATACCCACACAAGCTCGGCACTAATTGCCTTACTTTCCGAAACACTTTGTACCTCTACTAGGGAATAACTACACTAACATAAAATCGCTAACACCAACACTACTAATTTCTATTCGCGTTGGCATAACCCTCAAAAGTCTACTTGCTTACTGAACCCAATCTAAAGGAAGGTTCCCGGACCACTCCCTGTCCCAGGAATATACAATTCGCTGTTTCCATTCCAACGAGTAGACAAGGCATATTGCCATCTATACTAGGCTACGCACGGCCTAACGTTTATCGAAAACGATCCGAACTATTACACGGAAATTCGATCCATAAAAACTACTACTCCAATCTCTCCTTTAAATCAAAACCCACCCTTCCACTTACGGGTGGTAGGATATACCCCATATCCCAACGGTTCCCATTTTAGCACATCCCGTTCCTGGCAAAGACTCGTTTGTTAAATCCACTCTCGATCATAACAACACGAGTGCAGGAGAAAAGTCAACTTATATTCCAACTCCTCAAAAGGTAGGTTACCCATGTAACCCTCTAACTACGAGAGGCCTCACCACTAATGGCCTAACATTCTAACGAGCTCGAAATCCCATACTTCTCGTCTAGGGACCAAATCCTACTTAGAGTTAACCCACAACTTATTGTGGTCAACTCCCAACCATCTTCCTAAACTAACGCCGCATGCCCTAAGGGCCTAGCATCCTAAGAATCCTAAGGTCAATCTATCTATCCTAACCTAGTCGTCTAAGTATAATACTAAATATCCCTAGTGTCCAAGACCTTTCCCGACTTCCGACATTAGCTCGGTTTCATGCGTGGGACGTCTCGCCGAAGCGAAATCCAAACATGGAACCCTCCCGTTACACTACTACCTCGCATTGTCAGTCGTCGAGAAGTAACGGTCGAAGACACATGATCGGGATCGACGGAATCCTAATTCGAAATTCTACTACTACATATATACGTCTAAGTCCTATCATACCAATCGACTGAGGCATTTACTTTCAGTAAGATGCCACCACTACTCTACTTCAAGAGACACATATATCTCTAAACAAATGGCCTTCTCATTAAGGCACAACCATAAGTCCCTATCGGACATCCATCATCATAGTCTTCCCCACATCGATCCAGAGGGAAGACTATCATCGTGCTCATATATCGCACATGAACTTGGCCCTTAATTACTCATATACGTGATTCTTGGCTAAACCTTCCAACCCAACACTTAACCAACAGAAAAGAAAAGAAAGAAGAGAAGAACAAAAAAGAAAATGCACATCTCTCCACTCCCAACGTCGTTAAGGTTCATGCGTGGAGCGTCTCGCCGAAGTGAAATCCAAACAAGGAACCCCTCCACCCAGTCACCTTAACTAGCCGGTCATGGAGATAAGGCAATGGCATACGCAAGCAAAGCAATCAAGTAAGCAAACAAAATAAAAACAAAAATAAAGAAAACTATCTACATAACGTAAACCACCTCTATAAAGTCTCAACCCGTATCCAGGAGAGATGTTATAGACCCACTAGTCCTCCTTCTAGAACTACAACTGGGGTAGCCTCGCAATATATTCGCTTGCTACCACACGCATCAATCTAAGACTATCTCTACTCGTATAATATATAATACAAGTAGCATGTACCAAACATATCACCACTCGTCCCATAACGAGTGAGAAGGAAAAATACAGAACTCCCCTATCATGGAAGTCACATAAATATACTTACTATATATATAATAATATGTACCGATACCATCACAAGCTCGATATACGCACCCGATCTAGGGCTAACACCATACTACTCCATCCTACCTAAGGAATGCACTACTCGCACCCTAGTTGGAAATTCCACTAACATACTAGCCAACCTCCTTGGCTACTACCAATGGTTCCAAGACACGACATTCTAGTCTTAACCGAACCAAACCACTTCCATCAATGACTCAACTAGGAGTCCCATTCTTGTCGGTTATCTTCAATTGACAAGATCAGAACGCATAGTTCCCTTGACTTCTTCAGCAAGGAGAACATTCTACCAGTTTCCCCAACCTTAGCTCCACGAGTCTTCCCCGGGTGGATGTCCACCAATGGGGTCTCATGAACACTGCTCTCCAAAAGTGTTTCCAACACTTACTTACGAGCCTAGAATTTCCACAGAAAGGCACTCTCTACGGGAAAAAGATTCTGCCCCACCATAAAAGGTGACTATCATAACCGCCACCTCAACCTTACTCCTAAGGGTGAAAGGTTTTCCTCAAATTCCAACACCTGGTCACTTCTATACCCATCTCCAGGCCAAAACTCTTGGGCCTCACGTTCTCATCGAACGAGGTTACACTTCCTCTATCCAACCGAACTTCAACATGTGGTCCTGATAAAGAACCTCTCAACTCCGAATTGACTTTGCTCGGAGTCCCAAGCATAGTACCACTCTCTACCGACAACGGTACTCGGGAAAACTATTTTCACCGTACTTAGTAGTCATGGAAGCATTATAAAATAATGTTACAAAAGGGAGGGACCTCCAAAGCGGTCCTTATTCCCGACCACAGCCTACAGCTTATAGTAATCCCATCCTACAATGCCTTCACAACGGCCTTCCTCAACCCCCTTCATCTAACGACTTACAAGTCTCACACGAACTCGTAGAAGATCTTTGGTGTCCTCATACCATAGCAGGAGAACGAAATCTCACAACAGAACTCAACGACCTTATTCCTAAGGCTCTACATCAAATAGAGAGAAATGCAGAAGACGTAAAACATCCGCACAGATTCCTAAGGACTTTAGAACCTAATGCTCTGATACCATCTGTGACAACCCGCCTACTAAAATAATAGGTGGCCAGCCCAATACTCCAATAATTACAGGAATCATAGATGGTCCATTCTTAGCATCACTGTCGATTAAAATAATAGTATGAGATAACCACCAATCATTTTAGAAAACGGATTGTCATATACAAAAAAATTTAAAAGTAAAAGAGAAACACTTAGACAATCCATTTGTAAAAACGGTGGGTATCAAAATCGATGAATCAAGTATGACAATACAATAAATAATCACCGAATAAGCTGTCGGCGCACAGACCAATACAAATAATATGCTAAGTATTACGATCAATATTTACAATATTATAAATGAGTGCAATACTTGGGCAAACACGCCCGAATAACTATACTGAACATAACTAGAGTACAGAAGAAAGGAGCGTCTACTACATGTGTCCTACAACATCTGCAACATGTTGTAGCTCCATGACAACTGGAATGGAATATGTAAATACAGATGTCCATGCGGAAGCGCACCTGTAACGGCAAAGAATATGCAGAAACAAGGAAATATAGAAACCGGTCAGGGCCAGGTTTGATATGATTACCATGTGACTAAAATGCATGGCAGGTAAGTGCGTAATTCTCTCACAGATAACAATAATATTCTTCACCTCTCAATCTAGAAGCAACCTAACGCAATATCGTGAGATGTTCTAGTTAACCCTAAGTACTAAGGGCTAACTTTTCCCCATTCTCAACACTAGGCCCTATTCGTGCGTGGAGTGTCTCGCAAAGCGAAATCCAAACAAGGAACCCCCCCGATACACTACTACTTAGGCAAGGTTGATCGTCGAGATCCATTAGACCCTAAGCACGAAAATAAGGCATAAATAAATGTGTGTGCGTAAGTGTGGGAGGTCACATCTACAGCTACACAAAGAAAAACATAAACTAAAACCCATCCATCAACTAATGGCACAATTCCTAATTCTTTCTTTAGGAGTGTACATATAAATGGTACAACACTTTATCAAATGTTTACCAAATTACTTTCATCGCAAACTAATTCATTTCATGAATTTGTTCCTTATTAGGAAATATAATCATACTTTTCATGCTCTAGTGGCATTTCTCACAATTGTTCACTTTGTAAAAATATCTTCCTTATCAGGAATATGATCATCATCATAGGCTCTTTATGGCCTTACATCGTGCTCTTTATGGCACTTACTCATGATCTAAATGGCATTCAACATACATCAAGTCCAACTTGATTTAGAATAGTTATATTCATATATATATATAACGATTCTAAGACCGCCCGTCCGGGTTTCCCCACTGTGCGTGCCCCTAAATGGCTATCATCTTCCAGGGCCTCCAAGACAACCTGGGATCCTATCGAAACGTCGGGAAGCGACCATGTGCCTGCGGGATATTCAAGACCACACCCGGAATCTCCTAACCAGCGCAGAAAAATATATAAAAAAACGCTCACATGGTCTAGGGACTATATCCACCCTGCATCATTAGCCAGGGGGCTTCACTACAACGCGCGCAACTTCCCTTATGATAGCGATTTAGAGAGGTGTGTATCCATAAATTATCATTTATGAAAAACATTACTTTTTCCATGTTTGAAAACTCATATTTTATATTTCAAAAAAAATCATTCACTTAGCCATTAACCACCAAGTCTTAGAAGGTGCATTTCATTCTTATTAAGTCATTTTTTATTAATGACCTAAGACCCAAAGTGCCACTAACCTCAAAATAGCCTCGAATAGTTTATATAATTCATAAACCCTCAAAGTGAGTCTCCATAATGGAGTGTCTCCCAAAATCTCAACATAATATTTTAACTTCCCATTTCATCTCTAGGTTAATTTCCTAAATCATTCGGATATCAACCTATGCAACTTATCCCTCGGGTAAGCCTAAATATCCCATTAAATCCTAGGGCATTAGTCTATCCAAAACCACCCTCTAGGACTCTTAATTACTTCCCAAAGGGAGGTTCCTAAACCTTGGACCTAAAAGAAAAAGGGCTAAAAACCAAAATAAGAAAATCTCACAAAAACAGGGGAACCGAATCGATTCCCCCCTTGGGCCGAATCGATTCGCCCTTGCGAATCGATTCGCTAGACAGCCGAATCGATTCGGTGAGCAAAAACTGACCTTCTGCAATTGCCAAATCGATTCGCTTTAAATCTGAATCGATTCGGTCTGCAAGACCTGCAACCCTCTCCTTATCCGAATCAATTCTCCCTAGGGGATGAATCGATTTGGTTCTGACATTTTGCCCAATTTGGGCTACGGGGTGTAAGAACCCTAAAATCCCAAAAACCCCAAAACTTGATTTCTCCAAACTTCAACAACAACAATTCGACCTAAATCAATCCTACACCATTTATAACTAATATATACTCCTCAAATCCAATTAAAACTAAGATTTAATGGTTTAAACATCAAAATCAACAAATACCCATTTATGGGTTAAATCTCCAAAACCTAACTATACATGCAATTTATCACATTAAATCACATCTAGCAAGTAAGAAACTTGCCTCGGGGTTCGTAGTCTCTGATCCTCTTCCGGTAGCAACGGAAATTCGGTCCAAATCTTCATTTCTCTCTCTCTCTCTCTCTCTCCATTTCTCCTAACTCTCTCTTCTCTCTCTCTCTCTCCTTTGGCTTCTAACACAAATAAAGAAAGAAAAAGGGGTGGGGGGACTTATACGGGTCTCAAAACATGAATCCCCACTTTTAAATGTTAATACACCACTAAAATGACTCGTAACCACTTAATTGAGTCATAACCCCTTAAAAATGCCCAAATCCCAAAAATTACAACTGGGCACTTATCAACTATCCCGACTATTCTAAAAACAACCGTACCCCATATTTTGGCATTCGGGAAAGTGTGAACTATTTTTATGTTCCAATTCCATTTTAATTCATTAATTATACCCAAATTTAAATATAGGTCATAACCGTCATTTTACATATAACGACGCAAAATACACAATATAACACTATTTACCTTCTCATAACGGTAAATAGTCAAAACATAGTAAATATTATTCCTAAGTCTCACGGGAAATAATATTTACTCCATCGTTCTCTATTTTATAAAATTAGCCCATTAGGCAAAATAGTATAAAATAGTCGCTCGAAAACCTGGGTTGTTATAGTAATGTGGTGGTTCCTTGATTCGATTTCGCTTTGCGAGATACCCCACGCACAAAACGCAGCGCATCGTTGATATTGGGGGGAAGTTGTGTCAATAATAATGATGCATGCTTATTAATTAAAAATTAAATCATATGTTTCAACCCAAATGCATATGGGGTAACTTATTAAACTTATAATTGGTTAAATGATAATCCAGAATCCATTAAGCCTAATAAGGCATATATGTCTGAAAATAAATAAATAAATACTTAAGTTCGTTTAGAAAGAGTGGATTCTTGGGTTAAGTTAGGAAGACAAATTCTCGTGGGTATATACTAGGCCTATGTTAAGTAAGGTTGTCCTAATAAATGGGGGTAATTTAACTAAAATTTGAGGACGCGAATAGGTGCTCGCCTTTAGATGAGAGGTGACTTGGGGTTCCAAGAGAGTGCGATTCCATTTTAATTATTAAATAAGTGCACCGATATTTATTATGCACGGTTAACAGACTTGCTAAATATTTTTCACAACTCGGGCTCTGACCCGTTTTCTTTTCTCTCCTGCCTATATATATATATATATATATATTACTATAGCTGTCCTACCGCATGGATTCCGGATGACTTTCTATTCAGAGTCTTGGGAGCCGCGACAGGTGCGGACTGTTGCGGGATGTAGAATGTAGTCGCTACCTCCTTTGAAAAATTCTAAGTAGGATTCACGTTGCATATCGGGTTTGTACCCAAGGGATATTTATATACATGTTTATATTTATTCCATTCCAGTTATTGTATTGGCTGTGACCCGATAGCTTATTCGGGTCTACTTTTTGTATTACATTCTATTGTAGTTATTTATTTCGTTTTATTCTAGAATTTCATTTCTCATAGTTATTTCATGCATCTTTCTTTCTTTTATTGGTAGTGTTAGTTGGTTGTCTGTTGCACATTTTATTTAATTTTAACATCTCGCTTGTATGATATCGGGTAGTTAGATCTATATTATATTGTACCGACAGTTGATGTTGAGACTGGACCATCTGAAACTCCTCATTTAATATAGTATACGGCTGGCCACCCGGTATTATTTTAGGCGAGGTGTTACATAGAGGAGTGAGGTTCCCTCAAGAAAGTGTGCGACACTAACTTAAATATAAAGAGCATACTTAGATTTTAATTTCCTTCATTTAAATTCACTTGAAAAATATTTTCAAATGTTTTAGGTTATAACCGTTGCTATAAAATATTTTCCAAAACCTTTTAGGTGTCGAGACACAGGTACACCATAATTGTTCTATTCGAGGTTTACACAGTTACGACACATGTGGATGTTGTAGGACTTTGACTTAGCCGCTTTTGTGATTTCATTTCTAGAGTAGGAAGCAGTCAGTATTCCATTTGGGCATGTCACCCTAGTTGTTCCATTTTATTTTAGTCAGATGATTCATTCAATTATTACTCGTGTGATTCATTTTGATATTGATTTATAGCCGGTGGTTGTCTCGGAAAATGTTACATTTGTTCCATTTTTGGTATTACATGATTGAGTTATTAGATGATGGTTAGTTATATATTCTTTTGCATGTTCTTGTTGGGATGTTTAATAAAAAGATAAAATTTAGCACCATGTCTTTTGAATAGAAGTGGTTAGTAAGTTTTAAACGGTTTTCTGCAGTGATCCGAATAATTATACAGATGAGATTCCTATTTAATTTGATATAGGACTGATCACCTGGTATTTTATTAGGCGGGGTGTCATAAAATGTCCCCCATTCCAACACAGTATAAAGATGGAATTATTTCATTTGCATGACTTCCCTCTATATCTTCTACAATCAAAATAAGTGTAATCAATATCTGAATAGTCAAGGATCAAGGGTTTTTGGATGGTACATGGTGGGAAATAACAAATGTCTTGATGTTCCCATGGACATTGCCACTTTGTTATTGTCTAAATTTGGTATATCGATTTATAGGTTTTAACTTCTAAAAAAAATATAAACTATAACCAATAAATAAATACATGAATTATATTAAAGAGAGAGGTGTGAAACTTCGATTGAAATAAGGGATTTACATTAGCGGCCCAGAATGATGCATATGTCCACATGTGTTTTGTAGGGTTTTATTAGGTATTCATCAATAATAGTGGTTACATCAATATCTTGTCTCTTTCTAGGTGGGAGTGTGTGTTATTTATAATAGAAAGAGAGTAGGTGGGTATACGGTGTACCTTTATATATTAGGAGATCACACCTTAGTAGGTGGATAGGAAGAGTGATTTTATAAATATCACAATTATACCTTTTTACATTCTAAAAGTAGTTAATGAAGATTTAATTGCAATCAGCTAAGAAACAATCGCATGTCTATATGATGGGGGTTGTACAAATTCCCATGCATTCCCCACAAGCGTGTATGTAGATTTAAGATAATATAATTAATTTATTATGGTCGGTAGCATAACTAATTAAGAGTAATGTTGAGAAAATAAAGGGGTTGATATGACTACCATGTTCAGTGAGTGACGTGAGCTCTTCAGAAGAAGGTATCACGATACTACTAGTTCACGTCACATTCTAAATCTATAATACAACTACGTAGATCAAAGTTTTGCTAGAAAATCAATTTTGCTGTATTATTTTTAAATTTAATTTCATGGGGTAGTTAGTTTGGTTCTATAAATAAAATAGTGACCACTCAGTTTTATTTTAATATAAGAATGTTTTGTTTTTGAAATGTGAAATAGAGAGATCGGGAAATCAAAGTTGTTAAAGTAAATTTCAAATTACCATTGATTAAATTCTTGTGAGAATTGAATAAATACTTTGATCGAATTACCCTTAAGTTTAAAATATTATATGGGAGAGGGTTTCAACATAAACCATGAGGCTCCAGTATAGGAAATTTAATCGCGACATGATGATTATTTTAAAATTCTTAAGCGATAGTTCCTTAAAATCATATGTGAGTGAGTTTGATCTTCCCATAGAGGAAATTGTACATGAAAGGATTTGAATTTAACAAATCTACGAGTGGTATAAAATGATATACAA
This sequence comes from Sambucus nigra, assembly GCA_949130495.1. NCBI lineage: Eukaryota > Viridiplantae > Streptophyta > Magnoliopsida > Dipsacales > Adoxaceae > Sambucus > Sambucus nigra. The sequence continues at coordinate 7,175,428 of OX422208.1, read as the reverse complement.
CTAATGATATCCACCCCATAAGAGTCACTCACATTATATGTGTGACGAAAAGACGTTGACTATATTTTAATGGGAGAAAAATCACATCATTACAAAACTAGGATGCTAAAAAATATTATATGTTTGTTGGCACTATAGAGAAACCGTATTTAATGTGTAATTATTTAGTGTATAGATATATTTACCTTATTTCTTGCAACTTGAAATAATTTTATTAATTTAAGTGTTTACACCTTATTTTTCTACATTGATCTCGTAGAATATTTTACACACCGTTGGATGATTGAAGAAGTCAATGGTTGTTACAACATAAATTTGAGGTTGTTCTTTGAATATAAATTAAAGGTTATTTTTAGGAAAGAGTGGGTGCTTATTATAGAGAATTAATTTAAATTCAAAGTGAAAGATACATGGATCCAAAATGAGTTAGTTTACATAATGTCGTTAACTTATTAAATTTAGACGACAATGCACACAACATTTTAATCCCCATTGCCCTAGAAAATACAACTATGTGATTCAAAACGTAAATCAAGAATTCATGTAATAAAAAATAAGGTTTCAAGAAAAATATGTTTTGAGTAAAAAAAATTATTCACTTTAAAAAATTTAAAACTCAAAACTTAAAGATTTTATAAATTGATTTACTACGATCCTCTCAAGAAATATAAGAGCACGGTATTCCTTCGGTAGTGATCATCACAATAATCACAAGAACTCATCCCTCATCTTCAAAAGTGAACCGCTCAAGTTTCACAAGTCGGGCATGGGGATGCATTCTCCATAAATATTGTGCATTCAAGGATACAAACTATAGGTTTTAAACTTAATTAACTCAAATATATTATATCATTATGATATGTGAATGAAAAAGGTTATCTAACTGTAAAAGGGTGAAAACTTTTGCAAAATATGTTCAGTAATAATCCTGGCAAAAATCTTGACGAAAATAAACAGGAAACAAATATTTATAAGAAGAACAAAATATTTTAGGCAACGTCTTCATTTGAATGACATTTAGATTTCCTTTGAACAAGAATATCAGGCTCATAATGACGACAATGCATCTTGTTCAAATGACCAAGCAATCTAGTTTGAACGAAGTTCAAATGGCCTAACACAATAAGCTTTCATTTTATGTTTGATAGAAGAAAACCTCAAAAATGACTTTAAACCAAACCAGGATCTCGTTTGAACAAGATATGAAAATTTTGAAAATTTTTAAATAAAGAAAAATGCTTCGATTGTTCAAAGAAATAATCGTGTTCCAATTTTAGTAAAAATAAACATCCCAAAAAATATTCAAGGAATAAATTTAAACTTTACAACATTATACCGTCGGAGAGCATGGATGATTGAAAGTTAGAGATATTAAATCTTCGGACTTCATGTCGATTAGAATCAAATGGTAGCGGAATATGCCGAAAAGTATGCTTTTACAAATCTCCACATTTTTAGCTATATATACACAAACATAAGACTGAAATCCAAATTACAAATAAATCCCCTAATACAAATACAATATCCTTATATCCTCTCAAAATCTAAAATAGTTACGTACAAGATAGAGTTATCTTCCGAATAAAGTCTTTAAATCTCCAGTTCTTCTTCTCTTTTGCACTTTTTCTTCTTCAAGTGTAATCCAAATACGATCTTCCAAAATACCTACCAATATGAAGCAAAGAAAATGCCTTGTGATGTATCGAGTTTGACATATGTAACAAATAATAAAATTCTTCCCCATAAACCAAACTCATGTAGTCTCTCCGTAATTTCTTATCCCATTTTTTTTTTGTTTGAAATAGATAAGGAGTAAAAACTGAACAAGAAAAATGTAGGGAACATCACCAAGCATAAAAATATATTATCACACCAAGATATGGATGAATAAACATTCAATGATAAGATAAAAGTCTCCACAATCTATTTTTGATTTTGAAAAAATTTCAAGTAAAAAACTTTACGAAAACAACACATAGAAACACAAAATAACTGAATCATAAAAACTGAATGCTAGGGTGTGAACCCATTATATAGCTTAGTCAATGTAAAAAAATCATATTACATGTGGATGAAGGAATGGGAAAACACTAATTCAAGATCCCAAAGTATAACTTATGTGTAAAAATGATGAACTCAATTAAAATTTACTTAACTTTATTAACTAATAAAAAACACTAGTGAATTACACAACAATAACCCCAAAAACCATGTAATGATTTTACGAGATTTTTTAGGACATGCAAACCCATTAATCTTCGACATAACTCCCTCAAAACTCATATATTTAATTTTTTTTCTCCCAAATCCTTTTGCAAAAATTAATGCTTATATGTAGCGAAGCATCAATGTCCTTTGCATTTGGCTTAGCACTATTTTGTATTTTCTTGAGTGCCCTTAATCTGCTTACAAATGGTTGATTTTACACAATGTCAATTTGTCTTTCACAACCCCTTTGATTACTTAATTTATACCAATATTTTCTGGGTAAATGATTTTCTATTTTTTCAATATGGGCAATGGTTCTTATGAGCACTACTTTTATTATCTCAATTTTAATATTTGGTTTATTTTAAAAGAAGGATTGAGATGAAAACACTATGATCGACACATGAAAGGTGAGTGCAATACCCAAATAAGTTTTGTTGTTCATTAAAGGTTATATGGAGTAAAAAATGTAACAAGTAGTCTTAATGACTCCACGCATTATAAAGCACAAAAATGAAATGTTTTTGTTTCTCAAAACACTACAGAATAGTCACATGGATATGGAGTGAAATGGTGAGTCGAACATCATTCATGATTATACATGCATGGTGTTAAAAAAATACAAAACTTTTTTTGGATTTTCAAAAAATTTATCAAAAATAAAATATTTTTGAGTTTTTCACTTTTTGTAAAAAATAAAAATCTTTTGGTATTTTTCAAAATTTTATAAAAAAATAAAAAACTTTTTTTATTTTTTGAAAAATATATGAAAATGGAAAAATTCAAATACAATGATAATATAATTGTATTACATAATAGCAATATGCATGTAAAATATGAAGTAGAAAAGCATCCCATGCTAGCAAACAAATCTCAACTTCAATCAGTAGGCCCATAGGAGTTCTCAAAAGAAGATGACATCCTATGAAAAAATTCCATTAAACTTTGTGAATTTTTGACTAAATACTCTAACGTGATATCTGCGAGCATGCGAAGTATCATGGATGGGAGTGTGTGTGGGATCACATGTGGCAGCATATCATGGAAGTCACCTATTAGACACTCTCCATAGATTAAAGAAAAATTCCCTAAGATGACCTCTTTATTTGTAATGGGAAGGAACATATATTTCTTTGAGCCCACCTCTATCAAATGTACAAATAATTATTTCCTATGTTTATTCTCATGCCTAGGTGGGTTGGATCGAGATCCATATGGATCTAACAAAAACTCAATAACCGGTCTGGGGGCAACAAAGGAAGTGGATGCACCATTATAACGTATTCCTTTCCTCTTAATGTTACTCAAAGTGGGACCGATAACACTCTTTCCAACCATTTAAGATGTGTCTTCAAAAGTGAGTTTAACCGCCCAGACACTTCAAGATCTCTCTAGTTACGATACACGAGCTATAAGTTTCTCACATGTATCCAATGAAGATTGAGGATCTCTCGTAAGACTAGCCACGGTGTTGGTCAAATCATGTTTGTCTCAGCCTAAGACAATCAACCGCCCACATAAAAGACACCTTCACCATCTCGAGTTGAATCGCCAATGCCTCACACACCCTCAAAACTTTCACCAATCACACACATTATTAATATTTTTTTTGTTTTCAACATCTCTATGTATAAATCACTAAAGAGTTTTTGGAGATCACCTTATCCCTCACTTGAAATCCCATCCTCACTCGTATTATCACCCGCATGAGTTAAAACATCATTGAGGCTCTCACATCTAGATACATCCTTATCGGTGTGGACAAATAAGAAGTTACCATGTGACTAGCCATGAAAGCAACGCACCTTTCATGTGGTGCTTTTCCCCTTCATTAATTGACTCCATGTCACTATCATATTAAGAGTTGTTGTATTTTCAATCTCTTTTCCCTGAATCTTTCACATAGTGGGATACTCATATGACATGTGCCTTTTACCTTTGCACTCAAAACAACTTATATCTTCCTCTTCCTCACCGTTATCCTTAACATCATTCTTCTTTTTATTTTTATCATTAATCATTTCATTGCAAGAAGCATTTTAGGAAAACATTAAAAAAAATATTTCTTTTTGCAAATAAGTGTAGTCATCAAAATGAACATCACCCTGAGATTTAGACTCACACACTTTCTCCTTCTTCTTTTTCTTTGTCTGTGTCCTCACCGGCTACCCTATATCCTTGGGATAAATGGCTTTAGGGAACATATTTATCTCATAAGTCCAAAGTTCTCCACCAAGTTCTTCTACCATATACTGGCTTATATTCGTAATAGATTATATACAGTGACCTTAGGAATAAATTGGGTTGTGTGTGAGGTCAAAATATTTCTCACAACTCTCTATTTTTGAATTTTTTTCACCGAAATTAAAACTATTGTTTACGATGTCTCGCAACCTAGCATAAAATTCATCAAAGCTGTCAGACTCTAACATAGTGATGGTCTGAAATTGGGTGGTCAACTTTTAAAGCTTAGACACCTTCAGAACATTGGTTCCCTCATATGTCAACTGGAGGATATATCATTCTTCTTTAGATTTATTGTACGTCATGATGCCTTGGAACTCCTCATGGGGACAACTCCTTAAATAGCACTAAGAATGCGGGAGTTTTAAGTGCTCCATTTAGACTCAACATCAGTCCCGAAATAGATGGGTTTGGTATTTGTTACATTATCAATAGAGATCATGGGAAGAGTCCACCATGTTTTACATAGTAATGAAAACCTTTTAAATTTCATTCAGGTTTTCCAATAGGCATAGTTCGATCCATAAAAAATTGGAATTCGATTATAAAAATTCTCTACGAAAACCAAATTTTCAAAGCTCAACAATTTTTAAAAAATTGATAAGAAGAGAGAAAATTTGTAGAAAAAGGATCACATGGTATTTTTGGGTAACCTTCTTTGATGCTAATTTCGGAGTGCGCAATTATATAATGGTGTTAACTTATCAAATTCATATGAAAATTTTTAACAAATTTTAATACTTGTTGCTCTAGAAAATTTAACTATGTGATTAAAAATGTAAATCAAGAAAGCATGTAATAAAAAAATTAGGTTTTAGGAAATAAAATTATGGAAAAACCTTTTATTAATGTGGTGACAATAAATCTTAGCACAAAATAATAAGCAAATGCGATCACTAGACTAAATAAGGAACATAAAACAACTGCAATCACACACAAAACCAGATATTCGTGGTTCGACAGAATGGCCTACGTCCATAGTGGTGCTCTGTTTGTATTATATTTCTCTTTACTCCAGGGGAGTGTTACAATTTTTCTTGTGCCCTTTGCCCGAGGATAAGGGTTTTATATATACATGCCATTTTTCAGGGAGTGGGGGTGTTGGACTCTTCCACGTTAACTTATGATCCGTAGAATATATCTTGAGAGATTTTAGGGGTAGAATGGGTCATAAATGAATCCATTATGCATTAGTCCCCTAGACTTTGGGTCGGAGTTAATCGAGCTACTCATCCGGGCTAGAATAATTAATCGAGATACCCACAATTGGCCCTAAAAATTTTGGGTCACAATTTTGGCTCAATAATTTTAAGTAATAGCCTTAGTGGCATTTTTGTGAATCGCGTAACACCTTGGGATTGAAGCGTCTTTCTCGAGTATATTTATGCTGCAGACTTTCTTTGTTTTCTATGCGTAATGATTGAGAGGGTTTAAATCGATCTGAAGAGGCCCTTCCCTGATGTCGCTTCAAACTTCATTGCATTTTCTAGATCTCTCCAGCTTCTTAATGCGCTTTCTCACTTCATAGTCCTCTCTTTCATGTTCAAGCTCCTACCCTGTCTTCCCATCTTCTTTGCTTGTGGCCTTACATCGTCCCAAGTTGATTCTTACTTCGTAAGTTCTTCATACTCCCTATCTTTTCTTTTTTTTGTTGAAATTTCTTCTTTATCGCTTGTTAGGGTTTTCCTTATCTGATGGCAAAAATATTTTGGACTGGGTAGATATTGAATGTGCCCATTTTCCTCATAATGTTTGAGATATTGAGGATTGCCATTGGATATATGCTCTTCTGTTGTCTTAGGGTGGTCTTACTTTCCCCCCAAATCATCTGTTTTTGCATTTTTTTAGTTACTTCTATATAGTTTATGCACAGTGCTCGCCAAATGTTTGGAAAATTATCAATGGTGTATATAGAAATAATATTCTCTATGGCACCAATCTCGGGCTTGTTAAAAATTTCTATTGTTATTCCTTCTCTCAAACAAACTCTGTTATCCTTTATCTGAAGGCTCGGAGTGCTGATAGGGTATTGGTAGTCAATTTACCTAATTCCCAGAAGGACTATTGGCAAGAGGGGTTTATTTTCATGAACTGGCATTACCCTCCCCACGGTGAAGGGGCGAGCTTCGAGAGACATGTGATTCCCTTTTACGGGGAGGAATATATAGGTAGACATATTTCATATTCATCTCATTGATTCTTTGTTAATGCACTGCCCATCTTATGTTTTCCTCTTTTCTTTTCTCAGGAAAGATAAAGAACTCAGAACATGCTCTTCACGAGATTCAAGCAGCTGAGTTGGTCAAGGCTTGGAGGCTCAGGGACTATTTAGATGACGGTGAGCATCAGTGATCAACAACATTCCTTTTAGTGTACAAGAAAATTAGGTCCAATTTAATCTTACGGCCTGTGGATAGAATCCCTCAGCTAGATATCACAAAAGACGTTGTTGCTGACCTAATTCAATTAGATGAAAAAGAAAGCATCTCGGGTACAGAGAGAGAGGGAGGTAAGAGGGGCAGTGTTGAAGGTGATTATAGTGAGGACAGCTTTAGTAGAAAAGAATCTTCAGCTCAGAGAAGGATTTCGAGATTCTGGAGTATTCAGCGAGGATGATATGTCTCCTCCTAGGAATATTCTGATCCAAGATGATGATGAAGACAATATGCTGCTTGATCGTCGGTTGAATAAGTATAAATCTGGGAGCGGGGATACTTCCACTGTTTCTCATGAGCAGGAGAGGAAGAAGAAGGAGGATGCATTGTTTAGAGAGAAGGAGAGAAATAAGGAATAGTAGAAGAAGAAGGTGGAAGAGACAAAAAGAATAGAGAGGGAGAGGAAGGAGAGAGAAGAAGAGAAAAGTAGAGAAGAGGTGAGGATAAAGGCAGGAAAATCTATGGTGCTCGTGTTCGCACTAGATGAGGGGGATTATGTAGCTCTTACCCCTCAGTTAGCTCTGGCAGTACTTGATAAGGCAGTGTTACAAACTGATTACTAGAGGTCAATAAGCATAGGGACCGACCAGTTAGCCCTGAAGGCGAGTCAGGGGCTAGCCTTGGTAAGCCTATTTTCACTTCTCTTTTCTTGTAATGCTCATTTCAATACTTTCTCTGCTAATGTTTTCCTTTTCTCTGCAGTTTGTGTCTGATTTTACTATCCTATACTACAGTCGCAACGAGCTGGCGAGGCAGAATGCTAAGATGGATAGGAAAAATGACGAGTTGGAGGCTAGCTTGAAGACTGCCAGTTCTGCTCAAAAGTCTTCTGACCACGCCTTGGACCAAGCCAACAAAGAAAAATAGTCGATGACTAAGGAGCTCGAAGAGCTGAGGCAGTCATATGACTCAGTCTGCATGAGCAAGTTGGCTGTGGTTGAGGAGAACAAGGTGCTTGCTGGGAAGGTGAAGAAGGTGGAATCTGAGGCTGTCGACGTGACACCCCACCTAATAAAATACCGGGTGATCAATCCTATACCCAATTAATATAGGAGTATCATATTGTTCATTATCAACATCATTGTTGAAAACCAACTTAATTACTTATAACCTATTAGGCTGGCTTCAATCTTTTTATTTTTTTATTTACAAATCTTTTTAACCAAACCATTCAAATAAATTAATCACAACAATTTATATGCAACAACTAAAATGAAATAAAATAACCGAACACTCGGTACAAATTATTACGACCAAATTAAATGCCGCACTAAAAGACCGTAAAAGAATAAATGAATACAATTAGGCCATCGGCACGAATGTTTCTACAATACCTCCTATCTAGATATCAAGAATAGAAGCGTCTATGATAAACCTGCGAGCATCCATAGTTGCTACAGCAAAGATCTGACTTGAAAAAATCACCATCTAGGCATCCCTGTGTCTAGACACCTAATATATATACACATATATAGCAAAAGATGGAAAAATGGAGAAATGGGTCAGAGACCGAGTTTGAAAATATTTTGCAAGTGCATAAATGCCATGTTTTTAAACATGCAATTTCTCATATTTAAACTGGTATCTTACTCTCGTGAGATACACCTCACCCTCTTCTAATAGGGCAAAACTATCGCATACCTTTTAAACAACTTAGTTAAGATACCCTGCCTAACTAATTCATTTCACCTATCTTTTAAAGATCCTCATAAATTCGAGTACTAAGGACTAAACTTCTCCCCATTCCCAACATTACACTATATATTTACACTCATCCTGCACTAAGTATGCTCATATATATATAGTCTCATCATCCCTATATATTTACACTAATCCTGCACCCTTATGTTAAGACCACTTGGCGCAAAGCATTTATTATTAATACCATATCTACTAGTCTCACACAGTAAAACTATTCAGAAATCCATATATATATATATATATATATATACACACACACACACTAGGGTATACACGTGTCTGAAGGCATGCTAATAATCACAAAACGCAAAAATTTTCAAAGTACGTAATTGAAAAATGGCGAAAATATTTTATGTGCGCAAATGCAAAACAAAAATAAAATCGTTCCCCAACAAAACAATATATAATTAAAAAAAAACGGTCATAATTTCCATAGTCGTGTATGTGCTGAAAGGCATGACGACAATTCTCCTAAGTATGAATCGTGTGGTTAAGTCATAAAAGTTTTGAATTATAATATAATTTTCCAAAATATCATCTTGATCAACTTTTCTGAAAGACAAATATTTTTTTCAAAATTATTTAATCGCGTATAATTTCAAGTCCAAAAATTTATTTTCACCACGGATAAAGGTAAATATATAAGAATTTTTTTTTGCATAATTTCCTTTGTGTATATGAGTATCCAGTTGTTTAAGGTATAAAAAATACTTCAACGACAAAAATAATCCATCCAAGACCTAGTATAAACAACATTGCCTATTTAGCAATATTCATATATAAACCCCTATTACACCACATAACCTTATTGGCATCTTTAACAATAAAATATCTACAAAAAATCAATAGAATGACTTTCAATAGTTTACAAAGCTTCATCTCAAAATAAAACAAAGTGTACAAAAATTAAAAAATTTGGGCAAAATACACTTTATTTATTTGTCAATCCACCTCTTCAATAATGCTAATAGTCCATCACAGACATTTTGTAAACAAATGTATTAATTTTCCATTATTCAAAAATAGGATATATATATATATATATATATATATAGTACACATCACACCATTATTGGCAGTTTAAGCAAACATAACAAAGATATCATACAAACATAAATTTTCTATACAACTAAAAAGGTTGATTCATCAAACCACTCATGGAACAATTGTCATCTTCTATACCCCAACAACGCTTTCGCCACATTCCACGCATGTTTTCCTCAATGACAATTGTTGTCATACAAATAAATTACTTACTCCGAACTCACAAATTAAGTGTTCCCCAATCATATCTTTCGTTGCCACTATAATTTCTGCAACCAAATAAAAGTATAAAAATTTAAGAGTTAAGGTTAAATACGGTACAGATCCAACAATTAATTTTAATTGTTATAGAGTAGTTGAAAATTTTAAAAACGAAAGGAAAAATCAGTACATTGATTCGAAATATATATTTCAAAAGACGTAGTTATTTTGGAATTCACTTACATGAACGTGCTCGTTTCAATTGCGCATCAGAAGACTTTTGGGGTACACCAAACAAATTTAAGAAGAATTTAAAAGTCATGAAGAATGAAACAGTGAGTTAGTAATCTTACTAATCTTCAAGTATGCCCGATTTGAACCACAAAATAAAACCACAAAAAAATCAAATAGAGAGATCTCCAAGTTAGTGAATCCTATGTTGGCAGATCTGCAAAATCAAACATAAAAACCATATAAAATGGGAGCTTAAAACTCAGTTGCGTCACCTGCTACTTCTTTATATTTTGCTAAAGTCGGATTCCCAACTACATCTTGTTCTATCCTATGAGATGCTGCACTCTCATAATGGACAGATACAGTCCAGCATTCCTATCTAAATTTCTTTGAGAACCTATTGTTGACGTGAGCACATGAGATTACCAACTTATCTAAGATTTAAGAAATTAAAAATAGCTCTTTTTCTAAACTAAAAAAAAAGTCTCAAACATCTCTTTGAAAACCTATTGTTGACGTGAGTACATGAGATTACCAACTTATCTTAGATTCAAGAAATTAAAAATAACTACTTTGCTGAACTACGTAAAATAAAAGTTCTGCACACCAAATAAAATAGGTAGCTCCAATTACACATCGTGGGAAAAAACTCTATATTTAAACCAAATACCTCACTGTAGAGACCTTAGATGCCAAAACCAAAGTTCCATCATTTTGTACAATTAACATAGGAAGAAAAAATACTACACCAAAAGTATGATGACTTGGTTCTATGGTGACTTACTGTGGTTCTATGTGATTCATTTACAAATGTTTCCAAAGAAACATGACTTTTGCTGTAGTTTTATTACTTTTGCTTCACAACTGTAAGCTGTGATTCATCAGAAACATCTGACAGATGAACACACGAATGATTACTTTTGCTTCACAGCTTACATATTTTGGCACAATCACTGTGATTCATTTTCTACAATTCGAAATGAAATGGTTCTACAATTTTTGATTCACAGACTCTCTCGAGTGATTCATTTTCTACAATTCGAGAAGAAATTGTTCTATAATTTTTGATTCACAGACTCTCCCGCGTCACGAGGGTGATTGTGCCAAAATATCTAATGAAGTGCAATTAGTGTGTTCAACTTCACAATGAAATAACCACCGATACAGTTAACATTCATCAAACTTAAAATAAAAATGCGTAGATTTTAACGATTTATCCTGTCAACATAAAAATAAAATGCAGGGATTCCAATAAACCCATAAACACAACCATTAAGCTTTTTATAAACGATGGCAAACTCAATATCGGACAAAGCATACAAACACACCATGAAGAAAGAGAGAGATGTCGTTCATTTTTTAAAGCGGCATTTCTTAAACTATGATGGTATTAAAGTACAAATGGAGATGTTATGGAGTTAATATGGAGTTAATAAGGATGACGGCAAAGATTAGAGACTGGGCCTCTCTGTAATGTAAATATGTACCATAAATTATATTTCACGAACTTACAATCCCAATAAAAAAGGTAATCATCAGTTGTCAGTTCTCGAACAAACCTGAAGATGAACACAATCAGTTATCAATGCTTAAAATAGGGAATCATTAGTTATCAATGCTAAAAAAATTTAAAACGAAACTTAAAATTCAAACAAACCCAAAGATGAATAAAAATCCTTTAATAGAGGCGAAAAACAGAATACAAAACTATACATGATGTCCAAATGTTAGATCTAGAATAGAAAACTATACCTGATGTCTAAAGTTAACAACAAAACGTTCAATAGAGTTGCAAAAGAGAAGAAAACAAAACTATAAAAACATTAAACAGAGAACAAAACAATAAAACGTTAAACAGAGAACAAAACCATAAAACATTAAAACAGATAACAAAACTATAAAATGTTAAGCAAAGAACAAAACAATACTATAAAAACATAGAGATGCAAAAAGAGTATACATGATGTCGATCTACAAGAAAAACTCGATTAGATCCAAAAATATCCGATGATCTGTCATAGATGTATTTAGAAAAAAATTTGGAGGCATGTGTTTACCGTCAAACTTTGGCGATCTGTAAAACTTGTTTATAAATCGTAAAAAGTAAAGACATGCCTCCTCATGTTCAACGATTCTCTCTCTCCCCCAAATCCCTGACAGGCATCCAAAATCTCACCTACCCCATCACTCTTGACGACGATCAATGGAGCACGTTTGAGGAGAGGGATGTTGGGGGTCATACGTAGCTTGCCGGCGTGCTTCGTCATTCAAATGAGCAATGGGTTTAGAGAGAGACGATGCATGTTAGAGAGAGAAATGGGATTTCAAATTAAACTGTCTTGGACACACATTTTTAATCTCAAAATATGTGAGATTATTATTGGCGGGATGTCAAAATATGTGATATTTTACCAAATCACCCCCAATTTTGAATTAAGGTGAAATTTTGGGGAGTAAAAAAAAGGGGGAAATTAAATAATTAAGGGTAAAAGAGGTAGTGTTGAAAATGCTTAAATAGATGACATCATTCTACTATCTTGTGACATACATAAGTTTCCTTCTTTATTATATATATATATATATATATATATATATATATATATATATATATATATATATATATATATATATATATATATATATATCACATTATCCTTGTACATATATATTCAAATCTTGCACCCCCGGGCTAAGACCCATTAGCGCACCTAACCATGATAATCTTGCACCCCCGGGTTAACACCCATTAGTGCACTTAATAAATAATATTCTTGCACCCCTGGGTTATCACCCATTAGCTCACCTAATAATAACATCCTTCCACCCGGGGGTTATCACCCATTAATACACTTAACAATAATATCCTTGTACCCCCAGGTTATCACCCATTATTACACTTGTCACTAATATTCTTGTTCCCTCGGGTTATCACCCATTAGTACACTTAACAATAACATTCTTGTACCCCCAGGTTAGCACCCATTAGTACACTTGACAATAATAATCTTGTACCCCTGGGTTATCACCCATTAGTACACTTAACAATAATATTCTTGTACCCTAGGGTTATCACCCATTAGTACACTTAACAATAAAATTCTGGTTCCCCCGGGTTAGTACCCAGTAGTACACTTAACAATAATATTCTTGTACCCCCGGGTTATCACCCATTAGTACACTTAACAATTATATAGTTGTACCCCCGAGTTATCACCCATTCGTACACTTAACAATAATATCCTTGTACCACCGAGTTATCACCCATTAGTACACTTAACAGTAGAGTTCCTGCACGCCCGAGTTATCACTCATTAGTTCGCTTAACAATAAGATTCTTAAACCCTCGAGTTATCACCCATTAGTATGCTTAATAATAATATCCTTGCACCCCCAGGTCATCACCAATTAGTGCACTTAATAAAATTTTACACCCCCAGGTTATCACCCATTAGTGTAAAAAACAACATAACCTTGAACCCCCTGGGTTATCACCCATTAGTGCACTTAACAAAAATATCAAATAACAGGCATACACATATCCTATTAAAATTTATAGGTATTATCCCAACCTATTTTCATACTTACCATATGTATTTCATTCTCATAGCTACGTATAGTATAAATATTCAGATTACTATTTCTCTCGAAATCTCCAAGGTATATTCTCTAACCAAATAATTAAAGTATTAATTCTAATATACTCTTCCAGAATTTGGTACTACATACACCCCTTCTTTCCTTAGAGTATGATAACAATACAATCATGATCAAGCCACTCGCCAACACTCGTTCAACTAAGACTTCACTATACTTTCTCATAATAATTTGGTATCCTTTTTATCAAGAGGTACCTTTTAAATGACTTTCCACATCCTTTCAACCCATCTCGGGTGTACTATCTCTCCTTGCACATATATGCTTGAATTACCATCATTATCACACGACATTCAATCTGTCATACCATTTTAACCTTGTTTAGATCTGCCCCTCATGGCATATATTCTACACATTAATTTTCACGTCCTTCTAGCTCAGACATCTTTAGAACTAACTAACCAGGGTGCCCATACACCCTATCATTTGTGCATATCTGCACAACCATAATATAATCCATGAATATCATATGTGGCCATAAAAACATGAGTATTCTTAATCACCCCACTAATCGTAATATAATTTTCCTCGACATCGTCTCACCCTTCAACCTGTGGTGACAGGAAAATTTTGAGTGATTTTTTCAAGGCAGTACATGCTTTATATGCCTTATTTGCATAATATCTCTCAGTTCGACGTGTTCTCTCAAAACGAGTACTGAGCATCCAACAATGTGCTTACCCTAGCATCCAACACATCTCTCAACTCTCGCGTCTCTAAAGGAGTGATATAACAATGCGCTCTTTCTACCACTATGTACTGAGCGATAAACAAAATAATGAGCTCAATCTCTCTGCTCAGCTGTAACCCAGAATACCCTGAATCATATCAATATAGTCCCTACACACGAGGATTAACTGTAATGAGACCTCTATGCTCTCCAAAGTACCCAACAAAATGTATCATAAGTGAGAGCTCAACCCTCTTTTGTACGGATGAGTTCAATGATAACCCGCTACACAATGGTATAATATGTTCACATAATAATGTATCGGTATGTCCACTAAACTCGTCTCACATGTGAATTTAGTGTTAATCAAAATATCATAACTCACATGGTCACAAAAAATATACGTCATTCGCCTCAAGATGCAACTCATATTCCCACTTTGCCAATCCCCCTGGCTGGTCAGACCGTTCTCGGACATAACATGCTTATACGAACCGAACCCCAAAACTATCTTAATCACTGCCCTACTAGGAACCATACTCATGTCTCTTTACTTGCTTTGGAAAAAATCAATACGTGTGGTCTCACTATCTACATAAAAATATCTCTCGATAAAATCCCCTATATTTGTGGCCACACTCGACCCCTCTTGTTCCTTTAGCTCTGCTGGCCCTAAGAAACACACTACTGGCCTTATTAGCCATGACTGAATTCATCGTCACTCGGTCAGAATTCAATTATCTGTATCATTTAAATGGGTCCCCCGCATGGGCCTCTCCCTTAGGTGTTTCATAGAACCTTTACTTCTAGTCTTACACCCTGACTAATTTCTCAAATTCTTTTAGCTCACTTCACGTAGAAGCATCAATTGTTCAAACAAAATAGAGGTGACCTCGACTATGGTCATCATCCCCAAAATTTATTTTACAACACCAATCGTGCCCGAGCTCCTGTTGCTCTCCTAACAGCCTTCACCGATCGTCCTTCATTGTACGGCATGCGAATCACACAATAACGCGTATAAAATATACTACAATTATAAACAATAGTAGGATAATGAAATCTCACAATAGGAATCAACAATCATTAGCATAGGGCTCTATATCAATTAGACGATACGCTTTAAAGGTAGTAAGTCGTACAAATCCTACGGACGCTAGAACCTGATGCTCTCATACCACCTATGACACCCCGCCTAATAAAATACCAAGTGATTAATCCTATACCAAATTAATACAGGAGTCTTATATGGTTCATTCTCATCATCACTGTTGAAAACCAACTTAATTACAAATAACAAATTAGGCTGGCGTTAATTTTTATTTTACACATCCGTTTAGCCAAAACAGTTCAAGTAAATCAATCACATCAGTTTATATGCAACAAGTGAAATGAAATGAAATAATCGAACACTCGGTACAATTTAAGACAACCAAATCGAATGCCGCAATAAAAGGCGGTAAAAGAATAAATGAATACAATTAGGCCATTGGCCCGAATGTTTATACAATACCTCCTATATAGATCTCAAGGATAGAACATCTATAATAAACCTGCGAGCATCCACAACTGCTGCAACAAACATCTGACTCTAAGGAATCATCATTCAGGCGTCCTTGTGTATGGACACCTAATGTATATACATATATAGCAAAAGAGAGGAAAATGGAGAAACGGTTTAGAGCCCTAGTTTGAAAATATTTTGCCAGTGCATAAATGCAATATATTTAAAATATGCAATTTCCCATATTTAAACTGGTATCGCACTCTCGTGAGATACACCTCACCCCCTTCTAATAGGGCACAACTACCGCATACCTTTTAAACAACTTAGTTGAGCTACCCTGTCTAACTAAGTCATTTCACCCATCTTTTAAAGATCCTCATAAATTCGATTAGTATGGATTAAATTTATCCTCATTCCCAACATTACACTATGTTCGTGCGTGGGGTATCTTGCGAAGAAAAATCAAAACAAGGAATTGCCCCGATACTCTACTACATGGGAATGTTGATCGTCGGAATCCATTAGGCCCTCAGTACATACCACATTTTATACCATCCCATATATATCAATAGTTCTCACTAGAAGATATGATCCATGTACATATAAATCCGGATATAAATCTACCGGAAGGAGAATATCGCTTTATTCAGTGTTTATAAAATACTCTAAGCTACCGCCTGAGCTTATACATCATAATGTCTCACTTATGATTCATATTTACATCATGAATAACTTTCACTAGTTATTTACACTATTTACGTTTTAGTGTTATTAACTTCGTATGTAATATTCTCATGATTATATACGTACATCCCCATTTTTCTTTCATATTTTATACTCCCGAAAGATTCTTAATTTATCCCACATTCCATTCTTTATTAAATTCATATATATATGTTTCACATCTAATATATATATATACACATTAAGTATATCCATACTTATATATCACACACTATATAAGTATAATAAACATCCCTTAGAGTTATAACTCAATGGATGGAGTCTATCAATGCTATCATCTTCTAGGGTATTACGCACACATCATCCTGGGTACCAGCAGTCGGACACTCACATCGACTTGGTAAAAACCAAATCTCAACGTATGTGAAGCGATCATAGTTCCTAACCGGAAATTAGAGCGAAACATACCCACCAAGTCTCACTCCTGATAAAAATCACACAATATAGAATTGACACTATGACTTGGGGACTATACGCTCCCTGCTCCTCGATCCAGGGGTCTCACCCACATCGCGTAACTTCCCATGATAGCACTAGAGGGGTATGCTTCATATAAATTTACCATTCATACACATATATATATTTATAATTACATCATATATATATATATATATTGTCTTTATACCCCCCCCCATATATATATACATACATATATATATATATATATATACATACATATATATATATATATATATATATGTATATATATATATATATATATATATATATATATATATGTATATATATATATATATACATATATATATATATATATATATATATATATATATATATATATATATTTATTTATATAAAACATAAAATTTGGCTTTCCATGCCTATCTCTCATAGCATTAGCATGCAATCCCGAATATACAAATTCGATTTAATTCTATAAGTATTCATTTACTTATAATATGAATATCACATATTTTTTTGTATATTAAACTTATCACAACTAGCTCGTAACCCAGTCACATTCGAAATTCCTATTCGAATCCCAAGGGTCATTTTCCCATTAGAACTCTTAAAAATCACAAACTCTCACAACTTTAAATTTATGACATATTTCACACCTTACACTAAAACAACCATAACTCAATCTACAAAAGTACAATTGACCTCAATAAAATCTCATTAGAAAGATAACTCCCATACCTTTCTTTTAATCCCTAAATGAGAATATAATTCAGAGCATACAGAAAATGGCATGCATTTGAATTGTCTATAAAATTTCGGGTTTGATTCCCGAGCTAACGATTTCAATCTCGGAACTGCTTCCTTAGAAAAATCATTATAAATCCAAAATAATTCATAAATATATGTGGTTGGTTCCCATGCAACCGTATAAAAAAGATATACAAATTCTATCTTTTGACCAAGAACTAAATTAATTCTCCTCCTAGCCCAATCGACCCCGCAAGCTGCTACATTACTGTTCACTATCTTCTCCAAATTACAAATCTCCATTAATGCACTTCCAAGATTTTTATCTTCTCTCCCATCATCACCCAAACTCAACCAACAATATATACACGCATAAAAATTGTTCTAATCATCCTAGAACCCATACCCCGTAATTAATATCAATTAATTTCTATGTTTCCTAAATTTGATATTATTCGGGGTTTATTCGTTAATCTTTCGAAAACCCTGTTTTGATTCATGAAAACTCATCCCAAAAATCTTTAAAGTTTTACACACCAACTATAATATGAGAAACAAACACACTAAATTAATAAATCAAGTAAACACTTTCCTCGTGGATAAAATCCGACGACCTCGAGTCGAATCCCGCAGAGTTTGGCCAGAAATCCCCTTATTTCTTCTCTTCTCTTTCTGCTAATTTCTTCACTTCTTTACCTCTTCTCTTTCTCTCCCCTAAGGCTGAAATATGGGAGAAATTAGGGTTCTCCCCTCATAAATCTAGAAATTGGTTGGATACCCAATTTTAAAATGATTCGTGTTCTAAAATACGCGTCCCGTCTAGTCCAAAAATCCCTCGAAAGTCAAACGCTACCCCCGGGTACTTCATTCTGACTATTTTGGCCCATTCGGGATCAAGAGTGTAATTGAAATTATCTTTCGAGTCACTTAGAATATACTTCCCATTTCACACCTCAAAATGGTCTACACGTGACTCCCAGTGAGATAAAATAAAATACGCACATATCACTCGCTACGTCGTATATCAAAATTCACCAATATTTAGTATTCACGCATATAGTAAATCTCGTAACATAATATTAATCAGTCTCTATCTACCGATTACTATTTAATAATCACTTTTATTATTTAATCACGTTAAACTATGTCACATATGTAATTTAACTAAAACGTATTTATCCAATTAATTTTCCGAATTAATTAAATCATAAATATGTAGAAAGATGGGGGTACTACATCCTCCCTCGTGGAGAACTCATACAACGTTGGATGGGTTGCGGCGTATGAGGATGTTGTAGTTTATATTGTCTATATTAGCGGCCTTACCTTCAAGAAGGGTTGAGACAAAGCCTTGCTTGCTGCCGAGGTGGATATTGACTCCCCCCTCTTTAACGAGCACGACCCTAGACCCAAGATTGTTGTCCAAGGATCTGTAGTTGTCTAGACCACTCGTACTGTTACTCCTACGATGACTGATCCATCTGAGGGAGGCTTATTTGGAGCTACATCAGACAATGGGAAGCAACCTGTGGCCTTAGAGCAGACTGAGGTTGCTAGCTAACCTTCTTTTAGGGAGACCATTGTATTTTTGTTGTTCTTTTTGATGATGTACTTTGAACCTTCTTTAAATGAAATTAAATTCAGTTCCCTTTCACGTACTGATTTATTTACTTTTTAATGCTTATATGGTTTGTAGCTCATCGATGTTAAGGATTATATTCCTGCTACCTCTCGGTTAGGAAAAAATCTTGGTCTAAATGTGAGCAATTGAGTTGGCAGAGCCTTTATAAGGATCTGCAAGTCTCTTAGTTTGAGGAATCAGGAGTATAAGGACCAGTTAGAGCTCGTTGCTAAGCTGAAGGATAGGCTCCAAGAGATGGAGGAAATCAGAACTTATGTTCAAGAAGAACTGAATACTTTAAAGGCCAAGCTTCTGGATGCTTTCAAGGTCATTCAAGTTGGAGAGGTGCTTCAACAAGAGAACGATGCTCTGAGGAGAGAAGTCTCGCAACTCAAGGAAATTGCACCGAGCATTGATCCTCGAGTTTTGCGTGGTTCCTCTTCATCGACCGGACCGCGAGTTGGTACTGATGATTGTGGTTCAGCTAGGGATATTATTGAGCTTCGAGGTGATGTTTATCGGGCGTATGTGATAGCCACTAGAGTTCAAAAAGATGTTACCTTGCTGAGGCACCTATTCAAGAAAGGTCCTCGACAAGTGTGGGTTGATGGTTATGATTAGGGTTGGACCGATGCTCCGACGAAGTTGAGGGAGGTTGAAGAGTTATCCTTCATTAGAGTATGGTTTAGTGCTCTGAGGGAGCTACAGTCCACTAGAAACTATGTCCTATGGTATCGTCATGAGATTTCCCCCTCAACTTTTATGCCGAACCCATTCAGAAGGGATGATCAATGGGCTCCCATCGATGCTATCCCTAGGGAGTTGTTGGAACCAGATTCAAAAAAAGTCGAGGAGGAGTTAGCTCCTCGCCCAGATGATGGAAAAAGAGCACAAATGGCTAACTATCTTTCTCGGAGACCAGATCCTCATTAGGATTTATTTTACTCAGCACACATAACTTTTTGTATCCATAATGATGTAATAAAATAGTTATGTTTTGGGAGATTCGCCAAATAAACATGTGTTGTGTATTTTTTACTTGATTGATTCTTGTTTTAATATCGTGGGCTCTTCTTAGCCGACTAGATTTGATATAGGGAGAGTTGATTTATCAAGTGAGTGTCCCCCAGTCCAGTATGCTTACCGGATACCATTCTACCTCACTTTACCTTTTAGGTTGTGTCGTCACACTTCCTTTGGCACAAGTTTGGCAATGATGAGGACGCACCTGGTGTTGGATGTTCCATCTGAGAAGTTTTTTTGAGCCAAACATGGTAAGCAATCAACCCGGGTTGGTCGTGCTTCTTAAGGGTCCCCTGTAGGGCTTTATATATTGGCAGGGGTGAAAAGGCGTGTAATATCGATTTAAAATAAACTCGCAAGTTTCCAAGTAACCCTTATTTAATTAGAGTCTACTTTTAAACCAAATAAAATCATCCCTTAAACATGCATCTAAATCAACCCATCAAATATAAATCATGCGACACATCAATAAGGAAAAATCCCCGTAGGGAAAAACCTTTTATTTCTAGAACTTTGAATTATTTACAAGACCATTGACTTACATACAACCTGATAATCGCCCACGAGTGTAACGTACGGTGTCTTCGGCAAACCTTCAAAGCAACGGCTAGAAACAGTGTCGGCTGGAATCACCGACAGGAACTCCATGTGGTCAGCAATGAAAAAGAGAGACGGGTTCTCCACAAGGGTTGAACAAGCATAAGGTTGTGTTCTTGGGTTTCCAAAAAGATTCACAAAGGTTTGGCGATTGTGTGAATCAAAACATGAGTCTTGGGATTAAAAAATATGAAGACTTGGAGTATTTAGGACTCTTACAATCGTCTATCAAAGTCTTTCAAAATTGCACCCCCGAAGTTGGTTTAAATAGGAAAATAAATGAAGATTTTCACAATTTAAAAACACTCCAGCGTACAGGGTACCCGAACTGGTTCAGGGTCCCCTGCGAACCGGTTCTTCCCCCTGAACTGGTTCGGTCTGGGTTCGGGGAAATTCGCTGGAAAGGGGATAAACCTTAGAAAAGTTCCACGGTTTTTTCTTGGAATTATCTCCATTTTCAAAGGGTAATAACTTCTTCACCGTAGCTCGGATTGAGGTACCATTTCTTCCAGTATATTCATTGCGGCAAGCTCTTCAACTTTCCTGTTGACCTATCCTCTAGACGGTGGCTGTAAAATTACCAAATTTCCCTTGAACTTCCTTATTAGTCCTTATTTCATTGTTTTGAATTCTCTTGGGTACCACTTGCATAAATACCATGATGGAGATAAAAAATGCTTGATTCTCAAAATTCGGATTGTGTCCTTCGAGTGAGATCTTGAGGTGACGTGACAAATGTAGCGGCGTATGACATACACGAATTTAACATGTTGGACATGAGAAAAATGTCCTTACAAATCTTCCCCTATGTCTATGCCGGTACATACATAAAAAATCTGAATTATCAAATACCAAATTGCCTATACAAATCTACCCTCCCATGAACCCAAAAACGGAAAAGGTACAAATGAATTGTCTCCATTGTTTGTTCTTGAAATCTTCAGGAATCTCAAATATTTTCTCATCAGGGTGTGAAATTCCGTGATCATCAATGTAGTACCTACACACATGATAAAAAGCAAAAAAAAAGACCAAGTGACGTATCGAGTTTTAAATGAGATAATAATAAATACCAATAAATGATAAGCATAAGTTAAATCTCAAAAACTCCTCCAAAATTTAAACTCCCCGAAAATAAGATAATTATTTCTCCCCTTTTTATGATGTCCCCAAATAGACAAATAAGAATAATGAATCAAAGAAGTAAAATCGTGGTGTCACGGTATTCAAAACAAAGCATCAATCAATATGGAAAACGTGCTCTAGCAAGGAGACGCTCAACAAATCTTCACAAACTATTTTTTATTTTTTAAATTTTTTTCGTATAAAAAAATTAGATACCATTTGAAAAAAAAAATGCTACAAAAATCACACCATGGATTTAAACTCAAACAACCAAGTCATGGAAACGGAATGAATGGGTGTCGACACATCCGATAGGTAAATCAACTCAATCAATCACATGTGCACGATGCATATTATTACCCCTAACGAATGAGCATCAAAAGTATCCTTAGGTGTAAAAATTTGTTGAATTTAGAAGACATCGTCTTATGCAAATCAATAAATCAAAGTCAAAGTGATTTCTACACCAATAACGTCCAAAACTATGTAGCGCATTTTCATGCATTTCAAGGATGTGCAAAATCGTTTTAAATCTCCAACCAAACTCCCTCAAAAAATTTCTTTTTAGAGTTGTTAAACTAAATTCTCAAACATTGGAGAATTGCTGCAAAAACCTAAACGGCCCATAATTGGCATGAATTTCTTTTTATTGACTTTAAATTTTTTCGGGCTCATTTAAGCCTCTTTGGACCCCGGACAGTATAATTCCTCCATTTTTAGGTCCAATTTAACGATGGCTGAGTATTCACAATGGCAAAATGAACCTTTCGCAGTCCTTCTCTGTTTTCAAACAAAGCACACAAACTCAGAAAACAGTTTTTATATGCACAATTTCCTTATCAAATTTTATTGCGCTTGGTTCATTTTAAGGACAGGATTGAAGTGAAAACAACCAACCAACATATGATAAGACAAGCACAATAATCAAACAAATCCGTGCATGTGTGCAATAAAATAAACATGAGTCATACATGTAGGAAGTAACATTTATTATATCTTAATGACTCCAAACATTATAGAGCATAAGGATGAATTGACATATTGTCTCAAAACACTATCAAATAGTCACATGAAAAAATGGAATGAAATTGTGACATGGTCATCCTAAGTGTGTATCCATAAAAGGTACAAAACAAAAAACAAAAATCATTTTGGATTTTTTAAAAATTTATAAAAAAATAAAATCTTTTTGGATTTTTCAAAAAATTTTACAAAAAAAAATAAAACATACAAAAATGATACATACTAGCAATAGGCAAATAAAGTTATCATGAAAATCATCCTATGCTAGTAAACAAGACAAACCTCAATCATTAGGTGCGGAGGGGTTTTCCAAAAGTTGTAACAACTTATGAAAAACCTCCATCAATTCATGCGAAGTTTTGACTAAAAACTTAACTTGCTCACCTAGATGTGCAAACTCTCTGATGTAGACTCTGGGAGCATGTAAAGTATCATGAGTGGGTGCATGTGTGCCAAAAATACGTGTAGAAGAAAAACGTGACACATAACTCAAGTTAAAACCAAATTCCTTAAGGTGACCGCTCCTCTTGAAATTTGAACAAACATAAATAGGCATAGGAACACCTCTCTCAAAAACACTAGGACATGCTCTCCTAATTTGGAATGGGACGCCTAGGTGGGTTAGGGTGAGACTTACTTGAATCTACCAATAAAGTTGGAATCGGCTCGGGTGCTAATTGGGAAGAAGAAGCACTGTCATGACTTATTCCAAACATCTCACCTTTAGCCTTAAGAACCACCTTCTCAACCTTCTTAGGTTCGTTCTCAAAATTGACTTTGACCTCCTGGGCACGTTAAAGATCACTCTCGAGTTGGGATACATGTGTCGTTAGACTAGACAACGTGTCGATCAAAACACACTTCTCCTTTCTTAAAACATCATTCTCCTTCTCCAAATATAAAACTCGATGACCTAAATCTCGATTGTACTTCTTTGTTTTCAAGGGCTCGGTGTACGAATCTCTAAAAGATTTTTGGAGCTCACTTTCATCTCCACTCTCCTCCTCACTTTATCCATCACATGACGAACACAAATGACTATCATCGCTCTCGGGTGCACTCTTGTGAGAAAAGTGGGTGTGCTCACACGACTAGAAAAGGATACAACCATCCCATGTCCCAAACCTTTATCAGACTCATCTCCCTCGTCACCGTCATTACCCTTAGTATCACTAAGAGTGGCGGGCATAGCAGTCTCTTTTCCCTTTTTCCTTATCCTAGTAGGGCACTCTCTAGCTATGTACCCTTTCCCTTCACACCTGAAGCACCTGATCTCACCCTCCTTGTCACTATCTTTGGTCTCCTCTTTACTTTTATTTGACTCAAAAGATCTCTTTTTATTGGAAGTATTTTCTTTGCTCATTTTGAGAAACTTTTTAAAAAAATTCGCAAACAACCCCATTTCTTTAAAATCAAAATCTTCTTCTGAGTTGGACTCACAAAATTTTTCTTTCTTTTCCTTAAAATGTGTATTTAAAGAAATGCTATTATCCTTATCCTTAATGGTTTTGGGAAACATGTCAATCTCATAGGTTTGAAGATCTCCTACAGGTTCTTCCAACTTAAGTTATTTCAAATTTCCCAAAGAGTTCAAAACAGTGACTTTAGGAATAAAGCGTTTTGGAAGAGATCTCAAAATCTTTTTAACGATACGCGGGTTATCAATCACCTCACCCAAATTAAAACAAGTAGTAACAATGTCCGACAAACGCGTGCATAAAACTCATCAAAGCATTCAGACTCAGACATGGTAATAGTGTCAAATTGGGGGGCAAGATTTTGTAATTTTTAGTCTTTGACCGCGTTCGTACCCTCATGTGTCAATTTCAAAACATCACATGCCTCTTTAGACATGTTGCACGTCATAAATCGGCGAAAATCATCCGAGTGATAGCACCAGAAATAGCACTCAGACCATGGGAATTAAAATTGGACAGTTTATAATTGTCTTCAGTCCAGACTGACACGGGTTTTAAAGTGGTGATATTATTAACAGTGACCGTGGGAGGAGTCCAACAATTTTCGCAAAGAAACCAAACACGCTTGTCAATAGATTTTAAAATCGATTTCATACGAGCTTTCTAGTAGGTATAATTAGACCCGTCAAAAATTGGCATCTGATTATATAAGTGCTCCGTAGGAAAAATTGCGAATATGCACAAACTTGATTTTATAAAAATCAATATCACACAATTTTGCGGAAAATAGGAATACATGATAAATTAGCGTAACCTGCTCTGATACCAATTTGAAAAGGCTTGTAATATAGATTTAAAATAAACTCGCATGTTTCCTTATAACCCTTATTTAATTAGAGTCTACTTTTAAACCAAATCAAATCAGCCCTTAAACATGCATCTAAATCAACCCATCAAATATAAATCATGCGACACATCAATAAGGAAAAATCCTAGCAGGGCAAAACCATTTATTTCTAAAACTTTGAATTATTTACAAGATAATTGACTTACATACAACCTGATAATCGCCCACAAGTGTAACGCGTAGTGTCTTTGGCAAGCCTTCCAAGCAACGGCTAGAAACAGTGTCGGCTGGAATCTCCCGCAGGAACTCCAGGTGGTCAGCAATGAAGAAGACTGATGGGTTCTCCACAAGGGTTGAAAAAACACAATTGGGTTACCAAAAAGTTTCACAATGGTTTGACAATTGTGTTAATCAAAACATGAGTCTTAGGACTCAAAAATATGAAGACTTAGAGTATTTAGGACTCTTAAAATCGTCTATCAAAGTCTTGCAGAACTGCTCCCCCGATGTTGGTTTCAATATGAAAACAAATGAAGAGTTTCACAATTTCAAAAAACTCCAACGTACAGGGTACCCAAACCGGTTTGGGGTCCCCTACGAACCGGTTTGCCCCCCCGAACCGGTTCTGGATGGGTTCGGGGAAATTCTCTAGAAAGGGGCTAAACACTTAGAAAAGTTCCAAGGTTTTTTCTTGGAAAATTCTCAATTTTCAAAGGGCCATAACTTCTTCACCGTAGCTCGGATTGAGGTACCGTTTCTTCCAGTATACTCATTGGGGCAAGCTCTTGAACTTTCCAGTTGACCGGTACTCTGGATGGTGGCTATAAAATTACAAAATTACCCTTGAGCTTCCTTATTAGGCCTTGTTTCACTGTTTTGACTTCTCTTGCGTACCACTTGGATAAAGACCGTAAAATCTTGGAAGTCGTTGAGGATGATGAAGAAAACATGATGGAGATAATAAATGCTTGATTCCTAGAATTCAGATTGAGTCCGTCAAGTGAGATCTTGAGGTGACGTGACAAATGTAGCGGTGTATGACATACACGAATGTAACATGTTGGACATGAGAAAAATGTCCGTACAAATCTCCCCCTATGTCTATGCCGGTACATACATAAAAAATCCGAATTATCAAATACGAAATTGCCTAAAAAAATCTACCCTCCCATGAATCCCAAACTGGAAAAGGTATAAATGAATAGTCTCCATCGTTTGTTCTTCAAAACTTCAGGAATCTCAAATATTTTCTCATTAGGGTATGCAATTCCGTGACCATCAATGTAGTACATACACACATGAGAAAATGCAAGAAAAAATACCAAGTGACGTATCGAGTTTTAAATGAGATAATCATAGATACCAATAAATGATAAGAATAAGTTAAATCTAAAAAACTCCTCCAAAATTCAAACTCCCCCAAAATAAGATAATTCTTTCTCCACCTTTTTATGATGTCCCCAAATAGACAAATAAGAAGAATGAATGAAAGAAGCAAAATTGGGGTGTCATGGTATTCAAAACAAAGTATTAATTAATATGGCAAACGTGCTCTAGCAAGGAGATGCTCAACAAATCTTCACAAACTATTTTTAATTTTTCAAATTTTTTTCGTTAAAAAAAAGAGATACCATTTGAAAAAAAATGCTACAAAAATCACACCATGGATTTAAAATCAAACAACCAAGTCATGGAAACCGAATGAATGGGTGTGAACACATCCGATAGGTAAATCAACTCAATCAATCATATGTGCACGATGCATATGTGTACCCCTAACGAATGAGCATCAAAAGTATCCTTAGGTGTAAAAATTTGTTGAATTTAGAAGACATCGTCTTATGCAAATCAATAAATCAAAGTCAAAGTGATTTCCACACCAATAACCTCCAAAACTATGTAGCGCATTATCATGAATTTTAAGGAGGTGCAAACTCGTTTTAAATCTCCAACCAAACTCCCTCAAAAAATTTCTTTTTAGAGGTGTTAAACTAAATTCTCAAACTTTGGAGAATTGGTGCAAAAACCAAAATGGCCCATAATTGCCATGAATTTCTTTTTCTTGCCTTTAAATTTTTTCGGGCTCTTTTAAACCTCTTTGGACCCCAGATAGTAAAATTCCTCCATTTTTAGGTCCAATTTAACAATGGCTTAGTATTCGCAAAGGCAAAATGAACCTTTCACAGCCCTTTCCCGTTTTCAAACAAAGCACACAAACTCACAAATCAGTTTTTATATGCACAATTTCCTTATCAATGTTTATCGCGCTTGGTTCATTTTAAGCACAGGATTGAAGTGAAAACACCACACCAACATGTGATAAGACAAGCACAATAATCAAACAAATTCGTGAATGTGTGCAATAAATGAAACATGAGTCAAACAAGTAGGAAGTAACACTTAATTACATCTTAATGACTCCAAACATTATAGAGCAGAAGGATGAATTGACCTAGTGTCTCAAAACACTATCAAATAGTCACATGAAAAAATGGAATGAAATCGTGACTTGGTCATCCTAAGTGTGTATCCATAAAAGGTGCAAAACAAAAAACAAAATTTTTTTGGATTTTTTAAAAATTTATAAAAAATAAAATCTTTTTTTATTTTTGAAAAATTTTCCCAAAAAAAAAATAAAGCATACAAAAATGATACATACTAGCGATAGGCAAACAAAGTTATCATGAAAATCATCCTATACTAGTAAACAAGTCAAACCTCAATCATTAGGTGCAGAGGGGTTTTCCAAAGGTGGTGACAACTTATGAAAAACCTCCATCAATTCTTGTGAAGTTTTGACTAAAAACTTAACTTGCTCACCTAGATGTGCAAACTCTCTCATGTAGACTCTGGGAGCATGTAAATTATCATGAGTGGGTGCATGTGTGCCTGAAACACGTGTAGAAGAAAAACGTGACACATAACCCAACTTAAAACAAAATTCGTTAAGGTGACCTCTCCTCTGGCAATTTGAACAAACATAAATAGGCATAGGAATACCTCTCTAAAAAACACAAGGACGTGATCTCCTAATAGGAATGGGACTCCTAGGTGGGTTAGGGTGAGACTTACATGAATATAACACTAAAGTTGGAATCGACTCGTGTGCTAATTGGGAAGAAGAAGCACTGTCATGACTTATTCCAAACATTTCACCTTTACCCTTAAGAAGCACCTTTTCAACCTTCTTAGGTGCATTATCAAAATTGGCTTTGACATCCTGGGAACGTTCAAGATCACTCTCGAGTTGGGATACACGTGTCGTCAGACTAGACAACGTGTCGGTCAAAACACACTTCTCATTTCTCAAAACCTCCTTCTCTTTCTCCAAATCTAAAACCCGACGACCTAAATCTAGATTGTACTTCTTTGTTTTCAAGGTCTCTGTGTACAAATCTCTAAAATCTTTTTTGAGGTCACTTTCATCTCCACTCTCCTCCTCGCTTTCTCCCTCACTTGATGAACACAGATCACTATCAACTCTCTCATGTGCACTCCTGTGAGACAAAGTGGGTGTGCTCACACGAGTAGAAAAGGCGACAACCATCCCATGTCTCAAACCTTTATCAGACTCATCTCCGTCATCACCCTCATTACCCTCACTATCACTAAGAGTGGGAGGCATAGCAGTCTCTTTGCCCTTTCTCCTTATTCTAGTAGGACACTCTCTAGCTATGTGCCCTTTCCCTTCACACTCAATGCACCTGATCTCATCCTCCTTGTCATTATCTTTTTCCTCCTCTTTCCTTTTATTTGACTCAAAAGATCTCTTTTTATTGGAAGAATTTTCTTTGCTCATTTTGAGAGACCTTTTAAAATTTTTTGCAAACAAGGCCATTGTTTAAAATCTAAATCTTTCTCAGAGTCAGACTCAAAAACTTTTTCTTAAAATGTGTCTTTAAAGCAATGCCATTATCCTTAGCCTTAATGGTTTTGGGAAACATGTCAATCTCATAGGTTTGAAGATCTCCTACAAGTTCTTCGAACTTATGTTATATCAAATTTCCCAAAGAGTTCAAAACAGTGACTTTAGGAATAAAGCATTTTGGAAGAGATCTGAAAATCTTTTTAAAGGTACGCGTGTTATCAATCACCTCACCCAAATTAAAACAAATGTTAACAATGTCCGACAAACATGCATAAAACTCATCAAAGCATTCAGACTCAGACATGGTAATAGTCTCAAATTGGGTGGCCAAATTTCGAAATTTTGAGTCTTTGACCGCGTTCGTATCCTCATGTGTCAATTTCAAAACATCATAGGCCTATTTTGATGTGGTACACATCATAATTCGATGAAACTCATCCACAGTGATAGCACCAGAAATAACACTCAGACCATGGGAATTAAAATTGGATGATTTATAATCGTCTTCATTCCAGACTGACACAGGTTGTAAAGTGGTTTCGTTATTAACACTGACCGTGGGAGGAGTCCAACCATTTTCGCAAAGTAATTAAACACGCTCATCAATAAATTTTAAAATCGATTTCATACGAGCTTTCTAGTAGGCATAATTAGATCCGTAAAAAATAAGCATCTGATTATATAAGTGCTCCATAGTAAAAGTTGCGAACATGCACAAACTTGATTTAAAAAAAATTAATATCACATGAATTTGTGGAAAATAGGAATACGCGATAAATTAGTGTAACCTGCTCTGATACCAATTTGAAAAGGCATGTAATATCGATTTAAAATAAACTCGTAAGTTTCCAAGTAACCTTTATTTAATTAGAGTCTACTTTTAAACCAAATAAAATCAGCCCTTAAACATGCATCTAAATGAACCCATCAAGTATAAATCATGTGAAACATCAATAAGGAAAAATCCACGCAGGGCAAAACCTTGTATTTATCGAACTTTGAATAATTTACAAGACCTTTGCCTTACATAAAACCTGATAATTGCCCACAAGTGTAATGCACGGTGTCTTCGACAAACCTTCAAAGAAATGGCTAGAAACAGTGTCGGCTGGAATCTCCCGCAAGAACTCTGGGTGGTCAATGAAGAAGAGAGACGGCTTCTCCACAAGGGTTGAACAAACACAAGGTTGTGTTCTTGGGATACCAAAAAGATTCACAAATGTTTGGCAATTGTTTGAATCAAAACATGAGTCTTGGGACTCAAAATTATGAAGACTTAGAGTATTTAGGACACTTAAAATCGTCTATCAAAGTCTTGCAAAACGGCTCCCCCGAAGTTGGTTTAAATAGGAAAACAAATGAAGAGTTTCAGAATTTAAAAACACTGCAGCGTACATGGTACCAAAACCGATTAGGGGTCCCTCGAGAACCGGTTTGCCCCCTCGAACCAGTTCGGGATGGGTTCGGGGAAATTCGCTGGAAAGGGAATAAACACTTAGAAAAGTTCGAGGGTTTTTTCTAAGAATTATCTCCTTTTTCAAAGGGCCATAACTTCTTCACCGTAGCTCGGATTGAGGTTCCGTTTCTTCTAGTATATTCATTGCGGCAAGCTCTTCAACTTTCCTATTGACCTGTCCTCCGGATCATGCCTGTAAAATTACCAATTTTCCCTGAACTTCCCTATCAGGTCTTGTTTCACTATTTTGACTTCTCTTGCGTACCACTTGCATAAATACCCTAAAATCTTGGAACGTAAAGTCGTTGAGGCAGATAAGGGACACATGATGGAGATAATAAATGCTTGATTCCTTAAATTCAGATTGAGTCCGTCGAGTGAAATCTTGACGTGACGTGACAAATGTAGCGGCATATGACATACACAAATGTAACATGTTGGACACAAGAAAAGTTTCCTTATAAGGGGCAATGCTATGAGGTTGTTCGTGGTCGATGATGAAAAACTTAGGAGGGTAATACCCTTCTTTTATATGTTGAGAGGAGATCCTGTGACATGGAAAAGGTGCATGAATTATAATGTAATTGAGAAAAATCAACACATCATAGAATGATACTTTCAAACAAATTTTTATTAATCATAAATGAATTGAAAATTTGACACTAGGTTAAGAAAGGTCAAAGAAAAACCAGAAGTAGAATTTCTTCAAATTGGCTGCATTCCAAGGTCTAGGTATCTCCCTGCCCTCCAGCTTTTCTAAGTGATAGGCTCCTTATTGGTCATCTCTTATCACCTTGAATGGTTCCTCCCATTTTTTCCCTAGTTTGTCGTCCGATGGTTTCATATCACTATCAAGAACTTTCATTAGGACGTAGTCCCCAACTTGGATTGTTCTTGGACTGATCTTCTTGTTGTAGTGCTTGACTAGTTATTGTTGATAACTAGATAATTTAACTAGATCCAGCTCTCTTCGTTCCTCAGCTAAGTCAGGTTCAGCGATAAATTTTGCATCGTTCTGGTCTAGGTCAACTAGGGTGGATCCCATGGTAGGGAGTCAAACTTCCAAAGGGATGATTGCCTCCATACCATATGTTAGTGCGAATGCGATTTACCCAGTTGCTCATCGTGGGGTAGTGTGATAAGCCCATATGATGTGAGGTAGTTTATTAACCCATGCCCATTTGGATCTCTCCAATCACTTCTTCAATCCATCGATCACTATTTTATTGGAAGCTTCGGCTTGCCCGTTTCTTTGAGGGTATGCTACGAAACTGTAGTAGGGCCTGATCCCATGGTCACTATAGAAACCCTGAAAGAGGCAAATTTTGAACTAGGTTCCGTTGTCAGTGATGATCATTTCAGGGACACCAAAATGAGTGATAATGTTCCTCTATATGAATCTTATCATTTCTGCATCTCGAATGTTTGCCAGCACCTCTTCCTCAATCCATTTGGTAAAGTAGTCTGTTGCGACTAACAGATACTTGCAATTACCGATTGTAGTTGGAAGTGGGCCCAGGATGTCCATTCCCCATTGGGCGAAAGTCCATGGGCTGGTAAGTGACTTTGGGTCACTGACTGGTTAATGAACCATAGGATCGTGAAGTTGGTATTTTTTTTCATTTGCGAGCATAAACTACAGCGTCTTTCTTCATGTATGACCACTAGTAGACTTCTTTCATTGCTCCAAAAGCAAGTGACCTTCCCCCAATGTGACTTTCGCAGATTCCCTCACGGAGTTTGTGAAGGATTTTTTCGATGTCCTTTGGGTCAACGCATTGGGGGTAAGAACCAGTAAAAATCTCTTGCAGAATTTTCCCTCAGGAGATAAATGAAAGGAAGCATCTTTGACTCTTATCTGGTGAGCGGTCTTATTATTGTCTAGTAGCACATCGTCCTTCTAATAATACCTTAAGGGGTCTATCCAATTAAGGGCTATCTCAATATGTAGAACATGTTCCATGTTTGGTAGTTCGTCAGTCTAGTTGATGCTTGTCTGGGCGAGGAAGTCAATCAGAATTGTTCTCTTTAAGTCAGAACTAATCTTTCAGCACAAGGCTACTAGGGCAACAACATGGACATTATGTCGTCTGGGAAACTATTGGACTCTAACATATATAAAGTTAGCCATTACGTTCTTCGATGTGACGAGGTATGTTGTCATCCTCTCATCCCTAGCATTGAAGTCACCACTTATCTGGTTGGAGACCAGTTATGAGTCGCCGAACACTTAGAGTTTCTTTGCTCCCAGCTCGTGTGCCTTCTGTATGCCTGCTATCAGCGCTTCATATTCTACTTCATTATTGGAGGCTTTAAATCCAAGCTTGATTCCTTACTCAAGTATTACATCTTCAAGGGTAATCAGCACGATGCCTAATCGTGCCCCATTGGAGTTGGAGACACCGTCAATGAACTTCTTCCACATACCTAATATCGAGGGAACTTCTGATTATGAATAGTTTGAGGTTTATCGTAAGGATGTTCTCCTATAAATTCAGCGATGAAGTCGGCGAGGACTTATCCTTTGATAGCATTCCTTGGCTGGAATTGAATGTCGAATCGTCTGAGCTTAACTGACCATTTTGATAATCTGCGTGACAGGTCTGCCTTTCGTTGTACTGCTCTGAGAGGGTACGATGTAAGTATAATGATGGAGTGGGCTTAGAACTAATGTTTCAATTTTCTTGAGGCTACTACTAGCGCAAAGGTGATCTTTTCCAGTGGTAGGTATCGATGTTCGGCATTCAAAAGAGTCTTGGTCACGTTATAGATTGGGTACTCGATCCCCGTTCTTGAACATACTAGTGCAAAACTAATAGCATGGCTGGAAACCGCAAGGTATAGTACAAATAATTATTCTCTTAAGGTATGATGAGAAATGATGGTTTGTTTAGGTAAGCTTTGAGCTCCTCTAATGCCTTCGAACAATCCTCATTCCACTCCACATTTTTGCTCTTCTTAAACAACTGGAAGAATGGCTGACACCTTTTGGATGACTTCAGGATGAACCAATTTAAGGCGGCGAGCATCCCCATGAGCTTGTGCATGTCTCTTATTTTATGGGGGGTTACACCCTATTGATGGCATCAATCTGATTTGGGTTGGCTTCAATTCCTCTCTTACTAACCAAGTACTCGAGAAATTTTCCTGACTAGACACCGAAGGAAAATTTAATTGCGTTAAGCTTCATTCCGTATTTCCTAAGGATTTCAAAGGTCTTTGACAGGTTAGAGAGGTGGTCTTCCTTGTGCCTGCTCTTAACGAGCATGTTATGAATGTAGACCTCCATGGTGCTTCCCATTTGGTCTTTGAACATTTTGGTGACCTACCGTTGGTAAGTTTCTCTTGAATTTTTTAGCCCAAAGGTCATGACCTTGTAGAAAAACAACTTGATGGTGGTGATGAATGTTGTCTTCTTTTGATCTGGCTCGTGTAGAGGAATTTGGTGATACCCGAAGTATGCACCTAGGAAACTCATTCTTTCATGAGCTACTGTAGTGCCCACCAATTGGTCAATCTTTGGGAGAGGAAAATTGTCTTTAGGGAAAGCTCTATTAAGGTCGGCGAATTCAATGCACACTCTCCATTTTCCATTTTTTAGGACCACTCATGGGTTGCACAACCACTTAGGGAATTGAACTTCCCGTATGGATCCTGCATCAAGCAGTGTTTTCACTTCCTTATCCACACCTTTAGCCTTCTCGGGTGCAGTTCATCGTGCCTTTTATATGATCATCTTGAAATACAGGTCAACGTGCAGTTGATGAAAAACCACACTAGGAATAATCCCAGACATCTCGCTGGGTTCCCACGCAAAAACGTCCAAGTTATTCCGTAAAAGTATCGTCACTTCCTTCTTCTCTCGATCTGTGAGAGAGGCTCTGATCAAGAACATCCTATCTTTCTTGTTGCCACTTGATCTGACTTCCTCCACGTTCTCATTGACCCGCTCAGAGGGGACGAGCCTAGTCTACTCCACTCTGAGTCTTCCATATTTTAGCTACTATTTGGAAAGTATTAAACCTTCCAGTTCTCCATCCTTCTCCTTCGATTTCTAGACCTTCTTGTTTGGTTTGGGTTGGATGGATGTTATAAAGAACTTTCTCACCATTTCCTAATCTCGATGGATCTCCATTACTCCTCACTCGGTCACATATTTGATCTTTTGATGGTAGGTAGAGGGGACAACCATCATCGTATGTAGACACTCACCACCAAGGATTACCTGGCAGGGTGAGTCAATGTCGACCACCAGAAATTCGATTATCTTGGAGATAGTAGCTTCCCTCACAGGCAGTAAAATCTCTCCCAAAGGGATGGTCACTTTACCAGCGAATCCAACTAGAGGAACGGTGACTTCCTTTAAGTCGATGACGCTTAATTTCAACTTTTTGAATAGGTCAAGATACATCACTTAGGATGAGATACCCTGGTCGACGAGAAACTTTTCGACGTCATAGTTAGATATCATGAGTGTAATGATCAAGGCATCATGATGTGGTGTCCGTAATCCCACTGGGTCTTCATCCGTGAACACAATATGCTTGTTGTAGTGGATGTGATCGACTCGCCGACGCTTTCCTGCTTGCGTTTTGGCTGGATCAATTTGAAAAGCTTGCATTACTGTCATAAGATTTTTGACTTCCATCCGAGGTGATTTTCCTTGAATATGCTTTAGATCTCATTCCCCATGAATCACTACTAACTCATGGCTGACGTCCTCCTCGAGCACGTTTTCAATCCTTTGGTCTCCATTGGGAACATCCTTCTCTGCCTTCTTTTCCAAAAATTCATTCAAGTGTCCAGTTTGAGCTAACTCTTCAAGGTGAGACTTGAGATCTTAGAAATGCTCGGTTTTGTTCCCACCCTCTTTGTGGAAAACACATCTCAGTTCATTGTTCCTTTTTTAGGGGTCTCTTCCCATCTTTCTTGGCCACTTAACGAATAACTCGTCCTTGATCTTTACTTTAATCTTGTAGATTAGTTCTTTAAAAACTATATTCCCTACCTGAAATTCTTTTGAAGCATCATTTTTGTTCCCACTCTCGGGGCTTCTCTTTCCCCCATTTTACTTCATTTCATTTGGTTCTCATCTTTGTCTCTGCCTTTGCCGACGAACTTGACGCGACCATTCTCCCCTGCACTGAGGCGGGTCACATCCTCAACTTTGGTATATATTTCAATATGAGACATTAGGTCATCAATGGTCGTGGCTTCCTTCTTAAAAGATGCCATGATGACCTGCTCCGAGTAGTCCTCGACCTCATTGAATAACTCCTAATATCTTTTTGGCAGAGTTTCTGAGGCTCTCCTAGGGCGTTTTCTTCATTATCAAGAAGGCATCCATCCTCTTTGGATGGGAGCTATTGGTAATGAAGCGAGATGTGAAGAGTTATGCCAGGGACTCGAAACTTCTGATGGATTTGTGATGGATTTTATCAAACTACTTCTTAGCTACGTCATGCAAGCTCGACGAAATAATTTGGCACATCAATGCGTCCTTATGGTTCCAGAGGGTTATGGCCAGCATGTACTGCCTAATATGGTCAATAGGGTAATTATTTGCATAATATATCTTGAATCAGGGCATTGCAAATTTCTTGGGGGCATCTTCATATTCTATCTTCCTTGAGAAAGGGGATTTTATCTGGGTCCATTTCCCTTCGGACCAGATTTCATATGTCATCATTTTATTGGCGGTTTCGGCTCTTATGACGGTAACCTGATTATTATTACTCGGGCAAGTCATCATCTGACATATGTCCCTAAAATCTTTGAGATCCACATCTAGGGCTCCTTCCTTCGCTGCGAGACCTTCTCGCCTGAGGGCTAGGAGTGCTATAGTGGAGTTGCCTCATGCTGCGATGGATTTCTTTCTGCACCTTCTTCAATATTCTCTTGAGGTGAGCATTCTTAATTTCTTTCTTATGAGTGGTCTCCTCCTCCTCTTGGAGTCTGACCTCATACACATCGATCATCCTAGAAACTTGTGTTGACCAGGTTGGTCCTTAAATTTCTTCTGAAGCTTGTCGTTCTGGGCGAGGCCTGGGATTTGAGTGTCAAACTTCAAATCTAACCCTTCGAGGGGCTGGTTGCTCTTGAACATCCCCTGCTTTAGGGCATTGCTGCTGTGACCATACATTCTAGGTTTTCTTTGGTGAAGGCTTTCTTAAATGAATCAATCGTTTCCCATTAACGGCGGAAATTGTGGTGACAATAAATCTCAGCACAAAATAATAAGCAAATGTGATCACCATAATAAATAAAGAACATAAAAAAATTGCAATCACACACAACACAATATATATGTGGTTCAACATAATATCCTACGTCCACGGTGGTTCTCTGTTTGTATTATATTTCTTTTTACGCCAGAGGAGTGTTAAAAATTTTTGCATGCCCTTTGGCCCGAACTAAGGGTTTGATGTATACATGCCATTTTTCAGGGAGTGGGGTTATTGGACTCCTCCACATGAACCCATGATCCCTAGAATATATCTTAAGAGATTTTAGGGGTTGAATGGGTCATAACTAAATCCATTATGCACGAGGGCCCTATGCTTTGGGCCGGAGTTAATCGGGATACTCATATGGGCTGGAATAATTAATCGAGGTACCCACAATTCACTTTATAAAATTTATAAATATCAACTTACAATTTTTATAAATGAATATACTATAATCCTATCATGAATCACAAGACAGCATCCTTCTTTTAGCAATGATGGTGGCAATAATCATAAGAACCTCAATCCTCCGTCTTCAGCACTGAACCCCTAAGGTTTCACAAATCAGCCATGGAGATTCTTTCTTTATAAAGGTTTTGTATGGAAGGATACAGACTATAGGGTGAAAACTTGATTCACTCATATATATTCTGGGAATGTGATATGTGAATCAAAAGGGCTTTCTAAACACCAAAGGGTGAATTTTTTTGCAAAATATTTGCAGAAATATTTCTAGTAAAAGTCTTGATGAAAATAAACATGAGACAACTATTTAGAACATAAACCTAAATTTTGAGGTGAAAGCTTTGTTTTAATGACTTCTAAATCTCGTTTGAAGGAGAGTAGCTGGTGGATTTGTAAGATCGTTATTTTAAAAATGTTCGTCATAATTAAGTATGTCGTATACCTGTATAATAGTCAAAGAATTGTTCGAGATCACATATGCATCAAGATGGATCCAAGTATCATGATTCTTCAACATTCAGGCCTCTACAAAGTTAATTTCGGTGAGAAAGTATCTGATTCCCTTTACGGTTAACTTAAAGGTGTTGGGATAATTTTAAAGGAGGTTTGAAAAAAAATTCTAAAATATTTTCTGACTGTTAAGGAATTATTTTTCTTCAAAATGAAATTTCAAAGATTAAAAGAAGAATTTTTGCAATAGTTTCGTTTTGACGTTTTGTTGTTCGAAAGACATGTGTTATTGTTCAAACAATAGTGGATCTCATTCGAACGACATCTTATCTCGTTCGAACTGCGCGCCACCTCAAATTTTTTACATAAAGCCTGTTAAATCATTCCATTATTGTTTAGGAGACCTGGCAATTTTTTATACTTGTAATTTGCAAATGGTAGAACACTTTGTTTTCACACCCCGCTAAATTCTATCGTCGGCCGCCACCAAAACTAAGTTGGGCGTGACTAAATAAACACCATTATGACAAATATGATACGTATAAAACTAATCCACAAGATAAAGGATAATTGATTCCAAAAGATAAACCATCCAACTAATGGATTTAAGATGCATCTCCATGCTTAACTCCGAATAAATCCAATCTCCAATAATGACTTAAATAAAATCTGAATAATAAAGATCTGAATGATCCAACTGAAAACCTCTAACAACTTTGGAACCAAATGGGTCAATCACAACCATAAACTGAGTCTCAATACAAGTGCGAAACAATAGAAAATGAAATTAATTTAATACGAGTAAGGTAGAGTAACTCCAACTCCACCTCCAAGCAATTCTCCAAATAATGAAATGCAGCTTCTACAAATACTACTTCCCGACAAGTTAGTCAACGCACAAGGTCGGAACCCTAAGCAGAAATACACACTACTCCCTTCAAATATGATCCTTGAATCGCGACAGTAGAATTAAATGCAATAAATTTTATAATATAGTATTTTAAATTAAACGAGATAATTAAATGCCATAAATATAAATCACAAACTACCCACAAAAAACAGCATTTAAAAGGCACACCAATATGATTTTAAGTTCCCAAGTACCACGATGTTAATTTAACTAAATTAACCAAATTTTATTACTATTCTCACTTTTTAATATGACGGTCCTCCTATCCCGGGTGGTAATCCACGTAAGTGTCATGCTTCCCCTTGTCAATAGCTAGCCGAATTCGTTTAAACTTTTGATCCACCACAATGTGACAAGGTCCCAACACACGACACCACATAAATCGCCTAAGCTGACATGTTTAAATTGTCGGTCACTAATACATTATGTCTCCACCAATTTGAAATCTTGTTTTTATCTTAGGCACTAATTCTCAATTTCTCAATTTCAGAATTTATGGATTACCCCACCCTTTTACTCGATGTGAGATCCTTGAGATACCCCTTAATACCATACATAAGGGTCCCATGTTATCAATGCGTCTTACCCTATGTATAGGATGAATTTGTAACGAATACCACACATTAGTCTCATGCCTAGGCTAGCATAACGACGATAAAGTGACAAACATCACCCCACCCCCAACATAATCATGTCATAATAATCTTCCCTCACTAGTACCATACCAATCAGGCGTAAATCAATGAAAGGTATACCCACTAGTCCAATACCTACAAGGCATCCTCAAATATAAGGAGAGAAAAATACCGAGAAACCTGTCGTCACAAAGGCAATTAATGAAACCAACAATTCACAAAAAAAAACACAATTAATGAATGTACCAAACCACGCATGATTGACCAATTCCATTAAATCTTAATTTCACCCAAATTGATCTCAATTAATAATTTTAATAAAAACTCTTAATTTCATCATTAATATGACATAATCCCAAATTTTATTATCTCAACGTAACTTACATGAGTTATACACCCTCCATTTATTTAATTCAAAACTAGGGTTTTTCTACATGCAACCTACACCAATAAATCCCAAAATCCATTCATGCATCCTACGTATCCAAGGCTTATGAATATTAATCACATTAAGAGATTACATAAAACCATCCCGAATTTTTATATGTCCACTTTCTCAAATTAGATTGCTA
Organism: Sambucus nigra; assembly: GCA_949130495.1. Lineage (NCBI taxonomy): Eukaryota > Viridiplantae > Streptophyta > Magnoliopsida > Dipsacales > Adoxaceae > Sambucus > Sambucus nigra. The sequence goes on along the minus strand of OX422208.1, from coordinate 7,135,382 downwards.
ATTGGTTATAAGAAAAACATGAGACTAAGGTTTAGGCAACACTTAAAATGCATAATACTAAAGGAAAAGAATAGAGTATTCATGAATGTTATTAACTTGAATCAAAATCTGAATAGAAGGTTGAACTCCTCTTGAGAAAAGTCCAATTGAATTATCAAACCTTGTGAAAAGTAGGGGCTAGGGGTTGAAGATGAGAGAAATATGTTTTGGAAAACCTTTTTGGAGAAAGTTTGAGAGAAAAGTGATTTATGAAGTCCCACTCCCGTTTCTTCTTAGTATATAAAGGGTTGAAGAGTTAAAACACAATTAGAAGTCTACCATCCATCCATCCACCACGGTCGTTCGAATGAGCACGCTTGTCGTTCGAATGACAATGTGACGTCATTCGAATGAAAGGGCATGTGGTTCGAACGAGCCCCACAATTCCCAAAATTAAATCTTTTAAAATTTGACTTAATTATCTGATGAAAATATTAGCTAAACAAATACACACCTTCCAATTAAATATTTAACTAAAATCTTATAACGTTTTTATAAAAGACTCGAATTATTTCCCGATTGAAAATTTTAATAATAAGACCTAGGCAAATACTTGAAGACCATTAAATCCAAAATTTTAATTTACTCCAAATTAGTTAAAGTCAATTAATTAAAACATGTGGTGTTACATAATTCCCCACTAGAAAAGAATTTCGTCCTCAAAATTATATGAAGCATACACATCAATGCGTAAATCTCGCAAAATAAAATAAGGCCTACCCATCGAATGCCATAATTAGGAATCCATACACCCAATCCTATGCGCACCTACCCCACGAACATAATGTAATACCCCGTACTTTTGTGATACTTATTTATGGGATTAATTTAATTATATGGGTAATAATTGGGAATAATCCGGATAAAAATACTAGCGAGATGTGAGTTGGTATTTGATTATAATGTGTACATATGACGTTATATGAATATTGAAAATATTGAATTTATCGTGAGATAGAAATACGGCAATTTGGAAATTTTGTTGGGCGCGTGTGGCAGTCGCGTCAGGAATATAATTATTTTAATTAAAAAGTGAATTTTATTTTGATCAAACGTATGGTTATTTTCAGTGCGCCAACACGTCCGGAAGGGTCAAAATAGTCAGAAAACACTAGGCGGGGGTTTAGTTTGGGTCCCGGGGCATTTTTAGGCCATACCGGCAACCCAAAAAGGTAGTTTGGTAATTTCGGAATTTTGGGAATTAAAACCCACGAAAATTAGAGGTTAAAATCTGATTTAGTCTTTACCCACTAAACCCACTAACAACACTAAATGACTTAATGGGATACGAGAGTTATTGGAAAAAGTTCTAAGAGTTTCCTAAGGCAACCTCTAAACCACCATTGTCATCTTGGAGAAAAACTAGTAGAGAGAGAGAGACCAACCTTCATCAATTCAACATCAAATTTAGAGAAAGATCAGAGGCAAGTGGTTTAATTACGTTAATTGCAACGAATTTTTCTTCCATGCATAGGAATTTATGAAAATTGCATTTGTTTTGGGAGATTGATAAAAACCCATTGAACTGGATTTAGAAATTTACTTATTGATAAAGACATTGCATGTAGAATTTTGTTTGGGTGATTATTCTGATAGAATTACATCTTTTATACCACAAAAATGGATTTAATTATGTCTATGGATGACTTTAATTTTCTAGGGTTCATGTTCATGGGATTTGGGGAAAATTGGGGAGAATTGATGATTAGATGTGGTTTAGAATGATTTGACCCCATATAAATGTTGTAATACGATTTAGTATGTTTAGGGATGATTAGAAACGTTAAAATACTGTTGGAATAACGTTTAGATGAGATTAGAGGTGAAGAAAATTTGGAAAAACATAATAGGAGAATTCTGGGCTCGAAACTGTCACCTTGTTAGAAGGCCTGCCCAGGTCGTTCGAACGAGCTTCTAACGAGTTGACTATTTGAATTCTAACGAGTGGGATGTTAATTCGATGCCTTTCATTCGAACGAGATCTCGTTAGATGCCCACTTCTTTTGAACGAACTCTCGTTCGAACGAGACTTTTAACGAGTTGACAGATTGGCCTTTTTGGCCTGATTTGATTTCTGGTGTCCCGTAAGCTTAGTTAATTACAGAGATAACCTTCCCTTCTTAACTATTTGGTATAATTGGGAGATTTGGGATATTTTGAGGAGTGAAACATAGAAGTGTGATTTGAACCAAATGATATTTGTGGATTAGGACGCTAGTGACTATATATGATGTGAGGATTATTGACGACTTATATATTTATATTATCCGGGGATATGTGAATGGTGTAACATTATAAGTTGGTATGAGAATGAGAAGTGTACCTCTAATAAGTTATGTAATTACTAAGAAGTGTGCATGCTTAGTATATATGATTTTCTGTGTATGACATACCTACCATACTTGCTATCACGGGAGGTTTGCGATCGCTTAGGGCCATCTAACCTTTGTGTGCCTATGGGGGGGATTTAGATTGGTACCTCGAGAACATAGGTCAGAGAATGACTTATTGGGAAGTTAATAAGTCTGCTGATCGTGGGAGCGTAGGTATGAGCGTGACCCATGTGATGTGACTGCGTTCGGCTCCATTGTTTGTGATTGTTGTTATCTGAGAACGATTCCTGAGAGATTCGGAATGTGTGATCCTTATGTACGTGATGTATCGAGATGGATAGTAGAGTATGTGTGCACCGCAGCTTAGTCTCGGGGTGCTTGTATTGTATATTTATGACGTGAATAGTATACGCTTCAATAATGAGAACTTTCATGTTTGTATTGTGTGTATAATTATGGTAACGCTTTGAGAAGATAAAAAGGGATAATCTGTAGTGAATTGAATTACTCATAATTGAGACTCCGAGTTTATGTAAAGCCCTCTATTTAATTGATAATGTTAGAATGTATAATGGGAATCGATTAGAAAAGGGGCAGAACTTAGGACGGTCGAGTTAGATATGAATGTCACTTAGATGGGTATGGAGCGTTAAGAGTGCACAATTAGTCGAGAGGTGAGTATTTCATGTGAGTGCACGCCCTAACATGTATTTTGCATTCATTGTTTTAATGTTATTAAAGCACTTGCTATTTTTAAAATACTCTCCACTTTCGGGCTCTGACCCGTTTTCTTTCAAATCAATTTTTTTGTAAAAACCTTTTAGGTGCCCAGCCACAAGGACACCATGCATAGTATTTCCACTCAGGTAACGAGCTGTAGCTGTTGTGGAAGTTACAGGGCCTTGCTAGTAGACACTTCCTTTGTCTTGACTCTCTATTCAATTTTCATCATTTGTAAGGCATGTTGCCCATTTCTTTTAGAGACATTTACATTTCAGTTATTCAGATTGTGGAATGTAATTAATTCAGGATTCAGACTTGTTTTATTTTATTAAGTTCTGGGATTGTTGTGAGGAGTATTTTTCCTCCAGACTTATTATTATTATTTGTTGGTTATTCTATTGCTCCGTTATGGTCAATGGTTATGTTATTCTTTCATTATTCTTTGCGCATGTTAACCAGACTTAATAAAATTGGGATCTTACTTTTAAATACTAGGTGGTTAGAAATTTTAAACATGTTTTTCGACAGTGATGCTATTAACTGAGCCAACTTGGCATTTTGATTTAATTTAATAAAGTAGTAGCTACCCAATATTTAATTAGTCGGGGTGTCATAGGTGGTATCAGAGCATCAGGTTCTAGTGTCCTTTAGGATCTGTACGGCTTATTATGTTTCCGCTGAGCTTTCTTTGATGTATAGCCCTATATTTTAGGACTGTTGTATTCCCTTATGTATGCTTCGCTCTTAATCTATTTTAAGTTTGTAACTGCGAACTTATCAACTTTACTCTTATTTCAGATGCCCCCATGACGTGCACCACGGGTTCCTAGGAATGGACAGCATGAGCCCCAGCTAGCTCCAGTACAGGGCACCATGAATGCCGCTGAGGTTTCAGCCATAGTAGCCCAAGCGGTAAATGCCGCTCTAGCAGTTGTACAACAGGCACCACCTCAGGTGCCAGTAGTCGCGCCAGTTCAGGCACATGCATTCCCGTCTGCTTGGTAACGTGTACGTCATACTTTTCAGAAAGCGCACCCGCCGGAGTTCGTAGGTAGCTCCGATGTTGTGGTTTCAAGTTAGTGGAGGAACGACATGCAGTGGCACTTGAGGATGTATGAGTGCACCGACGTTCAGAAGAAGATACTACCTACATTCAAGCTAGTGGGATCTGCACTGTAGTGGTGGGAATCTATTACCACCGTGGAGGAGAGAGATACTCCCATGATATAGGAGTTTTGGGTGCGGTTTGACTGCAAGTATTTTCCGCCAGCCGTTCACACGGAAATGAGGACGAAGCTAATGAATCTTAGACATGAGGGAAAGATGGTGGCCGAATTTACAAATCTGTTGAATATTGTTCCGGATGAGATACCGACAGAGGAGAAGAAGATCCAGAAGTTTACAGACGGGTTGACTTGGAGGATCCGTCAACATTTGTTGGGGAATCTATCATTGGCCACTTACTCTGATGTGGTTAATGCTGCACTCTTACACTGCCAGGATCACCGCTTTCATATGGCTGAGAGAAAGAGATCAGGAGAGTCCAGCCATCAGGGTAGGACTGGGGGAAATGGTGTCAGTGAGACACAATCTACTCAGGGGCAGAGACAGGGTGACCAGGGTTCCCAATAGGGGGATCATAAGAGGTTCAGATCGAGGAATTTCAGGCACGGACAGGGAGGTTTTAGGCAGGACCATCAGGGTCCGAACGGCCATTAGGGCCAGTAGGGGCAGAATGGTCAACAACAGTTTCAGTAGGGCCAACAGGGCCAAGGGAGGACTGGTAACGGCCACCAGGGCCGAGGGAAGCAGGGATAAAGAGGGGGGAACTTCCCGGGGAAGTGTTATGTTTGTGGCAAGACTGGCCATAAATGCCAGGATTGTCCTGATAGGGGAAGGTCCACGCAGCAACAGTAGGAGGGTGCCCGACAGGAGCCGCAGAGGCCTATGTTTCCCACCGCCCTCCCAGCACCACCACAGATGGCAGCATTACCACCCATTCCAGCAGTCCCAGTTCAACAGGGACAGCTGCAGTATGGGAGCGTATATAAGCTCCAGCAGGCCACAGCCCCTCAGGATCCACCAACCATTGAGGGAATGTTCTCTATTTAGGGGACTATGGGGCGTATTTTGTTTGACACGGGGGCCACACATTGTTTAATTTCTATGAGTTTTGCACGCACCATTGGGTTGTTAAATACCGCCAAGAGTAGGGTTACTTGTGTAGATTCGCCGTTGAGAAGGGGTTCCATGATTTCATTTATATGTAGAGATGTGGGTATAGAGATCGGGAGGTTTAATTTACCCGCAGATATGTTAGTGTTAGAGATGACCGAGTATGATGCCATTATTGGTATGGATTGGCTAGTCGCGTACCGAGCCATGATTGACCATTTTAGTAGGTGTATTATCTTTGCCATTCTCGGGAAGGAGATGTTTTTGGTGGCGATGCCTCGTCCTGAGGGAGGATCGTCCACTCACTTGTACTATTTAGAGGAGGAGACCTCTAAGGAAGTAGTGATACCACTTGATTCGATTCTGGTTGTTCGAGAGTTTGCCGATGTATTTCAGGATATACCTGGATTACCTCCGAGTAGAGAGATAGATTTTGTGATCGATTTGACACCGGGCACTAAGCCCATTGCTCGCGCAACTTACCGTATGGCTCCAGTAGAGATGAGAGAGTTACGGGATCAGATTGAGCAGTTGTTGGATCAGGGGTTTATTCGGAGGAGTACTTCATCATGGGGTGCCCCTGTATTATTCGTTAAGAAGAGGGATGGATCGTTGAGGTTGTGTGTGGATTACCGAGAGTTGAATAAGGTCACGATATGAAATAAGTATCCATTGCCCCGAATCAATGGCTTATTCGACGAGCTGAGGGGAGCTTCTTTCTTCTCAAAGATTGATTTGCGATCTGGTTATCATCAGTTGCGTATCATGGAAGAGGACGTCTCGAAGACTGCTTTCTTAACGAGATATGGTTCCTACGAGTTTCGGGTTATGCCTTTTGGTTTGACCAATGCTCTAGCCGTGTTTATGGACTTGATGAATAGGGTGTTCAGAGAGTTCCTAGATCAGTTCTTCATTGTCTTCATTGATGACATTCTGGTTTACTCCCAGATAGAGGAGGAGAACGACGAACATTTGAGGCAGGTTTTGCAAACGCTACATCAGAACGAACTATATGCAAAATATGAGAACTGCGGGTTTTGGCTGAAGGAGGTTCAGTTTTTGGGGCATAATATTTCCGACCGGGGGATATCTGTTGATCCGGGGAAGGTATCCGCGGTGAGGGAGTGGGGACAACCCACGACATCGACTGGGATCCGTAGTTTCTTGGGCCTAGTAGGATACTATAGGAGGTTCATTCGGGGCTTCTCAAAGATAGCGGGTCCTTTGACACATCTGACTCGTAAGGGTGTGCCGTTCATTTAGAGTGATGTCTGTCAGTTGGCATTCAATGAGTTGAAGGACAAGTTGACATCATCACCTGTGTTAGCATTACCGAGACCATGAGTTGAGTATCTAGTTTACACCGATGCGTCCTTGCAAGGACTTGGAGGTGTGTTGCAACCGGAGAGTCAGGCCATAGCTTATGCTTCCCGTAAGCTTAAGCCTCACGAGAAGAATTACCCCACTCATGACTTAGAGTTAGCGGCAGTGGTATTTTCCCTTCGGAATTGGAGACATTATCTTTTGCGGGAGAAGTTTCGATTGTTCACGGACCACAAGTCCCTAAAGTACCTATTCACGCAGAAGGAGTTGAATATGCGACAACGGAGGTGGCTTGAGTTTGTGAAGGATTATCAGTTTGATATCCAATATCACCCGGGGAAGGCTAACGTGGTAGCAGACGCGTTAAGCCGTAGGCCAGTAGATGAGGTGGCAGGGGTGTGGAAGGCAAAATGGAAGGAGTTGGGACACCAGGATGCAGTGGCCCGATCGTTCATGTTTGTGATGACGGTTACACCGTAGATTGTCACGAAGGTGGTAAAGGCACGGGCGAATGACTCGTTCTGTCAGGAGCAGATAGTTCGATTACTAGAAGAGGGAGCTGAGTCCTATACCGTTAGCTCAGACGGGGGATTACGCTTCAGTGGGAGACTGGTAGTTCCGGAAGGGGAAGATTTGCGACACGAGGTGATGGCAGAGTCGCACGGCTCACGGTTCGCGGTACAACCCGGTGGGGACAAAATGTACCAAGACATGAGACGATAGTATTGGTGGAGCGGGATGAAGAAGAATATTGCCGTGTTTGTTTCTAAATGCACCACTTGTCAGCTGGTAAAAGTGGATCATCAGAGACCGTCAGGACTTCTACAGCCATTAGAGGTCCCGATGTGGATGTGGGAGAGCATATCCATGGACTTTATCACGGGGTTGCCTACTTCACAGAGAGGTCACGACTCTATTTGGGTAATTGTGGACAGGTTGACCAAAGTCGCTCATTTTCTACCCGTAAGGATAGACTACACTACGGGACAGTATGCCCAGCTTTTTATTGCAGAAATAGTGAGACTTCTCGGTGTGCCCCTAAATATCGTTTCTGACAGAGACAAGATATTTGTTTCCCAATTTTGTTAGAGTTTTCAGGAGGCCATGGGCACGAAATTGTGTTTGAGTACGGCTTATCATCCGAAGACCAATGGGCAAACCGAGCGTACAAATCAGATGTTGGAAGACATGTTGCGTATGTGCATCATTGATTTTGGGGGTGGATGGGAGCAGTACCTTCCACTGGTGGAGTTTGCTTAAAACAACTCCTACCAGTTCACCATTGGCATGACTCCATTTGAGGCATTGTACGGTAGACCTTGTCGTTCCCCAGTATGTTGGTTGGACGTGGGGGACAACAAACTACTTGGGCTGGAAGTGATCCAGGATACTTCGGCGAGGATAGAATTGATACGAGTCGCATTCGGGTAGCTCAGGATCGTCACAAGAGCTATGCTGATGCGAAGAGGTTCTTCAGGGAGTTCCAAGTGGGGGACCAGGTTTTACTCAGAGTATCTCCTATGAAGGGGATTATGAGATTTGGGAAGAAGGGTAAGTTGGCACCGAGATATGTGGGGCCATTCCCTATCATCGAGCGGATTGGGTCTGCTGCATATAGACATGGGTTACTGGATCATTTGCGTAGGATTCATGATGTGTTTCATATTTCCTCGCTAAGGAAATATCTTAGAGACGATTTGGCTCATTCTCACATTGCTTTGGAGGACATCGATCTCCAGCCTGATAGCTCCTACGAGGAGGGGCCGATTGCTATTTTTGACCGAAGTGAGCGAAAACTGCGGTCAAAGATAGTTTCGTTAGTGCGTGTTTAGTGGAGACATCATAATATCGAGGAGTCCACATAGGAGCGCGAGGATGAGATGCGCGAACGTTATTCGGAGTTGTTCTTACCAGGTACTTTCTAGTTACGAATTTCGGGACGAAATTCTGTTATTAGGGGGGAAGTATGTAATACCCCGCACTTTTGTGATACTTATTTATGGGATTAATTTAATTATATGGGTATTAATTGGGAATTAATCCGGATAAAAATACTAGCGAGATGTGAGTTGGTATTTGATTATAATGTGTACATATGACATTATATGAATATTGAAAATATTGAATTTGTCGTGAGATAGAAATACGGCAATTTGGAAATTTTGTTGGGATGCGTGTGGAGTCGTGTCAGGAATATAATTATTTTAATTAAAAAGTGAATTTTATTTTGATTAACCGTATGTCATTTTGAGTGCGCCAACGCGTCCGTAAGGGTCAAAATAGTCATAAAACACTAGCCAGGGGTTTAGTTTGGGTCCCCGGGCATTTTTAGACCATACCGGCAACCCATAAGGGTAGTTTGGTAATTTCGGAATTTTGGGAATTAAAACCCACGAAAATTAGAGGTTAAAAACTGATTTAGTCTTTACCCACTAAACCCACTAACAACACTAAATGACTTAATGGGCTACGGGAGTTATTGGAAAAAGTTCTAAGAGTTTCCTAAGGAAACCTCTAAACCACCATTGTCATCTTGGAGAAAAACTAGTAGAGAGAGAGAGACCAACCTTCATCAATTCAACATCAAATTCAGAGAAAGATCAGAGGCAAGTGGTTTAATTACGTTAATTGCAACGAATTTTTCTTCCATGCATAGGAATTTATGAAAATTGCATTTGTTTTGGGAGATTGATAAAAACCCATTCAACTGGATTTAGAAATTTACTTATTGATAAAGAGATTGCATGTATAATTTTGTTTGGGTGATTATTCTGATAGAATTACATCTTTTATACCACAAAAACGGATTTAATTATGTCTATGGATGACTTTAATTTTCTAGGGTTCATGTTCATGGGATTTGGGGAAAATTGGGGAGAATTGATGATTAGATGTGGTTTAGAATGATTTGACCCCATATAAATGTTGTAATACGATTTAGTATGTTTAGGGATGATTATAAACCTTAAAATACTGTTGGAATAACGTTTAGATGAGATTAAAGGTGAAGAAAATTTGGAAAAACATAATAGGAGAATTCTGGGCTCGAAACTGTCACCTCGTTAGAAGGCCTGCCCAGGTCATTCGAACGAGCTTGTTCGAACGAGCTTGTAACAAGTTGATTGTTTGACTTCTAATGAGTGGGATGTTCATTCGATGCCTTTTGTTCGAACGAGATCGCGTTAGATGCCAACTTCGTTCGAACGAACTCTCGTTCAAACGACCTCGTTCGAACGAGACTTCTAACGAGTTGACAGATTGGCCTTTTTGGCCTGATTTGATTTCTGGTGTCCCGTAAGCTTAGTTAATTGTAGAGATAACCTTCCCTTGTTAACTATTTGGTATAATTGGGAGATTTGGGATATTTTGAGGAGTGAAACATGGAAGTGTGATTTGAACCAAATGATATTTGTGGATTAGGACTCTAGTGACTGTATACGATGCGAGGATTATTGGCGACTTATATATTTATATTAACCGGGGATATGTGAATGGTGTAACATTATAAGTTGGTATGAGAATGAGAAGTGTACCTCTAATAAGTTATGTAATTACTAAGAAGTGTGCATGCTTAGTATATATGATTTTATGTGTATGACATACCTACCATACTTGCTATCACGGGAGGTTTGCGTTCGCTTAGGGCCATCTAACCTTTGTGTGCCTATGCGGTGGATTTTGATTGGTTCCTCGAGGACATAGGTCAGAGAAGGAATTATTGGAAAGTTAATAAGTCTGCTGATCGCGGGAGCGTAGGTATGTGCATGACCCATGTGATGTGACTGTGTTGGTTTCCATTGTTTGTGATTGTTGTTATCTGAGAACGATTCCTGAGAGATTCGAAATGCGTGATCCTTATGTACGTGATGTACCATGATGGATAGCAGAGTATGTGTGCACCGCAGCTTAGTCTCGGGGTGCTTGTATTGTATATTTATGACGTAAATAGTATACGCTTAAATAATGAGAACTTTCATGTTGGTATTGTGTGTATAATTATGGTAACGCTTTGTGAAGATAAAATGGGATAATCTGTAGTGAATTGTATTACTCATATTTGAGACTCCAAGTTTATGTAAAGCCCTCTATTTAATTGATAACGTTAGAATGTATAATGGGAATCGAGTAGAAAAGGGGTAGAATTTATGACGGTCAAGTCAGATATGAATGTCACTTAGATGGGTACGGAACGTTAGGAGTGCACAATTAGTCGAGAGGTGAGTATTTCATGTGAGTGCACGTCCTAACATGTATTTTGCATTCATTATTTTAATGTTTTTAAAGCACTTGCTATTTTTAAAATACTCTCCACTTTCGGGCTCTGACCCGTTTTCTTTCAAATCTATTTTTTTGTAAAAACCTTTTAGGTGCCCAGCCACAAGGACACCATGCATAGTATTTCCATTCAGGTGACGAGCTGTAGCTGTTGTGGAAGTTACAGGGCCTTGCTAGTAGACGCTTCTTTTGTCTTGACTCTCTATTCAGTTTTCATCATTTGTAGGGCATGTTGCCCATTTCTTTTAGAGACATTTACATTTAAGTTATTCAGATTGTGGAATGTAATTAATTCAGGATTCAGACTTGTTTTATTTTTGTTCAGTTCTGGGATTGTTGTGAGGAGTATTTTTCCTCCAGTCTTATTATTATTGTTTGTTGGTTATTCTATTGCTCCGTTATGGTGAATGGTTATGTTATTCTTTCATTATTCTTTTCGCATGTTAACCAGACTAAATAAAATTGGCATCTTACTTTTAAATACTAGGTGGTTAGTAATTATAAAAATGTTTTCGACAGTGATGCTATTAACTGAGCCAACATGGCATTTTGATTTAATTTAATAAAGGAGTAGCTACCCGATATTTAATTAGTCGGGGTGTCACACATAACAGTATATATGTATATATATATATGTGTGTGTGTGTGTGTGTGTTTGTGTTTGTAAGTGTGTATATATATTGCCTATACTTATACGCGTAACTCTGAAAAACAATGGCGTACCACACGCTCTCATAAATCCCATCTCGAGCCTATCTTCGAAAGTAATCAAAACCCTAACATCCTCTTATTAAGTCTCAATAAAAAAATCCGATACCTAACATCTGCATTAAAATCTCCAAAATAATTATTGTCTCCATAATCCATTCTAAAGATCCTCATTTAAAGCTTACAAAATCTAAAATCAATACCTACAACGTCCTTAACTAAAAACTGCACATCTGATACATATGCTAGACGCTCTACCTTAAGGAGTATGAATCAATAAAGGGAATTAAGATCGAAAACACGAAAGCTAAAGGGACTCATAACCTACGAGACCTAAGGCCATTCTCTCATACTATCTGTCACACCCAGCTCAATTATGGCATCGTCCGCCACCAAAACTAAGCCGAGCGTGAGTAAATAAATACCATTCCTAGCAAGGGACAGATATGAGACATATAAAATTAATCCATAAGATAAATGATAATTAATTCCAAAAGATAAACCACCCAACTAAGCAATAAAAGATCAATCTCCATGCTAAACTCTGAATAAATCCAATATCCAATAATGATTTAAAAAAAATCTGAATAATAAAGATCTGAATGATCCAACTGAAAACCTCTAACAACTTTTGAACGAAATGGACCAAACACGACCATAAACTGAGTCTCAATACAGGTGCGAAAGAATAGAAAACTAAATTAAATCAATACGTATAAGGTAGAGTAACTCCAACTCGACCTCCAAGAAATTATCCAACTAATGCTATGTCGCTTCTCAAAATGCTATTTCCTGAAAAGTTAGTCTATGCACGAGGTATGAGCCCCGAGCATGAATACACACTACTCCCCTCAAATAGGATCCTTGAATCCAAACAGAAATATTATACGGAATAAATATCATAATAGAGTATTTTAGATTAAATGAGACAATAAAACGCAATAAATATAAATCACTAACTACCCGCAAAAATCCCCATTTAAAAGGCACACCAATATGATTTTAAATTCCCAAGTCCCACGATGTTAATTGAACTAAATTAACAAATTTTTATTATTGTTCTCACTTTTTAATATGACGGTCCTCCCGTCCTGGGTAGTAATCCATCAAAGTGTCACACTTTCCCTTGTGAATATCCAGCCAAATCCATTTAAACTGTCGATTCTACCCCATATGACAAGGTTCCAACACATGACACCACATAAATTGCCCAAGCTGGCCCGTTTAAACTGTCGGTCACTGAGACATTTTGTCGCCACCAATATTAATACCCATTCTTATCTTAGGCATTAATTCTAAATTTCATAATTTATAGATTACCCCACCCTTTTAATTGATGTGATGTCCTCGAAATACCCCTTATTCACAAATTCAGGGTCCCCAAGTTATCAATACTTCCTACCTTATGTATAGGATGAAATTCAAACATAAACCACAACTTAGTCTCATGCCTAGGCTAGCGTAATGACGATAATGTGATAAACATCATCCCACCTACCAACATAATCAAGTCATAATAATCTACCCTCACTAGTCCCATACCTAGAAGGTGTAAATCAACAAAAGGTATACCCACTAGTCCCATACCTAGAAGGAATCCTAAAATATAGGGAGATCAAAATACCCAACAACTCGTCATCACAAAGGGAAAACCAACAAGTAAAAAAAAACACAATTAATCAATGTTCTAAACCACGCAAGATAGACCAATTCCATTAAATCTTAATTTCAAAAAAATTGATCTCAATTAATAATTTTAATAAAAACTCTGAATTTCATCCTTAATATGATATAATCCCAAATTTCATTATCCCAGCGTAACTTAAATGAGTGATACGTCCCCAATTTTGTTAATTCAAAACTAAAGTTTTTCTACATGCAACTTATACCAGTAAATCCCAAAATCCACTCATGAATCCTACGTACCCAAGGGTTATGAATATAAATGATATTAAAATATTTCATAAAAACAACCCTACGTTTTATATGTCCACTTTTTCTAATTAGACTGCTAATTATTTTTAAGAAAACCGCAAGATTAAGGTTTAGGCATCATTTAAATGCATAATACTCAAGGAAAATAATAGAGTATTCATGTCTGTGATTAACTTGCATCAAAATCTGAATAGAAGGTTGAACTTATCTTGAGAAAAGACCAATTGAATCTTCCAAACTTGTGAAAAGTATGGCTTGGGTTTGAAGATGAGAGAAATATGTTTTGGAAAAGCTTTTTGGAGAAAGTTTGAGAGAAAAATGACTTATGAAGTCCCAGCCCCATTTATGTTTAGTATATAAAAGGGTTCAAGAGTTTAAACACGATTAGGAGTCTCCCATCCATCCACCACCACGGTCATTCAAATGAGCACACCTGTCGTTCGAAAGATAATGCGACGTCATTCGAAGGATAGAGCATGTCATTTGAACGAGCCCCACAATTCCCAAAATTAAATCTTCTAAAATTCGACTTAATTATTTGATAAAAATATTAGCTGACCAAATATGCACTTGCCAATTAAATGTTTAAATAAAACATTATAACCTTTTTATAAAATACTAGAACTAATTCCCGATTAAAAATTTTTAATAATAAGGCCCAGTCAAATGCTTAAAGACCATTAAATCGAAAATTTGATATTACTTCAAATTAATTAAAGTCAATTAATTAAAAAACACGGTGTTACATAATGTCCAACTAGCAAGGAATTATGTCCTCGAAATTAGATGAAGCATACACATCAACGTGTAAATCTTTCAAAAGAAAATAAGGCTCACATATGCCTACCCGTAGAATGCCAGAATTGGGCGCCCATACAACCAATCATATGCCCACCCGCCCCACGAACATTACAGTGTATATATATATTGTCGATACTTTTACACATAACTCTGAAAATAATGGCGTACCACATGCTCTCAGAAATCCCTACTCGATCCTATCTCCGAAAGTTATCAATGCCAAAATTCTCTAATTAAGTCTCAATGCCAAAATTCGATACATATGATACCTAACATCTACGCTAAAATTGCCAAAATAATTATCGTCTCCATAATCCATTATAAGGATCCTAATTTCAATCTTACTAATTCTAAACTCAATGCCTACAACATCCTTAACTCAAAACTTCACATCTCTAAGAAACACATCTAACACGTGTGGCACACCACTACTTTAAGGAGTACAAATCAACAAGTGGAATCAAGATAGGCAACGCGTGTAAGGAAAAATTTACAATCGATTCATTTCTAGTATTAGCTACATTCCGTGGACAAAACACTTTTGGGTAATTCCTCATTAAGCATCATACAACAGTAGAGAATCGAGCATTGCATCCAATGTTCAGGCGACATCAATATGCACTTCATGTTCATTCTTATGAAAAGGTATATGACAAAAAACAATTTTATGTGTTGGAGTATTTTTCATAACGAGAAATTTTCATATAGAGTAATGTTCCTAAATATTTAATTTTCATGAAGAACTATTTTTGAAATTAATTTTAACATTTTTTATGAAAACCAGAAATCTCGTTCAATGTTTTCTCCAAGTCATTCGAACAACCTGGATCTAACGACATTCCCGAGGCCTCACTCAAAACTCGTTAGAAGCTCGTTAGAAATGTCGTTCGAACGACCTCGTTCAAATGAATTTTCTAATGACCTATATAATTCTACACTGGAATATCATTGGATAACTCATTCGAACGAAAGGTCATTCGAACGAGATCTACTATATTTGAAATTTTTTTAATGTATTTTACGGCAGTTATTTCGAAAAACTGTTATTGTCCACTACTTTTACAATTTCAATATATGGGCAAAAATTTGTTATTTTTCAAGTAGGAAGTTTCACATACTCCTGAGAGAAATATTACAGAACTTCCATTTTTGGTAAAAATTAATCTCCAACACTATTTTAACTTTTGAATCAAAACCCCGTGCAATCAATTTGACATTCAACAACCACGTTTATGGTGGATCTCTGCATTCAAGATTATTAGAGACCGTAGTTTGGGCTTTGGTGGATACCACGATAGGAGTAGTGTCGAGCAATGCATTGGAGCTTCGCGTACTACAATTTCAGAGGTAGAGGACGGCATCAACATGTCTTGAGTGAGTCAAATTCTGTACGTCTTTTGAGTCCTTTGTAAAACCTATTTGTAGTGGATTTTGTTTTGGCCCAGCCATCTAAGGTTTTTCCCATATAGGTTATCCTCGTACATTGGCGCGTTGTGGTTGTGGTTTTCACACTTTACTTTATTAAATCACATAGATGCATACGTAGGATAAAATGGATAAAATTGGATAATTGTATTTCACTTAACCAAGTTATGAATCCTACCGCTTTAACTGTTAATTGTGCTTGCTAACTTTTAAATTTTCAAAAGAAATTAAAATTGGTATATATCTCTACTTGGCAAATTTTTAATTACGTTGTGTGTGTATTATATGAAATAACATAAGTACATATAACCTTACAACTTTAAATTGGTATCAGAGCTAGTTTGTAAAAGCAATTTAAATGAATCCTGGAGGTTATACGGAATGTTTTTCGTCGAATAGACTACCTTTGTTTAATGAAACTAATTACACCTATTGGAAAGCACGTATAAAATCTTACCTTAAATCAATTAATGAACGTGTATGGCTATGGTCCAATCTTACTGTTGTTGTTAATGATGAAATTATTTTAACACTCGTAGAATAGTGCTGTAAGGAAGAACAAAAATGGTGTAACTTTAACTCTAAAGGGTTAAATGCCTTATTTGGTGTGGTGAACCCCGATGAATTTCGTTGTATAATGAATTGTGAGACGTCAAAGGATGCTTCGAATATTCTCTAAGTTACTCATGAGGGAACTAGTGAAGTTAAAGCTTCAAACCTTCAAAACATAACAACTCAATTTGAAACCATCACCATGAAAGAAACTGAAACATTTGATGAGTTTTATGCTTGTATATCTTATATTGTCAATTATTTCTTTAACTTAGGTGAAAAAATACCCGAAGATCATGTTGTTAAGAAAATTCTTAGATGTCTTCCTAAGCGGTTCGTTCCTAAGGTCACTTTTATTAATTCTTTAGGAAATCTAAATACATTGAAACTTGAAGAGCTTGTTGGTGATCTTCAAACATATGAATTAGATATGTTTCCTAAAGATAACAAAAGCAACAATAAAGGTGTTTCCTTGAAAGTAAAGAAAGTAGAAGTGTCTGAATCTCATGAGTCTGATATAGATCCTGATGATATAGCTTTATTTGCTAAAAATATTAAGAAATTTATGAAGTTCAGAAAGCAAAACTCTAAGTTTGAAAAACCAAAATTTGAGAATAACAAAAACAAAGGAAATAGAAAATTGAATAATCAGGATCCTAAGAAATTCAACTGAGACATCTTTAAAATGGATGATTAGGAGAGATGCTTTGGGTGTGACGGACGTGGTCATAGAGCATTTGTGTGCCCTACTAAACTTAAGAGACAAGACAAAGAAATGGCAGATATAATTCCACTCTAAGCAACGGTGATAATAAGTCTGAAGACTCTGATGACTCTACTCCGTCTAGAAATAATTTCGCTACTTTTATGGCAAGCCAAGCTAGTAATTCAAGTGTGTCATACGCTAATGTTGACACTTCTAAGTAAAATCTTGAGGTTGCTTCAACTGACTCTACTAGTACTGATGAAAAAGGAAGTGAAAGTGAAATAGATGAGAGTGAAATACAATTCACCTATTATGAACTATACACTGAGTCTCTCCGCATTCAAAAAGTTAACAAAAGATTAACCCTTAAAGTCTTAACTTTTGAAAAAGGGTTGAAAGTCCGGAAGGAGAAGGACGCTTTAGTTAGTCAACTCGAGGAAATTAAGATATCTCTTTCTGAGAAGCTTATCTTGGTAGGTAAAGAAAAATGTCACTTAATTATCTCCTTGGAAGGTATCAACAATGATCTTAATGAGTCTTTAGAGATTAGAAAATCTCTCGAAGATAAAATTTCCCAACTTGAAAAAGATCTCGAGTACTCTCGTGAAGTTGAAGTCAAACTCGAAGATAACTCAAGAAGAATAGGAAAATTATTTCTTGGACCTGTTTTAGTATATAAGGAGAAAGGTTATCAAGAGAGAAATGGTATAGGATATAAAGAGTCAGCCAAAGTCAAACCCAAACCCATAGCTATGTTTGTTACCAAATCTAACCCTCCTAAACCTTTTATTCCTAAAATCACTCCTCCTAAGCAACCTTCAAAAGCTAAACCAAAACAACCCAATGTGTGTACTTATTGTCACAAACGGGATCATCTTAAAGATTTTTGTTACAAGCTTGGAAAGCACTCTCATTTCACAAGTTCTCAACAACACTATAGCTCCTTAGCTCGTCTTATGAGCCAAGTTGAGTATCAATTAAGGTCTAATGGAAGAGTTTCTTAGGTTTTCTAAAGTCTAAGGAAAAAATTCTAATAATAACACTAAAGCCAACAAAGGAAAGAACACAACTCAAGCTTGGGTTCAGAAAAATCATACCAATAAAGCTTTTGTTTCTCATGTTGCACTTAAGGCTCAAAATACCTCTCAGTGGTACTCTGATAGTGGTTGTTCGAGACATATGACTGGTGGTAAACCTTTGTTTTCCACCCTTGAAAACTATAAAGATGGTAAATTCACCTTTGGTGATAGAAGCAAATCCCGAATCATGGGTAGAGGATCTATTGAAATCTTTGGGTTTCATAAACTTGAAGATGTCCTTTATGTTGATGGTCTCAAGGCTAATTTGATCATTATTATCCAATTATGCGATGGAAAAGTTGATGTTAGGTTCACTCAATCGGAGTGCACCATATATGATCAATCGGCTGAGTATATCTTACAAGGTGTGAGAACTAGTAACAATTGCTACAAAATAGTTCCTAAATCCTCTTTGGTTTCAAATAATTCAAAATCCTCGACTTCAGATCTTTGGCATCAAATATTAGTTCATGTCAACTTTAGAGATCTTGATCGATAAGTTAGAAAAGATATAGTTTGAGGTTTACCATCTCTAGGAAAGATAACCTCCATTATTTGCTGGTCGTTTCAATTAGGAAAGGAAATTAAGAATCCTCATAAAAATTTAAACTCAATAACTACCTCTCATGTCTAAGAAGTTATACACATGGACCTTATGGGTCCCATTCGTACCGAGAGCATAGGAGTAAGGAGATATATCTTAGTAATGGTGGATGATTTTTCTAGATACTCCATAGTAGGCTTTCTAAGAGAAAAATCTGAGACAATTGATTTTCTCACTATTATGTGTAGAATTCTTCAAAATCAACACGGTGTTACCATAAACCGCTTTATGAGTGATAATGGAATCGAATTCAACGAATCCGGTGTAAATGCCTTTTGTGATGAAATGGGAATTAAACATGAATTCTCAGCCGTTCGAACTCCACAACAAAATGGTATAGTTGAAAGAAAAAATTGAACGATCCAAGAAATGGCAAGATCTATGCTCCTAGGAAGAAATGTGCCTCGTAGGATTTGGGCCGAAGCAGTTAACATCGCATGTCACACCATAAATATGGTTTCTTTGCATCCTAACACTAACAAAACTCCATAAGAATTGTGGATGGGCAAGAACCCTAATTTTACCTATTTTAGAGTTTTTAGTAGTCCTTTTATATACTTCGAGATAGAGAACTTCTACGTAAATTTGACTTAAGGAGTGATGAAGGTATTGTCCTAGGATATTCTCAAAATAGTAGAGCTTTTAGAGTTTTTAACTTAAGTAGCTCTAAAGTCATGGAATCAATAAATGTTTTAACAAAAGACGATGCTTCGGCCACATCTATTAAAAATGAGGAAGATTTGTCATGTGAATGTGATGTTGCTTCCAATGTTGAAAATATTGAGTCTAAAAATGACTTAGTTGTTCCCACTACTGAGAAAAAGGATCCTTCTCATTGGGTTCGTAAAACTCATGAAACTTGAAAAATTATAAGAGATCCCGAGGTAGTTGTCAAGACTAGGGCTCAGTTAGAAAATGAAGTTACCTATTTGTGCTATACTTCTAAAATTGAACCTAAAAACTTTAAAGAAGCATTAAAAGCTTAACATTGGATTAATTCCATGCAAGAAGAATTATTTTAATTTAAGAAAAATGATGTTTGGGAATTAGTACCTAGGCCTTCTAATACAAATGTCATTGGCACCAAATGGATTTTAAAAAATAAAATGGATGAAAATGGTGTCATTATTCATAATAACGCTAGGTTGGTTGCCCAAGGATACACCTAAACATAAGGTGTTGACTTTTAAGAGACTTTTGCTCCTATTGCTAGGTTAGAATCGGTTCGCCTTTTACTCGGCATAACATGTCACCTTAAATTTAAATTATATCAAATGGATGTAAAAAGTGCATTTTCAAATGGTATTCTTCAAGAAGAAGTCTATTTTGAACAACCAAAAGGGTTTGAGGACCCAAAGCATCCTAATCATGTCTTATTCCTAAAGAAAGCGCTATATGGCTTGAAATAAGCACCACGTGCTTAGTAGGAAAGACTCACTTCTTATCTTCTTTATCCTGTATTTTTGAGAGGGGGAGTAGATATGACACTATTTGTTCATCGTGATGAGAAAGCTATTCTAGTTGCACAAGTGTATGTCGATGACATAGTATTTGGTTCAACATGTGATAACCATACTAAATTATTTTCAAAAGAAATTCACGATAAATTTGATATGAGTATGGTAGGTGAACTTTCTTTCGTCCTAGGTCTTCAAGTTCGTCAACTCGGAAGTGTGATATTTTTGTCCCAAACCATGTATGCTAAAGACCTTATTAAGAAATTTAAACTTGAATCAGCCAAACATGCACGTACTCCTATGAGTTATTCGATTAAAATTAGTAAGGACACCGAAGGAAAGGATGTAGAGCACACACCCTTTAGGAGTATGATAGGTAGTTTACTTTACCTAACTACTAGCCGTCCGGATATTTCCTTTAGTGTAAGAGTTTATGCCCACTATTAAGACGCCCCAAAAGAGTCCCATTTACTAGCCATTAAGTGTATTATCAAATATGTTAGTGGGACCCTGTCTTTTGGAATTTGGTATTCCTTCGACACAAATGATTGCATATCAAAATATTCGGATGCCGATTGGCCAGGAGATGTTGATGGATGCAAAAGTACTTTTGGCGATTGTAACTATATTGGAAGTGAACTTTTCTTATAGATGGGTAAGAAACAAAATTCTATTTCTTTATCCACGACGGAGGCCGAATACATCGTCGTCCAGAGTTGTTGCACTCAACTCATATTGATGAAACAAATGTTGGAAGGTTACGGTATTTCTGAAGGCACTATGACTATCTATTGAGACAATACTAGTGTCATTAACATTTCACGTAATCCCGTTCAACACTTTAGAACGAAGCATATTAGGATCCTTGAACATTTTATTCGTGACTTGGTTGAACAGAAAATCATTTCTCTAAGCTTCGTTTGTACCGATCAATAATTGGCTGATATCTTTACCAAACCTCTAGATGCCCTTAGGTTTGTATCCCTTAGGAAATAAATTGGGATTTGCTCAATTGATTGAGATCGAATGCGTCTATATAGTTTAGGATATTTCTCTTGTATATTTTTTTATACCTATGAACTATATTACTTTTGTATATATTTTACTCAAAATCTCCAAAATAAATTTTTTTTTCAAGGAAAATGGGAATGGTTAGAAAAGCTTTCACAAATTTTTGTCCATATGACTTTGTGTTCGATGTGTTCGGATCACTATCCTATTTCATGTCCACGTGGCTTTGATGAGTAGTCAAGCCGGACCTTATATTTCTTGTGCACATAAATGCTCTTTTATGATATGTATTTCTGTGACTACCTAACATATTTGCCTTTTTGCACACACTTTTCACGACATCTCGCGGATATCTTTTTCACAATGTTCTCATAAAGTGAGATTTGGTGTTGTCTTTTCAATCATTATCACATCTCTTATAATCAATCTAAATTGTGCATGATCATCCATTGTCCGGGTTGAAACAAAAAGTAATTATATTCATCCGGTTGGTTAATGGTTATAGCAGTGCAGTCGGGCTGCAAAAAATGAAAAGTTTTTGCGTAATAGCCTCCATTTGCATAATAGAATAGTGCCTGAAATTGAAGCATTGCTAATGATATATAATGCCAAGGCCAAAAGTATTTAACATGATTGATTCTTCAAAAAGAATAGTCTCAATCTATAGTTTCTAATGCGAGATATAAGTTGGAGATTAATGGGCATGCACATTTATTCGATTCATTGCTTTCTTATTGTGACATCATTGGCGAGATAATCATCTATCTTCTATGGGTGGTGATTTAGCATTTGAGTGTCCAATGGTATTTCTTTATTGACACAAGGCTGGTGTGAGTGCATATTGTGTTTATATATTGTTTGGCATTCCACACTTGTACGTTTTCTTGGGTCAAAACTCTCACTCGCATTTTTCACACCCCTACATTTTCTCTCCCACGGTTTGGATATGTCTTCACAAGATAGGACTATTAAAATCTTCATTTTGGCATCTTTCTGGCCTTCCAAATTTATTCTCTTATGCAAATTTTCAACTTATTTTATTTTTATTCATTTTTAAACGAATTGAATTTCGTCAGAAATCTCGTTCGAACAAGTTTTCGAATGAATTTTCTACATTCCTCTCTGGAACTTCGTTCGTATTATCGTTCGAACGAATAATTTGTTCGAACAAACATCTAACGATTTATCTAATTAACTACTCAATATGTTCCTGGAACATCGTTCGAACGACATAACTTGTTCGAACGACCTGGTTTTAATTCTTGCATTTCTCTTCCCAAAAAATCATGTCGCCTCAGGTTCTTTTCCTCTTTCCACCTACCCATGATTCCCTATTTCCCTATTTCCCAAAAATTCTCTCCCACTCCCTCTTCCACTAACCGTTTCCCATTAACCCCATTACCCATTTTCTTGCTCTCTCATACTCCATTTTCCTTACGACTTTCGTCCCATTTCCTCCATTAATCCTCGTCCTTCCATTAAACCTCCCTCATTTGACCTCTTCACCTCTTTTCTCTGTTAGAGCTCCGAGGTTGCATTTCTTCCTCTTCTCACTTCGAGGTATTATCTTCTTATATATATATATATATATATATATATATATATATGCTATTGGGTATGTTTTCAACACCAATATGTTTTCCCTGTATTACTCAATTTCATGTACATATATGTATATATATCTTTTTTGGGGTGTTGTATTATATTTCCTTTTTTTGTTTCCCCTATTTAAGTTGAATTCCATGAACATTATACTTTCTCTTAAATTCAAATTAATTTTAATTTCGTGGAATTTCTCTTAAATAATTTTTTTTTTTCGTTTCATCTCTAACGGAGGATTGGATTATTATTAGTTGGTGTGTTTGGCGGTTTGGTTAGAATTCTATTTGGGTAGGTTCTCGATAATCCCTATTTTAACATGGCCCCTTGTAACCGTCACCCTCGTCGCATTAGCGACTCTCCAGAGGAACGCTCATCTTCATCCTCATCTGATGAGGATCCTAGTGCCAATGCATCCATCCACGATCTTAAACTACGTTGGGGGACGCTCACCAACCACACACAATACCATACCCAAGGTTTTTCCACTAGGTCTATTGTCCGTGAAAAACTTGTCAATCTCACATCCCTCGCCGGCACCACTGTCCCCTCCTGGATTTCGGACTTAGGTTGGGACCCCTTGTTCTCCCTCACTAAAACTATTTTTCTTGATCTTATTCGGTAATTTTATTTTTGGATGGATATTCGGGAGGATCATATTTACATTCGAGTGAGAGGTCGAGAGATCATCGTCAGCCCTGACTCCATTGCTTGTGTCATCTCTTTACCCCGTGTCAATAAGCCATCCTAACCATGGGCTCCCGATGCTAGCCCTGACCCTACTCTAGTTATGCGCATCATGTGTAGGATTAACCCTCCCAACACTGTCACTATTTTTTGCAAACATTTTTATCCATATTTTATGGTCCTTAATTAGATCGTGTGTGCTTTTCTAATTGCCCGTGCTAACTCCACCGAAATCACTAAGGTGCACGTGGACCTAATGTTTTCTAATTGCATTTGAGCTGCCATAGATGTCCATCCCTTCCTTTTTCTTATCATTAGGACAGTTAGAATCCATCCCTCCAGTCCCGCTAGAGAAGCCCTACCCTTTGTCGCTATTATGTGACACCCCGCCTAATAAAATATCTGGCGATCACTCCAATATCAAATTAAAACAACATTCCCATATGGATCATTCTTAGCATCACTGTCGAAAATCCATTTAATTACCGATAACCTATTAGGCCGGTGTCAAAATTTTACTTAACTACTCTTTTTAATAACAACTATAATTAAAACATCTACACAAATTTTGCTAAAATGAAACTGAAATGAAATAAAATAATTGAACACTCAGTCAAAACATACAACCATATCGAATGATGCTAATAAATAAATGCAATTGGACCATTGGCTCGAATGTGTATGCAATACCTCATATCTAAATTACAAGGATAGAAGCGTCTATCGAGAATCATGCACGCATCCACAGCTGCTGCAGCTGACGTCTGACTCAAAGAAATTGTCATCCAGGCGTCCCTGTGTCTGGACACCTATATATATATATATATATATATATATATATATATATATATATATATATATATATGTATATATATATATATATAGAAAGAGAGGAAAAGTAGATAAACTTGTCAAAGCCCGAGTTTGAAAATATTTTGCAAGTTCATAAATGCCATATTATTTTTAAAAAGGTTTTATCTCATATTTAAGTTTGGTATCGCACTATCATGAGATACCCCTCACCTCTCCATTAATAGTGCACTCCTAACGCATCCCTCTAATCATCCTAGTCATGCTACCCTGCTAAACTAGTCTATCACTCAACCACTATCAATTCTAGATAGTTTAAGTAATGTACTAAGGGCTAAACTTCTCCTCAGCCTCAACACTAAGCCATGTTCGTGCGTGGGGTGTCTCGCAAAGAGAAATCCAAACAAGGAACCCCCCGATACACTACTATCCAGCAAGGTCGATCGCCGAGATTCGCCAGTTCCCTTAGTACAGAATATATATATACCACAAGAAATACTAATATAAGAGCGCTAAGGATTATACTTCTCCCCAGTCTCAACACAATGCCATATTCGTGCGTGGGGTGTCTCGCAAAGCAAAATGCAAACAAGGAACCCCCCGATACACTACTATGCGGCAAGGTCGATCGTCGGGATCCATTAGACCCTCGGTACTCGATTCATCCATATATTCATACTACAATATACATCCGTATCTATCTCTCGGAATGAGATTTCATTTAATTCTTTCCATTTACCTCAAAACTTTCCATTTCCCTTCCTATATCCAGGAAATGTATTTAAAAGCCAATTCAATATCATGAATTGCTTTAACAAAACATATAACTTTTCAAAGCCAATTTTATTATCATAAAAATTCTTTTCCGTTTAAAAATATCACATTTCCCTTTTTATATTTAGGAAATGTATTAAAATCCATTTTTAGTATCATAAAAATGCATTTACCACAACATATGCTTCCACATCCCTTCTTCCATCCGGGAGTGTTACCGAAGCCAAAACCTTTATCCCATTTCCCTTCTTCCATCCAGGAAATGTAAATTAAAGCCAATTTATTATCATAAATTTCTTTAACATATATATGACGCGTTCTAAGACCGCCCGTATGGCGCGCCCTTAAATGACCATCATCTTCCAGTGCCTATCAATTCGACACCTGGGCAACTATACGAAACACATCGGGAAGCAGCCATATTCCTGCGGGGTAGTCATAATCACACCCCAAGTTACCTAACCATCGCAGAAAACATAACATAACATAACATAAACGCTCATATGGCCTAGAGGACTATATCCACCCTGCATTCATTAGTCAGGGGGATTCACCTCAACGCACGAACTTCCCTTATGATGTCATTTGGAGAGGGTGTTGACTATAAATCATTGATTTTGAAAATCATTTCTTTTTTCATTTTGAAAATATTCATATTTTATTTTGAAAATCGTTTATCTCAATTCATATATATATATATATATATATATATATATATATATATATATATATATATATACTTTTACCACATATTATACATACATATCCTATATTCCTCCTCGAATATACATAAATGGCCATTTTGCCAAATTATATCTAGCGATGACCGATAATCCCAAAGATTCCTTCAAGGAAAATTAATCATGCATTCATATACGCATGATACTAGACCCAAAGTATTTTCTTACTTTAATAAGTAATATCTACCTTAATCCCATATAAGGATTTATTTGATATCTCCAATTATACCATTTCTCTCCTAACGAATATATATCTATATTCTCCAAATTTATCCTAATCGTCTCCTAGGATGCACTCAACGGTAATCGATATAATCATGCTTTCTATACGCATGATTATATAGGCCCAAATCCCACAAAATATCTTAGGGATTTATCTCTCCTGAACAACCTTAAATTTAGTGGGTCATGGATTTCATTTAAAAAAAACCCAATGATTACATCCTGTCCATATAATCCATTAAAAGTCCCCAATATAATTTAGGAACCCTAAACCTTCAAATTCTACGATTATTCTTTTTTCCTCAAAAATATAGTTTAAGGGTTATTCATTTAAACCCTCACTTAAGCTTCCTAAATTCCTTTAATTAAATGATCGTATAGTCCTAAAAGGTCCCTTATGTTATCACAGAATTAACCCCAAAGAAAGATGAAATGGAATCTACCCCATCCAAATCACCCTAGAAAAATTGCCAACTTTTAGCAGATGCCGATCGATCGACCCATCGCTGTCGATCGATCGATGGCTTCGATCGATCAAACCCCCATCATCGATCGATCGATCATCACGGGCAGCTTCTTCTCCGAGAAGCTGTTTCAGCCATAGAATCTTTCCCCAAGCTTCCATCTCCTCACCCATCAGCCTACAACTCCAACCAACAACAAATACATTTATAATACAGGTTCTAAACATCCTAGAACCCGAAATCATCCGATAATTTAGGTTAAAACCTATTTTTCTCCAATTATTCAATTTTAGGGGTTTATTCATTTTATCTCCCAAAAACCCTTTTTATCCATGAAATCCCAACACAAAATCTTTAGGGTATGTTTATACCAAACTAAGTTATGGATATTTATGAAAAAATTAAATAAAGCAAGTAAAAACTTGCCTCGTGGATAAAATTCGATGTCCTGGAGTCGTATCCGACGGAGTTCTGCCTGAGACCTCTTTTTTTCCTCCTCTATCTTCTTCCACTCTCTCTTCTCTCTCTTTTCTCTTCTATCTTTCTATTTTTCTCCTTCTCCCCCTCTTGATAAAGAAGAAAAATGGTTTGACCCTTTAAAACCCAAAAATGACTCGTTTACTCAATTACGAGCCCATTTTACTCTTAAATTCTCCGAAACTCAATTTCGACAATCGGACACTCTTTTTCGACTATTTCGGACATTCTGAGACTCATGGCGCAGTCAAAATTTCCATCCGAGGTACTTGATCACAAATCACTATTCTAACCCATTAAAATTTAAATGCGGGGTTTCCAATCAATTCTTACCTCTTTTGTCGCTTTACTCCATGGCGATATATAATTAAAATATTTTGACCTATTTAGTCCCAAAAATAATTACAACACTTATCGAAAATCATTAAATCCTCGAAAATCCCAAAAATGACTATTTCGAGAAATTCTCCAAATTGCCAATTTATACTTAATTATGGAATTTAGTTGTCTCCAAAAAGGATGGGTTGTTACATACTACCCCCTTTACAACGGAATTTCGTCCTCGAAATTCGGATACGACCCAGACCACCAAACTAGGATCACTCCAAATCCTAATACATCAAAGAGAAACGACACTAACCAAGTGGATCCCGACCATATACCATACGACTACCACGATCGTAAAGTGACTCCAATAGCGCCACATCGCACTAAACATTTCTAGTTCCTAACGGCATAAACTCCAAATTTACATACTACCCCCCTTCTATTTCAGGAGGCATATAAACCAACTTACTAAGGTTCCCACACACCTTTCTAGCCTGTGCACATCTGCACATCTATCGTGAACGTCTGACACGTAACACTCCGTCCCAATAAGGGTCTCCTTTCCTCGATGTAATACTCATATACGGGTCCTCTCAACCTGCGAAATTCATTCTCCTAACCTCGGTGCCACTAATTCCACTAAACTTACATCCTAATAATACTAAAGTCTATGCGATCTCCTGCCTACGCGAAACTAGTCTAATTCTAAATATATTCCTAGTGCCCAAGGCCTCTCTCAACTTCCGAAATTTGCTCGGTTTCGTGCGTGGGACGTCTCGCCGAAGTGAAATCCAAACAATGAACCCTCCCGTTACACTACTCCCTCACGTAGTCGGTCATCGAGTTATAGATACCTAAGGCACATCAACGGGACGTCCTAAATCATACTACGGTAACCTACGAACGTATTTCTACTATTCTATCCTTCCGCCCATACGAAAGGAGACCTAACTAATCGAAGTGCTCAAACTCTATGAAGCACTACGAACATCATACCCAAAACATATCTCCACAAAATTTTTCTTTTCATCAAGGCCTGACTATTATCCTCAAATCAATTCCTCTAAGTCCAACCTCACCCACCCAGTGTGGCGAGAGGACCAATTTAGGGTTATTCCATAGCATAATATTTCGATAAACATACCATCATCACATGGCTCATAGTCTATAGTGGTTCATTCACAATATAAGACTTGTCCAAAAAACCAACATCCTTGCATCCTATAATAGCTCTCCACTCCCGACGCCATTAAGAGTCATGTGTGGAGCGTCTCGCAAAGAGAAATCCAAACGAGGAACCCCTCCACACAATGACACTTGACTTCGTCGAACATGGAGTTCCATTATTTCAAACATGAAACTGGGATAACCCTATCCCAAATTCTAACAAAGAGGTGATTTGAACTCCTATCTCTAACTAAGAGTCACACCACCCAACGCTCGCACTAATTTCAAGTCCTTGCTCCATCAATAATAAGCATTATCTTACAGCTCAACAATAATTATGCAGCCTTAAATTATATCGATAAGGTTACCATATAATCAAATCACGATAAGGAAACATCTTCTCATCGAAGTTCCATTCACCCATAACAATAAAGGCGAACTCAACCTATATCCAGGTGAGACACCGCAACAACAGCCCGTTCCATCCTGGAACTGTGAACACGATAGACTTGCCATCATTAGCCTGCTATCGCTCCGAAAATACCATAATGTATTATACTCACAATATTACCATACTCGTATAAACATATAGAACGAGCATTACTAACCAGATATATGTATATATATTCAATATATCGACACTGGCCTTTATGGCGAATGAAGGAAAATAAAACTCCGCTATTATGAACAACACATAGGCATACATAATATAATGTTATCGATACCACCACAAAGCTCAAATTACACACACGAGTCTAGGGCTAATGAAACACCGCGCCTTTATCAAGCCACTCCATATATACCTCCTTCATTGAGGTAAAACTCATAATAACCACTTTACCCTGCTCCGTACAATCATCTTACTAGTCCTCATAACTTCTCCGTTAGAAGGAAATTCCACCACAAGCTTCAACCTTATAGGTCCCACTAATCACCACGTCCTTCCGCCATCCAAATCCCGCACAAGATTCTCGAAAAAGCGCACAAAAGATTCACATAATCTTATACTATGGCAGGAGAACGAAATCTCACAAGAGAAATCAACAATCCTAATCCCGAGGCTCTATAACAAATCGAGAGAAACGCTAAAAGCGCAGTACGTCTGCACAGATTCCTACGGACACTAGAACCTGATGCTCTAATACCATCTGTGACACCCCGCCTAATAAAATACCGGGCGATCACTCCTGTATCAAATTAAAACAAGAGTCCCATATGGATCATTCTTAGCATCACTGTCAAAAATCCATTTAATTACTAACAACCTATTAGGCCTGTGTTAAAATTTCACATAACTACTCTTTTTAACAACAACTATAATTAAAAAATCTACCCAAATTTTGTGAAAATGAAAATGAAACTGAAATGAAATAAAAAAACTGAACACTCGGAAAAAAATATACAACCATATCGAATGATGCTAATAAATAAATGCAATTTGACCATTGGCCCGAATGTGTATCTAGTGCCTCCTATCTATATTGCAAGGATAGAAGCGTCTATTGAGAATCCTGCATGCATCCACAACTGTTGCAGCTGACGTCTGACTCGAATGAATTGTCATCCAGGCGTCCCTGTGTCTGGACACCTATATAATATAGTATATATATATATATATCAAGAGAGGAAAAGTAGATAAACGGGTCAGAGCCCGAGTTTGAAATTTTTTTGCAAGTGCATAAATGCCTTATTATTTTGAAAAAGGTTTTATCTCATATTTAAGTTTGGTATCGCACTCTCATGAGATACCCCTCACCTCTCCACTAACAGTGCACTCCTAACAAATCCCTCTAACATCGTAGTCAAGCTACCCTGCTAAACTAGTCTCTCACCCAACCACTATCACTCCTAGATATTTCAAGTAATGTACTAAGGTCTAAACTTCTCCCCAGCCTCAACACTAAGCCATGTTCATGCGTGGGGTGTCTTGCAAAGATAAATCCAAATAAGGAACCCCCCCGATACACTACTATGCGGCAAGGTCGATCGTCGAGATCTTCCAGTCCCTCAGTACACAATATATATATATATATATATATATATATATATATATATATATACCATTAGAAATACTAATGTTAGAGCACTAAGGATTATACTTCTCCCCAGTCTCAACACAATTCCAAATTCGTGCGTGGGGCGTCTCGCAAAGCGAAATCCAAACAAGGAACCCCCCCCCCCCCCGATCCACTACTATGCGGAAAGGTCGATCGTCGGGATCCATTAGACCCTCAGTACTCGATTAATCCATATATTCATACTACAATATACATCCGGATCTATCTCCCGGAATGAGAATTCATTTAATTCATTTCCATTTATCTCAAAACTTTCCATTTCCCTTCCTATATCCAAGAAATGTATTTGAAAGCCAATTCAATATCATGAATTACTTTAACAAAACATATAACTTTTCAAAGCCAGTTTTATTATCATAAAAATGATTTTCCGTTTCAAAATATCCCATTGCCCTTTTTGTATTCAGGAAATGGATTAAAAGCCATTTTTATTATCATAAAAATGCTTTTACCATAACATATGCATCCACATCCCTTCTTCCATCCGGGAGTGTTACCGAAGGCAAAACCTTTATCCCGTTTCCCTTCTTCCATCCAGGAAATGTAAATTAAAGCCAATTTATTATCATAAATTTCTTTAACATATATATAACACGTTCTAAGACCGCCCGTATGGCGCGCACCTAAATGACCATCACCTTCCAGTGCCTATCAATTACGACACCTGGGCAACTATACGCAACACGTCGAGAAGCAGCCATATGCCTGCGGGCTAGTCATAACCACACCCCAAGTTACCTAACCATCGCAGAAAACATAACATAACTTAAACGCTCATATGGCCTAGAGGACTATATCCACCCTGCATTCATTAGTCAGGGGGCTTCACCTCAACGCACGAACTTCCCTAAATGACCACCCTGCATTCCTATATATATATATATATATATATATATATATATATGTACTTTAACCACATAGTATACATACATATCCTATATTCATCCTCGAAGATACATAAAGGGCAATTTTGCCAAATTATATCTAGCGATGACCGATAATCCCAAAGATTCCTTCAAGGAATTATAATCATGCATTGATATACGCATGATATTTTCTTACTTTAATAAGTAATATCTACCTTAATCCCATATAAGGATTTACTAGATATCTCCAATTATACCATTTCTCCCCTAACGAATATATATATCTATATTCTCCAAATTTATCCTAATCATCTCCTAGGATGCACGCAACGGTAATCGATATAATCACGCTTTATATACGCATGATTATATAGGCCCAAAGCCCATAAAATATCTTAGGGATTTATCTCTCTCTGAACAACCTTAAATTTAGTGGGTCGTGGATTTCATTTCCAAAAAACCTAAGGACTACATCTTGTCCATATAATCCCTTAAAACTCCCCAACATAATTTAGGAACCCTAAACCATCAAATTCTACGATTATTCTATTTTCCTCGAAAATATAGTTTAAGGGTTATTCATTTAAACCCTCACTTAAGCTTCCTAAATTCCTTTAATTAAAGGACCGTATAGTCCTAAAAGGTCCCTTATGTTATCACATAATTAACCCCAAAGAAGGATGAAATGGAAACTACCTTATCCAAATCACCCTAGATAAATTGCCAACTTTCAGCAGGGGTCGATCGATCGACCCATGGTTGTCCATCGATCGATGGCTTCGATCGATCGAACCCCCATGATTGATCGATCGATCATGATGGGAAGCTTCTTCTCCGAGAAGCTGTTTGAGCCATGGAAGCTTTCCCCAAGCTTCCATCTCCTCACCCATCGTCCTACAACTCCAAACAATAACAAATACACTTATAATACAGTATCTAAACATCCTAGAACCCAAAATCATCCGGTGATTTAGGTTAAAACCTAAGTTTCTCCAATTATTCAATTTTAGGGGTTTATTCGTTTTATCTCCCAAAAACCGAATTTATCCACGAAATCCCAACCCAAAATCTTGAGGGCTTGTTTATACCAAACTACGCTATGAGGTATTTATGCAGAAAATTAATAAAGCAAGTAACCACTTGCCTCGTGGATAAAATCCGACGTCCTCGAGTCGTGTCCGATGGAGTTCTGCCCGAGACCTCTTTTCTCCTCCTCTATCTTCTTGGTCTCTCTCTTCTCTCTCTTTTCTCTTCTTTCTTTCTTTTTTTCTCCTTCTCCCCCTCTTGATAAAGAAGAAAAAGGGTTTAACCCTTAAAAACCCAAAAATGACTCGTTTACTCAATTACGAGCCCATTTAACTCTAAAATTCCCCAAAACTCAATTTCGACAATCGGACACTCTTTTCCGTCTATCTCGGACATTCCGAGACTCATGGCTCAGTTGAAATTTCCATCTGAGTACTTGACCGCAAATCACTATTCTAACCCATTAAAATTTAAATGCGGGTCTTCCAATCAAATCTTATCTCTTTTGTCGCTTTACTCCATGGCGACATATAATTATAATATTTTGACCTATTTTGTCCCAAAAATAATTACAACACTTATCGAAAATCATTAAATCCAAAAAATCCAAAAAATCACTATTTCGAGAAATTCTCCAAATTGCTAATTTATACTTAATTATGGAATTTAGTTGTCTCCAAAAAGGACGGGATGTTACATATTATTACCCGGTTTTGTTTTATCGTTGGCTGCCCCTATCGTCCTACCGATGTCCTGGTGACCCGCTACCAAAGCATTGACATGTCTTCGGTAGGTAGGTCTCGTGGTCATTTACCCCCCGATACTCCCCAACTCACTCCATCTCCCTCTACCTCTTCTCAATCTTCCACTTCCTCCACCCCTGCCCCTAGTCGACCAGCACCCTCTCGTGCTACCCATAGACCATCTTATGCTCTCGCAACCATTGAGTTAGAGGCTATTATGTTTATGCGTTCCTAGGTAGAGTAGATTCAAGAAGATCAGCATCAAGACAGGGCGATGTTACAGGAGCTTTTAGTTTCGATGCAGCAGGATAGGGAGGAACAGGCTCACCATGAGGAGACTTAAGCACGCAGAGATGAAGCACAGACGCATGGAGATTCTCTACTTTTGGAGCACCTTGAGGCCATTCGTCGCATGGAGATGTGACGTGGTGTAGGCTCATCCGATGTCGGGTCCCTTCCTGATGATTCTCCTCGTAATGCCCCTGCTCATTGATTTACATTTGTTTTAGTCTACTTATTCTTTATAATTGTGAGAATGAGTGTAACATCTATTTTACATTTTATCTGTTGTACGGTTTTATTTAGTTTGGATGCATTTTCTTACGCAATGTATGCATATTTGGATATTTGGTCTTTTCCCTTAATGTTTAATGAATTATCTCATCTTCCTTCATTTTGTGCACATATGTTTCTTGGATTTATTACCTACTGTTATATTGATATCCTTCTAAACATGAAAGCTATCTTTATCCCTTGGTCTTTTTCGGACAAAAAGGTGGAGAAACATTGATGGGGGAGTTCATAATTTAGGGGGAGTTAATTTATTACTTGTCAACATATGCATAATCTAGGGGGAGTTAATAAGTTATTCTAAACATATGCTTTATTCTCTCATAACTCGGTTTTATACTCTATACTTCCCCATCCATTTATGAATTTGTAGTTTCATGTGTGTAGGATACATCACCTACTCTTCTTCAGAACCGTCAATCTCGTTACTTAGTATGTCTTTTTATTTGGGTTTTTGGGACGGGCTTTAGAATCAGGTTGACGGCTGGTTTAGTAAATTCAGTCTTTTTGTTTATTTTTTATTATTTTGTTTTGCTTCGGAATAGCCAAAGGGA
This sequence comes from Sambucus nigra, assembly GCA_949130495.1. Classification (NCBI taxonomy): domain Eukaryota; kingdom Viridiplantae; phylum Streptophyta; class Magnoliopsida; order Dipsacales; family Adoxaceae; genus Sambucus; species Sambucus nigra. The sequence continues at coordinate 7,101,132 of OX422208.1, read as the reverse complement.
GAGATTTGTAAGGACGAATTTCCAATCTAGTCATTTGTAGCATTGGCTACATTCAGTTGGATAAAACACTTTGGGGTCATTCCTTATCAAGCATCATACAACAATAGAGAATCAAGCATTGCATCCAAAGTTCACGTGACATCAATTTTCACTTCATGTTCATTCTTATAAAAAGGTATATGACCAAAAACAATTTTATGTGTTGGAGTAGTTTTCATAACGAGAAATTTTCATATAGAGTAATGTTTGTAAATATTTAATTTTCATAAAGAACCATTTTTAAAATTAATTTTAACATTTTTTATGAAAACCAGAAATCTCGTTCGAAGTTTTCTCCAGGTCGATCGAACGACCTTGATCTAACGACATTCCCTAGGCCTCACCGAAAACTCGTTAGAAATGTCGTTCGAACAACCTCGTTCGAATGAGATTTCTAACCACCCATCTAATTCTACACTGAAATATCGTTGGATAACTCGTTCGAACCAAAGGTCATTCGAACGACCTCGTTCGAAGGAGATCTGCCAGATTTGAAACTTTTTTAACTTATTTTCCAACAGTTATTTCAAAAAACTACTATTGTGCACTACTTTTACAGTTTCAATATATGGACGAAAATTAGTTATTTTTCAAGCAGGAAGTTTTACATACTCTTGAGAGCAATATAACACAACTTCCCTTTTGGTAAAAATTAATCTCCCACACTATTTTAACTTTTGAATCAAAACTCCATGCAATCTACTTGACATTCAACAAGCACGTTTGCGGTGGATCTCTGCATTAAAGCTTATTGGAGATGGTAGCTTGGGCTTCGGTGGATACCGCGACACCAGTAGTGTCGAGCAACGCGTTCGAGCTTCACGGTCTATAAATTCGAAGGTAGAGAATGGCATCAGCATGTCTTGAGTGAGTCAAAGTCTGAAAGTATTTTGAGTCCCTTGTAAATCCTATTTGTAGTGGATTTTGTCTAGGTCCAATTGTCCGCGATTTTTCCCATTTGGTTTTTTCTCATACATTGGCGCATTGTGGTTGTGATTTTCGCACTTTAATTTATTAAATCACATAGATGCATGCATAGGATAAAATGGATAAAATTGAATAATTTTATTTCACTTAATCAAGTTATCAATCCTACCTCTTTAACGGTTAATTATTCATGCTAACTTTTAAATTTGCAAATGCAATTAAAATTGGTATATATCTCTACTTGGAAAATTTTTAATTGCTTTGTTTGTGTGTATTCTATGAAATAACCTAAGTACATATAATCTTACTACTTCAACACGGAAGTTAAACGGACTCATAACCTACGAGACCTAAGACCATGCTCTGATACCATCTGTCACACCCGCTAAATTATGGCATCTGCCGCAACCAAAACTAAGTCGGGAGCGAGTATATAAATACCATTATTAGCATGGTACAGATATGAGACATATAAAATTAATCCATAATATAAATGATAATTAATTCCAAAAGATAAAACAAAGTGATAAAAGATCCATACATATGTTAAACTTCGAATAAATCCAATTTCCAATAATGATTTAAATAAAAATATGAATAATAGAGATCTGAATGATCCAACTGAAAACCTCCAACAACTTTGGAACTGATTGGCCCAATCACAACCTTAAACTGAGTCTCAATACAAGTGTGAAAGAATAGAAAACTAAATTAAATCAATACACATATGGTAGAGTAACTCCAACTCGACCTCCAAGTAATTCTTCAAATAATTCTATGCAACTTCTCCAAATACTATTTCCTGAAAAGTTAATCAACGTACGAGGTCAGAGCCCCAATCATGAATACACACTACTCCCCTCATATAAGATCCTTGAATCCAGACAGTAGCATTATACGCAATAAATATCACAATAGAATATTTTAAATTAAATGCAATAAATCAAAATCAATAACTACCCGCAAAACTCCCCATTTAAAAGGCATAGAAATATGATTTTAAATTCTTAAATCCCATGATGTAAATTTAACTAAATTAACCAACTTTTATTATTGTTGTCACTTTTTAATACGACGGTCCTCCCATCTCCGGTGGTAATCCATCAAAGTTTCACACTTCCCCTTATCAATAGCTAGCCGAATCCGTTTAAACTGTCGATCCCCGACAATATGACAAGGTTTAAACACACGACACGACATAAATGGCCCATGGTGACCAATTTGAACTGTTGGTCACTGACACAATATGTTGCCACCAATTTTAATATCAATTTTTGTCTTAGGCATTAATGCTCCATTTATCCATTTCTCAATTTGTAGATTACCCCACCCTTTTAATCGATGTGAGATCCTCGAAATATCCATTAGTCTCATACCTACAGGTCCCGAAGTTCTCAATATATCATACCCTATGTATAGGATGAATTTTTAATATAGACCATAACCTAGTTTCATGGCTAGGCTATTGTAACAATAATAAAGTGAAAAACATCTGCCCACCACCAACATAATCAAGTCATAATAATCTACCCTCACTAGTCCCCTAACTAGAAAGCATAAATCAACAAAAGGTCGACCGACTAGTCCCATACCTAGAAGGCATCCTAAAATACAGGGAGACCAAAATACCTAACAACCCATCGTCACAAATGTAATTAATGAAACCAGCAAGTCACAAAAAAACACAATTAATCAATGTACCAAACCATGCATGATTGACCAATTCCATTAAATCTTATTTTCAACAAATTTGATCTTAATTAATAATTTTAATAAAAACTCTAAATTTCATCATTAGTATAACAAAATCCCAAATTGCATTATGTCAATGTAACTTACATGAGTTATATGCCCCCAGTTTATTTAATTCAAAACTAGGGTTTTTATACATGCAACTTACACAAAAAAAATCCAAAATCCACTCATGAATCATACGTACCCAAGGGTTATGAATTTTAATCATATTAAGAGATTTCATAAAAATAACCCCAAATTTATATGTCCCCTTTCTCTAATTAGATTGCTAATTGGTTTTAAGAAAAACATGAGATTAAGGATTGGGCAACACTTAAAACACATACTACTGAAGGAAAAGAATAGAGTATTAATGCCTGTGATTAACTTGAATCAAAATTTGAATAGAAGGTTGAACTCCTCTTGAGAAGACACCAATTGAGTCTTCAAAACTTGTGAAAAGTAGGGGCTAGGGGTTGAAGATGAGAGAAATCACTATCTCTATCATAAACCATTCTTAGAAACATGAGTAATTTCATTTTCCTTTCCCTTTTTAACCTATGAAAATATCTCATGTATCTTAATCCCCTTTCCTAAACTCATATATATAGTTAATTAAGTGGGTTGGGCCTAGCTTGGGTTTCTCGAGAGTTTGGGCTTCCTTTTTAGCAGATGGACTATATTAGGGATCCACGGGTTATAATTAAACTGGCTCCACTTGAAATGTAAAAATTCCATATTACACTCTCTTCATATTTTCTTCTCTGTTAGTTTTACTTAATCAAACTAAATAATTATAATTACAATGCAATTTAATTATCTCAAAACTACTCTATTAAAAAGTCATTATTTGTATAGTTGGATAGTAGATAATGTGATTCCCCTAGTAGAGCATACAATACCCTCTTGGTGAAATTCAATTCCCCGCTAATCGATTTTAACCAACATCTAATTTATACATTGATTAGAAAATTAAGTGATTCGATACTCTACACAATCATATAAATCACCAATTGGGTTTACTAGTAATAAAAGTATACAAGTTTATCATTTGGGTATCACAATCCATTATATCCCCGGAACGTTAATTCCGCCAGAGTATGACCTCAAACATATGCACATAATTATTTCCCAACTGCTGAAGATTTTAAATAATAAATTGAATCGCACCCATTACAATTGCATCAATCATAATATGAATACTCCAATACTTTTAATCATATGTATTAAGAATATATTCACCATTTTTTAACTTTATCTGATTGTAGATGTCAAATCTAGTGAATACCAAGACTTGAATCTCACATGTGATTGTAATACCCCGTATTTTTATGGCTTTCATTAAAGGGATTTTATTAAATTAAATTGGGATGACATTTATTTAATATTAATCCAAATTTTAAAATAAATTTTTACTAGTCTCATGAGAGTTAGTAATTATTTGCTGGAAATTACTTATTGAGTAAAGTAATACATATAATTGGATTTAATAAAATTGTCGCGAGCGAATAACACGACAATTATAGAATATAAGTTGGGACGCGCTAGTGTTGTGTCGAGACTAAATTAATGCAATATAAAGTAATTAAATTATAAGTCTCCCGTATGGTCATTTCGAATGCGCCAAACTGTTTGAAAGGGTCGAGATAGTCAGAAAAGTGTACCTAGGGGTTTAGTTTGTGTCTCGGGACGTTTTTAGGTCTAAACGGTAACCCGCTCCATTATTAGACTTAATTATGGACGAAAATTGAAGGGTTATATCTGATGGGAGTAAGAGTCCTCGAGGTTTGGAAATAGTAGAGTTGCAGATAGGCTAAGGAAAGGAGAAGAGAGCAGACTCCAAAGGAGAGAACCACCCTACCTACACCACCTTCTCTGAATTTCACCACCAATGCATAAATCATGGAACGAGGGACGCAAACATACCCATCAACACCAGCGAATCAGACCTTCATTCCAGAGGCAAGTATCTATCTTTCTATAATATTCGTTGATATTACAGCCATGATAGTGTAGGAGGACAATATTTATGTTTCAATAAAAGATAATTGATGTTTGGGACAAATTGTTGAAAATTGCCGATTAGAAAGAATGTTAGGATGATTCCTTGTTGAATTTACATTGGTGAAAATGAAATTGATATCCAGAAGAAATAGGAACCTGTTATTCAATGAATTTCTTATGAAATTAAAAAAACTAGGGTTAGAGATATATTTTGAATTTAATTCAGTTGATGATGATTATTGATGAATTAAGAGTAAATTTACGATAGAGATTGTCTATTTCTGTTTATATAATGTTCCTTATGGTTGGTTAGGAGATTGGGACTTGCTAATGGAGATTTGGTTAAGATTTATAGAAGAAACCCATATGTATGAATTTGTAGAATCTGGTCAAGAACTACTCGATCAATCGATCGACTCAAGAATGTCGATTGATCGACTGTTCGGTCGATTGACCCCTTTTCATCGATCAATCGAACCCTTCTGGAAATTGTATAATTTATCCTTTTTCAATTAATTCGATTAAAATGCATAGGAGCCCTTAGATGTAATTTAAAGATCATAATGGGGCATGGGGAGGACTAGTAAGGTCTAAGTGAGTTTCGAAAAATGTATATTTATACGAGATGTAACCATGGGATAATGGAGGAATAAAATTAGATAGAAATCGTGCATACGTTAAGTGAGGTATTGGGAGACTCAAGAAAGACTTAGATCAGTACATTAGTGAGGGTACACCTACTGCATTTTCATCTAGTAAAATGAAACACTTCTAGGGATGAGAAGTACGTATTAAATGGAAACAATTGAGAATAAAAAGAAATGGGTTAATTATACGTAAGACTTGGGTGATTTGTGCCACGTATGGATGGAATATTATTATAGGTCGTGGGCGTACCTAAAATAATAGTGGGAAAATATATATATATATATATTAGGATATGCCCGTGTCTGAAGGCAAGCTGATAATTGCAAAATGGCAAAAAAATTCAAAGTACGTAATAAAAAAACAACGAAAGTTTCGAAAGTACGTACTCGCAAAACGATAAAAACATCGTTCCCCAACAAAACATAGAAACAATAAAGAGTAAAATGAAACTTAGTAAAAATAAAATATAAGAGATCCAATTATTAATATTTGATGTATTTAAGTGTGGAGAGTCAAATAGAAAAAAGAGATTAACATTGAGCCATTAGCCCCAAAATCTTGAAAACGACTCGCAATCCCTAAAAAACATGTAACACATTAACACAAAAATTCACATCTTGAACAACAAATAATAAGATAATAATTGGAATCCGTTGATGCCTATAATTTGTCATATGTTAATACCTTACATTACATTACTGCTATCTTCATTTGAAATATTTGGGAGTTTTGAATTTTCCATCTACATAATACCGAGCAACCCTTCACCTCATAGTAAGAAGCACCAATTGGGAAAACAACACTTCATAAATTTCCAGCGCCTTTTTATTCAAGCATACATTTACTTCATCTCGTGATTACTACTATGCGACTTAATAGTGGAAAAGCAACCATAGACCCTAAAACCTGTGGTGGATAATGAAGAAAACATCAAACACCCACATTCCACGTTACTATGTCAATAAATATAAAACAAATCTAAGAAAACAATTATGTGGTCAATCTCCATAAAGCTTAAAAAATTATGTAATATTATTTATTTTTTTAAATGGAAATTTATAAATAATATTGCTATTTATTTTAAAAATGGGCGTTATTTTTATCCCCCCAAAATTTAACCTTAGTTATATTGAACCAAAAAATTGGGCCTCATTTTCTAATAAAAACTCAGTGAATTAATCGTGTCTTCAGGGGTCATATTTTTCACCAAACATTAATACAATGAAAAGATTAATTTATAATTTTATTTGTGTTAAATAATGCTTTTTTGATGTGGTGTGAAATGTAAGTGGAAATAGTATTTCTGAAATTTAAAAAAAGATATTTTTTTACTAATCTAGCTTGTGATTCACCTTGTGGAGAAACATAAGAAAATGCTGGAAAAAAGAAGTGGCGGTCGAAGACCGATCACAAACCATGGAAAAACCCACCACATAAAAAAAAGTCCACAATATAAAGGAAACATAAATGAAAAAAAATTAAAATATATAAAAAATAACATACCAAGATTTGTACAAGGTTTAGACAGTTCGGTTAAAACAACATTTACGTAAAATATGCTAGCTCATTTCTAAAAAAATCATCAAAAACTAAATATCCTATAAATATTCAAATGAGTTAAAATGTGTCACCAACAAAACGCATGATACTCGTTTAATTTATGTAGGATCAACAAGAAGGATCAGTAGGTGTATACACATGGTAGCTAAAAATACTTACCACCATCAGTATAATCATAATAAAGATTGGTAAGATATGCTTGGAGAAGGTTACACCAAAGGCTTCAAACGGACATGACTCATTCTAGTTGCCATTGATTACTTCACCAAATGGGTCAAAGCTGAGTCATACACAGTGTTGAACGCCAATAAAGTGGCAAAATTCCTCAACAAAAATAACATCTGCAGATATGGGGTCCCGTACGAGATAGTGTCAGATAACGAGTTGCATTTCGAAGGAGAAGTCACAGAAGTAGTCAACGAGTATGGGATTCAAATACACAAATCTTCTCCCTACAGAGCTCAGACCAATGGTGAAGTTGAAGACGCTAACAAGAACCTCAAAGATATCATCAGCAAGATTGGGACGAACAGATCCCGTACGCCCTCTGGGGCGATCAAACCTCAATACGAACCTCTACTGGGGCAACCCCTTACTCTCTGGTCTACGACATGGAAGAATTCCTACCTATGGAGCTGTAAATACCCTCGATATGCGTGATGCTCGAAATCAAAGTTAGCGAAGAAGACTGGTCACAAAGTCGTCTCGAAGAGTTGACCCTCCTAGATGATAGAAGATTGAAAGCTTTTTACCACATACAGGGGTACCATCGCCGAATAGGGCGATCATTCAACAAAAGAGTCAAGGACCGCGGTGTCCGATAGGGGGATTTAGCCCTCAAAGAGATAATAGAACCCATGTGGGACCCTAGAGGGAAATTCAAGCCCAATTGGAGCGGCCCCTACAATGTGAAGAAGATCTTATCCGGTGGTTTCGCAATGCTCACTGACCTAGATGGGGAATAGATGGCTCGTCCAGTGAACCTAGACTGTCTCAAGAAATTGTACCCCTAGTCCAAAATCTCAGCGCGCTACGACTCTTCTCATCCCCCTTCTATTAAAAAAAATCTGCATTTCCCTCTACCCAGAACTATGTGGGCCTAATCCTATGCAAAAACTATATTCAAACAGATAAAAAAAAAACTTTTCAAAAACCCAAAGGTACGTAGGCATCTCATACACTTCTCATGAGTGCAGCACTTTCTTTTTCACAAAATACTATTCTTTTCTTACCTCCGAGAACGGCGGTTCATTCTAAAAATACTTGAACAGAAGGATTATGTATGCCTTAGTGATCAGTATAGATAATTCAAAATACAAAATTCATCAAAAGGCACGTCTGGATGATCAGAAACTTATTTATTTCATTATTATGAAATTACAGTACGGATTACATAAAAAAAGGAATCAATAACTCCCTTCCCCCTACCGCCATAAAAAGAGAAGTAAAATCCCCACATCTATTCCCTATTACACAAATAAACTCTCCAAGAGTCCTACCCACAACTACCAGAGGAGTCTGCACCCTCATCATCTACATACTAGGGTCCCTAAATTTTCCCTGCCTGAATAGAGTGCCGTAAACACTCAATGGACCGATGAGCCCGAACCATCTTCGAAAAGAACTTAACACCCCCTTCCACGGTGTTAGATAAAACAAACCATCTTTGTCCAGTCTCCACTGCCAACATCTTGTTGACTACTTTCCTCCACAACCACTTCATATAATCTTTGGGGACATGCCAAAATTTCCCAATAGACTGGGAAGGACGGGTCGACGGATGCTGATTTTCCAACAGAGATCCAAGCAACAGACGCAGGCGCTCAGTCAAATCTTCTACCAGAAAGAAATTCGAGGTCCGAGGTGGAACGACCTATGCCCAGCCAAATTGGTGCAGAAGCCATGAAGGGAAGTAAAAAGAGGTTTGTCGAAGACCAACCATCCACACATATGAATACTCTCCTAGCTCCAGAACAGGCTACAACTGCCCCCACCAAGGCACTGACCAATACAGACCACGAGCCCCATGCTCCACAAGCCAATGCTCCCAACTCTCAACATACAGCTCGACGCTGATGAAGTAACGCGAAAGGAAGTTGGGTACAACCGACAAGGGATATTCTGGAGGAGTCGCCAAAAGGAATCTTTCAGACAACCACATGAACAACATCACAGGGCTACACTTCAAAAAGATAAAATGACCTTCTATCTAGGCATCCAAGCCATTCAGTGTCTCCGTCAGTATCACCGTTGTAACATTGTGATGATATGACATCCATGAAGTAATGGCTGCAAGTTGCGGGTCCACCTGCAATTCTCCAGTCACCAGCAATAATTTTGAATCTAGACCCAGAACAACGGCTCCATCATAGCCAGCATCACCTACTTCCCGTAAATGCACGGACTACAGCACCGCCGGGAGGGATATCATTCCTCCAACAACCAATGATCTAGCCGTCGAAGGCTAAATATGAACAAGTCTGGCCAATAAATCCCTGGGAGAATGGGAAAATTCGGGCAAAGCCGCAGCAACACTGGGATTTACACCCAGTATGGAAGAAAATTTCTCGTAGGTAGGACAAACTTCATCCAACCCAAAGAGAAATATGTGGTCTTCGAGGTACCAAAATCGTACCGCCACCATCAGTACGTTCCACTCAAGAGGCCGATTGCGCCACAGGGAGACTCGACGCATGTTGAAAGCATCGTAGTCGACATTATAAGAGAACATCGCTTACAAGGCTTCGAGGTAGTTAGAAAATTCAATGCTACCAGAGAGACCCATCTTGCGAAACTAAGAAATAATGGGCAAGTAGGTAAGAATGCAAAGGTGTGATGAAAATACTCCACCCTTACCCCTTTTTATACGTGAGAACCCTCACAAGAGACATAATCCCTGCAGAAAATGGAGGGAATCCTACCCCACAAAGTACAAAAGGCTGAAGGGTACCCTTGAAAACTTATAATTGATGGGATTGGACTGAACTACCGATAGGCAGGACTGGGTGTTTGCAGATTGGCCCCCTCCCCCCATTTCTAGAAATTTCCCTCTTTCCTCTTTTATCAAATAAGAAAAATTAATAATAATAAATTGATATTCTTAATAGAATTTCAAAATCCTTTTTCTCCTTACATAATCCCCCTTTTTAATTAAAAACTTTCCTTCAAAAATTCCAAAAATACTCCTTTTTACGGTCTCGGCAGCAAAGTAAAAAGTGCATGTGCATGCATTCATTCATCATTAATAAAACATAATCAAAAACTACATTGCATTGCATAATCTGTTTTCTGTGTTACACCAATTTTGCAAGAAATAAAAAGAAAAAAGTAAAAACAACGGGACTCAGCCCAAACCCACTCTCTCTCTCTGTCTCACTAAGAGGTTCCACCCCTATGACGTGCTCTCTTTCCCCTATGGAGAGACGATGCACCACCACTACTCGAGCTAGAGTCCTCTTCGAATGAAGCAGACGACACCAAGCAAGAAAGAACAAGAATCAAATCTCGAATATGGGCAGTCGCCGAAAATATCCAGTCTCTGATGTCCCTTAGCCAAGTGGTCGACACCCAGACTTGCTGCAAGGAAAGGTAAAATCAGTATCAAAGCAGAGATAACCAAAACAGAAATGAAAAGAAGAACATAAAGGTATACCGAAGGTCAGAGAACCTCCTCTGTCAAACCCAACTCCTCCGGATCCATCGCATGAGGACGGTGCAACATAGTCACTATCCCTCCATGAGCCCGTCGAATGTTGTACGAGGGGGTATGCAATCGCACAAAAGGAACCTATGAAGTCGTCACCGCCGCAGATGCCGTCAGACCACCGCCACTATGAGAAGATCCCACCGCCCAACTCGAACCCGCAGGAAGGAAAGGCAGGGTATCATATATGTTGGGCGCCATCAACCAGCTCATCACAAAAGTCCATATTGTCATACGACGCAGCCGTAACGCTGTATAACAAGTAGGAATGACTGATCATCATCGCGATCCTCTCATCCTCCGACAGCAGTCGCCCCCCGCATCCTGAATGGTTGTCCCCCAGGGATAGAAGGTCACCTTAAAATCTCCAAGCAAGCATAAATCAATAAAAGATCAGAAGGTGCAAAAACCAAGACCGGAAATGGAAAGAGTCTTACCCTACCACTGGTCAGGTCAATCAAGATCTGACGCACCGTCTCCAGAGCAAGAGATCCCTTCGCCTGTCGATTGGCCTTACGCCATCGATACAATTGGCAAAAGTCCCCAACAGTGTCGTATTTCAAAGCGATCAGCGGGGTATTTCACCCAATCACCTCATAGAACCACATCTGAATTCACAAAACAAAAAGAAATGCATGAAAGGAAAATGCGAATGCATGAAAGGAAAATGCAAATGCATGAAATGGAGTGCGCTAACTAAAAAATACCTCAAGAAGGTACGTGGCTCCCGTAAAGGTCTGTCGGCAGCACCGACTGAATTCATCCAAAGAAGAATAAAGGGTCGCCAAAGTCAGAATCCTCCAATAATATAAAAGGATGTTAGAAAACATCCTCAGGTACGACAAGAACCAAAAATGAAGGACATCGCCGCTCGACGCCACCATGAAACCTCCCTACACCAGCAAAATCAATAACCGGGCCATCTGCCTCACTTGCAGCCCATCCTCTACATCATTCACCCTGCTCAACAGAACATCCTTCAGCAGGGACAGCCGGATAGAATCCCTAGAAGCTATTCTCCCTACATCACCAAGTTCCGCACGCACTGCCTCCGATATCACCGAAAAAGAGCGATCCACCTCTATCTACTCTCCATCACAATCCAGCCCCAATAGCTGTTGCACGTCTATGGGAGTCACAGCCATCTCCCCGAAGCCAAAATGGAAGGTGTGGGTAGTATCCCACCACCTCTCTCCCAAAGCGCACAGGACCGCTGTTGAACAAGGCATCTCATCAAGTGCAGATGCTAACCTCCCAAAACTCGCTAATGATACCACCCAACGCACCACGGGTGGGAGATGCTCCCAAACATCCCTGAGCCACATCGTCCCATGGGTGCACATGTTCTTTAAAGAAATATCAGACTGGCAAGAAGGAAAAATCTCATCAGAAGTGAAAAAAGAAAGAAAAATTACCAAAAAGAAAGGAATGCCAAAGGTCGGGTTACTTACATAACCTCCGGGGATCATTATCGAAGAGCAATGACGTGACCGCTCCCGCAGTAAAGTCCTCTCATCCACAATAGGATCAAACGCATCTAAGGAGTTCTCACTCTCCAAAGCAACAGGTGCCCTGGCCCTCCACTGCACATTCGCCCAGTCATCAATGGTCAACCACTCCTGGTGGACTGCAGTTCTCAGAAAAGCGGTCATTTCTTGAAGATCGGAATGCTAGAACTATTTGTAGAGGAATCGAAGAGATTGAGAAAGCAAAGAAGCTGTTAAAAATGAATGGATTCGGCCCCTTTATATAGGATGCCAAGCGCCATGCCGATCAGCACTTTCCCGCGCCATACCGATCGGCACTGACTCCTTACCTTCCCGAGGTAGCCCAAAAGTATGTGCCACTACCGAATGGCACCCCTCATGCCATGCCGATCAGTACCCCCCTTAAATTTCATACAAAAATTCCCATAAAATACTAGAAAGCCCCAAAAAATATTCAAAAAATTTCTAAAAATCTCCCGAAGGATTTAGAACATTTTCACTAAGAAATTTCGGCATTTCCTCAAGCGGAACCCCTCTTTCCCAACAAAATCCTCAAAAACCAAGTAAATCTCCTCCTGGTAAACCACCGGAGGACCTCTAAGGATCATCTAATCACTTCCCAAGTGGAGTTCTTTCAGTACCAAAATTGGTAGTTCCTCCCCTGCAAGGCCTCCTAATGAAGCAAAAGCATCCCCAGCTATCAGCTCCCCAGCTCAAATCAAAATCACAAGGCACTTTTTCCAAGAAAATCAAAATCCAATCTTTATCCACACTTGGGTCAGAATTGACCTCGATCTTGGATTATCACCTGAGTTGGGTCAGAATTGACCCCGGTCCTCGATCGTCACCACTCTTAGGTCAGAATTGACCTCGGTTTTGGATCGTCACATGAGTTGGGTCAGAATTGACCATGTTCCTCAATCGTCACCACTCTTAGGTCAGAAGTGACCTCGGTCTTGGATCGTCACATGAGTTTGGTCAGAATTGACCTATGTCCTCAGTCGTCACCACTCTTAGGTTAGAATTGACCTCGATCTTAGATTTGTCACCTGAGTTGGGTCATAATTGACCTCGGTCCTCGGTCGTCACCACTCTTAGGTCCGAATTGACCTCGATCTTGGATCGTCAACTGAGTTGGGTCAAAATTGACCTCGCTCCTCGGTCGTCACCACTCTTAGGTTAGAATTGACCTCTATCTTGGATCGTCACCTGAGTTGGGTCAAAATTGACCCCGATCCTCGTTCGTCACCACTCTTAGGTCAGAAGTGACCTCGATCTTTGATCGTCACCTGAGTTGGGTCAGAATTGACCTCGGTCCTCAGTTGTCACCACTCTTAGGTCATAATTGACCTCGGTCTTAGATCGTCACCTAAGTTGGGTCATAATTGACCTCGGTCGTCACCACTCTTAGGTCAGAAGTGACCTCGGTCTTAGATCGTCACCAGAGTTGGGTAAGAATTGACACTGGTCCTCGGTCGTCACCACTCTTAGGTCATAATTGACCTCGATCTTGGATCGTCAACTTAGTTGGGTCAGAATTGAGTCCGGTCGTCACCACTCTCAGGTCAGAATTGACCTCGATCTTGGATCGTCACCTAAGTTGGTTCATAATTGACCCCAATCCTTGGTCATCACCACTCTTGTGTTAGAATTGACCTCGGTCTTGGATCGTCACCTGAGTTGGGTCAGAATTAACTCCGGTGATCGATCGTCACCACTACTAGGTCATAATTTACCTCGATCTTGGATCATCACTTGAGGTGGGTCAAATTTGACCTTGGTCCTCGATCGTCACCACTCTTAGATCATAATTGACATAAATTTTGTATCATCACCTAAGTTTGGTCAGAATTGACCCCGGTCCTCGATCGTCACCACTCTTAGGTCAGAAATGACCCCGATCCTCGATCGTCACCACTCTTAGGTCAGAATTTACCTCGATTATTAGATCTTCACCCTAAGCCTACAGATTTTGCTTTGACCTGCAGAATTGGTCATCCCCATCACACCCCTCAGGTCCTTAGAATCGGGCTCGACCCTCTGAATCGCTCGTACTCCCTCAAAAGCATCATGTGGTATCTATTCGATGGTTCTGATTTGTTCCAAACTCACCCGTCGAGGGGCTCTATAGACACCCCATTCTATTACCCCCTAACTCACCTAAGGTCCTTAGCACCTTCCTTCATCACTACCAACCCAGGTCATATCCTTCCCTACCATCGGGCACTCCTTGGCTCAGTTTGACCAAAAAGTCAAACTCTTCATCTTGACCAAGACTGAATGTCACTTCTAAGGGCACTAAATACCCTTTCTAAAGGTCCCTCTCGTGCCCAATTCTGACTTACCATGCGGATGAACGATCCGTTTGCGTTCGAAACTTTACTTAGAGGCCACCGGGCGCTCCCGGGCTCTGTTTGACCTAAGTCAACTCTTAAGATCGATCGAGGCTAAATGAATCTTCGAAGGGCACTGAATACCCTTTCCAACGGTCCATCCTGTGCACCATTCCGACTTACCATGCGGACGAACGATCTGTTTAACTCTACGAGTTCACCGAATGCTTCTAGGGCTCGATTGACCAAAGTCAACTCACAAAACTGGGTCAAACTCTTTGGAATGTCGAAGTACATATCCTAACCTTTCAAAAGGTCCGCCTCGTGTGCGATTTGGACTTACCATGTGGACGAACGATCTGTTTGCGTTCAATCAATTCCCCGTCTAATGAACCGACAAATGCTTCCGAGCCATATTTGACCCAAAGTCAACTCCTGAACCCGGGAGCGGTCCAAAGGAATTTCAAATCTCTCTGAATTAACTTTTCAATGGTCTATCCCATGCACGATTCTAACCAAGGATTTTCCCTCGGCAACCAATTTTTTGAAAAGGCGTTAACACACTCACAAATGGCAGGTTCCAAATGCTGCCTATCGTCAAGTGCCGATAGGCAGGATCAGGTCTATGCCGATCGACAGTGACCTAATCCTTTCAAAGGAGGCCTTCACCTCATTTGCAAGAGGATCCCAGATCTCATAAAATTGACTCTCAATAAATCCCAAAAACCTCTCTCGAAGGCATCGTGATTTCAACTTCCAAATCCCTTTTTTACTTCAATTTTTCATCATCCTTTTCATCAAACTTGGTGAATTATCCACTCTCCATCATCATCCATGTGAAAGGGCTGCTCTCCATGATAGTCGAAGATCTCTCGAGAGGGATGCACGGGACCCGAGGATCATTTTCCTCTGCGCTTTTGGGGCGAGGTTCGGGGATGGCCACATGGAGGAATTCCAAATTTTGAAGGGAAACATAAGAATTACAAAAGAAATTCATATAGATGACATCATCTTCTCATCTTATGACTTACATAAGTTTACTAATTTATTATATATATATATTACCAAGTGCATGTGTATATATATAATGATATTTATATGTCTATAAGCATACCCGCGATACTTGCTATCACGGAGGTTGTCGCGTCGGGACAATGCTATCTCGATGGCACCTTTATGGGGGTATATTGACTCGTACGCTAGAACATAGGATTCCTTGGTACAGGCTATTATAGAATGATAGTCAGACGGTCCTAAGAGACGTGAGTCTATGTGCTGACCTCTTACCACAATATTAAGTTTGATTAACCAAAATAAATCTAATATATTTGAAAGAAATATAGTGCATTATAATAGACATGTGTTGTACATGATTTTAAGAATAAATCCTCAACAAGATCCACTCCAACCAAGCTTTGTGTGTGGAAACTTCCGTAGTGTAATTTTTTTTAAAATAAGAGAAAATTATTTTTCTCTTTCGTTAAGCCTCACAAAAACATTAACAGTGTTTTTATGTTTCTCTCTAAACCCTAGAAGTAATGTAAAAATGTATTCCCCTTACCTAGACCCATATGTATAGCTAAGTGATGTAAGCTTGGATTATTTAACATTCTCAAAGAGTTTTGGGTTTGACACAAGGTAAATGAATTATACTCGGTGCTCAAGGCTAATAATTAAGTTGTCTTCCAAACAAAAATATGAAAATCCCATTTTATGCCTGGAAATATATTTTCATTTTCATAACCAAAATTCTTCCAGAATCAGCCATAACAAAAGTCAATAGAATTCCTACAAAGTACAACTGACTTGCGTATAATATATATTAAAAATAATTAGATGAAATATTTAAAAACTCAAATTTCAAAATTAGACTAGACAGGCCTATTTAAAATGAATGTAAATACTATTGTTACGAATAAATCTGAACAAGTATGGTTATACGCAAAGTACAAAAGCTCACACTTTAAAACTAAACATTAAAAATCAAACCCCAAATTATAAATAATTATTTAAATAAATAATGATAATCATCCTTGTATTACTCTTTCTCATGAAGGTGCATCTTTTAATTTTGGACTGGATCTTCGCATTAGAGAACGCAAGGTCACACCTAAAACCTTAAAACTAAACTCTAAAAGTAGAACTGTTAATTATGAGTAAATAAATAATTAACACTCATTCCATTGCCACTCCCTTCTATCTTGGCTTAATTATAGTGAAATAGATTATGAATTAAATGATCATACACTAAACCATAAAACCTAAAGAAACTAATTGATAAATCATTAATACATTAGGACTATATTAAGGATTCATCCTTGTAGGACTCTCTCTCTCTCTCTCTCGCACGTGCTCTCTCTTACAATCTAAAAGTAAAACCATAATCATTAATCACATTAATACTCACCCATGTGAATGGCCTCGATTTTTGTGTATATATATTGGTGACGTTTAAGTTCAGTCATAATTTTCGAGTAATTTTCCCTTCAAAAGCATCAACAAATATTTGTGTGAAACAACATGTTTTGTTTCTTGGGACAACGATTTTGAATGAAATATCATAATTTTTGGTAAATATTAACAACCACAAGAAAAACGACTTTTAGTTGCAAAACGAATTGTAACTAATCATTAAAAATTTCCCACTAGAACATTTAGTGGCAAATTCCTTACTAAAGACCAACTGCTGATACCTTTAGTGTCAATATTTTTACATTTGATACTAAATGTTATACATTTAGTGGCAGAAGAATTTTGCTACTAAATGATGTACTTTAACTGGAAAATTATTTTCTACAAAAAATAATCAAAATTGTCACTAAAAATATGTTATTTGATAAAGTTGCTTTTCGGTATGTGCATCGTTGTTTAAAAGCTCCTCTAATCAAAATCTTTCATACCTACAGAAATATATCAATACTAGAGTGTAGCGGTAAGTAAGGGAATCAATCCAAATCTAAGGGTGAAACTTGCAAGAGGGGAATTATCTAATTCTTTTGTTTATTTAATTTCTTTTTCGATGTTTTGCTTTTTCTATTTTTTTTTATCTTTTTCAAATATTAAAACATTTTTTGTGATAGATGGTGAAATAAGACTAAACTAAATCAAAGATCTAAACAACTAACTAAAATGTGAGTAAAAATGATGAACAACATAAAACACTAAAATAAGTGATAAAGTGAGGTAAATAAATTTGACAACAATCAAGGAGTGGGGCTACACAACAAATTCTATATATTTTAACTAAATAATTTAATTATTTGAATTCTCCCAAATTAATATCAAAATTACAAATAAATTCTTGTTGTAAATGAAATTTTAATAGTAACCTTTTAGAAAATTCACTTTAACCCAACACAACTCCAGAAAATAGATCTACACTCATTTTAACTAATCACCGGCTAGCATCGATTTATCAAAATTTGTATAAATCATAGAAAATAAAATTTAGAGTTAAAATTCAAGGAATAATACCACACTTAAGAAACCCCTATCTCTAGTTCGAATATAAAATGGATTTTATATCTCGAATTTCAATTTTCTCTCGACGCGTAAATTTAAGGGTAACCGATCAAAAATAACATTCAAAGGGAATTTTCAAATAACCAAACTAATTAAATTAAAATAACATCAAATAATGGTTCACCCCAACCCTTGAAAGGTGATTAAGCCTAACATGATATGAAATTTGATAAAATCATAATCAAAGGCATTTAAAAATATGAGAGGAGAAAAGAAAAATCAAACCCAATCTCTTGATGCCTAATTAAACTTCAATCTTTGCGCTGAAATTTACATCCCTCAATCTGAATGCTCCAACCAAGATTACATAAAAAATGAACTCAAATTCATCCTCACGATAATTTGTTTTTTGCCACTAAATAAAAAATAAAAGAAAACAAAAATCAAAATAAAAACTACTCTAAAAAATGAAAAGTGTTTCTCTCGAACTCTGGAATTTTTCTCTCCACAATCTCTTCTCTCAAAATGGGTCTTCTTCTTCCTTAAATAGTAGGCATGGGGCTAAGGGTCATATTTGAAAAGGTTAAATGTGTGGATGGGTGGGAGGTGTGAGAATGAGTTTTGGAAATTACACACATGTGCATAACTATTGGGTGAGGTAAGGAGAGTGTGGTGGCAAGTTGGGGGGTATATTAGGTATAAGGGATAAAAGGTATTAAACATGTGGGGTTGGTTTTTATTTTGGTGTTGGCTTTTGGAATTAGCATGTAGAAATCGGGTGTGGGTTTGGGAGGTTTGAAATTGGGTCTGACTATAGGTTGCCAGGGGTAAATCGTGTTTGTATGAAGTAGGTGTTTGGAGGGTATGGGTGGAATTACAGGTCGGAATGGAGGGCTGGTGGTTCGAATTCTAGTTCAGGCATCCGGGGCGGAAATGTGGATCTCGCCGGTGGGTTATTGGAGATTTATAGGGGCATTTGGGACTGGACGAATAAAGGTTCATGGGTTTCAGGAGTGTCACTGGGATGAGGAGAGGTGGCGAGGATAGGTCGGCTATGGGATATGGGGGATTTGGGTCATGGGTTTGGGGTTTAACGCCGACGGTTTCTCGGGTTGTATATTCGGTTTTCGAAAGTCGGGTGAGGGTTGGTTCACTTCAAGGTTTTGATTGTCTCTAAGGTATGGTGTTTTTAGTAATAGATATTGTTGTGTGTGAGGTGAGATGAAAGAGGAGAGAGAGTGGGTGTTGGGAGGTTGAAGAAGAAGGGTGAGGGGTTTGTGACAACCCGCTCACCAAAATATGGGGTGGCCAGCCCGATACTCCAATAAAACGGAATCATGGATGGAATCATTCTCAGCATCATAACAATAAAATGAGTATGCTGGGAAACCACCTAATAATTTCGAAAACGGGTTGTCAAAATCTTTTGTTTTATTATAAGTTAGGGAAATAATTTAAACAACCCAATCTAAAAGAAAGTGGAATCCCAAGAAAACTTATATTACATCCATACAAATATACATTAAGAGGACCGAATATGCTGTCGGTCAACAGGTACATACAAGGTGTTACAACAGTTTAATAATTTACATATTACATCCATTAAATAGTTACAAAAGTTTGGGTCACACGCCCAAATGAAAGACCCGATCATATCTAGAATATAAAAATTGAAGGCGTCTAACAACATATCCCATAATATCCAAAAAATCTACCGGCTCCCGAAAATTAACGGATTGGGAAAAATCATAAAGGGCGCCCTTGCGGCAGAACACCTGAGCGGATACAAATTCATGCACAACAAGAAAATGAACGGTTCAGGGCCCGGTATTATATGATTACCAGATGAATAAAAAGCCTGACAGTTATGAACAATTAATCATGAATGATAAGGATGAGAATCTATCTACATAATTTCAAAATATAATATGGCAATTTAGATGATTATAACTTTATATTAAATTATGCAAAGGGAATATAATTAAACATCATTAATTAAAAGTCTCCATCATTATTGGCCATTTCATTTTATTTTTCATTCCTTATCAGGAAGATAATTACCATCATATGCACTTATGGCATTTCTTATAATTCAAGTCCAACTTGATTCATAGTGGTAATATTCTTATACATATAACGCTTCTAAGACGGCCTCTACGAGTTTCCCCACTGGGCGCGCCCCTAAATGACTATCATCTTCCGGGGCCTATCAAACAAGGCAACCTGGGCACCTAACACAACGTCGGTAAGTGGTCATATGCCTGCGAGTGAGTCATAACAACACCCAGAATTACCTCACTAGCGTAGAATAAATTATATAAAAATCCCTCATATGGCCGAGGACTATAGTCTCCCGGCATTCATTAGTCAGGGGACATCACCTCATGCGCGAGCTTCCCTTATGATAACATTTACAGAGGTGTGTTTAAGTAGATTAGAATTTACTTTAAAATCTCATTTTTATTTCAATTTTTTTATATGTATGTTTCATTTTATTCGAAACCATAATCACTGAATATTTTCATTAATATTCATCATATTTTAAGTCCCGAACTATTCTCCAAATGGTCACAATGATTCTTCAAGTCCCACGGTTTTATACACCTCAATCGAGTCCCGAAAGTCTCCACGAATGGGAGTATAACTCCTAGACCACTAGTAATTAACTAAGGGAACGAAAAGTCCTAACCTCAAATTGTACACCTCCGGAATTAGCCCCATTTAACCCATCCCTAATGTAGGGTAGTGACTCATCTCAACTACATCTCTAGGACTCTAAGTTTACTTCATATAAGAAGGTTCCTAGGTCCTAAACTGAAAAGGGTTGGAACTGAACTAAGAAAAATTACCCAAAAGTGCAGGATTTCCGAATCAATTCGGCCTGGCCGAATTGATTCGGCTAGAAAAGCGAATCGATTTGGACCATCCGAATCAATTCGGTCAGGAAATCTGGGTTCCTTCATAATTGTCGAATCGATTCGGACAGGCCGAATCGATTTCAGACCTGGAATCTGCCCAATGCGCGAATCGATTCAGACAGGCCGTATCGATTGGGACAAGCCGAATCGATTCGGCCCTGCGAATTTGCCATCTTTGGCTATAGAGTCTTGGAATCCTTAATTTCCCCAACTCCAATCAACCCAAACCAAGATCATTTATTGCAACCAACTGATTATTAATGCATCCAACAATAATGATTTACACCAATAAATATTCAAATCAACCTCCAAGGATTCAAAATCCATAAATCCCTAAAAACCCTAACTTTGTTAAACCATAACTAATACACAACTATCAATACTAATTATCATCTTAAATCACATAATTGTAAGTAGAAAACTATCCTTGGTGTAGGAATATCATTTTTTTTGGAAGGTGAATGCAAGATCAAGCTCCAATCATCAATTTCTTCCTTTCTCCTCTTTTTTCTCCAAAGTTATCTTCCTCTCTCTTTATTTCTAGGTTATCAAATAAACTTAAGAGAAATAAAAGTCTTAGCAAGACTAAACCATGGCATTAGTCTAAAATATCCAACTTAAATGATAAATACCACATTAAAATGACTCCCAATATGCATTTTTGCTAAAATCAGTCAAAAGTGACCGAAACATAAAATACAATATGGCACTTATTTTGACTATCTCCCACATTTCGGGACTAACTACGCTCTCCAAATTATCATTTGGGAATTTTATAACTGATTTCAAGTTTCGATTTCATCTCAAACCATAAATGTCATTTAAATCTTATGACACTATAAAACGCAACATGGTGATATTTACTTACACATACAGTAAATATGTAACAATTTATTAAATATTAACTTTAACTTATTCAATTAATATTTACTCTATATTCCAACATTTTATATATAATTACTTCACATGGTAAATAAATAAAAAATAGTTTCTCAAAAGAGAGGATTGTTACATACTCCCCCACTTATGAGGGAATTTTGTCCCCAAAATTCAATCGTATCTTGTATAAAGAGATGCGGATATTTCTCCCTCATATCATCCTCGCATTCACACATCGATTCCTTGGCATTGTGATGACTCCATTGGACTCGCACCAAGGGCACTACTCGAGACCTCAACCTATGCTCTCCATGCTCTAAAATAGCAACCGGTTGTTCTTCATATGAGATATGAGGTTGCAAATCGATATCCTCAAAAGGAATATGCCAAAGGGCTCCTTCACACCTCTTATATTTCTTTTAAGAAGAAACATGGAACAAAACATGGATTTGTTGTAAAGGTTCCGATAAGGAAAGTTGATACGCCACTGGACCTACCTTAGCAATAACGGGAAAAGGTCAAATAAAATGTGGTGTGAGCTTTGCTTTCTTCTCAAAGCGCTTTATGCCTTTCATTGGTGACACTCGCACCAAGACTTGGTCCCCAATATCCAACTCCATATGCCTCCTATTCGCATCAGCCTAACTCTTTTGGCGGTCCTAAGTTATCCGATTCCAATTCCGAATGAGTTCAATCTTAGAAGAGGTATCCTGGATCATTTCAGGTCCAAGGAATTTAGTATCTCCCACCTCTAACCAACACGTGGGTGATCTACAAGGGTGGCCATAAAGTGCTTCATAGGGCGCCATTCCAATAGTAAATTGGTACGAATTGTCATAAGCGAATTCGACAAAAGGGAGATATTGTTCCTAACCACCCTTGAAATCAACCATACACATACGAAGCATATCCTCCAACATTAGGTTTAATCTTTCAGTCTGGCCATCTGTTTGAGGATGATAAGAAGTTCTTAAATTCAATTCGGTTCCCATAGCCTCTTGGAAGATTCGCGAAAAGTGGAAAACAAAGATCTTATCTCGGTCGAAAACTATGTTTAAGGGCACCCCATGGAGTGTGACGACCTCCGCGATGAATAATCGGGCATAACGGGCAGTATCATAATCTGTACGCACGGGTAGAAAGTGTGTTGACTTAGTCAAGCGGTCGATAATCACCCAAATAGAATCACATCCACTCTGTGACCTCGGTAATCCTATAATAAAATCCATCGATATACTCTCCCACTTTTACACCAGAATCTCCAATGGTTGCAACAAACTTGTCGGTCGCTGATGATCTATCTTGAACAATTAACAAGTAATGCATTCGGATACGAACTCAGAATTATCTCGCTTCATGCCTGGGCACCAATACTGACGAAGCATGTCTTGATACATCTTGTCCCCACCCGAATGCACCATAAATATAGACCCGTGAGATTCTTCCATCACGGCCCATCTCAAATCCTTTTCATCCGGGACAATGAGTCTCCCGTGAAAACGTAATCCACCCTCTGAACTGATTCAGTAGGATTCCGCTCCCTTGGACAGTAATCGGCGTATATGGTCCTGATAACCCTTATCTCTCCCTTGGGCTTCTACAACCCTTGCCACAATAGTAGGAGTAATGGTCGTCACTGACATGAACACCCTAGAAACAGCATCCCCGGGACTGATCTCTTTCCATTTAGCTTTCCATACTTCCGCCAACTCCCTCTCGGGCTTTCTACTCAAGGCATCCTCTACTACATTCGCCTTGCCCGGATGATAGTGGATTTCAACTTGATAGTCTTTCACAAACTCCAACTATCGGTGTTGCCGCATATTTAAATCTTTTTGTGAAAATAAATACTGCAGTGATTTATGGTCCGTGAAAAAATTGAATTTCTCCCCTAGGATAAAATGCCTCCAGATCTTCAAGGCAAAGACTACCGCGAAAAGTTCCAAGTCATGCACCGGATAATTCCTTTCATGGGGATTTAGCTTGTGGGAAGCATAAGAAATAGCCTGTCGCTCTTGTTGAAATACACCTCCCAATCCTTGTAGAGATGCATCGGTGAAGACTAGGTATTCCAACCCTGGCTTTGGCAATGCAAGGACTAGAGCCGAAGTCAACCTATCCTTGAGCTCATCAAAATCAGCCTGACAATAATTATCCCATACGAACCTCACCCCTTTCCAGGTTAAATTTATCAAAGGCTAGCAATTTTTGAGAAAGCCTTGATAAACCGACGGTAATAACCCGCCAAACCCAGAAAACTACAAATCTCGGTAGGTGTTGTGGGCTGACCCCACCCCCTCATCGCAACCACCTTGCTTGGGTCCACCGAAATACGCTGGGCAGTCACAATATGCCCCAGAAACTGTACCTCCTGCAACCAAAAACCTCACTTCTTGAACTTAGCATACAATTGGTGATCCCTCAACCTTTGTAGGACTAACCTCAAATGTGTAGCATGATCCGATTCTGTTCTAGAATAAACAAGGATGCCATCGATGAATACAATAACAAACTAGTCCAGGAAGTCCCGAAATACCCTATTCAAGAGATCCATAAATACGGCGAGGGCATAGGTTAGTCCGAAAGGAATAACCAAAAATTCATAGGACCCATATCTCGTCAGAAAAGCGGTCTTGGATACATCCTACTCCCGTATCCTCAACTGGTGATACCCCATCCTCAAGTCTATCTTAGATAAGTATGACGCTCCCCTAAGTTGATCAAACAAATCATCAATACGAGGCAAAGGGTATTTTTTCCGGATGGTGACTTTATTCAACTCTCTATAGTCAACACATAATCGGAGAGAACTGTCCCTTTTCTTCACAAACAACACCAGAGCGCCCCATGGCGACGTGCTACGCCGAATGAATCCCTTCTGCAATAACTACTAAATTTGGTACCTTAACTCCCTCATTTGAATGGGATCCATGTCGTATGGATCTCTCACAATCGGTCTTGTTCCTAGTGCTAAGTCAATTACAAATTCGATATCCCGACTCGGAGGCAAACCCGGTACTTCCCGAAAGACATCTTGAAAATCTTTAACAACCGAAATAGATTCTAAGGGAACAATTACATCCTAAGAAGTCTCCTCTGTGATACAATATAAGTAAGTGCTACTACCTCCTTCTAAACGAGGCATAACTACCAAGAACATTTCTTGCCCCGGCACAGCAAAAACTATACTCTTCCTGTAGAAATTAACTATCGCATGATATTTCACAAGGCAATCCATGCCCAAAATCATATCATACCCGACCATGTCTAGGATGAGCAAATCGACCTCAAAGTATAAATTACTAAGAGTAATTCCTATTTGTTTACAAACAAGGAAAATGAGCAAACCATCACCTACAGAGGACTCAACGCTAGTGAAGGTACTCTCAGCGGATTTTATCAATTCTGTAGTGTCAGAAAAACTTCTAGAAATGAATGAGTGTGTCGCACCCGTATCAAACAAAACGCGACCCATGTGCCCATGAATAAGGAACTTACCCTCAATAGATGGCAGCGTCGGTGGAGCAGGAGGAAGCATAGCATCCTGGATTTGATAAACACGTTCATACTGTAGCTGACCCTACTATGGAAGGGAAACTAGATAAGGTACCTGCGGTGGTACCTTAACCTGTGGATGCTGAGGAACCCTAAGAAGCTGACTCCCAACCAACTAAGGACACTCCTTCTTGTAATGACCCACCTCCCCACATTAGAAGCACCGTCCCACCGTATTCTCCGAAACTCGACCTCGGTTATATCTAAACTGGGCAACGCCTTGGACCGGATGGCCCTTACCCCCATGACCACCCCGACCTATTTTTTATTGTTGCGAGGCACCCTGACTGTGCCTACTATTATTGCCACCCAAATTAAACCCACCAAAATGTTGTCTTTTTGATAAGTCCCCTTGCTGGGGATCCCTTTCACATTTCTTATTACCCGAAGATTGGGATGAAGGAAAGGCTCCTCCTCCAGTCCAACTACCTCCAGGCTTTCCCGCTTGCCCCACCATTGTAGCTTTCTTGCCACTTTGCATATACAACCGATGCTCTTGACAATGGAACAAAGCCACATTCATTACCTCACCAAAAGTTTGCAAAGCTGGATTACCCAACAAATGTTTTCGAATTTTCCAGTTCAATCCTCCCATGATCTTCGAAACCTTCTTCTCTTCCGGTGTTACTTCATCCGGTATAAAACTTGTCAACCGGATGAACTCCTCTTTATATTCTTCCACGAATCTCTCACCTTACACTACATCCTGAAGCTTCATTCTCATCTCCTTTTGAACTGCGGGAGGGAAGTACTTCTGGTCAAATAAGACCCAAAAATCAGTTATAGTCATGGTATCCCTCTGCTCCGGTGTATTCATCGTCTCCCACCAATGCAATCCGGGCCCAACGAGCTTAAAAGTAGCAAGGACTTGGTTCCTCTCGTCACTACACTACACCATTCGAAGATGGCATTGCATATCCTTCTTCCACTTATTAGCTCTAATAACATCAGAACATCCATCAAATTCCGAGGGATGGCCTTTTAAAAAGGATTCTCTAACTCTTTCCCATGGATAATGTCCCGTAGGAGCTTGTACATCATGCGCTCGTTGTTGTTGAGCTTGTGGAAATTGCTGATCCATGGCGGTCATAGCCGCATTAACTACTTGGGCCACTATATTTGCTACATCAGCAGCATTAACTGTCCCCTGTTGCAGCGGCGGTGGAGGACCAACATCCTCTTCTACAAATCTATTGTGTTTCACTAGGCAACCTCTCCTAGGCGGCATCTGATATGAAGAAACAAATATTGTTAGAATACAATTTAAAACAATCTATCTTGCAGAAGATCGCAAATATAAGTAACAAAGCAGTCCTAACATTAGGCTCTATATTAAAGAACGCTACGGTAGAACGTGACAAGTCCGTATAGATCCTAAGGACACTAGATCCTGATGCTCTGATACCATCTGTGACAACACGCTCACAAAAATACGGGGTGGCCATCCCGATACTCCAATAAAATGGAATCATGGATGGAATCATTCTCAGCATCATAACAATAAAATGAGTATGCGGGGAAACCACACAATAATTCAGAAAACGGGTTGTCAAAATATTTTGTTTTATTATAAGTTAAGGAAATAATTTAAACAACCCAATCTAAAAGAAAGTGGAATCCAAGAAAACTTATATTACATCCATACAAATATACAATAAGAGGATCGAATATCCTGTCGGTCAACAGGAACATGCAATGTGTTACAACAGTTTAATAAATTACATATTACATCCATTAAACAGTTACAAAAGTTTGGACCACACGCCCAAATGAAAGACCCGATCATATCTAGAATACAAAAATTGAAGGCGTCTAACAACATATCCTGTAATATCCAAAAAATCTTACGACTCCCCAAAAGTAACGGATTGTGAAAAATCAGAATGGGTCAGTGCCTGAGCGGATACAAATTCATGCACAACAAGAAAATGAACGGGTCAGTTCCCGGTTTTATATGATTATTAGATGAATAAAAAACATGACAGTTATGAACAGTTAATCATGAATGATAAGGATGAGAATCTATCTATATAATTTCAAAATATAATAAGGCAATTTAGATGATTACAACTTTATATTAAATTTTGCAAAGGGAATATAATTAAACATCATTAATTAAAAGTCTCCATCATTATTTACCATTAAATTTTATTTTTCATTCCTTATCAGGAAGATAATTACCATTATATGCACTTATGGCGTTTCTTATAATTCAAGTCCCACTTGATTCAGAATGGTTATATTCTTATACATATAACGATTCTAAGACCGCCCCTCCGAGTTTCCCCACTGGGCGCGCCCCTAAATGACTATCATATTCTAGGGCCTATCAAACAAGGCAACCTGGGCACCTAATGCAACGTCTGGAAGTGGCCATATGCCTGCGAGTGAGTCATAACCACACCCAGAATTACCTCACTAGCGCAAAATCAGACATATAAAAATCCCTCATATGGTCGAGGACTATAGTCTCCCTGCGTTCATTAGTCAGGGGACATCACCTCATGCGCGAGCCTCCCTTATGATAGCATTTAGAGAGGTCTGTTTAAGTAGATTAGCATTTACTTTAAAATCCCATTTTCATTTCCATTTTTTCATATGTATGTTTCATTTTATTCGAAACCATAATCATTGAATATTTTCATTAATATTCATCATATTTTAAGTCCCGAACTATTATCCAAATGATCACAATGATTCTACAAGTCCCAAGGTTTTAAACACCTCAATTGAACCCCTAAAGTCTCCATGCATGAGCTTACAACTCCTAGAACTCTAGTAATTAACTAAGGGAAAGAAAAGCCCTAACCTCAACACCTCTAGAATTAGCCCCGTTTAACCCATTCCTAATGTAGGGTAGTGACTCATCTCAACTAAATCTCTAGGACTCTATGTTTACTTCATATAAGAAGGTTCCTAGGTCCTAAACCTAAAGAAAAGGGTTGAAATTGAACTAAGAAAAATTACCCAAAAGTGCAGGATTTTTGAACCGATTCGTCCTGGACGAATCGATTCGGCCAGAAAAGCGAATCGATTCAGACCATCCGAATAGATTCGGTTAGGAAATTTGGGTTTCTGCATAATTTCCACATCGATTCCGACAGGCCGAATCGATTCAGCCCATTCAGACCTGGAATCTGCCCCTTGGGTGAATCGATTCGGACAGGCCCAATTGATTCGACCCTGCGAATTTGCCAATTTTGGCTATGGAGTCTTGGACTCCTAAATTTCCCGAACTCCAATCAACCCAAACCAAGATCATTTTTGGCAATCAACTGATTATTAATGCATCCAACAATAATGATTTACACCAATAAATATTCAAATCAACCTCCAAGGATTCAAAACCCATAAATCCCTAAAAACCCTAACTTTGTTAAACCATAACTAATACAAAACTATCAATATTAATTATTCATCTTAAATCACATAATTGCAAGTAGAAAACTTGCATTGGTGTAGCAATCTCATTTTTTTTGGAAGGTGAATGCAAGATCAAGCTCCAATCTTCAATTTCTTCCTTTCTCCTCTTTTTTCTCTAAAGTTCTCTTCTTGTCTCTTTCTTTCTAGGTTATCAAATGCACTTAAGAGAAATAAAAGGCTTAGAAAGACTAAAACGTGGCATTAGTCTAAAATCTCCAACTTAAATGATAAATACCAAATTAAAATGACTCCCAATATGCGTTGTTGCTAAAATCAGTCAAAAGTGTCCAAAACATAAAAATACAATATGGAACTTATTTCGACTATCTCGCACATTTCGGGACTAACTACACTCTCCAACTTATTGTTTGTGAATTTTATAACTCATTTCAAGTTCCGGTTTCATCTCAGACTATAAATGTCATTTAAATCTTATAACATTATAAAACACAACACGGTGATATTTACTTACACATATAGTAAATATGCAACAATTTAGTAAATATTAACTTTAACTTATTCAATTAATATTTACTATATATTCCAACATTTTATATATAATTACTTCACATGGTAAATAAATATAAAATAGGTTCTCAGAAGCGAGGGTTGTTACAGGGTTTGTGTGTGTGAGGGTTCATGGTGGTTTGGGTGTACGGTATTTGGGTGAGGATGGGGTGAAGGATAGGTTAGTGTGTGTGTCTATGGTGCATGATTGTGACCTTTGAAAAAATAAACAAAGAAAATAATAAAAATAAACCTAATAAAATAAAAATAAGTTAAATAAAAATAAAAACTAAACTAATAATAAAAATCAACTAAAAATAAAGCTCATTGAATAAAAATAACATGACACACAGTACAATCTCTAAAAACTAAACACGACTCAAATAAAATATAATAAAATAAAATAAAACTAAACATAACAATAATAATAACAAACTAACTAAAAACTAAAAACAAACAAAAATAAAGGAAAACAAATACTCGACGCAGTAAAATAAAACATAAGAAATTCAATACTCTAAAAATAAATAAAATCTATTAAAAATAAAACTCAAATAATAAAAGTAAATACAACAAAAGAAGTACTAAACATACAAAATAAAAAGAAATTCTAAAAAATTCTAAAATGAGTCCTAAAAACAAAAACGACTCACACTAAAAATCTAAAAAAAAAATCTAAAAAGCATAAACTAAACAAACATGGGGTTTGGGGTAGGTTTGGGCTAAGTTTAGGCTCGGTAAAGGTTACGGGACTAGGCAATTAGCTTCAGAAATTGCACATTTGCCTTGAAATAAGCGTTTAAACTCCGCAATTGGTGATCAAGCCTGCACATTAAACATTTACGCAAATAAGACCCAATTTGTCGAGAATTAGAAATTAAAATACGTCTACTTGGGGTATAAAATATTCACTTTTCGTTGCCTATCATTATTTTCCACAAAAAGGTTCTTTTTGTAGCAAATATATGATTTGCTACGAAAACTATATTTTCACATAACGTTAAGATAGTTATGTGGAAATTTATATGCTACTCAAAAGTTTCTTTTCGTAGCAAATATATGATTTGCCACCAAAACTAAGTTTTTGCGTAAGGTCTAGATATTTATGTGGCAATTCAGATTTGACACTATAAATATTTTTCTATAGAAAATTTATACCTCTTTTATTATTTATTGCATTTAATATTCATATTTTACGAATAAAATAATTATCCAATAATACTAAAATGCATTCAGTTTTTTGATTTAATATTTTAGATAATTAAGACAATCTAGTAAAAACTTGTATGCTCATTACTCCACAAAATATATTTATAATATTATTAACTCAATATATTTATAATATTCCACATCAAAATCAAGTCAAATATATCAATTAAATAAATGGTTTCATCATTCACAAGAGGAACAAGTTGAAAAGAAATAGATATAAGTCAATTGACCATTTACACTTCATGCATATCTTCTGCTACTCATGTACTATTACGAGTTATGAGATTAGATAAGTCCTCAAATCTTCCAAAAAGGTCATCCATTAGTTCTTTCATTGCAGCGTTCTCCTTTTGAGCTTCATTGGCTTCTCTCCTCACCTCGTCAGCTTCCCTTCTCACCTCATCAGCTTCTCCCATTGCCTCAGTAATTGGTATGTCCCTCTCAATATCTTTCTCCCTTTGTATAGCTTCAACTTGATTAGCCAGAGAACCAACCCCTCCCCCATGTACATAACCAGAGTGATACCTTAAAACATTTTTAAATTCCTCTGCATCATCCATCTCCACACCATGTTCAGATTGTGATGCAAGTATTTGTTTCACCTCATCCTATTAACAGTTATAAACAATTTATAATTTAACATAATAATATTATTAAAAAAATTATAGTAAAAAAAATTGAAAACATCATACATATAAACTTCCACCCTTTGGAGTAACCCTGTTGCCCTTTCTTTTTCTCCAATGAGTAGTATACAACACCTTTGTCATAGGCCCGGGATCTCCGGTTTCCTTGTCATGCTATTATATAAATTTTATGATAAATAAAGTAATATAACCAATAAAAAAAATTAAATTATTACCAAACAAAACATTTTTAAGAATTATATGCTACCATCTCATACCCACCAGACGAAATCCTTTATTTCAATTTCAATGCATAATTTGCTGCTTATATCTATTGACATAGTTAATTTCACTTATTTTCTGAAAATAACATAAGGCATTTATTTTCAATAAAATATTAAAATAATTCACATGAAAAAATAATTGCATAAAATTTAATATTACCTTGTACTTTGCATCAACAAAATGTGATATATACTACAATGAAATATGGCATTGACCTCCTAGAAGAAATAAGGGAAGAATCAGCGAGGAGGATGTCCATAGATTCTCAAATTCTGCCAGATACTACAATTAAAGGGTAAAGAATAGAGCATTTATAGTCGGCGACTTGGTTCTAAAAAAATACAATGCATTTAACTCATATCCAAAATCCATGGCTCGATGACTCTCTGCACTCCACCTGGTTTCTCTTTCAACTCATGGTAAACTACAACTCATTCAGCCATCAGATCTTTCACCATGATCGTTGACATCAAGCTTTTTAATTAATGTATAAAGAATGTCGCACAAAAGATTTTCTTTAGCAGCTAACAAGGACCGCTAGATCTGAAAACTGTGAACAGAATTAAATCACTCCCAATCGGAGTTCATCTGCTTTCTTGTCACCTGCTGTATTTGAACCATATCGGAGTTTAGATCCAATCACTCATATACTTTCTTATCATATTGGAGCTCAGGTACCTTCCTTCCTCTGTTTCTCTTTATTTCTATAGTCAGTCAGTGTTTGGGTTAAATCGGTAATGACTCAGAACCACACTTAGATCTGGTACTGAGTGACTAGACGAAAATAGTAATGGAACCTAAACCCCCTGACCGAAAAAAATGTTTGGAACCGATCATTTGGATCTGTCGTTGCAAAACCAATCACTCATTGTCAAGATCTGGAATTGAAACACCCATCCACCTTTAAAGGAGAAACGATCATTTTCTTCTCAAAATAAGACATATAACTTTTGGCAAAGGCATTCAGACATTATTTAGTAGGAAAGTTTTCTCATGGTAGACCATCCATGGAGATTATTTGAAAGGTATTCCAAACATTCTCTCTTAAATCTGACTTTCATATTGTCCTTATCGATCATAAGCATATATTGATTAGATTAAAGAGTGAAGAAGATTTTTAAGAATTTGGATGAGGGAGTCTTCGCACATTGGTATATATCCTATGAGGCTATTTAAATGGTCTACTGATTTCAGACCTGACATAGAAAGTAGCATCTCCTCTATTAGGATTTGTTTTCCTAATCTTCCAATACATTTCTTCTTAAAATATTCTCTTTATTCAATTGCTCAGCTAATTGGGCAGCCTCTGACAATGGATGCATCAACTGTAGAGATAAACAGACCGAGTATCGTTTGTGTCTTTGTTGAGGTAGACTTGGCTATGAATATCTCTAAAAGAGTTTGGATAGAAAGTGGAGACAGTGGCTTTTGGCCAACAGTGGTGGTGGAAAATATGCCTAAATATTGTTCAAATTGTTTAAAGAAAGGTCATGATGATAGTAGTTGCATATTTAGTTATTCAAAAAATGGAAGAGTATACATTAAAGATCTTATCCAACCAATAAAAAAAGTTACTACAAACCAAAAGAAAATTCAATAATATCAGGAAAAGAAGTCAATAGTAGAGGAACAATGGTGTGCCGAAGCAAGAGAAAGTGATATAGATATGAATAAAGTCCAAGAGAATGAAAATGCTGAGGGGAAAATTGTGGGCACGGATTTAGAGGAAGTTTTAAATGAAGAGATTATGGAGTTTGCATATAGGGAGGAAGTTGTAGTTGTAGATCATCATCTTACAAAGTTAAATGAGAGAGTCCCTCGTGATGAAGCAGTTGACCGTGCAATTGCTGCTAAGTCACTTCACACTATCACAATGTCTACTAGTTTGAAGTGTTACAGAGATGATGGTTTGTCTTCAGGTGGCACCTCTCGTGATATGATTAGAAACAGTGAAGAGGGAAATATGGAGCTTCGAAAACAAATATCCGTTGTTCAATCTTGCGTTGATCAAATTGTTGACAATCCAAATACGAAAAACCCAGTTAGATTCATAACTTAATCCAATGAGATTCCATCATATTAATTGGAGATAAAATTATTTTGTGCAATGATCTATTGGAAACTTCATCTTCTGATGAAGACACTAAAAATGATGAAGATATGACCTCTTCAGAGAATTTTAAAACAAGTGATGAGTTATCCCAAGTTAATCCTATTAGTGTTCAAATTCAGGATGACAGCATCATTAAATTATTCCTGGACCTCCCCAAACTTGCTTCAGAATCAGTGGTGGATTCCGATGTTAACACGAATGAAAAAAATTCTACTGACAAAAATGATAGTTGGAATGTAGTCCGCAAGCGTACGGGTTTAAGACACCGTAAAAGCTAAATGTTATTTGGCTTTAGTTTGTTTATTTTCGCTAGAGTCTTGCTTTAGCGCTTGTAAGTTCCATTAGAGAGGATTTTTGTCCATATATTTATTAATAATCCCCTCCCCCCCCCCCCCCCAAAAAAAAAAAAATACCTTATCCAAAGTTATGGAAAATTGGTGGATAAATAGGATGGTTCATATATCGTCATTCAGATAATACCACCGGTTGCGTATGGATTAAGAGATCACGAAGGCCATACTCTCCCCGTCCCAAGAACGTCGTTAATCTAAAAATATACTACCAATAAATAATCAAAAATGTCCCAAACCAAATGGTGCTTAACAAAACAACCATCCAAAAGATGACAGACGGATAAATATGAAGCTTTAGTATCCATTTGTTTATTTGTCTTATTTTCGTCAGGCATTGTATTTCCTTATTTTCTTTCATTTCACCCGTGTTGTAACTCTATGCAGCATTAAGTCACCTTCATGAATTAAATAATTCCTTCTACGAGATTTTGTATATTTACTTACAAAACTAAGTTGTTCGGCACATAGAAGTTTATGCACTAAAAAAATGGTCAAACTAATGATAACACTAGGTCTTATCATATGATAATGGAGTGTTCTACATTATGAAGTGTTCTTCATAATGCACGATAATAATGTAGTGGTATGCTTCATTATCAGTGGCATAGAGGTGTTCTTTAATTACGAAAATAAAGTAGTGTTTTGCTCTAATATAAGTGGCATAGAGGTGTTCTGCAATATATTTCTTGTCAAAAGAAAGTAGGGAATTTGTTCTTGGTAATTGATCAACTAATTTTAGTTTTGATCAAGAACTTTCATCATGGTGGCTTGTTTATGTTTTCTCTTCATGTAGGAAATTTAACTCATTTTTTGAATGTTGCCATGTATTAGTGGGTTGGGTACATTTTTTTATGAGTTTTACTTTGCAATCGATAGACCATCTTCCATATCTTCTTCTAATTCATTTAGGTGTTCTTCATCGTATTAGCTTATTTGATTTTTATCTTCAGGAATTTGATTGATTTTATTATTTGGGGTTTTCTTTTTATCCTTGTTTTGAGGACTTTTTGGGAGTTCATTTCTTTTGATTATCAGCTAAACTTGTTCCATTTGAATTGGTATTAAAAAGTCTTGATCCTTGCAAATACTTTTCTCATGTTGAGTCTCTTCTTCAACATTAATAATTTGGTTATCGATCTTATCATTTTAGTCCTCATTACTATGTAAGCTATGCAATTTTACTCGATATGTGTTCAATAGGCAGTTGTTGCCTTCATGGCCTTTCTAGGATATGTGTAACCAAAGGAAATATGCAATTTCATTAATAGAAGTATGTTATTCTAACCAAAGGAAATTTATAGCCGTAGCAATATAGATGTTTGCAATATAGTAGAAGTTAAAAAAAAATCAAATTAGAGATGGTCTTTAGCAGTTTATTTCGGACGTGGAGTTTGCATCGTTTTCAACAAACGGATCGATAATAAAGCAGGTGAATTGTAACTATCATTGTGACAATAATGAAAGTTGAGATAATTACATTATATATTTTGTATACTTGCAACAAAAACTAAAAGATCAATAGACATCAATTCATACCAGCATAAGGTTATTATATATTTGTCATCCTCTTTAAGCAATAGGGTAAGTGGAAATTGAACACCAGCTACACTTTCATCTGAGCTAATAGGTAGCTACAGTAACAATCCAGGTTTGAGACTTGTGAACTCAAAAGAATTCTTCTTATTTCTCTTCGATGTGTTGGTTTAGATGTCAAAATAGGCCTAAAATAGGAGATCTGATGCATATGCTTAAGCCGCTTGATTTGCTACTCATTTATGTATGAACCATTTTCTTTTCCAAGTAGATCAGTTCTCATGCGAAAACTTCTCTTAATAGTGAAAATGAATCAAGATGTTATCAAGTAAAAAATGTGAGGGGGCTTAATAAAGAAAGTGAAAATGGGATGCAATATCTACTGTAAACCAATATATGTATACCACCGTGGACAATATAGGTTTTTGATAGATAATTTTAGGAGGAATTTTTTTTTGAGCAATTTGGTAATAATCATAAGCTAGTGTCAGTAAATCACATATCTTAGGGATCATATTGCTTGAAACCCCTTCAATATCAGTACGATTCCATTGAACTTTCTTTGGATTTTTTTACAACCACACACCAACAATAGAAATGCATATCCCCATAAATTTATTGCCCTCAATGCCTTCCAAGTTGGCTGTCATTGTCATATTTTCAGCTACAGCATCTCTATAATTTATCCCTTGGATAATAGGTAGTGCTTTCGGGTCAGACCCTTCATCAAGGCGAGACCCGTAGAACCATAAATATTGTAAATACAAATATTCAATAGCATTCAAAAATCTAAATCTAATAATTACTAATCGAAAACTAATCACATGAAATACATGTCTTTCACAATACATGAAAACCAAATTGTAAAATCCTTTTTTGCAAAAGAAAAGGACTCTAATGGAGAGAAGAAGAAAATTATGTAGTGTCCTCTCCTTAAAAAAGATATCCAATAGATAGGAAGATGAAAGGTTTTACTATGAGAAAATTTGGGGTGGGGGGGGGGGGGGGTAAGCCTTTTCCATTTTGTAGAGAGAAGCTACATTTACTTTAAAATTTAATGTAGGACACTTAGTGAACAACTGAGTTGACACTTTGTTGAGTAGTTACAATGTTGGAATTTTTTGGGTTTAGTTGGGAGAGGAAGGGGTGAAAAATGTGCCATAAAAAAATCATGATTCCAAAAAACAATTATGCTTTCGGAGGGAATGAAAGGGATGAAAAGTGTGCCATAAAAAATGATTCCATTGAAAATTCAAGTACCAAGAAATTCATGCACAATGAAATTGAAAATGGCCTTTCGATGCTATTAATAAACAGGTATGACTTGGTAATGTATTAATCATGATCTTGGAATTGGTTTAACTGGTACAAAATTGAGACTAACCCAACTGAGGAGAGTTACAAAACAAGATAACTCTATTCTATTTTTGAAATAATATATGGATTTTTCCAATTTTCTTCATCTTTATCCCTACAGCAATGATGGCAAATTTCAAGAGAAAGGCTCTGGTATCATTACCATAGATCAAGGAGATCTTGATGAATTGATAAACGAATAGTCATTAATGAGAGAAAGAAACAAATCAATGGAATGCGAACAGAAAGAAATGCAAGAGAGATATTCTGAGATAAGTCTCAAGTTTGCTGAGGTAGATGGTGAAAGACAACAACTCGTAATGACATTACACAACCTCAAGAATGCCAAAAATATCTAGTGGTTCGTAATGACACCGCTCATTATGTTTTAATCTTGTTATGCATACATATTGGATCCTTTATCTCTGGTTTATTTGAGCTTAGAGAAAGACTATTGTGTGCAAATTTAGAATAATAGTGAAATTCAAGTTGGTTTATAATATTCTCCGGTGATTATCCAGTTAATTTTCTTGTGGTAGACTATTGGTTGTCTTTTGGTGGACGAGTTCTAATTTTATCAAAAGCATTCTAGTATGAATTTAATTTACTGTTCAAGTGGTGTTTTTTAACTTTTTTATGTTTCACCTATTCATTTGTAATTTTATATTCGTAGTTGGGGGAAGTAAATAATTCTTGTTGGCTTTTAGTTTTGAACCATGTGAATCATTATGTTTCATTATAGGAATGTCCACATGCATTATCCAACCCATCTTCCAAGTGGACAACTCAAAATTCTTTTTAGATTTATGTGTACTTAATGATGACAGTAACTCATAATCTCATTAAATAAGTTGTTTTCTAACCATATGGGAGGCACGAGCAAGGTGGGATAACAAAACATTCAACTAGTATGAACTGTATTTATCAGATCTCATTTCTCTGTTATTGTTATGTACTAGGTACAATGTAGCGTAAATTTAATTTGTTTGGGTAAATTTTGAACCTAGATAAATTGTAGATCCTGAAGATAAGATCATTAATATATTGGTATTATTAGAATAAGATCATTCCTTAGGATAAAATCATGTACTTTATTAATAAGAATTCTTCGAGACAACTATTAGATAATAATTACATATTAATGCATTTAAGATTAATTTTTATATGGATTAAAGGGTTAGGCATAAAAGAATTAGGTCGCAAGACCCTAGTAACTTTATATGATGATAGTTGGACAACTTTTAGGAAAGATATGATAGGTGCCATAGAACTAGACATAAATCATAATGGAGGCATATTTTATTGTGGACCAGAATTCATCTTAACTATTAAAGATTTTACTTGACATA
This sequence comes from Sambucus nigra, assembly GCA_949130495.1. Lineage (NCBI taxonomy): Eukaryota > Viridiplantae > Streptophyta > Magnoliopsida > Dipsacales > Adoxaceae > Sambucus > Sambucus nigra. Next base: position 7,063,126 of record OX422208.1, on the reverse strand, counting down.
TTAAGATAGGAATCCAGACAAGTTACGACGAAGAAAATGAAAGAGATAACCTTCAAGTTTCCATAGGATTCGTAGGAATATGTACTAGTACTAGTAATATTATATAAAGTTCATATAGATGATATAGTTAAACAAATGAGTAGCTAAAGCATAAAATGACCAAATCCATGGTTTTTGTGTAGAAGACTTGGTAGGATTAGAATGGAAATTAGATAAATTTATAATAGTATAATCAATTCTCGTACCCCCCACCTCACATGTTTACAAAGATAACTAAGGTAATATGTCAATTAGATTTATAAATTACCATAGACAATCTAATACTCATATTATAGGAGCATTAGTTGCAGAAGAAGAGACAGACTTAGTTCAAATATTTACTAATGGGATAGATGATCCAGTCCACCCAAAAGATACTCAGAGTATTATTTGTCAAGATGATAATAAGATTATAGTCAATTATGTTTCATATCAGAAAGACCTTTTGGATATACAGAGTACAACCAATCTAGTAACTCTTTCCAAAGACCTAGACCGTTAGAATATACAACTACTTATACTAATTTACCTACACTAGCTTAAATAGGACCAGTTGAAAAACCGGTTCCTTTTCAAGAACAATTTCAGTATAAGAGTAAAGTTAAAAGACAACCCTTAGAACAAATTATTAAGTTCTAAACTACATGTATAGGAAAAGTGTTGAACTTAGCATCACGTGATCCCCAGACTTGGAATAATTTTTCTAGATGTATGGACGTACAATGTAGTTGCATATTATTTTAAGAGTATGCACCCTACTGAATCAGAAGACATGTATAGATACTTAGACACCTTTTTAGAAGAAAGTGGCAGAGCCTTATCGGAGGCATTTAAGGTAGATAAAATAACTGAATATAAAGAAGTTTTAGCTTTAGGTAATAAACCATATAATTTTGTTAATAAGATACAAGACTTAGCTAATGAGGAAGACACTAATTAGGGACATATAGGTCTGCAAAAAGATGCAGTTGTCATATAATTACTGGAGATGACTCCAACATTATATGTGGAAGGGGGGATGACTCTAATATCATATAGTCATTGTTTTTTGTCAGGGTTGTTAAATCTTCTACGTCATATATAAAAGATTATTTGGTTTTTGGTTAGATGGTTGTGTTAGATGTGTGGCACACATTGTTTAGAATGACCACCGTTGTGCGTTGATGGATTCACGAAACTATTATTGAGGAACCTGATTGCCTACGAGTAGTGTTCCACGTAATATATCACCTTTTATCACATCTTATGATATGCTCAAGGAAAACTCATTGATTATAAGTATATTGAATTGTTTGTAAATGAAAACGTGTGGGGCGACTCTCTTCAACATTACCCCTAAATATCTTATTTTTAGAGTATCAGGACATGTTCCCCGTGAATAGTCCCTAAAGGATAATAAACTTGAAATTTTAGTTATCCAATCAAATTTCATCAAATCAAATCCACCCACTCACACTAAAGAACATTGAATACAAACTTATATTAGATACTACAATAAGTGTAGTTGAAAAAGAACTTCATTAAACATTCTTATTTTTTTTATTTTCCTCTCAACTATGAAAGTTTATCATTCTTGGTCATGAAGACAACAATTATGCATGTTTGACCTTCCAATTTCTCTCAGATTCACCATCAAAAATCAATTAAAGAACATTCAAAACCAACAACTGATCCATGCGATAAATGGATCAAAGCAACATTAAATTGTCTCAAATCCCTAAAAATCATAACCATTATTAGATCTAAGATTATTCCATGAGGGTAAAATGATTTGTGATTTGAGATTAACCTAAAAATGATGAGGTACCATACTTCGGTACCTCTTAAGGTGTTTGCGCCTCTTTTTAGGTCACTCGATTATTATTTTGAGTTTTCGACTCCTAAATTCTATTTTCTACTCTAAAACAATCGTATAGTAGTCAATTGCGAACCGAGAGTCCAGTGAGGACATGATCACTTCCCTGAGGTTATTTTTGTGTGACTTGGGGTGTTCATGGCTCATTTTATGCCACTCGGATCATGAAATATCAAGTTTATCTTTTTAGATTGTTTAAAGACCGTGACATTACTTGTTTGTGTTTATTATTTTTTTCTTAAATTACATTTTTAACTAATGCTTCTCTTGTTATTTATTTCTTTCGAGCATCACCTCATATGTTTGTATGTTGAAGTTTAAGTCCTAACACTTAGTGATTTGAATGTTAAAAATTGGCATAAACTACTTGCAAAGGACAAAATAAAATCATAATCGAATAGTAAATCAGATAAATGGCATAAACTACTTGTAAAAGAACATGGATTAATTAACACAAACAAATATATCAATAATTCTAACTAACATTCACACAAACAAGTATACAAATATTATCATAAATTAGTCTTAAAACTAAATACAACAACCAATTGACAATCTGAGTTTTCAATTTTCTCACCCTCCACCTCCTATCACCACTACTAATAAATCCAGTAAAAATACTGATGATATTACGTAATAAACAAGAATTAAAATTGACTTTTATCCGCATCAATCCACATATTGAAACTCTGCTCCAAGTACAATCTTTTATGTTGGATCCTCCTATACAATCTTCCAACCAACTGAATTAAGAACACAAACACTTTAACATGCAACAATGGCCTAAAATATAATAAACAATAGTCAACAAATAAGAAATAATATGACTGACCAAATACTGTCAACTTAACCAGAAGTTAGGGCAAGGGAAAAGAGTGTTGGGGTGGCAAGGGTCAGGGAGGCTAGGCGTGAGACTCAGAGCCTATGCATGACTTTTTTTGGCAACTAAAGAAATAACGTGGTTGGGGTTTTGGTTCTGATTACATTTCATTTTTTCTTGTTTTCTTAAACTAATAGAAAGATACGAGAGTTATAAAAAGAGGAAGGGGAGACCTATTTGGGTTAAGCCGTCGGGGAAAGAATGAGCCAAGGATACCTAAGAAGGATGAGTCGGAGATGAATGGATTTTGAGGAATTAATTTGGGGAGAAAATCTTGACTATTTGGGGAGAATGAATCAAATTTTTTTTTTTATGCGTGTTATTTGTTTTTAGGTATTTAGTGGCAAGCAAAAATATTTTCCTACTAATGAATCTGCATTAGTGGCGAACTAATATATTTTGTTACTAATGATTTTGTATTAGTCACCAAATGTTTAAATTTGCAATTAATTAGAATTTTTTGTTCCCGCTAAGTGTTTAATTTTTCCCTCCATAATTTTAGTGGGAAAATTAGTGGCAATTTTCGTTTCTTGCCACCAATACATTATTTTTTAGTGGAAAACATAAATTTTGCTACAAATTATACATTTTAGTGGGAATAAATTATTAGCCACTCATAAAATTTCCATGAAATTATATTTTTGTTATATTGCTCAATGATTTACCTAGGTTTGAAAATGATTTCATAAATTATTAATTTTCCATTAATCCAACTAAATTATTCATTTCTTTTGGAATTTAAGTCATTCATGAACATTATGTTAGTTATAAGATAAAAAGAAAAGGTGAAATGACATAAATCTCCCATGTGTTAAAAAAGAGTATATGATAATGTTGATCTCAGAACTTTGATCAATGAATGCTATTGGATAAAAAAAATTCCCCACAATTGTTAAACGCCGAACTATGTTATGTTTCCACAGCTTCTTGATCATTTTTGTAACACATCGCCTAATAAAATACCGGGTGATCAATTCTATACCATATTAAAACAGGAATCTCATATGGTTCATTCTTAGCACCGTTGTTCAAAATCAATTTAATTACTAATAACTTATTAGGGTTGGGTCAAAATTTTATTCAACTAATCCTTTTAATCAAACCACCCAAGTAAAACATTAACACGGTTTATATATACAAAATTGAAATAAGGTAACCGAACTCTGGGTACAACATAATACACAACCAAATCGAATGCCGCAAAATAAAACGTGGTAAAAGAAATAATGAACACAGTTGGGCTATCAGCCTGAGTTTTTCTACATTACCTGCAATCTAGATCACGAGGATATAAGCATCTAAATTAAACCTTCTTGAATCCACAGCTACTGCAGCAAATCGTCTGACTCGAAAGAATCATCATCCAGGCATCCCTATGTATGAACACCTAAAATATATACACATATATCAAGAGAGAGGGAAAATAGAGAAACGGGTCAGTGCCCGAATTTAAAAAATATTTATCAAGTGCATCAATTGCTATATTTTTAAAATATGAAATCTATTGTATTTAAACTGGTATCACACCCTCATGAGATACACCTCACCCCTGATCTAATAGTGCACACCTATCGCATACATTTTAAGCAACCTAGTTAAGCTACCCTACGTAACAAATATCTATCACCGCTCCTCTAAGTCCTCATAACTATCGCCTACCCTTCGTGAAATAATATATGTTATACTGTAAGCTATCACATAAGCTATAGTTGGTATGATCATCAATGTGATATATATACTGTTCATATTCCGAAACTTTCACTAGATTAAAATACCATTTTCACTTTAGTGTATAAAGTCCTGTATATATAATTCTTACTTTGATATATGAATCACATCTTTATTAATCCGGATATAAATCTCTCGGAAGAAGAATAAACTCTTATTCATTTTACACTTTACACAAGTCCAAGTTATATGACTTCACATATTCCCATACGAGCAATGTACCATACGCAACAAGTATATTTATACCTATATTACAATCATAAGTATAATAACCATCCCACCAAGCTATAACTCGAGGATGCATTCTCAAAGTATTATCATCATCTGGGTATATTCAACTTGACCCATGTACCTATTTAGACTTACGCATGATCATTGTTGGAAATACTAAATGGTGGAGGTGGTCATATTCCCTCCTAAAAGTGGAATCATTATCGTACCCATATCCAGAATGATATGACCTAAGATATACTCTACCTCCTCCCCAAGCAAGGGGATTCATGCACATCGCGTAACCTCCCTGGATAGCACTAGAGATATATGTATACATAAATATATCGTTCATATACCAATATATTTACAACCAAATCATATATATAATATAATATTCGGAATATATATATATATATATATATATGTATAAGCATTTACACACTTAAAATACTAAACCTATAATCATTTTTTTACATAAGATTTACTTACCTTAATTACTTTTAAGGATTTATATATAATCCCGAATACAGTAATTCGTAATAATTAAATAAGTATACTAGCTACTTATCTTTATTCCATAGGTATCACATCATCTATAACGATAGTCGTCAATAGACGTACCGGATAACCGCTCAATCCTGTTTAGCACATATCCTAAATTCCATCCTACTCTCATCCTAAGATTTACTCAAATGAAATCGGCCCATATTTATTCTAACGACATAAATATATCAATACACACTTGCCGAAGGGAATGTTACGCATCCTAATCATTCATTAGGTCCACACCCCAGATTATACCCTTAACTAATCCAAGGCTCTCTCTTTCATCCCAAGGTTTCCTCACCCTCAATTCCATTATCTAGGAGTCCTAATCTCATTTCTAGAATGCCCTCCAATAACCTCCAATTTATAATTTAATTTCCCCCTAAACTTAAGGAAGATAATTTTCAAAAAATATGATAGGGACGAATCGATTCGCGAGGACCGAATCCATTCACCTCTTTCCGAATTGATTCTCCCTTACTAAATCGATTCAAAAAAAGTTCTACTTTATTACTATTTATGACTGAATCGATTCGTCTTGTCCGAATCAATTTTCCATGTGAAAATAGAAAATCTTTCATGGGTTATCATCTTCTCCAAAACCTAAAAATCATCATAACCTCCATTTTTGTGGTTTCTAATATCAACCAACACTATAATCATCCCAACACTAATTTATAAGTAACACATCAATCAATTTATGGGATAGAATAATTTCTCTTATATTTAAATACTAAAACTAATCAAACTCTCTTTCATCCTTTATTCCCAATTCTAACCATTTTTACACACCATTAACATGGGTTTAACACTAGAAGTCTTCAAGAGTTAACTATCCATCAATTTGTAAACTCAAAATCAATTTTCCAAATTTATTTCAAGGGTTTCAACCAAAAAATCATATAGTTTACCGACTATAATATGAGATACACACACTCAGTTGAATAAATCAAGTAAACACTTGCCTCGTGGATAAAATCTGACAACCTCGAGTAGAATCCCGCGAAGTTTGGCCCGTAATCTCCTTTCTCTTCCTTTTGACCTTCTTCCTTTCTTTCCTTCTTATTTTCTCTCTTTTCTTTCTTCTCTTTCTATCTTTTCTTTCTTCTTTTTCTCTCTCTCATGCCTTGTAAGATAGAAATGAGGGTTATCCCTTATAAAACCCAATTTTGACTCGTGTACTTAAATGTGAATCCCTACTAGTCTAAAAGAGCCCAGAACCTAAACACTACCCCCGAATACTCTATTCTGACAATCTCGGCCATTCCAAAACCAACCGTGCACTCAAAATTCCCATCCAAGTCACTTAACTAAATTTCACGAATCGAACCCGACACTTATTAACACGTGTTTTCTTCAACGTGAAGTATTTCTCGTCGCTTTACCAAATTACGATATGACATAAAAATATTTTGAGTCATTTATTTAATCCCAAAAGTAGATATAACACATCGTAATTAATTTAACACTTAATATATCCCAAAACTACTATTCACCAAAAGTCCTCTAATTATCAAATTACTCCCATTTGTAATTTAAACATTTATAAACATATGGGGTATTAAAATTTCATTTAAATCATTAAATCGAATGTAATTCTTCGACAAAAATGGTTTATCAATATATGTTTGTTTATTTTGTTATCATTTGGAGTTATTTTGGGTTTGAAATTTGAGAATGCATGTGATAAAAAACATATATGTGATGATATACTAATCACGTGGACTAATTCCATTATATGTAATTGAAAACTTGACGGAAAGGCCACTAGTGCATACATAACATAGTTTAGGAGATTAAATGGTACACACAAAATTAAAAGGGTCAAACGTGTAACAACCCCCATTTTCTCACAAAAATGTTGGCCAGACACGATACGCCGAAGATGGAAATTATCAACAATTTATACCATTCTCTACACTGAAAATAAGAATTAATTCTCATTCTTAACCAAAATTCACAATTAATAAAAAAATTCTAAACAAAACTGATTTAATATATGAATACAAATTGAATCATCATACAATGCCCATAAAGTAAAGAAAAATATAAACTTGTATAAATAAAGTCTTGGACTTATGGCCCTACAAATCCCGATATGAAATAAAATGACCAATTTTCAAACAACATTGGGCTTATTCCCAAATAAACTTATATAAATAAAATCTTGGGCTTTAGCAATGATTTATTTAAATCAAAGAACTTATTTTCATCATCTATTATGGGGATTCAAGAATCTTACACACTAGCATATGAATATAACAAAAAAAATCAAGATCATTCAAGAACCCTAACATGGTTGCAATAAATCAGATTTAACCTCAAATCTGAACATGGATTCAACATAAAAATTAAGTCAGAACAAAATGAATAAGTTTGGCAAAAGAATCATTGCCTGAAACTGTAGAGAAAGCTCCTCTTTGTTCCTCCTGGGTGACTTCTCCCTTCTCTCCCAAAGTATGTAGCATCCAAATGTGTGCAGGTGGATATGAGGGGTTATGAAACCCTAAGGATAATTTTAAAACATTAAACATAATTTTAATTTTACCTAAATTCGAAGCTCTCTATACGGCCTGATTTAAGGCCCCTAAAAAGGGTTCTATCCATACCCCGTTTAGTTCGGAACTCTACCCAAGGTACATTTTTAAACACTTTAAATTAGTATCTAAGTCACCTAATCATATTTAAATGTATATATATACTTTATACATTTACTCATATGTTCCATCATTATCTTATATGTATATCCTTAATACTACTTAATTAAATGAATGAGTCATCAATTTATTCTCGACTATCTTTATTATTCGTAATATGTCATCATACATTAAAAATCATAACACTTGTATCAAATTTATGAAATATTATATTTAAATTAAATATTCTAATATAAATAAACATAATCATTTAATTAGTATGCCAAATTAAAGATAAATACAATTATTTCATCTGAATAAATATTTTCACAATTTCAATTAAATCAATATAACTTCAATTTAATAATTTTAAAAATACGGGGCATTACATTTTCCCCTCCTAATAATGAAATTATGTCCTCGGAATTAAATGAAATGTAATGTCACAACATAAACCATAGAAATATCACAAGTTTATACTACTATAGTTTTCACTCTTATCCCACGGGATTATAAGAGAAGGCTCACATGTGCCCATACTAGTGTACAACCACCAGGATACCCACATATCATAAGCATATATACTCAATTACATACGTTAGTGGAACACCCACATCCATAAACCAACTATACAAAACCATGTGTAAATATGAAGTATAAGTATATTTGAATAAGCTACTGACCATAACCATAGTCTTTGCTACTCGATGTGTACCTTCATTACATACATACCACTTATCTATATAGTATAATTAAAGGCAATACAAGGAGTTATTTCTCCTAAACAATAAAGATGTCTGCATGGACACTATTCTTAAATAGTAGTTTCATTCGAGTTGTCTATTAATCTCTCTAACTCTCAACTAAAACCCATTGATATTCACCTTTTCTAATTCCTAATTCTTCCTCTTATTCTACCCATCATAAATTAACATTTTGCATGGAGATGACCTTTCATTTTCCCACACTCTACAATTTATAGGGTATTCACCACACTCATTCCTCACAACAGTCATTTTCTTGACATCAACATAGTCTCTTTTATAAGTATGATTTTAGTTTTTACAAAATATTTTACATATTTCTTCATTGCCTTAGTTCATACACTATTTTCTCAATTTTGATTTATAAATTTAGGATTTCACATTTATCTGCTTTATCTTAGTTCATACACTTTTTTCTCAATTCCGATTTATAAATTTAGGATTTCTCTGCATTTTCTTTAAATGTTTGTTACCTAAATTTGTGACCCAGTTATATTTTTATTGGTGTTCTCTAACTTCTTCCAAATATTTATCAAAGTGGGTTTTTGGTTTTAGGTTTTGGACATAAACATATTCAAGTGTCCAGGTATTTAATTGGAGTTTTGACATAGGATTTGGGTGAATAATGCAGCTGGTCCATTTTCTTGGGTTTTGAATATTACGCAGCAGGTCTTACATGGCTATGGAGGTGTTGGGATGTGTTAAAAATTGAGGAGAAAATGGGTTTTCGAAAGGAATCAAATTGTAGGTCTTTGAGCACAAATGTGAGCTTTGTCTTTTTATTTGTGGTGTAGGGCTTTACGAAAATGGGGAAAAGAAACCATGGGATTTGTCAGAGTTGATGAGGTGCTTTTGTGCAATGTAGAAGGGAAACCATGGGAGTTGCTACTATGTGGTTGAATCCATGGTTTTGGGATGCAAGGATAGAGGAGCAAAAGGGGGCTAGTGCTGCCATTGTCGGGGCGGCCGGGCCTGTGTAAAATCCGACGAGACTTTTTTTTCCTTTTTTCTTTTCTTTTTCTTTAATTCTTTATTTGTAACTGAATGACCCTTTTTGTGTGTTTTACCAAAAAACTCAATTATTTCCCAAAATTATCCAACTTTTAATTATGCACCAAACCAAGTTGTGAAAACTTAATTCTTACTTTAATACAATTTTATCTTGATTAATCCTAAACATGCATCTAGTGATTAAATCAAGTAAACTAAAGTAAAGAATACTCACAACGCCGGATGTACGAGGAAAAAAACCCAAAACGGGAAAATAACCTCGGACGGCCCATGCCAGACAATCACTATGAATAATGGTTTTACAAAGACAGATTAGCCTTACACTAAGACTCGATCCCCACGGGTCTTGACGCACCTTATGATCTTCAACCGTTCATCAATAGTTACCACCCACAATTTCCATCTTCCACGATACTTGTCCACAACACACGCGTCCACGTATGTCTCAGTGTCCATCGATATGGCTTTCATTCGTCTACGATGTCGAAGAAGAAGTCCTTCTCCTTTGTTCACCGCAAAACCCTTTGATGTTCTAGTGTAGAACAAACTTCTTGGTGTGGCAAGATCACATAAACATATAAGAATGATAACTCGGATCTTTGCAAAGTCTAAGGACGTGTTTATGACTTTTAAAACTCAGAAAACATGTGCAAACAAGGTTCTGGTTTGTAAAACTGTTTTCCAAAAAGTACACTTCCGAAATTATGATGCACACACTGTTTAAATAGGATTTAAACACCGCCTCAAAATACTTGTCGTTCGAACGAATTGAGGAACTCGTTCGAGCGACATCCAATCTCGTTTGAATGAGATTAGATGTCATTCGAACGATAGCGCGAAAGTCTGACTTTTTCTTAAAACGTCTCTTCTAGTGAGTGATCCAAAAAAATTAAACTCATTTACGATCTTATCATCATAGAACGTAGTTTAAACCTTTTAAAACACTATAAAATATTTTAAAACATTTTTCTCTATAAACAATACATCCTTATCTTTTATAAAAATAATTCTGAGCACCATTAATTATACGCATTCATTCCTGAGTGATCTCGGAATGAAATTAACTTTGAAGACGAATAAACTTGTACCAACTTAAACTACGACATGATTAAATCTTTGAAGCTTTGCTGCAACGTCTTCAATTTCTTCAATACGCATAGACTGAGTGGGATCGTGATAAAAAAGACCCGATAACATATACAAACATGTTTTGTTCACGGAATTAAGTAAAAAAAATACAGGGATTCGATTGTATATTTATGTCCTTACAAATCTCCCCCTTTGACTATTCCGGGATAAAACTAAACCAGCGAAATGCCTAACCGGGTCGTCAAGTCGTATGATGTCAAAATCCCATCCCATAAACCCATAATAAAAAATAAAGGACACAGACTAGTATATGTAGCACCGGCAAGCATGAACTGTCTGAATGTGATGCGGACTTGAAATCTCAAATCGCTGAAGCAGAGATACACACATGAAACAGACAAACAAATACCCAGTGAAGTATGGAGGAACAAATGATACCAATTTATATTTCTAATATGAACAAATCATTTGAAACATGAGAGCAATTATTTGATACCAATTTTAAAGAAATACAATCAATCAATTTATAAATCCAAATATCAATAGAAACACTCAACAAATCTCCCCCTACATCACATACATCTATCCCCATCTTTGTCTCGAATAGACAATCTGATGAAAAGATAAACCAATATGAAATATCTAGCATGAGAAAATGATACCAATTTGAATCAAGTTGATTTCAATTTGAGAAATGAAAACTGCTAGATAACAATGAACCAACCAGCTAAATACAATCAAGTAATGACAAATCAGTAGCTAGTAAACCAAGTAATCACACAAAGAGTATACCAATCAAATCAAGTGTGATAAACAAACTTATACGCAAAATACCAATATTGAACATAAAAGAACCTGCATATAAACCAATCAGTCCAAAAATTCCTTCAGCGGTACCAAAAAATATGTCCATTTGAACTAGAGGACTGCAAACCAATCAGAAGCCATTTTTTGATCCTGTCGTTCGAACGAGGCAGGGACGTCGCTCAAACGAGATGAGGATGTCGCTCGAACAAAGTAAATAAGTCGTTCGTTCGAGATGAGTTGTCGTTTGAACGACTTCACGCGACCTGCCAAAAATTTCCCAGATTCCAGAATTATTATCTAATATTGCCCAGTGAAAAAATTTCCACAAAAATGTTACAGGAAGGACCTAACAGAATCAAAACAGTGTTAAAACAGTAGGCTCACAATTCCAACATATTGAAATGATAAAGAATCTCTAATTGATAGCTATAAATCATCAAACTTTATCATAGCCATATGGCAATTAAAGTGTAAGCTTAATGAACTAAACACACTACATGCACACAAATCCAAATTTTTGACAATTCTACAAACAATAGCGTCAAATTGCAATGTTTCAACATTAGGATTAGTTGTACAAATCCGTTAAAATTTTCTCCAACCAAACACCCTCATATAAACATACTTTTTCAAGTTCTTTTGAGGTTTCTAGCATTCTCAAATCATATTGGCCCTATTCTTAGCATTTTGCATTTTCTTTTGGGCTCTTCTAAACGGTGGCTTTCACGAAGAGTTAATTTTGAACTCTCGCAGCCCTTTCCCGTGAATCACTCATCATTTTTACCAATTTTAAATCCTCACGGTAAACGGTTTTTACATGCACACTTCTCCTTAAGTTTACTAACGCATAGATGACAAGATTGAGATAAGAATGCCTCCCCAAATTCAAATATGCAAGAGAAGTCAAACATCCATATAAACTCATGCATGTGTGCAATGTTGGCATATATACAAAGTCGAATCAAAATGCATATCAACTTCGAAACAAACCCATATAAACAATGGGTTAGATCATTCTAAGCATCGATAATAATGACCAAATGTTCTAGCCACATGGATAATGAAACGATGTGGGGGGCGGGGGGAGTCCAAGAACACTAATATGCCACATCAAACATGTAAACTAAAAAAAATAAAAAATCTTTTTGGCTTTTCAAACATATTTTGACTCAAGGAAAAGCAAAATCTTTTTGGATTTTCAAAAGTTTTCTCAAAAACAAAATGTTTTTGTATTTTTCAAATAGGACTCAAATAAATGAAAAATATAATACAAAATGATAGACATGTCATAATACTAGCAATAAATATATCATGAAGCAAACTAGCATATGGCAAACAAGGTAACACCATCATCCTTTAGATTTAACATAGGAAAAATCAAGGGCACCCAAACGAGAATCATGAAGTTTAATTCCTAAAGCCACTAAATCCAATTTCCTAACCCAAGTAGGTGTAAAACGACTCAAGGGGGTTATGGTAATCGAGGTAACTTTATTCCTAAACATCCTAGGAGCTTCTCTAAGGTCGTAACAATAACGCCTAAGGTGGCCTTTCCCACCACAAAACGAGCAACTGTAGCGGTGGTTGGAATGATTACCTTTATGTGGACCTTTTCTAACCTTCCTAGTGTTTCTCACTCATGCGAGGGGGATGGGAACAACTCTCTCAAGAAAACCTATACTCCCCTATTTTCCTTAATTTGGAGGGTGCCTAGGATCTTAACTAACTTCTCCAATCTACCCTCCAAATCGAACTTGACTCTAGACCAGTCTATCAATATCTCCTCCAACTCGTGAATCCTAGACTCGAGCAAACGCCTAGACTCATCAAACTCTAAATTTCCTTTTTAAGGACTCCACCAAACCACAGAGATTATCTCTCTCTTTCTCCACAAACTCTAATTTCTCCCTAAACTTATTCTCTCATTTCCTAAGATCATCAATCAAACTATCATTATTTTCTATGACACGCTCATTCAACTTAGATTGGAATTTTGAGTTAGCCTTTTTCACCTTGACCATTTCGGCATACAACTCATTAAACGAAATTTTCAACTCTTTCACATCTACCTCATCCTCATCACTCTCTTCACCCTCACTAACCTGGGATACCCTAAAAACCTCCTCGGAAGTGTCATGCACATAAGAATCGTCCTCGCTCATATGACATGCCATAAACGCAACAAAGTTACGATCAATGGGGGAACTCTCTTCCTCTTATGGATCATTATCACTTAAGGTGGCATTATAGACAATGGGTTGCTTGCCCTCTTTCTTAAGTCTAGTGGTACACTCCTTAACCTTGTGAACATGCCCCTCACACCCAAAACACTTATCTGACAAATCTCTCTTAGGCTTCTCAAACTTATCCTTAGAGGCGGGATCTACTTTGTTGTTCTTGAATTTTTCAAATTTCTTGGCGTCTTTCGATTGCTTTTGAAACTTAATAATTTTTTTAAATTTCTTTGCCAACAAAGCAACATCCTCAAAATTGAAATCGGAATCAGAATCTGAAACATTAATTTCCTCCTTTCGAGTTTTCAAATCAATACCTTTTTCTTTCTAAGGAACTTGCTTGGAGCTAATCATGTCGATTTCATAGGTTTGTAATTCACCTACAATCTCTTCTAGTTTCGTTGACTCTAACCTACCCAAGGAGTTTAAAATGGTCACTTTCACATCAAACCTACTAGGCAATGACCTAAGTATTTTCTTAATGACACGGGTGTCGGGAATTTTCTCACCTAGGTTAAACGACGAGTTGACAATATTGGACAGCCTAGCATAAACCTCATCAAAGGTCTCACTCTCTAACATCCTAATGGTCTCAAACTGTGTAGTGAGATTTTGAAGTTTTGATGCCCTAATCGTGCTAGTGCCCTCGTGAGTGAGTGGCAAAATATCCCAAGCCTATTTTGATGCTTCAGAACTCATAATTCTATTATATTCTTCTTATGTGACATGTGAAGAAATAACGTGCAAACCCTTAGAATCAGATTGTGCAAATCTTTGTTCAGTTTTGGTCCATGACTCAACATGCTTTAAACTAGTGACCTCACCTATAATAGTGACAAGAGGTGTCCTACCTTTCTCAACTGCAAGCCAAACACGCTCATCAATAGATTTTAAAGCACATCTCATTCTCATCTTCCAATAAGTGTAATTAGTGCCATCAAAAACAGGAGTTCGAGAAAAATAATTATATCCAAAATTCATCTTTGAAAACACACGGGATCACAAAATAAATAAATAAAAATTTCTAGCTCTGATACCAATTTGTAAACATTAGTAGAAAAATTGTATCAGGAAAAACAACTTTAAAAATCAGGATCACTTGATAATTTAGAGTAACCCGCTCTGATACCAATTTGAAGGACCATTTTTGTGTGTTTTACCAAAAAACTCAATTATTTCCCAAAATTATCCAACTTGTAATTATTCACCAAAACAAGTTATGAAAACCCAATTCTTACTTTAAACTAATTTTATCTTGAATAATCCTAAACATGCATCTACTGATTAAAGAAAGTAAAGTAAAGTAAAGAATACTCACAACACTGGATGTACGAGGAAAAAAACCCAAAACGGGAAAACAACCTCGGACGGCCCAAGCCAGACAATCACTATGAATAATGGTTTTACAAAGATAGATTAGCCTTACACTAAGACTTGATCCCCACGGGTCTTGACGCTCCTTCGGATCTTCAACCATTCTTCAATAGTGCCCACGCAGAAATTCCATCTTCAATGATACATGTGCACAACACACGCGTCCACGTATATCTCGGTGTCCACCGATATGGCTTTGATTCGTCTACGATGTCGAACAAGAAGTCATTCTCTTTTCTTCACCACAAAACCCTTTGATGTTCAAGTGTAGAATAAACTTCTTAGTGTCGCATAAGAATGATAACTCGGATCTTTGCAAACTCTAAGAATGTGTTTATGACTTTTAAACCTTAGAAAACATGTGCAAACAAGGTTCTTGTTCATAAAACTATTTTCCAGAAAGCACACTTTCGAAATTATGATGCACACACTGTTTAAATATGATTTAAATGCGGCCTTGAAAAGCATGTCATTCAAACGACTTTTGGAACTCGTTTGAGTGACATCCCATCTCGTTCGAACGAGATTGGATGTACTATGAACGGCAGTGCGAAAGTTTGACTTTTTGAGTTTTCGTTTAAAACGTCTCTTCCAATGAGAGATCCAAAAAAATCAAACTCTTTTATGAGTTTATCATCATAAAACGTAGTTTAAACCTTTTAAAACACCATAAAACATTTTAAAACATTTATCTTTATAAACAATACATCCTTATCTTTTATAAAAATAATTACGAGCACCATTAATTATACGCATTCATACCTGAGTGATCTCGGAATGCAATTAACTTTGAAAACGAATAAACTTGCACCAATTTAAACTACGACATGATTAAATCTTTGAAGCTTTGCTGCAACGTCTTCAATACGTCATAGACCGAGTGGAATCGTGATAAAAAAAACACCTTATGACATATTACAAACACGTTTTGTTCACGAAATTAAGTCAAAACCATACAGGGACTTGATTGTCAATTTACGTCCTTACAGTAACTTTGTATAAAAGGGACGCTGTTTATTTTTATAGAGATCTTATTTTTCTCTTCTTCTCTTATTAGTATAGGTATCTGTGTGTGTGTGTGTGTTTATTTTGATTTGGGATTAGTTGGAAGTTTATTCATATAGTTACATTAAGCTGATTGAATATTGTCATCTTTATTTATTTTAAATTTTTATTTACGTACACATTTTCTTTTGCAAAATAAAACTATGCATCATATTACATATAATTCTTTAAGACACTCGCGCTTTGCGGGGGTTAAGAATTGAATGAAAAAAAGAGTACACATACATATAAAATAATAATTAAAAGTGTGTCTATGGTTGTATAAGGAAATTGCAAGAATTAACAATGTATTCCCACATGTAATTCTTAGTAATTGCAATTCTCGAATTCTATCTTATATTCCAATTCCTCTTTTTCCTCCTTTCCATGTTGATAAAATAAATTTGTTAGGCAATTCCTCTAGTTTAAGTATGCCTTTTCACTATAGTTCACGCATCGCGCTGGTTTCCACCTAGTTAAACATATTATCTCGAAACCAAAAGTTCCTCAATTCCCGACACTTGCTAAGTTTCATGCGTAGGACATCTCGTAAGAGAAATCCAAACAATGAACCCTCCTGATACACTACTACGTAGATTCGTAGATCACCGAGACTTATTTGGCCCAAAACCAAACATGAACCAATACGCTAACTATAAAATTCCCAAATTTTCCATTTTCCAAACAAACCAGTTATCCTTCATAAGATTTATACCAAACACCTTTAGTGTTAAACGACCCTACCATGCCTAAAACATAAATCACCACAACCTAGGTAGGACATTCTTTGTTCATAGTTAATCTATAGAGCACTTAGTTATTTCTAAGTCTCCAAGTGCATACCAATTGTAATCAGGTATACAATCACCACTTCAATGACTACATTACTTTTCAAACATTAAACATGATGATATTTAATCTCAATAACCAAAGACATAACTACCCTTACTTTACTTTTTTTCCTTTACTTGCTAAGACAATTCATTCCCGAATCATACCATTACATTATCTCGCAAACGCTTTCACCACATAAAAGAGTCTTGCTCCAACATAAGCGTAACTCCATTCACCCCATTAATTTTTAGTTTATTCACATGCATCTACCTTCTTGATTTATCAAATTTTCAAAATTACACCCACATGTTGCATCCCTAAGCATAAACAAATTTCTAAATATCCTTTCACGACCTAAGTTCCCATTGAAATCCATGGTATCAAAACTAGGCTCAACCATAATGGTTGCCGACAATAGACCTCACGACTATGGTGAACACCAATTTCTAACCAATCTTGTCTTTTATACATGTCCACAACTCATAGCAATACCCATAAAACCAATGTTTCCATTCAAGTAACTATTAATAAATTCCCTAGAAAAATATACACTCTGATATAGATAACAAACAGGGATAAATAATTATAAGCCCCTCAATGTATATTTTTATACATTTACACACCAACATAATAATGCCCATTTTCACCCACGGTGAACCAATATAAAGAACTATCCCAAATGCGAAGTCCATCTTCTCTATTGTACTAACAAACCCAAGTGAACGCTAAGTCCCAATATCAAACAAAACATATCCTACATACTCCAAAGTAGGGAAAAACACATCCTTTGCCACTGATACGGTCAAATAAATCCACTTGTAACCCAATGCCCATCTCATTCTAGGTCCTATACTTACTGGCCCTACTCGTTTTGACCATAAAAGATGTAATATACTTTACATAGACTACCTATTTGGAACCCCTCAAACTATCGGGTCCCTTAATAAATGATACAACTTATCTTGCCAAGTTGGCATGGCATGAGAAAAGTTAGATCTCTTCTCCGCCCTGTTCTTCATTTTTTATTTAAAATATGTGTCCAAAAATTTCCCCTTTAACTTCATCCAAAACTAATAACTAATTAATTGGTCCCGCTCTTTGATAGTGATAACGTACCTCCACCACTATAGCGTCTCTCTTACTAGTCTAAACTAACTAACCATTGCTGGTGCGCTATCGTATTTTATCACACCCTTAATTCTCTAAATGTCGTTACTAGGCATTAAATTGTTTGAACTTCCTAACAACTATCGCGGGTGACCCTCACGAAGGTCCCTTTGGATCTTTCTCTAGGAACTAACATCCTTGTCCGAACAGATAGTACCAGATCGCGAAGCATACAATAATTCGTAATCAGAGAGATTTACATCAAAGAACGCAACGCAAAATGTAACAAGCTTAAATACAGATCCTAAGAACTGTAGAACCATGCTCTGATTCCACTGTAACAACTCCCATTTTCTCATGTAAAGGTTGGACGGAACGATAGGCCGAAGATGGGACTTATCAAAAATTTATACCATTCTTATCCTTTAAAAATAAAAATAGCTTTTATTCTTCATAAAAAGTCATAATTAAGAAAATATATGTACAAACCCGATTTAATACAAGAATACAAACTGAATCATCATACAATGCCCATAAAGTAAAGATAAGTACAAAATGATATAAATAACCTCTTAGGATTATGCCCATACAAATCTCTATATGAAAGAAAATTGTCAAATGAATAAGTACAACCGATATAAGAATCAATGGAATGAAATCTCCTACATCCAATTCAATTAGAAGTTTGATCCATCACCCATCATGTTATCCTTATTTATGAGAAAAGCTGGGGATTTTTTTTTTATAATTTTGGGTCAGAGCCCTAAGTTTGCAAAGCTTCTTCACTAATAAATATGCATGATATAAGTAACTCATATTTCACGTCGCTCCATTGACGCTCACGCATATTGAGTATCTCACCTCTCGTCTAGAAGCAGTCCTACTCATCTCCTCTAAAAAAATACCAAATATAAACTCCATTATCAAATCTAACATATAACGATAAAGCTATCAAGATGTGCAGAAACTACAAGTGAGATATATACCTAACATCCCATTCCCCGGATTAATTTCGTAATACTTCCCACTAAGTTCCATATAAATTTAGTGCATATTTTTATGCCATATAATGTTCCTTAAGCTTAGTCTACCTCTCCAGATTATCTGATTTTAATGACCACTAATTATTATCTAAACCATTAGACTACTATAAGTTTCATTCACGTTAATTGTCGTCTACATTCTTAGACTACCCAATTATTATTCTCATAAATAATTATCCGCTGCATTAGATCATTAAAACAAATTTTTGTTATTAATTTTCCACATCCCTATGTTTATAATATTTTATAATCTTCAATGATCGTCTACATCTCTAAACTATGAGAACGCATCCTCATGCAAGGCGCTTCCCAATGTGTATATAGATACATACATATGTACGTATATATATGTACAACACACAAAGACATATGTCATCAGCGTCCAATTCGTGCTCTATAGGTAATACCTGGAGGAGTCCGTCATCCCAAAATATGTAGCAAAAAAAATACAAACAAGTGTGACGGTACCAACGCAGTACACCAATTTACAGTCCATACCCAGCGGTGATAAAGGATCCTAGTATCTACATTTACCTTTCGTACGTGGTGCTACCAGGTAGTACTTAAAATATGACCTAACACCACACCTTGCCCACCTGTGCAACATGTGCTCCCGTGCCGAACGTCCACACCCCAATCGATAGGATGATCCACAAACCAAGTTATCTCCACACAAAATAATATATAATACATACTATAATCCATTATGCACAAGTAGTTAATTCGCAACAACTTCAACCCAAGCAATATCCATCTATATATATGTAGTCCTCTCGGTTTAGATATAAAAATCTAGTGAGGTATTACATAACCCATATTAAGATGCTACCCCACGACTACTCCCCAAATAATTATTAAGTAATATATATTGACTTCTAGGATTAATATCAGATTTACTTGTCCGTAAATATGTATGTGTAGTTACCCCAAACTACCCTTACAAATAAAATTAATGATTTCAACATGTTGCCCTATTAACTTATAATTTAATCCTTCTAGATTATAAATAATTAGTCACTTCTTGTTTCTTTTACAATAAGGTTTATATGTACATATATAAGGAGTCAATTAATATGTATATTTAGTTGCACCCTAAGTATAATCGCACCCAATACCAACTATCATGACTTAGACCACTAGGATTAGGATACATTTCATCTTAGTGTTGTTATATGATAACAAATTCAGGGAGCTAAGCATCAATATACTTCGAAGTATTACACTTATCTCTAATAACTTCTTCTTTTATTTAAGCTTAATCTATCTTAATCATATTATTATTATTATAGTTTTTTGGCTATTGTCATTGTTGCCCCCATCGAAAGGTACCTACTGACTTAGGTCTGCTATCAGTCATATAACCCATCATATTCTTTACTTTAATTCGGGAATATACAACAAGTTATTTTAATTAAGTATTTAACTTACACTCGAAGATACTATGAATGTAAGGTTATTTACGTACCCATCCCGATTAGACTGAGTATTTACGTTTATAAAAATATCATTAATATCTTGAAATAAGTCTCTATCCCTCACTTGAACGAAAAAGGCCTCGCACATCCTTTCGTAGAAAAATCATAACTAATTAAAAAAATCAGAAAAATACAAGATCGACGCCCACGCGATCATAACCAAAATATCTTCAATTTCATGACTTGAACCAGGGGTCGTTCTAATGCGACCAACCTATTAGGAACGAGAAAGGTACAGAGTTCGAAGGAGCTTTTAATGAGATTGATGCTGCCCTGATTTTGATAGTATTTTTTTCTAACTTGGGATTTTTGCAATCAATTCTAAATGCATTGAAGCTCTTTCTAATGATTCTAACACTAAACTTAGGTTATAAACATGAGTTCTATAACTAATTAGGACCATTTTGCATATGGATTAAACTCTAAATTCACCATGATACATCAATATTCGCAAGGGTCTTCCCATATTCTTTTGCACAAAAATGACTCAACTTTTCATCATAAATCTTCAACAATCAATCACAGATTTCTAAAATTTAATCTAAAAGAAATTTAGCAATGATTTAACAAAAGAAAACAGCCTATTTTCATAATCTATAACGGGGATTTATGAATCTAGCACCGTAGCATACGAATATCACCAAAAACTCAAGATTATTCAAGAACACTAACATGGTTGCAATAAATCAGATTTAACCTGAAATTGAAACATGTATTCGACATAAAAATGAAGTTAGAACAAAATGAATAAGTTTGGGAAGAGAATCATTACCTGAAAATGTAGCGAAAACTCCTCTATTTGCCGTACTGGGTAGGTTCTCCCTTCTCTCCCAATGTGTGTAGCCTCAAAATGTGCATGGCTGGATATGGGGGTTAGGAAACCCTAAGGATGATTTTAATTCTTTAAATAGCATTTTAATTCAACATAAATTCAGAGGTCTCTATAAGGCCATACTTAAGGCCCCTAAAAAGGTTCCTATCTCCACGCGGTTTGGCTTGAAACTCTACCTAGGATCCTACTCAAGCATTGGTCCATGTTTAGACAGTTAAAATGCATATTTAAGTCACCTAATCATGTTTAAGAGTCCATTAGCACTTTATATATATATTTTTATGCTCCATCATTATCATATACGTATATCATTAATATTAGTTAAATTAACAAGATATCAATTTACTCACTATCATTTTCATTATTCGTAATGTACTGTCATACCATAAAAATCATATCACTTGTATCACATTTACGAACTATTATATTCAAATTAAATACTCTAATACTATTAAACATACTCGTTTAATTATTACGCCAAAACAAAGATAAATACAATTATTTCAACTGAATAATAATTCATACAATTTCAATTAAATAAATATAACTTCAATTTAGTACTCATAAAAATGCTGGCTATTGCAAAAAATTACACCGATCAAAGTTTAAGGCTCACTAGTGTAATTTACCCAAAATACACTAGCTACATATGTTCGTTGAATTCTTCTTCTTTTTCATGCAAATTGGTTCAAACTTAAATGTCTCTTTGTAATAAGAGATCATAAAATATTGATGAAGGACTTATTTTCTTTTATGACTCACAACACATCTACACATGGGTAATGTTTTACTCACTAGAGTTTAATTTTTTTTTTTGGGTTTAAATTATATTTAATTTGAAATAACTATTGAAATATTATATAATAATATTTATATGTTATTCATGAAATTATATTTGGCTCGATGTTAAACCATTGGATGACATCATGTTTCGACATTGACATATTTAAATTGTGTATGTTTGACATAAATATATATTAAGTTCTATGATGATAAAAATGTTTATTTATACTTTTCTACGGACTTTATTTGTTCGTAGGAATTCTTACAAACTTCCGAAGTTCGTATGAACCTTTCACAAATTCAGTAAGTAATTTGTATATTTGGATAACCACTGCAAATCGAGGAACGAAATTTGTTAACTTATTCCTCCCAGTGTAGACATCGGAGTTTGTAAACATATCTGGATGCTCTAATGAGATAACATGTTAGGATTTTTCATTTTTTACTTTATTGTATAGTGATAGCGGCAACCACACTCTGAACATGTAACAAAAACGAAGATAAGGACTGAAAGAAGTGAAAATACTAAAAGTAAGAAAGCAAACTCATAACTGAAATAGTAAGTTAGCATTTTTTATCTTTTTAAATTTCCTTCTTTTAGTTTTAAAGAGATAAGTTCGCCTTATCCGTCAGATGATACCAAAGAATTAAAAAGTAGAAAAAGAATGTGCTTTAAACCAGAACCCAACGAAAGCTATAACTAAAGTTATAATGATATAAAGTAAGAAATATCTGGATTGCAATATTTTCAGCATGAAGCGTTTGGATTTTTATACAATTAATGGGCATAAAGTATAGCGACATAAAAAACGATGGTCCGTGCCAATTGTTTTTTTTTTTTTTTTTGTACCTTCTCTCTTTTCTGCTTCCCTCGTCTTATACTATAATTGAAGCAAAAATGGACAAATGAGGGACTAAATTTTCATTCTATCACTCTCTTTACAGGAAATTGTCTTTATCATCATGCCCACTCTAAAGTGATGGTCCATATTCTCTCGTTTGTGCGTTTGCACTTCGGTGAAAGAATATACTAAATTGGACCAAACATGTTTCAACCTTTTTCCAGAAGAATCATAAATTATTTGTTGTGTTAAACCCCCTGCATTATTCATCCATGTTTTTTGAAAAAAACTCTTACGTCAATTTTCCACTAGTTCTATGACAAAAATTGAGGTGAAATGATGATAATACACAATTTGCATTTAATTCTTATTTAACTGAGTTGAAATGGAAAGAAAAAATCTTTTATTTATATTGTGTGATTAAATGTTTCATGGTGATAACTATGGTTGCAAACGGATATTCGAAAATTCGAATTCGTCCGGTATTCGAGCTCGAATTTTACAGATATTTATCCGAAAAAATGGATATGTATACGAATATGGATAGTGTGTTAAAATATATGAAAAAACGGATACATATACAGATACAGATAGTAGATGTATCCAGCATTGATAATTCGTATCTGAGACGGATTATCTATATTTGTGGATATCCGTATCCATATCCGTATTGTATTAAATAATAATGTATTAATTATCAGTGGCGGATCCAGGATTTTTTGTCAAGTGGGGGAAATTTCGAGTGGTACGGGCGGGTGCCCTCGAGGCGATTTATTTATTTTTGGTTATTTCAAGTTTTTTTTACAAATTATAACTTTATAATGCCAAAATAACTACTTCGAATTATTAGTAACGATATGTAATTAATTTGAAGAAATAAATAACGCTTAATAAATATTCACAATACCCAAATTTTAGTAGTGGTAACAATTGAATTTTGCTTAATATGAAGTACAAAAAGAAGTTAACTCACCTCACACCATTAAAGTTCAATCCAAGCAAACCTGATGAAACAGAAAACCATTACCCACAACCAAACAAACATGTTTGCTACTACCAAACCATCAGCCATTTCAAACCAGCTTACATCAAATCTCCCATATTACACAACCTTTCACAAAACCACAGAGACGAACAACCAAGAACAAAGACAAATATAGAAACCCTAAACATAATTAAGTATTAACATCCAAGAAAAATAAAGAAATGATGATACCACCTAACATGAATTGTTTTGGCTGCTGTGTATATCAATTTAGGGTTTCGAAAATAAAGATGACGACACCCGAAAATTTATTGCATCAGATAAAAAAAATCAAATCTGAACTGAGGCGGCAGCCCCAGTTGGACTATTATTTATAATATTTATTATATGTAATGTAAAATATAAATATATAATCTAAAAGATGTCAATCATCACTTCTCACTCATTTAAAAAATAACAAATAAACACAAACATACATAAGAACACATACACATATGGACATAATAATGCACACGCACACATACACACACATCGACTGTTAGAATTAAATTGTTGATTCTAATTTTTAAGTTGTTAATTAAGAAATGTTAGATCAATTTATTGATTGTAAACAGTTAAGGCGTGAATATTTATTTTTTTATTTTTATCTTTTAGAATTGACATTACATGTTAAAAGAGGCAACTCAATTGCAATGGATAAGTAATTTAAATGGACACAAATATATTTCGAATCCGGAAAATTCGATATGATACGGATATGAATAGTTTTTAATACTATCGGAGGAGATTCAAATACGGATACAAATAGTGCATCCAGATATCGGATACGGATATGGATAATGTGACATCTGTTCCATATTTATCCATTTACCACTTGAGAACTAATTTTGTCAATTAAAAGAAATCTAGGGATCCATTTATTTATCGAGTAGTGTCATTCCCAAATTTAAAAGGAATATTTTATAAACTTGGTGAAATGAATCCACCAATGTTATAATAATTGATACCACTAGTGGTCATATAATATGATTGAAGAAAAATAGAAAAATCACGCGGCTTTATTCAGTGAAATTTTTAGCTTGTCATATTACCCATCTCTGCAATTTATTATTCGATTCAACAATGGCTTTCTTTTGGCAATTCGTTATTTTATTACATGGTGTCTGTCACAAAAAGAAAAAAGTATAAATAAATTGGCGCTGAAAACAAATAAACAAATCTTAAGGTGTACGGAGTTTCACAGTTCAACCATTATTCTGTAGTCTCATTCTCTCAATCATCAATAACAATAAAGGGCCCTTTATTTTTAATCATGTTTTACTTCCTTTGATTAAAAAAAGGATGTTTTAGTTTACTAATCTAATCCAATACAGAGTTTTTTACACCAATATCCGATAGATTATGGACGTAGTTTCACTGAATTCCATAAATTAACAAATGAAAGATGTTTTTGGTTACCCTACCAAATGTTCAAGTGTTTTTGGAGGTTATGCATAGTGGTGTGTAATCATGGATATTTTTATTATGGGCCATCTGAGAGTGTTTATATATACGATGTAATGTATACTTCGTGAATAGGGGTCCGCTCTCTTAACGGAAAATTTTAATGCATAATTTGTTTATAAAAAAAATATAAAAACAAAATAATCAATCTAGTTGCAACCAACTCAGCTCCTCTACTAAAAATGTTTATATTAATGACATGAATAGTTTAGGAACCATAAGAGTTGAAATATATATATATATATATATATATATATATATATATATATATATATAGATTTTTTGTGGATTTTTTAAAAATAGCTATCAAATGTATTTTGACCTAATTTTTTTAACATGGGTTGATTAGAAGTTTAATTTCATGAGAAAAATAAAAAAATTGGAGAAAAGCTTTCTTAGGAGTTAGAAATAGGTGTGATGTATACATCATGATGTTGGCGAGCCTCTCTCTCTAATGCTCTTGTGGGGACCAGTCCGCATTTTAAGAATGCGGACCGGACATGTGTTACCTAACGGTGAGTATAGAAATTATCGGTTAAATTATACGCACTTTCTCTCTTTTCTAGGTTCGCTACCATGAGACACCTGCTCAGTCCGCACTTTTAAAATGCGGACTGGTTCGCTCAAGAACAATACTATATATATATATAAAATTTTACTCTCTTACATACTTTCCGCACTAATAAAAATACAAACTCTTTTGATAACCTACGTTCTCCCTCCTCCCTGGCAATCTAACAAGTTAACTACAACGCTCCAATGTAGCAGGATAACCTTCACTTTTTGTCTACTCATACGAAATTTTACTTTTTTGAGAAAAGTGTGGTAGCATGTCTTTTAATTGTACCGGATCTTTTCATGTACCAGGCAGTAACTTTTGATAAAATAAATAACTCATGCCATTTTTATAGACATACCGAAAATACAATTTCATAATTAACAAACATTAAATGTGACTCATATGTCTATTTAAAAAAACACATCTAGGACTAAAAAAATGTGATTCATATACCTGCTCCGAAAAAATAACCTTCCGAATTAAAAGAAATTAAATATGATTCATACGCATCCTCCGAAAATACTACATAGAATAAAAAGAAAAAAATTCCGTCGACTCATGATTTTCATGTATCGGTAGGGAAACATTGACATGGTCTATCGCAATTGGTTACTTTCTTATGGATGTGGGTCTGCGCCAGCGATGCTAACCATATACCTGCTCCAAAAATATCACGTTCAGAAACGATTAAAATACTTGTTACTTATTAAGTTCTAATAAAACAATTAAAAAGTTTGGTCAAAATTAAAAAAACTTGAAAAAACAAGAAAAATAAAATATAATGTTTAATGAATATTGAATTTGCATAATTAATAAGAAAAAATGAATTTTAAATAATAAAAAAACTTTCCATAAGTCAAAAATAGTTTTCAAATTAAAAAAAATAAAATAAAACATATTTATAATAGTGAAAAATAAGTACCAAAGTGTCACTTGACAAATAAATGAGTATCAAAAATACAAAAAACTCTTCTTTTATTATATAGAAAAAAAATGCAATCTTATAGTGCATTAAGTGAATCATAAATTTAAGTACCTTGCAATTGCTTTGTCCATATTTTTAAGAGATTTGTGATTTGTATTTCACAAAGACAGAGGTGTTAAATAGTTTTCTTATTGATGTGAGAGGATAGAAATTGATTGAATATGATTTAGAGTAATTATTTACAACACTCGTGATCATCTACGTTGACGTGAGATTATAGGAAAAAGGAGAGGGGAGAGAGAAAAGAAAGAGACCGAAAAGGAGAGGGGAAAGAAAGATAAGGAGAGGCTGACATGCGTGCAGTCTGAAAAATAAAAATACGATACTGTCGTATCGAACAATGAAAAAGTACCACTTAAGTTATTTAATACAAGATTAAACTATCGAAATGGCTCCGACAGTTTGTTGAAGCAACACTTTTCTTAAAACAAATTTTAAAAACAAGATGTGTAAAATAGTATGAATGAGTAATTTCAGTTATAGGTTTACTAGTTTTGAAAAATAAAACTTTAAACAAAATAAACCAACACAACCTTAAGAAAGGGATGAGAGAAAAAGGAAGTGTACACAAGCAATTTTAAAGTGGTAAAACCCCACCCAATTGGGGAAACATCCATGGTGACATCTACGACACAAAAGTAAAAAATCCACTAAAAACATGTAACAGATTACAAGCTATATAACAATCAAGACACATAATCAAACCTAATCTAAGTTCAGAAATGTACTAACTCCTCTGGCGTGTTCTGACTTCACCTATGGTTTTGATGTTCCTGATGTTCTCCCATCTTCTTATCTTTACTCATTTTAGCTTTACATCGACTCTAACAGTCCAGTATCTCAACACCAACACGTTTCAGTTTAGTATTGTGAAGGTGTATATGGTGTAATGCTCTAAAATCATGCATGTAACTCATACACACTTAATAATAGACAATATGAGTTGTCAAATTACAAACAACTATCTCAAGATGCAAGGGTTTCTAAAATCAGCTAAGTCAAATAAGTCAGACTTTGGATATTTCAAATAACCGCAGATCAAGAAGTAATGTTACTATAACAACTAGCCAAGATCAAATGCACTTTCTTTATTTTGAAAGTAGTAATTAAAAGTGAAAACCCCAATCAAGATCTCAAAACTAGATCTAAGTCTGACAGTTTGAGTAAGTTGAAATCAGAAAGGGGTTTGTTGGCTTAGGGTTTGAAAATAACATTTATTTCGAAAATAACCAACAAAAATAGATTTCTAGAAACAAGAAATTCGATCTAGCAAATAACTACGTGATTTGTATCACAAAAATCAAATCTCAGATTTCTATACAAAGAAATAGAGACTTAATCAATTTGAATAAGTTGGCAAAGAGATATATGACAGTAGAGGAAAAACTTCTCAAATTACGAACTATAAAGACTCAGAAAAAGATTTCCTGCTTTGGATTTGGTTTGAAGTTTGAGTTAGGGTTTGTAAAAAAAAAAATTCAACTCTCTTTCTCTCTAACTCTTTGTCTCTCTTCTCTCTTCTATCTTCTCTCTCTCTCTTTTCTCTCAGAGGATACAATGACAAAAGTTACAAAATTGAACACGAAGTCTCATTATATACTGAAAGAAGAAGGATCTGGAAGATCGAGGGAAATAAATGATCAGGATGAATTTGAAGTCAATCTAAATGCTACCAAGACACCGCAATTAAAAAAAATATGATTGGTTTAAAATCAAGCAGGTGGATTATAAGAAAACACATGCAGATCATTGATTAGAATGATCCAATGGTGCACAGTGAGTCTCAAGAATGTGAGTGTGAGAAAACACACATCTGACCGTTATAAAGGCAATACGTGTAAGGCTATGAGATCGAATGAAAAACACATGTTTTAGAATTCTGAAAAATACAAATTGTACCGACAATATTATCAAGCGCTTTCGATTTCTACCCAACCATATTTTAAGCCTTAAAAAAAATTAAAAATCAGCCCCAAAGGTTTTAAAACCACTACTTTTAATTTCTATTTTTTTTAAATCTTAGAAATTATTTAAAAATTCCCCAAAATAGTAGAAAATTAATTTTAAGGGAATTAATTCACACACAACCAAATATAGCATGATATGATGTATGTATGCAATCTTAGTGTGTGGTGCTGGTGAGCTACCTTTAAGAACTTATAGAGGAATTAAATGAAGAGTATGAGGTTCTTTCGTAACGAGGATGGGACACAAATTTTGTCACAAGTTCCAAACTAGATGAGCACATATATAGTATAGACTTAAGTAAGTCAAAGATATAGGGTGCTTCAGCCCCCCCCCCCTTTGGAAATATGAGACAAAATCTTCCTTCAGTTAATGAGGACTCGTAGGGAGAGAAAAGAAATAAGAACATCCTATTCCTATACAAATTTTTCTATCTTCCCAATGTCCTAGAATGAGATAAAATTACATAACTCAACTAATTACAGACCAATACCCTAATAAAATCTGGTGGAACGGATGGAGCTGATTCATGTAGATAAACACCAAGATCAAACTTTTTAGTTGAGAATATACAAAAACAAATGTCCATGAGGACTCAAATTTCTCCCCCATTTTTGTCTCAAAAGGATAAAGGGTAAAGAAAAACTAGAAAGAATAATAATTTAATGTTCTTCCATTATCACACCAATAGATTTGCGTAACGATTCAAATTGAAGAAAGTCTAAAGGTTTAGTAAATATATCAACTAATTCCAATTCAGTAAGAAGGTAATTTATTTCTAATTCCTTGGATTCAACTAACTCACGTATGAAATGATATCTGATTTTAATATGTTTAGTACGAGAGTGCTAAAAAGAATTTTTAGAAATATTAATCGCGCTTTGATTATCACAATATAAATGTAACTTATCTTCAGTGATACCATAATCTTTTAGCATTTGTTTAAGCCAAAGTAATTTAGAGCAACAACTTCCTGCTACAATATATTCGGATTTGGCAGTAGACAAGGAAGTGCAATTTTGTTTCTTACTACTCCATCCTATCAAGTTGTTACGAATGTAGTAACACGCTCCTGAGTACTCTTAATATCATCGATACAGCCGGCCCAATCAGCAACGGTGTAACCTACTATAGTACTAGATGTGTCTTTAGTGCACCAGAGTCCTATGTTTAGAGTGCCTTTGATGTATTTGATAATTCTTTTAACGCACAAAAGGTGACTCTCTTTAGGATTATTTTGATATTAGGCACACACGCAGACAGAGTACATGATGTCAGGATTGGAGGTAGTAATATAAAGTAAGCTTCATATCATACTATGGTACAAGGTGGTATCAATGGATTTGCCATTCTCATCTTTAGAAAGCTTAATTGTGGTACTCATAGGAGTCCTAACGTCTTTAAATGTTTCTAGGCCAAACTTTTTAACAATCTCTGAAGCATATTTAGAGTGGGATAGAAATAATCCTTTTATATTATATTTAACTTGGAATACTAAGATGAATTATAATGCCCCCATAAGCGACATCTGAAAATCTTTGTGCATAATGTTAGAGAAGGCCTTAACTTTTAAAGGGGAGGTGAACAAATTCGAGGCGAGTGACAGGGCAAAGGTTTCCTCGAAATCTATTCCTTCAATCTAAGAGTAGCCCTGGGCAACTAATATAGCTTTATTCCTAATAATCATCCCAGATTCATGAGTCTTATTTTTAAAAATCCAACGTGTGCCAATAACCCTTTTATTTTCAGGCCTGGGTACAAGATACCAAACATCATGAATGACAAATTGAAGAAGTTCCTCCTGCATAACACTTATCCACAAGTTATCATACAGGGCTTCATTTACAGTTTTGGGCTCAATAAGGGACACAAAACATGCAAAATGAGCAATGTTACGAAGTTGAGATCTTGTTCAAACAGGATCAGTAGGATTACAAACAACACTATCTAAAGGATGATCTTTAGAAACCTAATTAGGTACAACAGGGGTTTCAATTGTTAAAGATTCAACTATTTATGGAGAGTCATGGTGTAAAAAATTTTCTGACTCATCCTCAATAATTGATTCCTTGGTCTTCCTTTCTACACTAGTGTCATTTAAAACCACATTAATGGATTCCATCATGGTTTTAGTATGAAGATTGTAGACACTAAAGGCTCTACTATTTGGAGAATAACCTAAAAATGGCTTTATCACCTTTGGTTTCGAATTTAGATAGACGTTCTCTATCCTTGTAGACATAAAAGGTACTGCCAAAGGTTCCAAAGTATTTTAGGTTAGGTTTCTTTCCATACCAAAGCTCATAGGATGTTTCTTTTGTATTCTTCCTTAAGTCAATGCGATTGATTATATGGCAGGTAGCACAAATGGATTCTACCTAAAAAAAAATTGGTAGGTTTTTCGCATGAATCATCACATCGGAAATTTCTTGAAGAGTGGGATTTTTACGCTCATCAATCCCATTTTATTGAGGTGTCTTAGGATCACAAAATTCTTGCTTGTAACCATTATAATCACAGTATTCTATGATACCTAAATCTACAAATTCTCCTCCTCTATGACTATGAGTTCTATCTACTTGGGAGTCCTTTTAATTTTCTATACGAACTAAATTTTCAAAAACTTTTGAAAGGTTTCTGATTTATGTTTTGGGAAGGAAACCCAAGTATATTGAGTGAAATCATAAACCATAACAAGGATGCAACTATTCCCACAAAGACTAACAGTACGAGAAGGACCCATTAGGTCGATTTGGATGAGTTCTAAAGGTTTAGTGGATATAACTTCTTTAACTTTCTTATAGGGAGCCTTGAAAATTTTCCCTTCTTGACACGGACAACAAATAATATTTGAAATTGGATTGATTTTCAGAAGACCTCTAACTATCTCTTGGGAGTATAATTTTCAAAGATTATCATAGTTGATATGACCCAACCTATTATGCCATATCTCATTGTCATCCATTCTGGCAATGTTACGGACCTCAGTACTTGGATTGACTATGTAACAGTTATTCGGAGTACGAAGTCCTGTAATAATGCAGTCACCTTTTTCATTTACTCAGCAAATTGCCTTTAAGTCCATTTACCAAGAGAACATTATCAAGAATGCGTAATCCTTCTTCATGGAGTGTTCCTTTACCAATGATCTGGGATGATACACCATCTCCAAACCAGATTTTATCTCTGGACAAGTTAATTTTGTTTGAGAGTTTGGAATCATCCCCAGTAATATGTTTAGAACGTCCTAAGTCTAAATACCATCCAGTTGTAGTGTGTTTAACTCTAAAAGCACTGATCACTATGTTTCAGTTTAACTGGGGTAATAAATCATCTTTTCTAACCCGAATTGCTCTAGTTTTCAATTTGCACTTATTATATCGTATTTGATAAAACTTGTGAGCTTCTGACTTTTCTTTAAACATTTTTTGCTCAATTTTATTATTGCTATAAACAGTTGAAGCAATTGGTCTAGATTAGAATCTAGGAATCCTTCTTGTAGATTGTCTTTTAGTACTAGTCATTTTCCTTCTATTATGATAACTAGTGTTCTGGTCTGGATGTCTAGGAAGGACATAGTTATTTCGGCTTCTCCTAGAATAGTTGAAGTTATGGTAAACATGAGAGGTGCAGACTGGATTAAATAAGCATTTGTAATAGTAATCATTAAGTGAATGTCCATAGACATCACAATGGAGTAGTAAAGATGGCACGTGGAACTCATAACCTTGGGAAAGGTATTATACAAGGGTTTATCTAGGTTTTGAGCTCTAGTCTTATTCTTAGGTGGCACAGGATAAAACATCGAATCTTCTTGTCGAATAGGGGGCAAACATATTTCGTCTTTTGTTCAACATTATGCTTAGAGTTGCTTGATTAACCAATGTCTAACTTCAATTTTATTTATCAAAATGATTTTTTAAACCATGAAAATCTAGACAAGTTTAAATAGGCCTTTTTCCACCAGACACAAACTTTATGGTTTCAAAGTTTTTAGATTGAGTCTTAGAATTGGGACAAAAACCTATTCTAGTTTTATCATCAGAATTGGTTTTTCTTTCAGCCACACAATCTTTAAAACACTTAGAATTATTTTCAAATTTAGCAAACTTTTTGAAGACTGTGGATGTCTTTTCTTTTGTTTGTTCCAATTCTAACAACGTTCCTTGTATTTCTTTTCCAGAATTTCATTAGAGTTAGAAAAATCTTTATGTTTTTGTTCACAGTTTTTGGTTTCAGTCTCATGAGTTAGACATTGAGTAGTATACTCTTCAGCATTTTTTTTTATCATCAGACTTAAGGTTTCTACATCCTTGACAGTTTTTTCAAGCCTTATGCTTTTCTTTAGAGTTTTTGTGTACAATGTGTGAATATGAGGAAGGTCATTATTTTCGGAGTCGCTAAGTGTGCAGTGTGTAGTGTCCCCTAGCGATTCATTGTTAGGACTCACACACCCATTGACATCAACATTAGCTCATTCCATTTGACTCACACAAACAATGCTTGAAGCATTATCAACATTCTCAAGCAATAAAGTAGATAAACCAGTAGGCATACTATCAGTCATGGTATGATCAGATTCCTCATCATCATTGTAGATTATCTTAGCAAAGAATAACATACAAGGGTAAAAAGTGTTAGATGACTCAGGTTCATCATTTTCAGAGTCACTTGAGTCATCCCAAGTCTTTCTTAAATGATCCCTACTATGTTTGTGAATTTTGTCTAAGATAACTCTACATTCAGTTGCCATGTGTCCTATGTTTCCCCATCTATAGCATGCAACATTTTTATGATCTTTCTCAGGTCTCTTATAATTTTCAGACTAGGATTTGTCTTGTCTTCTCTCATGAGGCTTGTTGTTAGATTGATTAGGATAAGTAGGATAACCTTTCCTTTTTGCTATTTTATTTTGAAAGTTCACAATTTTCTTAAACTGTTTAGACATTAAGGAAATCTAATTATCCAAAGTATCTAAACTACGGTCCTCATCATAGTGTAAGTCAATGTTAGGTATGCTAAATTTAAGTGTGGTCAACTTAGATGGAAAGAAAAAATTGGAAGTAGACAGTCTCTTTTGGGACTGGGTTAATTATTTCTTAAATTTTAATACCATTTCCACAGTTCTCAATTTGTTACTGAGGGGTTCAGGTGTAAGATTTTGATCATCCATCTCCTCAATTGCATATATTTTATTGCCAAATTTTTGTGGAAGTGATCTTAGAATTTTAGAGACAATTTCCTTTCTATCATAAACAATCTCATTAGCATGAAATTTGGTCACAACGTCTCAGTCATTATCAAGGAGTTATACTACTAGATAAGCATTTGAGTTTTAGCAGCTTTGACTCTGGTATCACCCTCATGTGCGGTCACTAGGATGTCCCATGCATCTTTAGAGGTAGAACATAATGATCTCCATTTAAATTCGTGTATATTAATAGACATGGATATGGCATTTTTGCTTTTATTCTTATTAAGTGAAACCTGTTTCTCTTCATTAGTTAATTCACTTAGTAACATTTTAATCCCCACATTACTTCCTTCAGCGGATGGTTTAGTAGGAAAGGTGTAACCATTTTCAAAAACTTCACAGACATCATCTCCCAAAGTCACTTGGATGAAGGCAAACATCTTTACCTTCGAGTAAGGAAAGTTGGTTCCATCAAAGAGAGGGGGTCTGGACAGGTTACCTAATCTCTCAAATTTTTCGATTATAATTTGTTTTGAGAAAATAATTTAAAAAACACAAGTTCTAAACAATTTTTGAAAAACCAAAGCTCTGATACCAATTGAAAAGTACCACTTAAGTTGTTTAATACAAGATTAAACTATCTAAATGGCTCCAAACAGTTTATTGAAGAAACTCTTTTCTTAAAAGAAATTTTAAACACAAGATGTGTAAAACAGTATGAATGAGTAATTTCAGTTATAGGTTTACCAGTTTTGAAAAATAAAAACTTTAAACAAAATAACCCAACACTACCTTAATAAAGGGATGAGAGAAAAAGGAAGTGTACACAAGCAATTTTAATGTGGTAAAACCCCACCCAATTGGGGAAACATCCACAGTGACCTCTACGCCACAAAAGTAAAAAGTCCACTAAAAATAAGTAACAAATTACAAGCTATATAACAATCGAGACACACAATCAAACCTAATCTAAGTCCCCAGATGTACCAACTCTTCTGGAGTGTTTTGACTTCTCCTAAAGTTTTGAAGTTGTTGATGTTCTCCAAGATTCTTATCTTTACTCCTTTTAGATTTACATCGACTGTAACAGTCTAGTATCTTAACCCCAACACGTTTTAGTGTAGTAGTGTGAAGGTGTATGTGGTGTAGTTTTCTAAACTCATGCATGCAACTTATACACACTTAATTACAAACAATTTGAGTTATCAAATTACAAACAGCTCTCTCAAGATGCAAGGGTTTCTAAAATCAACTTAGTCAAATAAGTCAGACTTTGGATCCTTCAAATACTCGCAGATCAAGAAGGAATCTTGCTATACAAGCTAGCCAACATCTTATGTACTTTCTTGGTTTGAAAATAGTAATTGAAACTGAAAACCCAAATAAAGATCTCAAAACTATATCTAAGTCTGACAATTTGAGTAAGTTGAAATCAAAAAGGGTTTTGTTGGTTTAATGTTTGAAAATAACATTTATTTGTAAAATAACAAATAAAAATAGATTTCTCGAAACAAGAAATCAGATCTAGAAAATAACTACGTGATTTGTATCATAGAAATCAAATCTCAGATTTTTATACAAAGAAATAGAGACTTAATCAATGTGAATGTTGAGTTTTA
Organism: Sambucus nigra; assembly: GCA_949130495.1. Classification (NCBI taxonomy): domain Eukaryota; kingdom Viridiplantae; phylum Streptophyta; class Magnoliopsida; order Dipsacales; family Adoxaceae; genus Sambucus; species Sambucus nigra. Next base: position 7,027,180 of record OX422208.1, on the reverse strand, counting down.
ATCCAAAAAGAATGTTCACTTTCATTTCCCATTTCTATTACTTAAAATAAAGAATCTTTTTTTGGAAAAATAAATATCGACATTGGTTGTTATAATAATAACTTATCTATAGTATATTTTGTTTATTATTCAACATTACTAATATGAAAACACTGTATTCTACATATGACAAGTAAGTATTATGTTGAAAAAGTCTGTGAATTTTTGCAAGTAAGGTGATAAAACGTCTACCATGAAGATAGTAATAATCAATGGAAAATGAAATGTTAGCCACACATTATTAAGCACGCTAAAGAAATGAAGTCGTGCATCAAGACATCAAGAAATGATCCCATGAGTGGATGGAATACTGTTGTGATCCAAGCATCTTAAATACACATCTATATACGTTAATCTTTTTCAATTTTTTTAAATTTATATTAAAAATTATATGCTTAAAATTCTAAAACTTTTGATTAGGGGAAAAAAAATGGATTTTGAAAATAAATATAAACATATATAGACATAGAAATACAATATAAAATTATGGACAAAACATAGCAACATGATTAACACCATATACTAAAAACGATGTCTTGACCTTAATAATTAGTCTAGGCAGTGTTCTCAGTAGGAGTAAACATCCTTTGAAATTCCTCTATCAAACAACAAGAAGGCTTGAATGAAAACTCACTTTCCCCCATAAACTAGAAAAATCTCTCTCAAGGTGTATGGGAGCATGTGTGAGAACATATGCGAGAACTCGTGTGGGTTCATATATGGGAACATGTGTGCGAACTCATGTAGGAGAACTTGGAGGAACATGCATGCGAGAAACTTTCCCTAGCATAAACAAACTCCCTAAGGCGACCTTTTTCTTTGAAATAAGCACAAACATAAACCTTCGTGTCTAACTTGGTTAATATGCATACTATGATCTCTCCTTAGTGATTTAGGCCTGCTTGGTGGGTTAAGCCAATGCCCATAAGGATACGTCAGAAACCCAGGGACTAGTTTTCTACATCATTAGAGGTGGATGCACCATCGTAACCTATTTATTTCCTCTCAACATAATATGGGGCTAAGAAAAATCTTTCTAACCTTTTTATATGTATCCTCTAAAGTAAACTTAACCTTCAGGTCATGTTCAAAGTCTTTATAGAGTTGGGAAACATAGGCTTCAAATTTTTTACAAGTCTCCAATGAATATTGTAGATCTCTCATTAGACTTTCCATTTATTGGCCAAATCATTATTTTCCATCTTAAGCACAATCAGTTGCTCACGTAAAGTAACTTTCAACTTATTAAGTTCACTCACTAATGCCTTACACTCTCTTGAAACATTCAAATACTTCTCAAAAAACAATACTTATAGAGTCAAAGTTCAATTTTTTATTTTTGTTTTTTAAAGACTCTTTAAAAAGTTTGGCGTAAGTGCGTTGAAGACCACTTTCTCCTTCACTCCAATTCTCATCATCATCCTCACTCTTTTAAGAATGATTTGACAAATTGTCGAGGCTATCAAGTTTAGAAACATTCCCACCAATATGGGACAAACTAGAAGGACTAACATGACTAAACATGAATGGAACAAACGTTTCATGTTGTGATCTAGCCGTGAAATCTATCGACTCGATGTCACTATCGATAAAAGTGGCATTATATGCAACTTTTCCTTTTCCTTGTCTCTTAAGCTTAGTGGTACATCAATGAAATTCATATTCTTTTCCCTTATATTTATAGGATCTATCTGAATACCCTTTCTTAGGATACAATCATCTCTCTCTTTGTTTATCATTCTAAAAAATAATCTTGCTGGAATTTTTATTATTCTAAAACCATTTTTTTTCTTTGTTAAATTTAAGATATTTTATGAATTTTTTTGCAAGCAAGACAAGACCAATAGAGAAAAATAAAACAAAAAGTCAGAGTCAAAGTAAAAAAATATTTCTTTATTCTTTGTTTTAACATTTAAGTCTATGTATTTATTTTTCCTTTTAGTTGGAGGAACATATATAATTCATAAGTTGAAAGATCTCCTACAAGTTCTTCTAACCTAAGAGTATCTAGGATTCCTGAAGAATTAAGGACAATATCCTTTGCATTAAAATGGGAGAAGACAGATGTTAAAACAAGAGTTAACAATGTCAGGAATTCTCTTATCCAAATTCCAACAAGAGTTAGCAATGTTTGATAATTTAGAATATAATTCATCAAAAGTGTTAGAGTCATTCATGCATATTGTCTCAAATGGAATTGTGAGATTTAGAAGCTTTGAGGCTTTCACCGTTTTAGTACTCTTGTAAGTGAGATAGTGGATATCACATGCTTCCTTCGATGTGTACACATCATAATATAATGAAACTTTTCGGGTGTGACAGAATCATAAATAACATTTAAGTATGGGGAGTTAAAATTGCTCCATTTAAAATTATGTCCAGTCGAGGTAGTTACCGGATTATGAATTATGACATTGTCATTAGTCACTGATGATGCAGTAAATAGCACCACCAAATGAGGTGTTCATAAGATAAAGCTAGCAATAACAATGGCAAACTAGAGTAGATAGAAAATAGAAGGAAACGAGGAGAAGAGGATTTAAGCCAGTATATAAGTGGTTAAGACAATTTGGCCTACATTCTCAATGTGTGTGAGTAAGAATCAGTAAAATGAGGGCACTCTTGGCCTGTGATACAATCTCTTACTTTCTCTCTCTACTGTGTATACATAGAGAGTTTCTGCTAGGGTTATAATTTTGGATCCCCTCAAAGGTAAGGGAAGATATGTATATATAGTGCTTGGGGGTTGTAGTGTACACCCTAAGCATGAAATGAGCATGTATATGAGGATTTAACCAGTATCTTGTTGACACTTTGATAATATCATGTAGATAATGATGACTAAATATTCCCTCACGTGAGGGGAATGATTTTTTTATAATTTCCTTGTTCACGTGTTCCAAGTCTTCCATGTGCTTGTGTATTATCGGACCTGTGACATCATCTGATGGAACCTCGACCTAGCAAAGTACGACATTACGAAGTCTGATAGTTATCTTATCTTACCAATCTTAAGTATGACCTCGACCTGAATGATCAACCTAGGTTAGGTATGAGGTTGGAAATAGTGTCGGCTAAAGCAGAGGACAAGATTGACAGTAGTTTGAGCCCATAAGATGTTATTGACCTGGGTTGCTGGCTAGTTGAGGTTGGTCAATGAGGAGCCGACCTTGTAGAAGATGACCTGTCTGACGTCTTCAATAATATTTATGACAGCTCGTCTGTGAGACGGGCCGAGGTTAGTGACCCCAAGTTCGAGATTACATTTATGGCATATCAATCACCCCATATCCCTTAGGTTTCTATGTGACATAAGTGACTGAGGGGTATAAGAGTCAGGTTAATAAAGAGACAGTTTGATATCTTGCGGTTTAGAGTGGTGCCTTGGACACATGTCATTCACTGAAGTGGCTAGCGTTTTCCCTAAGGCGTGGCAGCTCTAACGGCTTCTTTTAGACTTTCTAAGTCTATGACGAGTGCCTCAATATTTGTGCCTCACCATTACAATGATATTTAAACCCTTTTGTCTTTTCATTCTCTTTGTTCTTCCTTTGTTTTCCCTACTATAGACTTTCTGTAACTTTCTTCCTCAAAACCTCCGTACTTCACTGCAACTCAAGGTTCTTTGCTTCTAACCTCTTCTTCCTTCCTTCAAACACCATCAGGTATTGTTCTTCACCTTCAAGATTTTCATTTCTGGGTATTAATTTACATTTTTGGTTTTCTAGTGACTTGTCCCTTTTTCGGTGAGGGTTTCCACCACTGTCAACTGGTTATAGGGTTAGGATTGAAGTGCTTAGGTAGTACTGGAGCCATATCAGGCCACTCCGAGGTTGTTTTACCCAGAAACTTCCCTCTTTTATGCTTTCTGGTGACCTTTCGGTCATCTTCTCCGGTGAACTAACTTAGGGTGTTCTTGGTGTTCTTGTTTGAAACCTTTCAATTTCTAACCTTTGATCTTTAGTTTAGGTAGCATAAGTTATGTACCTATGACACTGTTTTGGACCCACCCTCGATGTATTGTCACGACATATCTAATGTTGAGGGGTATGATTACCCGAGCTATTCATGGAGGCCTAATCATCCTCCCATACAATTCGAATCCCAATGCCATATTGTGGATCCTTACGATTTCCAACAGTCTTCATCGCCACCTCGTGCACCTCATACTACCAGTCCCCTTCATATTCTCCTCATGCTGATCACACTTTTATCCCTCACGGAGATGCTTCTCCCGTGAATGATACACTTGACCCTGCTCCACATACTTCATATGAGTATTATCCACATCCTAGTATTTCTAGCGAGTTGTGTCCACCTCACCCACCACCGCCACCCACCGACACTTCACCGCCACCTTACACATTCGCTCTTGAAAGCCTCTTGCAAAAGTTCGCGCACACTCTTCAATCTCAAAGTGAAGCCCTTCAACGGATTGAACACAGGTTTACTGCATTTGAGTGTACGAATGAGTCGGATTCCACCCCAAGTCAACCCATTATCGACCCCGCGTGGGACGATGATGTGTCGTCTTGTGCCACTGATTTTGAGTGTGACCAACCCTATCTTCCTGAGAATCTTGACATTGAGACCACTCCGTGGTCCGAGCCCAAAGTTGACAATTATGTTGACGTATCCATTGATTGTGAGACTGATCCCACACCGCCCTACCCTCTCGAACCCACCATTGAGGTTTTTCTTTCCCCTTCCATAGAATCCTTACTTATACCCGAGGCTACACCTACTAAGCCCACTGCGTGTGTTCCCAAGGAACCACTTCATCCTAGGTTAGCTCCGGCTACGAGTACTAACCCTTTTCTTGATATTGAATCTGAGATGGTTTCTATTTGCTCGGGATATGGATCCTGTCCCACCTTGCTTGGCTCTCTTTGTGTCAGATCTTCATGTTGATTCATCTATCTCGGATCTTATAGCCTTGTTAGACCCTTTAACCACTTTGGATGGTGACGTAATGGTGACTAGGTTGATCACTCCCTCATTTATTTCCACACTTCCTCTTGCGAGTGCCCTTGAGCATCACTCCACATGTCATGAGGAATGTGTGTCTCCTACTCGTGAGTTACATCATCTTCCCCCACCCTTTGTCCCACCCTATCCACCCATTGTCCCTTTCACCCCACCACTTGATTTGGACCTTGTTATTGCACCTTACATACATCCATCCTCCACCCTAGTGCTCCACGATCCCATTTGTTCACTTTTCATTGACCTCACCATAAATGTGCGTATTCTTGATACTCTCCACTTTCGTGACACCGAGCTTGTTATTATATGCCCGCCACTCTCTTGTGGTGCTATTTTTTCCATCGATAGCGCCCCGGCGTGTCACGGAGCGACCGTTATCACCGTTCCTTTATAGAACGGTCGTTCAATTTCTATGAGGCCCGCCCCATCACTATTCCTAAGTCATTTTACCTCCTTGTCCAACTTGAGCACCATTCTTATAGGGACCTAGTTGGCCTCACCTTTACATTCGATAACGCCCGTGACTCGTGCCTGTACACCCTCACCCTTACCCTTCTCCTTACCCTAATACCCACCCACCCCTGGTCCACCGATGCTTTGCATCCAGTGATGCATTTTGCTATACAATTGCATTGACCTCTTTTAGCCTTTATCCAACAAGACTGATGCTTCAGTCTTGTTTGGGGGTGATTCCCATCACCCAATTTTTTCTTCCACCTATGCTTTCCTAGTTACTATCCTTAGGGTGAGACTGATTCGATCTGGCTGAAGACATTAAACTTAGCGCTACAGGGAGGCAGCCCGTCGTTCATTATTTTTGAGTATGAGTCTTATCCTGTTTGGGGGTGGTGTTTCACACCACCCAATGATTTTCACATGCTTTATAGACTTGTGCATACTTTTGTATCGCCTATGTTCTTTAGGTTTCATCTCTGCTCCCTCAGGCGGTATATTTTCACAATGGTTCATTATGGTAATATCATTCCTCCCTGGTGCTTTCATTTTTATATATGGTTTTAAACAGTGAGGACGATGTTCTCTTTTGTTTGGGGGTGGAAAATTTATCAAAATTGTACCTCTTTTGAAAATTTTCAGAAACAAGTGATTTTAAATTTTTTTTGCAGTTAAATTTAATTTTTATGACATGGTTTGTCTATTATCCCTCTTTTAGAAATCTTGGAATACCTGTGTTTGATCCAAAACTTACGCTTTTAACCTTAAATTAATTAATACCTCTGAAAAGCGTAATTGCACCATGAATTCCTAAACTCGGAAATTTTACACTATCACGTCTACCATCAAAAGTTGAAGAGTAACAATATTTCAAGAGAGCCTTAAAAGATCACTAGTGGCGACTTAAACCCATGAGATTTGAGCTTTTCAACTTTTTGAGGGTTTTTACGTATCTCCAAGTCACAAGTTGACTCAAATTTCTTTGGGTAGCATATTTAGTCGTTGCATGATCTCATTAATTTTTTTCAAATTTGGCTTAATCACTAGGAATGACATTACTTTTGAGTTATTACCCTTATCCATATGTCCCAAATACCATCCATCATTGCCATCATTTTTTAGAAAATGAGGGTTTGAACAATTCTAATGGAAATTGTCTTCATTTGTGCTATGAAAAGAAAAATGTATCACAATAAAAAAAAGTGAGAGAGAAAAAGCAAAGAAAGGAAATAAAAATGAAGAAAATAATATGCGATCATAAATTCAAAACATGAAGACAATAGTCAATCAAAGTGTGTCACACTCTTCTAAAAACACTCCCATCATTCATCTTCTTCATTTTTCCTTCATACCTTACATAAACCCCATTTTCACCTTTGGTAAAATGCTCGGGCAAATGAGAAGACTATATGGTGAATAACTCGACATTCTCGACATAGAGGTTAGTATTCGTTCATGAGATCAAATTTCTTTCATGTATCCTTCCTTTCAAATAAAGTGCGTGAGACGTTTGAAATTGTTTACATTTACTCACCTCTCACACACTAGAGAGATACACTTACCCAATTCTCAGAGAATTCGATTCAGAGAGATATATCCAGTGAGAATTGAAGACAAAGCGTTGATCCTATATAGGTGATCTAAGAATTACTCGAATGATCCTAAAGATTGTTTCACATTAACACATGCTGAGTTTTAGGAAGGATTACGCTTTTGGTATTAAGTAATTTAATATATCATTTTGATAGTTGAATACGGTGTTCCTTGATGTCCTCTTAAGTTGGGTTGTATAGCATTTCATTATCTACTCAGATACTGCATTTAAGTAAGTTTTTGAATTTTGTGGGTACATTCTCTGCAAACCCTCACGGATTATTGCACATTCTATGTGCAATCGACAGTGCCTGCGAAAGTGGCACACTTTTGGTTACATATCTCTGTTTTCTCTCTAATTTTTGCTCGAGGAATATCAATGTTTTTTTGGGGGGTGGTGTGATAATCACCCAAAAGTGTATAATTTATGCCCCGAATAGATGCATTTTAGTCGTGCGTTTCTAATAAAATTGGCCTTATGTTCATATTTTATCATTTTGCAGGTCAATACGCAATTATAGTACAAATAATTCTAAATCAGTACAATTGCGACACAGAAGCAGTCAAAAGCGTGCATTGAAGAAATCCAAAGAGACCGTGAAGTGAGAAGTCTCATTGAGCTTGCCGAGATGTGATCCGACGCCCCGAAACAGTTCCGTAACCCAAACCTAAGCCTACACCGAGCCCTGTGTGTGTTGAGTTTGTAGCTTTATTATTTTTGTAGATTTTTATTTTGAGTCATTTTATTTTTAGGATTTATTTAGAATTTTCTAGGATTTATTTTATGAGTTTTATATTTCTTTATTTTGATTTTGATTTTTATTAGTATTTAATTTTTAGTCTTTATTTTATTTTATTTTATTAGGATTAGTTTAGGTGATCATTTTTAATTTTATTAGATTCTATAATTTTTTTAGGTCTTTAGTTTTCTTTTTAGTTCTTTTGTTTTATTTTATAGATTATAATTTTTATATTATTTAAATTTTAGTTTTTATAGATTTTATATTTTTAGGATTTTAGTTATTTTAATTATCACTTTTTTTTAGGATAAAAATGAGACACTAGCATTTAATTAGTTAATTTTTCCCTTGAAATTGTTTAAAATAAATAAATAAATAAAAAGATTTTCATAAAAAAATTGAATTGCACGTTTTCACATTAATTGTGTCACCTTGAAAGTTGCAATACGAGTTATTTTTAGACAAGTTTTGTAGGTGCTCAAGGGAATTTTGAGAGTGGCTTTTGTACAACAACGATACATATGCAAAAAAGCTAGTTATCAAAGGGCGCCGTTGCCGGGCACAAAAAAAGCTTCTTATCAGTCTTCCATATGCTTAGACCTTGTATAATCTTGATAAAGAGTTTTCAACTTTGCGCGATAATACTTTTGAGAAGACTAAACAGGTAGAGCTTGCCTAAGAAAAAGCTTATAGGGTCGAGGCCTTTCCTTTCAGACCCATCTTTCCTGCACCTCTGAAGGTCATATACCCTGAGCCTATTAAGCCTACTGAGGTTCCAATACTAATGTCTATTAAGCCTACTGAGGTTCCAATACTACTGAGGAGTGATCAGCCTTGGAATCTTTAAAGAACCTCAGACATTAGTATTGGAACCTCAGACATTAGTATTGGAAAGAGTCTACGGACTCAGCAGCCCTGGGGGAGTGGAATCTTTAAAGAAGCATAGGTTTCTGATCACTCCTCATCTCACCGAGAAGCTAGAACCGCTTATAGGTATCCCTCCATAGAGATATTATAACCTAGTGTATCTTTCCCTTCCCCTATTGAGGCAATTCCTTTAATAACTTTTTATGGAGCCCCCTCTGAGGCCTATCATCAGACTGCTGACTGATACGCTGATGATGATGAAGGAAGTGAACTTCATACTTCCAAAGTTGACGATCTCGAGACTTTTGTCACTGAGTACGACCTTCGATCTTCAATCATTTGTATGCCATTCCTTCATCCATTACTTTAAGGAAATCCATAAAGGATGAGAGGGACTTCGACGGTTGACAGGGAGAGCTCTATGTCTTTGAGCAGATGTTCAAACTCGACTTTTGTCTTCTAATCCACCCTACTATTTGAGTTGTCCTCTTTCAAATCAATCTTTCTCCTTCTCAACTTTCCCCCAACACTTGGAGGGTCTTGGTTAGGTTTATCGTTCTTTAGAAGGTGGTTCATTATATCGACCTTCTTGTTAGGGTATTCTTAGCTCGATACATAACCTCGTCTGCTAAAAATCATCTTGGCTACTACCACTTTGTATCTATGAAGTGTGAGAGGAAGATGTTGTTGGTGACCTAAACCTCTAACCACAACTTTAAGCCTCCTATCTTTTTTGCCTTAGGGGCTTAGGAGTTTGGACCTAAAGAGGATGGTGGAACGTCTGTTCCAAGGACACCCCTTAGGTGGGCCAAGGTCTATGTCATGACCAAAACCGATCCTAGACTGAGCCAGGAGAACCGTAAGAGCATTGAGGACCTTCGTAGTCAGGGTAAAGATGGAAACCTCATCAAATACGACCATCTCATGACCCCTTACTATTTATCTCATACAGGTCTTGGGAGTGGCCCCTTGGTCGAGCTTCATAAGTATTCTAGAAGAAAACTATCTTACTCCAAATTAAATCTTGTACTCTTCATATGTCTGATCTTCTAACTCTGATATTTGTCTTTTTCAGATAGACGAGAGGGAATTTTTGAAAATCTTTGGAATATGTATGCTCCAAGAATCACAAAATTACTGGATAAGCGTGATGGCAAGACTGTACTACCCCCTACACACACAAAGAAGGGGAAAACCCCTGCTGATGCAACTAAGAAGAGGGAGGCTACGGCCGACCCTCCACGTAGGGGACCTTAAAAAATTCAAGCCATGGAGAGTGGCATCCCCATTTATACTGACGAGGCTCTGGGTGCTCGTCTCTCTTCATTGAAGATCGACTATAGCAACATGGATCACGGTACTAAGGCTTCTGACGCCCTCAACAAAATGATTACACCGAATAACAAATGCTTCTTGCAATCACTAGACGTACCTCTGCTGGCCGTGTTTTCTATTCATACGGATGTTCAGGTATTTATTTGTAGCTTTTCTTCAAGTGTTAGCTCTAAGTTTAGCGAGTCATTCTAACTAATATGTCTGACCTCTTTTTGCAGGGTGCTGTTTATCTTCACTGCTTGGCCAGCTATACTTTGTAGAGGCTCCCTGTGATTCAAAAAGAAAAGGATGTCGAGAATCTTGAGGAGAACCACAGCGAGGAGATCACAGACCTGAAGCAAGGTCAGAAGGACAGAGATTCTGAGATTGCTGAAATAGAGACTGATCATACCCAGGCTCTGAGGGAAAAAGATGAGAGCCTTCGATCCAAGGTCAATGTTATTGTCCAGGCTACCTTAAAGAGATTCGTCCAAGAGTACCAAGTCTCAGATGAGTTTAACAGCTTCGACCTCGAGTATTTGGAGAGGGTCATAAAGGTAACCAGTTGATGGGATGCCATGAAATAAGAAATTTCTAGCAGTCTTCCAATCGATGACTTTATTGGCATCGATTTTAGAAATGCTCATCTTGCTAAGGTCCTGCAAGAGGTTGAAGAGGGTGGCCCAGCCAAGATGAGGCAGCTTGAGGTGACTGAGACCGAGGATGGTCGGTATCAGGATGATAAGTTAGAAATTACCAATCAAGTCCCAGAGCTAAACAACCCTGCTGCTGGTGGGTCGGATGAAGCTTAACTCTGAGCGTCTCTTCTGCATGCCTGAAATTTTGTGAAGCTTTTTATGTAACCTTTATTTAATGAACTGTAACCTCTTACCTCGGAATGATATACCACTTTTTGGTTCAAATGAATGCAATTTCATTTCCTTCACTTGTGTAGCTTATCTTTACTTGTTGCTTCTACGATGTTTCATTTATCCACCATATCACAAAATTTGAATAATGGGAATAAAAGCAAGTAACAATAGACATATATAATTCACCAAACAAATGATGTTAAAAGGTCTAAAGTCAGTAGGTTAATGATGTTTCACCTCGTAATTCACCAAATTAATAATGTCAAAGGTCTGAGGTGAGTAAGTTAATGATGTTTCACCTCATAATTCACTAAATAAATGATGTTAAAGGTCTGAGGTCACCAAGTTAATGATGTTTCACCTCATATTTTCACCAACTAAATGATGCTAAAGGGTCCGAGGTCAGCAAGTTAATGATGTTTCACCTCATAATTCACCAAATTAATGATGTTAAATATCTGAGGTCACTAAGTTAATGATGTTTCACCGCATATTTTCACCAACTAAATGATGTTAAAGGGTTCGAGGTCACCAGGTTAATGATGTTTCACCTCATAATTCACTAAATTAATGATCTGAAACGTCTGAGGTCACCAAGTTAATGACGTTTTACCTCATATTTTCACCATCTCATATTTTCACCAACTAAATGATGTTAAAGGTATAAGGTCATCGAGTTAATGATGTATCACCTCATATTTTCACCAACTAAATGATGTTAAAGGGTGTGAGGTCACAAAGTTAATGATGTTATAGGTCTGAAGTCACCAACTTAATGATATTTCACCTCATAATTCACTAGATTAAATGATGTTTAAAAGTATGAGGTCACCATGTTAATGATGTTTCACCTCATATTTTCACCAACTAAATGATGTTAAAGGGTCCGAGGTTAGCAAGTTAATGACGATTCACCTTATAGTTCACCAAATTGGTGATGTTAAAGATTTGAGGCCACCAAGTTAATGATGTTTCACCTCATAATTCACCAAATTAATGATATTAAAGGTTTGATGTCACCATTTAATGATGTTACACCTCGTAATTCACCAATTTAATGATGTTTAAAGGTCTGAGGTCATCAAGTTAATGATTTGTCACCTCATACCCCACCAAATAAATGATTATTAAAAAATATACATTGTAATAAAAGTATCAGCACAACATTACTATCTTTTCATTAACATCCTCTATATAAACTGATATATGTATTAGAAAAAGATAAGAATAATTTCAACATCATAAGTAATATTTCTTTAAGTGATCAGCATTCCAAGGGCTGGATAAAGGTCCTCCTTTAATATTATCTAGCCGATAGATACCTGGTACGACCTCATCAATGACCTTATAAGGACAATGCCAGTTGGAATGGAGATTATTAGTTTTATGCCATGTCTTCTTCAAGACCAGATCTCCTATAGTTATCGGCCTTAACTTTACCCTCTGATTATAAAACCTCGCAGTTCTGTACTGAAAGGCTGTCTGTATTATCTTTGCATCTTATCTTCTTTCCTCAATCAAATCAAGATCAAGTCTTATTTCTCCCCTATTCATTTGAGGGTCATATCTCTAGACTCTATGAGTGGGGAGTCCTATCTCTGTTGGGATGACAACCTCTGAGCCATGGGCTAACATAAATGGGGTTTCCCATATGGGTGTCCTCACCATCATCCTATAAGCCCAAATAACATCATATACCTCCTCTATACATCTTCCTTTTTCCTCTTCCAGCTTCTTTTTTATCCCATTAAGGATCATCCAATTTGTGACCTCGGTCTGACCATCTACCTGGGGTCGGACAGGAGAAGAGAATAACTGCTTGATCCATACTCTTTCGCAGTATTTTTCTAAGGAAAAAATCTTGAATTGGGTTCCATTGTTTGAGATAAGGGTGTTTGGAAGCCCATACCTGCATATGATGTTCTTCCAGGTGAACTAGAAAGGCTTATTCTCTGTTATTGTGATCATTGGCTCGACCTCTACCCATTTGGAGAAATAATCAATTGCCACTATTTAGAACCGATACTTGTTTACACCACTTGGAAAGGGTCCTACTAAAAAAATATTGCTTCACTCCATTGCGTGTTTTATTTATATTTATTTACAAACAAAAATATTATGTTTCGTATCATGGTTGATTTGCTTTATGTCGAAAATGTGTGATTAATTGTCGTGTACTAGTTCAATTTTGTTAGTGTTAGCCAAAAACATTATGTTTTGTATCATATTATGTTCGTGTTAGGTAAAAAATTTGATTGCATACCGCGTTGCATTTCATTTGCGTTATATTCCTGTTAGTTAAAAAATAGCATACTCCTTATCGCATTTTGTCATGTTTTTCTTGGTTCGTGTTGGGTAAAAAATATAATAATGTGTTATGTCATATTTAAACACATACTGTTAGTGTTTGTTTTTTACATTTATTCAATATGTATACATATAATTGTGAGATATTAAGGCCCATCAGGTTTTTTCTTCTCTTTTTTTTTTGAAATAATTTTTTTTTAAGTCGCCACTATATTTTACTTAAATAAAAAAATAAGAAGAGGTATTCTTTCGTAGATACCAAGCGATGGAAAGTGATCCGCATGTTTAACCCAAGAGTCAAACGTTCAAGGAAAGGGTTATAGATTTGGAAGGTGTTAGGCACACGCTCCGCTCTTTCTCTCAAATTTAGATATGAAGTACATATGCTAGCTTCTTTTTGCGTAAAAATAAAAAATGAAATGAAAATTATTCGTATATACATAGGTTGTGCAGTGTGGTGTGGGATGTGTGTATTGATAAAATAGATAATGGGATAAATTTGTGCAAAATTGGACTTGTTCACATGGACAGTAGTCCGTGGGAGCTTATGTATTCGTATGGAGAATTTCAAAGTCCATGTAGTTCGTGAAAAATTTAGAAGGATTTTACCTCAAATTGAGTCTCTATGTGGAAAATCAATTATTTTTTATGATCATTTAAGATGTTTAAGAGTGAAACATAAACAAATATGAAAATATATATGATTTGAGCCCATAAGAGAACTCGAACAAGTTTTTTTCACTTGTAGGATCACCAGCTGATGAAGAAATGACAAAATTTATAACATTAAAAATGAAATAGTATGTAACATGCCCGACTCTAGGTGATGAAGGAATGAACGAAGTCTTTTATTATTTTAAAGAATTGTTTTGGTTTTTTGAGATTGAAATGAAAAAGGGTAAATGTATACGACATTTGAATTATGTTCTAAAGATGGAGCTACTCTAATATGGCTATGTATCCACCATATGTAGAATAAAAGTCAACGTAGTTCAAACATGACCCTTAGGGATATATCAAGCTCCACATGTTAAAGAAACACATATAAAGTGGGTTGAGTGTTGAGTTTGAGCACAGTGAAACCTTTTGTGCATTAAAACTTAAGAATAAAAAGGGTGAGATCACGTACCTTCAATTTTACACAAAATCCTGTTCATTTTGCCAATGTTCGGGTATTGGGTCAACTTCTTTTGAAGCGGATCTAAGGATACTTTGTACAAAAAGTACTTTGAAGAAGAAAAAAGGTAAGAGAAAAGAGGAATATGATTTTTTTATTATTCTTTGACATGGGTGATGATAGATAAACTAGAATTAGAAAGACATTAAGTCTAGTATTAAGGAGGGCTTTGATTATAAACGGATAGAATTTCATGAATTTAAAGAAGGAAAAAGGCTTATGGGAATATATCTCCACATTTGAGATGGCGGAGTTAATGCCTTCAATTGATAGGTGAAGTCCTCCTTGTACGGGTAAAAATTTAAGGTTAATGATTGATCGGGCATGAGTATTGTGCGCACTAGACCCTTCTATCAAGCGCGTTTTAATATGGGCTTTTAGGCTCATTTTTTATTTGTTTGATTTTGATGGGTAATTTTGTCGCCTAATTTAGGTTTATAGGCTACCTTTGGGGACTTTCAAAACCCATGGTAGGTGTATCTTCCTTTATGGAACATAATGGGCATCCACATAAATCCTCAATAGTAGATTTATTTTGGTTGGTGGAATAAAAGACACCCGTTAGGGGAAAACTAGGAATTCACTTCATCTTCAATGATGTGTATTTGGATAACTCTCCCTTTTGAATAATTAGTGTGATTATCACTAATTGTTTCGATTATATCTTGATGAGGCCTTATGGAAGATGATGAAGTGTCTTTTGATGTATTCATGGGGTGTGGTGAAATATTATGTTGTTTGGGAGGCACATTCGTATGGGACACGGTTTTTATTCATAAACTGAATGATTTGGGAAAATCTTTCAGCTTGGGACAATTTGTTTATCGACAAACCGATTCATTTTTTAAAGGCGTCCTGTTGCTACAAGGTGGTTGTCGATACCGAATCATTTAGGAAAGTTTTACTCTAAGAAAAAGGTGTTTGTTGATAGTCCAAATCATGTAGGAAAGGGTTTTTGGATGGGACAATGTGTTTGTTTATACATCAAATCGTATAAGGAAAAGGTTCGTTTACAACAAGTTATTTATCGATACACTGAATCTCGTGGGAAACTGTCAACTTAAGATAATATGACACCCCGTAAAATCCATATAATGATTGATCAAGTCTCATATAAAAATCATGGTAAAAAAAGATTTGGTAACATTCTACGAATGACTTGAAAGTAAAACTAAATGAATGAACTAAATAACATACCTGGAATAATGGAAATCAACATAACTTACGATACCATACCAATCAACATTAATAGAATTATCACATAGCTAAAACAGTTCCATAATAAAATTATATACCACATGTACTAGTAATATAGAATCAATACTACTCAAATAAATCAAAGTCGATAAATAAATACAATAAGAATAAGAGAGTGGGAAGGAATGATCCATAGGTACATCCTATAAGAGAAATAATTGAGAGATGTACGATGTAATCAAGGACAAGGATGCATCGGCAACCTCTGTTCAGAAAAGATAAGTCAACAACAACATTAACAACTAGTTTGCAAAAAGTAGCTTTATAACTGAGTTTGGGTTACAATGTAATTATTTATCTTTCTATTCTGTTTTAGTGTCTCTTAAATTATCCCAAACCCAGTAGTCCTTGATATCGTATGCATTCAATCCTAGAACCAATTCAACCCCATGGTTACATAATATTCATCTCAACAGAATATCCATAAATAATTATTTTATGCATATGAAGTATATTCACATTATCAACACACATCTTTACGTCTATATAGACACATGTATGGTTCATACAAGGTATGTTATAACTGGTCACCTAGGTACTAAAATTGGTTTACCCTCGAGAATTCAGGGTAAATATTCTCTCCTTGTACCAGGACATCGAATTTGGTGTCCCGTGAATTGTCAAGGGTATAACTCATCTCTACTAACATAATACTGAAATGATCATCATTGCACAGTACGGGGTAAACAAATCTCTATATACCGAGATACATAAGATCGTTCCCCTCACATGGTTCATAAAAATTCCACTTGCCATTTCACATTGTATGGTAAGCTCGTCTCTTTCTACGAGGGTGCAGAATATGGAATCCTGTTGCAAGGTTCATATGTACTCATACCCTCAATGTTGTACATAATTCACAAGACATGAAAACAAACACCTACATTACAATTCTAAACAAAATATATAAAATTAATTAGACATTAATAATTATGTATATTATCCGTATTAACCGAGTCAAATTGTATTTATATTATAAGTCTTAGATCAAATGTATTAACTTAATTAACGTATATTAATTAAGATTATTCCCAATATTAATCGAGTCTATATTCTTAATAGACTAACGACCATGGAATCCAAGTCTATAAATATCTAAAAATAAAATAATAGTCCATTCAACTCGTGGATCCACAAGCACATAATACCCGAAATTAGTGAAAGTTATAACACCAAGGTTACTGAGTCATTATTAAGTATTACTTAATTTGATAATTGACATTTAGTTAAATATTTCAAACCAACCTAAATATCACCATCGATACTTCTTGGTAAATATTAAAAATAAATTCAATGAAAATACAAAAAATACAAAACAAGTGCCAATCCATTTATAACCTATGGCCATCCCCGATCCTCATCCTTGTGGGCGGGGGCATGGAGGAAAGGATCCTTTGGGTCCCGTGCATCCCTCTCGGGAGCGCTTTGGCCGGCATCATTTGTGGTGTGAAAAATATAGAGAGATTCAGAGTCTCCAGTCTCTTTTACTCGAAACATACAAAAGAAAAAGGGGAAGCCACCCCAAAGGATGGCATCCAAATACATACTGGTGCATGCGAAACCAAATGATTTGAAAAGGGTTCGGAGGATTAGTTATAAAATGGGAAGGTGTTAGGCACCCATTTCGCCCTTTCGATCTCTCATGAATATTTTATATTTTTCTTATGTTTCCCCCCGTGATATGTGTGCATGCGTATATATAGAATGGAGGTAGGAATCCTCGACTTGTATCATGGAGAAGATAAAGAGAGTCATCCGCAGGAAGATATAAGAATAATATTAGAAAAATAAGATTTACGTGATTACCCCTATGTTGATCGTTATAATGGAGGTAGGAATCCTCGACTTGTATCATGGAGAAGATAAAGAGAGCCATCATTCTTCGAAAGTGGTTCTAGGCGGTTATGTAAGTAACCCTACCTTTGGCACTATTCTCTTTTGGTGATTTTTCTTTCTTGACTTTTGATGAGACTTTTCCTTTTTTGCCACTCTGGTGTTTCTTTGAAGAACATGCATGCCCGTGGGACCACGGGGTTTAAGGATGTCTGGGAGCATCTCCCACCTGTGGTGCGTTGGATGGTATTATCAGCAGGTTTTTGGTGGTTGGCATCGGTGCTGGATGAGACGCCTCATTCGATAGCGGTCCTGTGCGCTTTTGGAGAGAGGTGGTGGGACACTACCCACACCTTTTATTTTGGATTCGGGGAGATGACGGTGACTCCCATAGATGTGCAGCAACTTCTGGGGCTGGATTGTAATGGGGAGTAGATATAGGTGGATCATTATTTATGGGTGAGACCAGAGGCAGTGCGAGCGGCACTTGGTGACGTAGGGAGGATAGTTTTTAGGGATATCATCCGGCTTTCCTTACTAAAGGATGTTTTTCTGAGAAGGGTGATCAATGTGGAGGACGGGCTGCAAGTGAGGCAGATGGCCTGGTTATTCATTTTGCTAGTGTTGGGAGGTTTCATGGTGGAGTCGAGCGGTCACGTCGTTCATTTGTGGTTTCTTTCGTACTTGAGGATGTTTTCGACCATCCTTTTCTATGATTAGGGGAGTATGACCTTGGCGACCCTTTACGTTTCTTTGGATGCATTTAGCCGGTGCTACCGACAGACCTTTACTGGGGACACGTACCTTCTTGAGGTATTCTTTAGTTTGTGCATTTCTTTGCATGCATTCGCATTTTGCTTTCATGCACTTGCATTTTCCTTGTGCATCTCTTTTTTGCTTGTGAATTCAGACGTGGTTCTATGAGGTGATTGGGTGTAACACCCCGCTGATCGCTTTGAAAGACGACACTGTTGGGGACTTCTGTCATTTGTATCGATGGCGTAAGGCCAATCGGCAGTCAAAGGGATCTCTCTCCCTGGAGGCGGTGCATCAGGTTTTGAATGACCTGACCAATGGTAGGGTAAGACTCTTTCCCTTTCAGTCTTAGGTTTTTTCACCTTCTGATCTTGTATTAATTTGTGCTCGCTTGGAGATTTTCAGGTGACCTTTTATCCCTGGGGGACAGCCATTCAGGATGCAGGTGTGACCGCGCGGATGAGGTGTTTACTGGCGCATGAGTTCGACCATTCTTAGTATCTGGGGGAGAGGGTGACTCATCAGATTGCTGAGGAGGAGGTGGTGGTGCCACCCGCGCAGCCTCCTATGTTTATGAGGTAGGAGCGACTAATGTTGGAGGATGAGAGGATCACGACGATGATCAGCGAGTCCTACTTGCTATACACCGATACGGCTGCGCCGTATGACTATATGGATTTTATGATGAGCTAGTTGATGGAGCCCAGCATATACGATGCAATGCCCTTTCCTCCGACGGGTTCGAGTAGGGCGGTGGGATCTTCTCACAGCGGTGGTGGCCCGTCGGCATCTGCAGTGGCGACAACCTCGAAGGTCCCTTTTGTATGGCTGCATACCTCTTCATACAATATTCGGTGGGCTGATGGAGGGATGATGCCTATGCTACACCGTCCTCATGCGATGGATCCGGAGGAGTTAGGTTTGACAGAGGAGGTCCTTCGACTTGCGGTATACCTTTATGCTCCTCATCTTTCTTTCTTTTCTGTTTTGGTCATTTTTGCTTTGATATTGATTTTACCTTTCCTTGCAGCAAGTCCGGGTGTCGACCACTTGGCTCAGGGACATTAGAGATTGGATATCTTCGACGACTGCCCATTTTCGGGATGCGGTTCCTGTTCCTTCTTGCCTGGTACCATCTACCTCGTCCGGAGAAGACTCGAGCTCGGGTAATGGTGATGCGTTGTCTCGCTGCAGGGGGAGGATAACGCAACGAGGGGGTGGAAGCTCGAGAGAGAGAGAGAGAGAGAGAGAGAGAGAGAGAATGAAATGTGTCCCATTATTTTTGGCTTTTCTTTTCTTGTTTCCTGCAAAACTGATGTAACACATAACACAAATATATGAAATGCAATGTTTTTTTTATTATTATTATCTTTTATTAATGATGAATGAATGCATTAACATGCGCTTTTTACTTTGCTGCTGAGACCGTAAAAAAGGAATATTTTGGAATTTTCAAAGGAAAGCTTTTATTTTACAAAAGGGAATCCTATAAGGAGAAAACATGATTCTTGAAATTCTGTTAAGACTATCAATTTATTTTTATTGAGTTTTATGATTTGACAAAAGAGGAAAAGAGGAAATTTCTAAAAACGGGGAGTTGCCGATCGGCAAGCACCCTGACCTGCCTATCGGCAATTTAGTCCAGTCCCATCAATTGAAGGCTTTGATTGGTACCCTCTTCAGCCTTTGGTACCTTGTGGGGTATGATTCCCTCCGATTTCTGGAGGGATTATGTCCCTTGGGAGGATCTTTAAGTATAAAAAGGGATAAGGGTGGAGTGTTCTCATCACATCCTTGCATCCTTATCTGCCTACCCATTATCTTTTAGTCTTGCAAGATGGCTCTCCCTGGTAGCATTAAATTTGTCAGTTACCTCAAAGTCTTGGAAGCTATGTGCTCTTATAATGTCGACTATGATGCTTTCAACATGCGCCGAGTCTCCTTGTGGCCCAATCGGCCTATTGAGTGGAATTTGCTGATGGCGGTGATATATTTCTGGTACCCCAAAAACCATGTATTCCGCTTTCGGTTTGAATAAGTTTGTCCTACCTTCGAGGAATTTTCTTCTATACTGGGTGTGAATCCTAGTGTTGCTGCGGCTTTTCCTGAACTCTCCCATTCTCCTAGAGATTTGTTAGCCGGGCTTCTTTATATCTCGCCTTCGGCGGTCAGGTCATTTGTTGGTGGAGGAATGATCTCCCTCCCGTCGGTGCTGCAGTCCGTGCATTTATGGGAAGTGGGTGATGCCGACTATGCTGGAGCCGTTACTTTGGGCCTGGTTTCAAAATTTCTGTTGGTGACTGGGGCGGTGCAAGTGGACCCACAACTTGCAGCCATTACTTCATGGATGTCATATCGTCGTAATCCTACGGCAGTGATATTGGCGGAGACCCTGAATGGCCTGGATGCCTAGAGAGAAGGTCGTTCTGACTTTTTAAGGGGTAGATCTGTGATGTTGTTCATGTGGTTGTCTGAAAGATTCCGCTTGTCCACTCCTCCAAAATATCCCTTATCGGCCGTAACTAACTTCTTTTCGTGCTACTTCATCCGCATTGGCCTGTATGTTGAGAACTGGGAGAATTGGTTTGTTGAGCATGGGGCTAGTGGGTTGTATTGGTCCATGCCTTGGTAGGGGCAATTGCAGCCTAGTATGGAGCTAGGAGTGTATTCATATGTGCGGCTGGTTGGTCTCAGACAAACCTCTTTTTATTTCCCTTAGCGGCTTTTGTGCCAATTCGTCTGAGCGCCTGCGTCTGTTACTTGGATCTCTGTGGGAAAATCGGCGTCCGTCGACCAGCCCCTCTCAGTCTGTCAGGAAGGTTTGCAATGTCCCCAAACAATACATGAGGTGGTTGTGGAGGAAATTAGTCAGCAAGATGTTGGCAGTAGAGACTGGACAAAGATGGTTTGTTTTATTTGACTCCTTGGAAGGGGGTGTTGTGGTTTATTCAAAGATGGTTAAGGCTCATCGATCCATGGAATGTTTACAGAACTCTATTCAGGCAGGGGAAACTTGGGGACATCAGGATGTAGATGATGAGGGTGCAGGCTCCTCGGGAAGCTGTGGGTAGGACTCTTGGAGATTTTATTTATGTAATAGGGAATGTATGTGGGGGTTTTACTTGGCTTTTTATGGTGGCGGGAAAGGGAGTTATCCATTCCTTTTCCTTATGTAATCCGTACTGTAATTTCTTATTAATGAAATAAACAAGTTTCCGATCATCTAGCTGTGCCTTTTGATGAGTTTTGTATTTTTAATTATCTATACTGATCTCTAAGGCAAACAAAATCCTTTTGTTCGAATAATTTTAGAATAAACCTCCATTCTCGGAAGTATGAAAAGAATAGTACTTTTTGAAAAAGAAAGGGCCGCGCTCATGAGGAGTATGAGCTGCCTACGTACCTCTGGGTTTTTGAAAAGTTTTAATCTATTTTGAAAAATATTTTTTTTTTGAATAGAAGGGGTATGAGAAGAGCCGTAGCGCGCCGAGATTTTAGAATAAAAGGGGTTTGAGACGGTCCAGATTGACTGGACGAGCCATCTCTTTCCCATCTAGGTCAGTGATCATGGAGGCACCACTGAATAAGATTTTCTTCACAATATAGGGTCCGCTCCAGTTGGGCTTGAATTTGCCTCTAGGGTCCCAGATGGGTTCTATTATCTATTTGAGGGCTAAATCCCCCTCCCGGACACCACGGTCCTTGACTTTCTTATTGAATGATTGCGCTATTGGGCGATGGTACCCCTGTATGTGGTAAAGAGCTTTTAATCTTCTTTCATCTAGGAGGGCTAGCTCATCAAGACGGCTTTGGCACCAGTCTTTTTCACTAACCTTACTTTCGATCATGACGTGTAGCAAGGGTATTTCCAGCTCCACAGGTAGGACCGCTTCCATGTCGTAGACTAGGGAGTAAGGGGTAGCCCTAGTAGAGGTTCAGATTGAGGTTCGATAGCCCCATAAGGCGTATGGAATCCGGTCGGCCCAATCCTTATAGCTTTCGATCATCTTGCTGATGATGACTTTGAGGTTCTTATTGGCGGCTTCAACTGCACCATTGGTCTGAGGTTGGTAGGGAGAATATTTGTGTCTTGGAATCTCGTACTCGTTGGCAACTTCTATGACTTCTTCTTCGAAGTGTAACCCGTTATCTGACGCTAGCTCATGCGGGACCCCATATCGGCTGATGATATTATTCTTCACGAATTTGGCCACTTTCTTGGCATTCAACACTGCGTATGACTCAGCTTCAACCCATTTGGTGAAGTAATCGATGGCGACCAGGATGAACTCATGTCCGTTTGAAGCCTTTGGTGTAACTTTCCCTATGATGTCGATACCCCAGGTAGAGAATGACCAGGTAGAGGTCATGTTGTATAACTCTCGTGGTGGCAAGTGTTGAAGATTAGAGAATTGTTGGCATTTGAGGGATCTCCGTACATAGGCGGTGCAATCTTGGGTCATGGTGGTCCAGTAGTATCCCTGTCGAATTATCTTCCTGGAAAGTATGTGACTATTCATGTGGGGTCCGCATTCCCCGCTGTGGATTTTCTGTATTGTTCTCTCAATCTCAGCCCGTTCGATGCAGTGTAGATGAGTGCCATCGAAGTTCCTCTTGAGTAGGGCTTTACAACAAATTATGTACTGGGAAGCTAGCCTTCGGAGGGTCATTCGATCATTCTTATTGGAGCCTTCGGGATACCTACCGTGTTTGAAGAGGCACCGGATATCATAGTACCAACAATTGGCTAGATGGGGATCTTCGGTGGAGACAAGCTCCACATGGCAGTAATGGGTAGGTTTGTTCTGCTTTTGAACTAGGAAGGGGGTCATTGTTATTCCCTCGGGCATGCCGACCATGGAGGCCAAGGTGGCGAGAGCATCGTCTAGGTTATTCTTTGCTCGGGGTAGGTAATGGAAGGTCATATCTCAGAATTGGGAGGCTAGCTCTTCTAATTGGGCATGAAAGGGTTGGAGCTTTTCATCCTTGACCTTCCAATTTTTGAGAACTTGACCGATAATGAGGGAAGAATCCCTGTAGACATCAAGGTATTGAATACCTTTATTGAGGCCCACTGTGCATGTAGATGAGTTACATCGAAGTTCCTCTTGAGTAGGGCTTTACGACAGATTGTGTACTGGGCAGCTAGCCTTTGGAGGGTCATTCTATCTTTCTTATTGGAGCCTTTGGGATACCCACCGTGTTTGAAGAGGTATCGGATATCATAGTACCAACAATCGGCTAGTTCGGGATCTTCGGTGGAGATAAGCTCCACATGGCAATAATGGGTCGGTTTGTTCTGCTTTTGAACTAGGAAGGGGGTCATTGTTATTCCCTCGGGCATGTCGACTATGGAGGACAAGGTGGCGAGATCATCCGCTAGGTTATTCTTTACTCGGGGCAGGTAATGGAAGGTGATATCTCAGAATTGGGAGGCTAGATCTTCTAATTGGGCATGAAAGGGTTGGAGCTTTTCATCCTTGACCTTCCACTTTCTGAGCACTTGACCGATGATGAGGGCAGAATCCCTGTAGACATCAAGGTATTGAATACCTTTATTGAGGCCCACTGGGCATGCCTCGTATCCCGTCATGTTATTGGTGCAAGGGAAATCCAATTTAATGGCGATGGGAGTGTGGTAGTCATCTGGGGCGATCAGAAGGATCCTAATGCAATATCCCTTTTTGTTGGCAGCGCCATCAAAGAACATTTTCCATCGAAGGAGGTATTGAGTGGTGCAGAGGATATTTTTAACTAGGAATTTGGGGATCTGAACATCTTCTTCGTCTATGGGGTAATCGACGAGGTAGTCAGAGATGGCTCTTCCTTTAACAGCTTTCTGTGTGACGTACACGATATCGAACTCGGTTAGGAGCACCAACAATCTGGTCATTGGGCTATATAAGGCGGGTTTCTCAAGCAGGTATTTGATGAGGTCCATTCGGGATACGAGTTTGATGGGGGAAGGCAAGCATGTAGTGCCGTAACTTTTGGGTAACCCAGACAAGTGCGACACATGACTTTTCTAAAGAAGTGTAGTTGACCTCGTACCTAGCCAATTTTTGACCGGCGTAATAGATGGCTCTTTCATTACGGGAGTCTTCAAGGTATTTGTCTAGCAAATCCCCAACTGCCGTGTCGGTTATGGTTAGGTATAGGAGCAAAGGGAGACCAGACTGTGGTGGCATGAGCACTGGAGGTTGGGTCAGGTATTATTTGATTCGGACAAAAGCTTCTTGGTAGGCCTCATTCCAAACCTTGGTTGAATACTTTTGGAGAAGGTTGAAGAATGGTTTAGAGATGGAGGTTAGCTGGTTGATGAACCGGCTGATATATTGTAATTTCCCAAGAAAACCTCAGACTTCTTTCTCTGTTCGGGGCAGTGGCATCTCAAGTATGGCCTTAAGCTTTGCAGGATCTGCTTCTATCCCCCTTTCGCTGACCATGAATCTCAAGAGTTTTCCTTTTGTAACGCCGAAGACGCACTTCTATGGATTAAGTCGCATCTGATACCGTATCAGTCATTCGAAGAACTTCCGGAGAGCGGGAACATGACCTTCTCTAGTTTTGGACTTGATAATCATATCATCCACATAAATCTCGACCTCTTTGTGAATCATATCATGCAAGATGGTTGTGGCAGCCCTTTGGTAGGTAGCCCCAGCATTCTTGAGACCGAATGGCATAATAGTGTAGCAGAAGGTTCCCCATGGGGTGATGAATGCCATTTTTTCTTGGTGGTCGAGGTGCATCTTGATTTGGTTATATCCGGCAAACCCGTCGACGAATGACTTGAGAGCATGACTGGCCATGTTATCCACGATCATGTCGATATTGGGTGGCGGGTAATCATCCTTTGCAGAAGCTTTGTTTAAATCTCGATAGTCCACACACATTCGAACCTTCCCTCCTGATTTCGGTACAGGTACAATGTTGGCAAGCCATTTGTGATATTCGATCACCCGAATGAAGCCCACGTTTAACAATTTGACCACTTCTTCTTTAATCTTGAGCGACCATTCGGTGCGGAGTTTTCTCAATTTTTGTTTAACTAGCTAGTAATCTGGGAGAGTGGGGATCTCGTGCTGAGCTATTTCAGGATCGATGCCGGGCATATCATTATAGGACCATGCGAAAATATCTACGAACTCCTTCAGTAATTCTTTGAGTTGTGCACGCTCATGCTCGTCAAGGGTGGCCCCTATCCTAATCTCGCGTAGTTGGCTACTAGAACCGAGATTAATAACAACAGTCTCTTCTTCATTAACTTGAACACGGTTATGTTGTTTATTATTAACCTTATTTAGATCAGTTAAGAATTATTCATTTGCAAAATCATCATCATCAAAAGTTTGATTATAATCTAAATAATTAATGTAAGGCACAACAAGATAGTCAAAATCTTCGTTTATTTCATTGATAGGAAAAACAACATTGAGAACCTTGTAAAAATAGGTCTTCATTACATTTGAGGAGGATAGACAATAGAAGAAGAAATAGGGTAAACATTGGGGTTAGGGGAGATTTCAAGAGGTAGGACTAGCGCAGCATGCCAGTTGAGGAGAGGTGTATCAGAAACTTTAATCAAATGGGATTGGTCCATTGATGTAGTGCCTGAATGAACCATGCAGAGTGCCAACCCCAGTATCTGTAAGTTAAAGGAATCTTCAGAATCACTTTCCTCAGTCTCTATGGTATCTTTGATGAGCGATTGTCCTTATTGTGGGAAACTTTTGGCCCATGGGTAGCTGTCTTGGAAAAAGATCTCCATTCTTGGCCTCATTTTCTTGTCTGTATGGTCATACCATGGTTCTGGAAAACCGCAAAAGGGGAAGTCCTCGCCCTCTTTGATGAAACATCCATTTAAGGAGTCTCTCGAGATCGTTCAAATGCAGTCTGATCTTATCTTTGGTAGAGACTGGCGGATCATTCTGAGCTCTTGTTCTGATGGTTGATTCCCCAACCCACGAGGAGGGAAAGCTTTCTTCAGCTCAATGGGCTCAAGTATCCCTTGCTGCCTTTGCCCTAGCCCCAATCCGGGCATGAAGTGCATGTTTCTGAACATTTGAATTACATTGACATTACCATAAGGGTCATATTCTGGACAAACCCTTTCTTTGAAACCGTCCCCTGCCGGGAGTAGGAGTGGCTCAACTCGGCATCCTGATAGGAGCATATAATTTAACCTATGTCAACTCTTTAGCTCAATCGAGGTTGAATGAATCTTCAAAGGGCCCTGAAAACCCTTTCCAATGGTCTGCCCCATGCATGATTCCAACTTACCATACGGACGAACGGTTCGTTCGCGTTCGAAACCTGATCTAGAGGCCACCGGGCGCTCCCGAGCTCTATTTGACCTAAGTCAACTCTTCATCTCAACCGAGCCTGAATGAATCTTCAAACGGCCCTAAAAATCATTTCCAATGGTCTACCCCGTGCGCGATTCTGACTTTCCATGCGGACGAACGATCTATTTGACTCCGGGAAGCCCTCGAGCGCTTCCCGAGACCGATTGACCAAAGTTAACTCTCCAAATTGGGTCAAACTCTTTGGAATGTCGAAGTACATATCCTAACCTTTCCAATGAAATGCCTTATGCATGATTCGGACTTACCATGAGGACGAGCGATCCATTTGCGTCCGCACGATTCCCCGTCCAGCGAACCGACAAACGCTTTCGAGCCACATTTGATCCAAAGTCAACTCCCTAACTTGAGAGTGGTCCAAGGGACATTCTAAGGTCTCTAAATTAACTTTCCAACGGTATGCCCCATGCGCGATTTTGACAAACGGTTTTCCCTGGGCGACTGATTTTTTGTAAAAGCCTAAAACACATTGCCAAACGGCAGGTCCCAGAACCTGCCTATCTTCACCTGACTGCCGATGGGCAGGAAGGGATCTATGCTGATCGACAGGCCCCTGAGACTATAAAAAGTAGGCCTTGGCCTCATTTGCAAAGGATCTCATATCAGAAAGAAATCACTCTCAGCAAGTCCCAGAAACCTCTATCGAAGGCAGCGTGATTTCAACTTCCAAATCCCTTTTTCACTTCCACTTTTCATCATACCTTTCATCAAACTTGAGGAATTAACCACTCTCCATCATCATCCAATTACAAGGGTTGTTTTTCAACACTCAAGATCAAGTTCAAAGTCTCCAAGATGGTCCATCTTTCTCACATTTCTTTTCAAATCTTCTTAAATTTGTAATAACTTGTTTTATTACTTAAGCACTTTTATTATCCTATTTCACGTATTGTAACATACTTTTTATCTAGTATTATTTCGCATCTCCTATTTTCATATAAATAAACCCAAAAAACAAGAAAAAGAGGGTTTGCTCATAAATTCCAAATAGGGTTTGTCACACTTTTTCCACACTTCTCTCACAACTAAAAACACTTTTTCAACACACACACACACACACACACACACACACACTTACAAATAAGAGATTTCTCCATTTGGATTTATGGGATAAACCCCACCCCTCATTTTGTGTGCGAACTATGTGGACTTTGATGCCTTAATAGGCTACGTAGGCGTCTTGGGGTAAAACCCGAGACTCGAGTCCTTTTCTAACTTTTTCTTATTTTCTATCTTCTATTTGTCTCATTTTCTATTATATTCTATACATTCGTTCTTAGTGGCATATTATTCCACATGCGTTATCATTCCCTTATAACAATCAACGCAAGGGTAATTGCGCAAATCCTATTTTCTACATTGATTTCACATTCATACGGATGACTCGCTTTATCTTTTCTATGATACATGTCGAGGATTCCAACCTCCATTCTATATATGCACATGCACACATATCACGGGGGGAAATCTAAAGGAAAATAGCAAATATTCATGAGAGACTGAAAGGGCGGAATGGGTGCCTAACACCTTTCCATTTCGTAACTAAGCCTCCGAACCCTTCTCGAATCGTTTTGGTTTCGCACGCACCAGTATGTCTTTGGATGCCATCCTTTGGGGCGGCTCCGCCTTTCTTTCGTCTGTTTTGAGTAAAATAGACTGGCGACACTGAATCTCTCTACATTTTCACACCTCACAAAAATGACGCGGGCCGAAGCGCTCTCCCGAGAGGGGACATGCCGGACCCGAAGGATCCTTTTCCCTCTTCGGCGGGGATCGGGGATGGCCACACTTTTTCTCACTTAGAGTTCACACATCACTTCTATTTATAAATTGTCTCTCAATTCTATTTATGTTAAGGATATTCTCTATCCTAATGCACCTAGATTAGTATTTCTCATTTATGTGAGACATCTCCCGATTTAATTATCGTTAAGGATATTTTCTATATTCGTATCCACATTTATTAGCATTTATAATTCTCAATCCATAATATGGTTTAATCAATCATATGAACCTTTAAAGTTATCCCAATTTGGGATTTGATTCTAAAATCCAATATCACTAAGCGCATTCTCACTCTTTCATATATTTTCATAATTATTTCCAAATAGAAATTTCAATGGTAGTGGGCTTCCCCACTTAGTATATACGATATTCTCGAATAGGTATTCTCTCACACTAAATCAATATGACTCAAATCACTTCTTATAAGGGAAACTCCTTAAAATCTCCAAAACATACTTCTAATAATTTCTAGAGAGATTTCCAATCGATAACCTCAAACGAAATGGAATGAAATTCTCCCTAGAATAACATCCCTGAAGTTGCCATGTTTCCGAATCGATTCGGGCCAAATCCGAATCGATTCGGCCTTGCGAATCGATTAGGCCTCCAAGGAGAATCGATTCCGGTCATAAGACCCGGGACTCTGTCTCAGGCCGAATCGATTTGGCTAGGATCCGAATTGATTCGATCATTCAGACCTGGGCACA
This sequence comes from Sambucus nigra, assembly GCA_949130495.1. Taxonomy (NCBI): domain Eukaryota; kingdom Viridiplantae; phylum Streptophyta; class Magnoliopsida; order Dipsacales; family Adoxaceae; genus Sambucus; species Sambucus nigra. The sequence goes on along the minus strand of OX422208.1, from coordinate 6,998,128 downwards.
AGCAACTTTTCGAATCAATTTGGTAAGGGTCCGAATCGATTAGGCTCCTCAGAAATCTAAAACATGGCTACTTTTTCAAAGGCAAAAATTCCCAAAAATCATTTCAATCATCTTCTAACCATTTCTCTTCAACCCAATCACATATACATCATTAAGATTCCTCCAAAAACACATTTTAACTAATTTCTAACCTGAAGTCCATTATCTACACAAAAAATCTAAGATTTTCCCCAAAAGTTAGGTTTTGAATAACTAAACCTAAACCCCATAAATTTGATCCACAAATCATGAAATAAATGGTACAGAAGAATTATTTTTCAAGTTTAATCACTTGCCTCAAGTTCGTAGGGTCTGATTCGGCCTCGAGATCGCGTATTGGCCGGAAAAACCCACTTTCTTTGTCTTTTTCTTCTTCTTTCTTCTTCTTCTTCTCTATTTCTCTCTTTCTTTCTAAGGATATTTAATCTCCCGTAGGATTTTAAGCCTTGTCTCCCAAGATACAGAACTTTAAATGATAATACACACTTTAAATGACTCAGTAACTTTAATCAGAGCCAAAAGAACTTAAAATATTTTGGAACCTAAATAGACCCCACTACAGTCATTTCAACTTTCTCGACCCTTCCAGAAACAACTACAACCTCAGAATTGCCATTAGAAACACTCTCTAAGAACTTCAAATTTTGACTTCAAATGCCAATTTAATAATTCTCCAAATAAAAATGACATTTAATTCCCCCAAAATAAATTAGTTATTGTACCAAAAATCTCGGGTTGTTACAGACTTACCCACTTACAAGAATTTTCCTCAAAATTTAGCTAAAGATAATACTCCAAAGCTCAACTAGTTCGTACTATACTTATCCTGACCAATCCTATACCCAAACCTCTATTTTCCCACGAAGAATTTATTTTAATTTAATTTAAGTTTTATAAAACCAATTGTAACTTACTAGGGCGCCTATACACCCTTTATTCGAGCTTCACTCTTACAAACATAATTAGGTTTCATTTTCCTCCAAAGTTCCATAATTTCAAAGATATATAAATTATACTAGCATATTAATAGTATAATAATTTTAAATGATCCAAGGAAATAACTCCTCTCAATTCCTGACATTGGCCACTTTCATGCGGGGGAGGTCTCGCAAAGAAAAATCCAAACAAGGAACCCTCCCAATACACTAATATGTAGCGACATAGGGGATTGATAGTTTGTTAAATCAGGACTAAAGTTTAAAAACATTTTGTAAAAATCATTTTTGATCTGACCCAAAGGCCTATAAAAAGTTTCATTTTGAAAATAGTTTATTTTAAAAACGGTGTATGTCTTTCAACATATATAAAATACCTCATGCCCATACACAAGGTCTTAACAATCACCATACACATAACAACATACGACTCACAAAAATTAGCATAATTATGAGCTAAAATCTCCTGCCCCTCAATAGTCCACAAAATTTCTAAATTCTTTTCAGAAATAATCTCTTACATCTTATTAATATATTTCCATTTATTAGGCTTTACATAACTAGAATACAACAATAATATAAGTCTAACATGACTATATAAAAATAACTAGCTTTATCATTATTACTCGATACACAATACAATCCTTAGATTCATCATAGAGTTATAGCTCTCTTTCTAGCGCATCACAACATCATCTAATCTCTTAAAAGATAGAAACATAAGAGCCTAACTCGCTTAAAATTCCCTTTAGGGTCATTCTATACATAATGGGGTTATAGCACCACCCTCTCATAACTATCTCCCGTACGATATTTCCAAAACATCATATAGTAATAATCCTATTCACAAAGGAAAATAACTTACATCAACCATCTCTAGTCCGATTGACCCTCCTCATCATTGGGCTACCACACAAAGTCCCCTGCCCTAAAATGACCTCGAATCTGCTGTAGGGGTTGCACTTCCAAAACTTCATCAAAACGTGGTCCTTTACCTCTTTTAGGACAATTTCTCTTTCTATGACCTATTTCTCTACAAAAGAAACATCTATCCGCAATTCCTCTCGGCCAACCTTGAGGAACAAAATGCCGTTGTGACTCTCTATAGTACGATTTATACCAACTGGCATTACTAGCATTCTCTTAGCCAAACCTACTTAATGAACCTGAGTCTCTAAAGTTCTTACCCTCTTACCAATGAAGACGATATTTATGACACTGTAATAGTGTCTCATTCACTACCTCGATGAAATTCACTAACGATGGGTTCTCTAACAAATGGTGTCAGATTCTCCAATCTAACCCTCGCATAAACATTGATATACGCTCATCTTCCGTATTTACCTCATCAGGTAATAATTTTTCCCATCGAGTAAAATCTTCTTCATATTGTGCCACCATTCTATTACCTTCAAACACATCAATTAGTTTCTTCCTCATTTACTTTTGAATTGGGGAAGGAAAATACCTTCGATCAAAGAGTTCCCAAAAATCTGTTATAGGTAAAGTATCTCTCTGTTCTGACGTGGTGATAGACTCCCACTATTGGATAGTTGCTCCGTTAACCTAAAGGTGGCTAAAAATTTCTTCTGCACCTCACTACACTCTACAATACGGAGGTGCCCCTGAAAACACTGGATGATGCCCCTTACTAAAATCTTCTTTCACTCTTTCCCATAAAGACGGTCCTAAATGGGTTTGGGCTGCTTGAAAGGCAGGTTGTTGCTCCATCATAGAAATGGAAGCAGTTACTGCATGTGCCACAATATTGGCAACTTCATCTATAGTCTTGTTCCTTTGAGGCATTTGGGGTTCCACATTCTCATCCCCTTTATTTGCCCTGACTAAATGAACTCTCCTCGGTGGCATCGAAAATAAGAAAAATTGTATCAGAATGCCTTTGAAATGTTTCTAATCACAGAAGAAATATGGACGTATGAATACAACAGTCCTAATAATAAGGCTCTACATCAAGAACACTTACGAAATATCGTAGTAACCCACATAGATCCTAAAGACACTAGAACCTGATGCTCTGATACCACTTGTGACAACCCGTTTAAAATAATAATGGGTTGCCAGCCATATACTAAAATAATCAGGAATCTCAAGTGGATCATGCTCCACATCAACTGACGATCCTGACAAAAACACGGATAACTACCCATTACTACAAAAAGAGGGTGTCAAATTTTTTTTAAAACTTTTTATTTAACACCAAGAAAAACCAACCACACAACAATGTAACATAAAAATATGACGAGAGACACATATTCTCTAAGTATATAAAAGAGTACAACAAAATGTCCAAAGTAAAATACCCAAATAAGCTGTTGGTTCACAAACAATGCAATAATCTGAAAAGGAGATATGAAAGTACTATTCTACAAAACTTGGGTATAAACTCGATATACAAACTGAATCCTAATCTAGATACACAAAAGATAGGAATCGACTTTTACAAAAATGCTGCAACAGTCCGCTACTGTCACAACTCCACGAATACTCTCGATGGATAAAATCAATGGCGTCCTTATGAAGGAACACCTAAAATAATACAATATATATACATTACAGGAGAAAATATAAACGGGTCAGAGCCCGAGGTGAAAACCTTGTACAGCAAGTGTATTAAAATGCATAATAATTATAAATGCAGTATTACATGATTAAGGTGGAGTCGCACTCTCCATAAAATACAACTCACCCCTCAACTAAAGCGCGCAACTAAACATATGCACATGATCTCCAAATGAATGCCCAAATATATCTAGGAAAGGTAATCTAACTTAAATCCTATTAATATATTCATTGAAAACCATCTAACTTATCTCCCAATTTACACTAATCTAAATTCCATCGAAAATCATATACTTCAAATTCTAATGTTATTATTCTATTTTATTTGCTCACTTTCTTAACATATAAAATTTACAAAAACATTCTCTTACTAATATACACACTACACATAAACATTCTCTTTATTAGAATTTCTCATTTTCGAGTTTTGTCATGAATTTACATATAAATATACATGAGTTATTAGCATCCAAGTGCTAAGGACTAAACTTCTCCCAATTCTTAATACTGCACTGTGTTTCATGCGTGGAATGTCTCGCTAAGCGAAATCCAAACAAGGAACCCCCCAAATACACTACTCCTGCCAGTATTGATTATCAAGATTCATTATGCCCTCAATGCATGATGCATGTAACCCAAATTCTTATTTCTCCATTAATTAATTTATTATTATTCCCAATTATCAACAGTGGATGGCGTTTCGTGCGTGGCAATGTCGATCGTCGAGATATGCATACTATATATATAATTATGAGCATTAAGTACTAACTTCTCCTCACTCCCAACATTACACTGCGTTTCGTGTGTGGGACGTCTTGCGAAGCGAAATCCAAATAAGGAACCCCCACGATACACTACTCCTTAGCAATGTTGGTCGTGAGGTCCATTATGCCCTCGATACCCAAGTACCAAGCACAACAATAATATAATAACCATCCAAACGAGCTATAACTCAAGGACGCAGGTTCTCAATGCTATCATCTTCCAGGGCATCACACACATATCATCATGGGGACCACCGGTGGGACTAAATTTCACCCACTTCGTAGTCAACTCACACACACAACGTTCGGGAAGCGGTCATAGTTCCTAACCGGTCAAGTGAGAATAACACATACCACGACTTCTGACCCCCAAAATAATAGTGTCTATCACATACAAACATAATGGACGACTATGGCCTGGGGAATATTCGCACTCTGCTCATCGATCCAGGGTGCTCACCCTCATCGCGCAACTTCCCAATGATAGCAAGGAGGGGGTATCCTTTACTTATATATATATATATATATATATATATATATATATATATATATATATATATCATTCACATAAGATATACATACATCATCACATCATATAAATATATACCATCATATAAGGTATATATTTCACACCATTTAATAATCATAGTATGCTCTTAGGCGTAATTGAAATAATATTATTATTTAGTATGTTTCTCCCTAGACATACTAATCGTCAATTCTCACATAACTTCCCCACTTAGTATACACTATACTATTTCTCACTTGAAGTTCACACATCACTTGTATTTATGAATTGTCTCCCAATTCTATTTATGTTAAGGATATTCTCTATCCTAAAGCACCTCGATTAGCATTTCTCATTTATGTGAGACATCTCCCGATTTAATCATCGTTAAGGATATTTTCTATATCCGTATGCATATTTATTTGAATTTATAATTCTCAATCCATAATATGGCTCAATCAATCATATGAACCTTCAAACTTATCCCAATTTGGGATTTGATTCTAAAATCCAATATCACTACGCGCATTCTCACTCTTTCATATATATTTTCATAATTATTTCCAAATAGAAATTTCAATGGTAGTGGGCTTCCCCACTTAGTATGTACGATATTCTCTAATCGGTATTCTCTCACACTAAATCAATATGACTCAAATCATTTCTTATAAGGGAAACTCCTTAAAATCTCCAAAACATACTTTTAACAATTCCTATAGAGATTCCCAATCGGTAACCTCAAATGAAACAAAATGAAATTCTCCCTAGAAAAACATCCCTGAAGTTGCCCAGTTTCCGAATCGATTCGGGCAAAATCTGAATCTATTCGGCCTTGCACTTCGATTTGGCCTCCAAGGTGAATCGATTAGAGTCATAAGACCTGGGACTCTGTCTCAGTCACAATTGATTCAGCTGGGATTCGAATCGATTCGGTCATTCAGACCTGGGCACCTGTAACTTTCCGAATCGATTCGATAACGCGCCGAACCGATTCGGCTCCTCATAAATCTCGAAAATGGCTACTTTTTCAAAGCCAAAAATTCCAAAAAATTATTTTAATCATCTTTTAACCATTTCTCTTCAACCCAATCACATATACATCATTAATATTCATCGAAAAACACATTATAACTAATTTCTAACCTTAAATCCATTATCTATAACCAATCTAAGATTTTCCCCAAAAGTTAGGTTTTGACAAACTAAACCTAAAACCCATAAATTTGATCCACAAATCATGAAATTAATGGTACACAACAATTATTCAGCAAGTTTAATCACTTGCCTCAAGTTCGTAGGGTCTAATTCTTCCTTGAGATCGCGTATTGGCCGGAAAATCCCACTTTCTCGCTCTTTTTCTTCTTCTTTGTTCTTCTTCTTCTCTATTCTCTCTTCCTTTCTCTTTATTTCTAAGGAGATTTGATCTCCCAATGGCTTTTAAGCCTTGTCTCCAAGATACACAACATTAGATGATAGTAAACACTTTAAATGACTCGGTAACTTTAATTCGAGGCAAACAAACTTAAAATATTTCAAAACCTAAAAAGACCCCAAGTACAGTCCTTTCGACTTTCTCGACCCTTCCAAAAACAACTACAACCTTAGAATTTCCATTCGAAACACTCTCTAACAACTTCAAATTTTGACCTAAAATGCCAATTTAATAATTCTCCAAATAAAAATGATATTTATTTCTCCCAAAATAAATTAGTTATTGTCCTAAAAATCTCGAGTTGTTACATTGCTAGGCTTCATCGATGTACTCCTAGGGGTGCATTAGTGCATATTGGTGTCTATCCCAAACTTCTTTATAAGGACTCTTGCACAATTGGATGGTGAGATGAACATCCCATCTTTCAAATGACAAACCTGGAGACCAGTGAATAATATAAGCTCACCAACCATGCTTATCTCTAACTCACTCTTCATCTCCTCCTCAAAATCATGAGCATAGGGGAGCACATGGATCCAAAAACTATGTCGTCCACATAGACTTGGGTAATAAAAATAACACTTTTTCCTCTCCTACCAAACATCATCTTATCTACTGCCCCTCTCTTTTATCCCTATGATAGGAGATAAAAAGTAAGCCTTTCATACCAAGCACATGGTGCTTGGTTTATACCATGCAAGGATTTCCTCGGGTAATATATGTGTCTTGGATGATTAGTGTCACGATCCTAACCTAAATTTGTGGGGGCATAAAATATGCCTATATAATAGTGTGACACGTGGCGAGCACACCGGTCAAGATGGTGACCAACGGATGCTCCAACAAGATAAAGACGACTAGAGTCCTCGGTAAATGAGAAGACCAATGAGTAGTATGTGAGTCAAATCAATATCCAAGAAGATAGGAATCATCCATATTTGTAAACCTAATGTAACCCCTAAATCTATATAAAGGGGACACCCCCTTATTGTGAAAGTGGCTTAGAAGCGAGAAAAACACTCTCATGTAAAACTCTCTCATAATTCTAATGGAACACATCAACAGCACCGTGGACGTAGGCCATTAATGGTCGAACCATGTAAATATTTGTCTCTCCTTTATTTATTATTGTCCATAAATCATGGTACCTGGTCACCCCGATATGCAAGATGTTTTAACACCACAATTCACGTCGTCTGTGGGAAACGACACGAAAAGTCTTTCGTTTTGTTTACAAGATGAAGGTTTATGTTATGACACAATGGTTTGCATGCAGAAAACCTCTTAAAGAGCTATGTTTTTCCTTTCTTTGCATATAAATAATTTTATTTTAGTCACTGCAATCATCATTCTCATATTTTTATCTTCATAAAACTTGTGTTGAATTTTTGTTGATGACTCTGCATAATTGTGAGTTTCAAAATATGGATTCTCTTGAAATTTTTCTTGGAAAACATGTTTATTGTGTTACATCATATCTTAATTCCCAAATTTGAGATTGTTTCGAAGGAGATAAACGTAAAAAGCAGTCCTCTCTTCTCCGAGGCATTGACCATATCTTTACGAGTATGTCTGGAGATATCCATTAAAAAAAAATATTTTGACAAAGATATATAGGTTGGGACACACAAGAAGTTCTGAATTTTAGTCTCCATACACCTGATTTGTGCCGAGAGTGTGTAATCACAAAGAACATGTGGTTATGTCATCCAATCTATGTGCCTTGGGCACCGGATTTTCTGATTAATGGCCCGCGGCAAGGTGTGAAGTTGGTGACCACTACGCAATAATTCTCACACTATCAGCAAGAGTGTAATCCACCGAATATGGTCATCGGAATACCTTTCTGGTCGGTAATTGCCCAGCGAACAATTTTTTAGCCAGCGACCTCCTATCGTTCCCGACCTGCCACCTGGGGCTAATCTTCATTGAATCATCTCCAACCTGCGCCCTGAGATGCCGCATGTTGGTTATCCTTCGTATGCCACTGACGAAGAACCTCAGCGAAATGACATTCACACGACAATCATTCCAGAAGAGCTGATTGGACATCAACGTCGTTGGACCGTTACCTCTGATCGGCAGCTTTGAAAACTAGCTCGAATAAGTCAAAATCACGAATATGGAATCAAAGTACTTCGTGACATATTGGAAACCAACATAGATGAATTCCCGAGAAGTTTTACAACCTATTGGTGACCGACAGAGATGCAGTAACATCCACCAACAGAGATAGAGTTCGAGCAGTTAGCAACTTACCGGTGACCAACCTGAGATGGAGTCTGAGTAGTTTGGGACCTCTTCAGGTGCACTAACTATACAAAATTTTCCATATATTTGCAGCTTCATCGGACCGCCCTATGTATTCATCGATCACTTCTTCTATAGCAATAAACCCCTGCCACTAGGCCATCTGCACTAGTCGGTGGCACCACGAGGGTAAGAGACAGCAACACGAACTGGATCGATGGGTTTTGTAACCCTTTTTGACTTCATCAAAACTAAAAAATGATGATAAAAGATAGCACTACCCCTTTCTTTATCTATTTGACTAACATCTTTAAGTGGAAACAAATTTTTGATGCCAACTTAATTAAGTATTTGCTTGGAGTCCAAATAATTTTTGCGGAAATTCCGAACTAACACTTGTGTCTTACATTTGGAATATATTTGAATAATTTTTGTATTGTCTGGTTCTCTCTGAAATTTGGTTTTTGAGGGACCACGTGACTCTTTTACAATTATTACAACGATTTTAGTTGGTACTTTTTATGCGAGAAAATTAAAATTATTTTGTTCACATAAATAGTGGGGGGCGCTTGTATAGCCCTCACGTCATTTATTCGATCATTTTAAGTTTTAATATTTTCATCCGACTATAACTATTTAATTTCGAAAAGAGGAGATTATTGGTTATTAAGTTCGGCGCCGATGGATGCTCAGGCATGGTCATCTCAGAGGATTTGTATCATAAAAGTCATTGGATCATTCATCACATTCATACACTACTATGAAATCCTTTCCTCGAAAAATGGTCGACCAGATGCATATCATATATAATTTGGTGAGCAAATACCTTCTCATGATAACTTTTATATGATTTAGTCTCAACAGATGGTGGAGCAGTTTACTAACTTCTGCATGTACAAGATTGAGTCCCGGCGGATGCTCAAAAACAATATTAAGTTCTTTGAAATCTCATTAATGTTTCGATAGATGCTGGAGCACGAATTGCACGCTATATCTACTCGGTATTGTACATAATTTCCTCGATGGACTATCCACGCGCCATTGATTTTACTAATGCTCCAACGGATAGTCGAGCACACTATAGCACTTTAAACCAAAAGAAATTCTTGGGAAAAATTATTATTACTCCGACGATCGCTCGGGTTCTATGATTCTAAACCTAAAGGACGGTCAGGCACATTCAAGATTCATCTCCACGGATGTTCGGCAAAATATTTCTATATATTTAGTCCCGAAGATATCTACCGCAAAAGTCTCATTTTATCCCTCATGGATGGTTGGTCAGGATAATTCTTATATTTAGCACAACCTCAATTGATGAATACACACATTTATTCGTGCATTGTTCGTTTCTGTCTCATAATATTTTATTTTCTCACAAATTATGCTCACGATTTTTATCATCATAAATTTGTTAGCAGGGGGCTATCTATACTGCATACTTCACAATTGTCACTACACAAATTTTATGTGAATATAACTTTTTGAAACCAACTTACGATTGAGTATTTGCTTAGAGCTATTTGCTAAAATTACAAATTAACTCCTATGTCGTACATCTGGATATATTTGATAAATTTTTCATCTTTCATTCGACTTTATTACAATTATTTTGGTCCACATAAATATTGGGCACACTTATAGAGGACTCGTGTCATTTATTCGATCATTTAATTTTCAATATTGTCATCTAGCTATTATTGGTTATACCAATGGATGGTCGGTCTAATATCTTTACTAATACTTAGCGTATCCCCGACGGATGATTGGGCACGGCCATTCTCATGAGATTTTATCATAAAACTTAAGGGATCATTCATGTCATTCATTCAATACTATGAATCTTTTCCTTGACACGTGGTTGAGAAGATGCACATCATATATTCCTTGACTGAAATAAATGAATTGCGTGATAAATTCTATTTTAATTAGCCTCGGCAAATGGTTGAGCAACTTATTAACTCCACAGGTACAAGATTCAGTCCCGATGAATGCTCGACCACAATCTTAAGCTCTTGGAAATTTTATTAATGCACTGATAGATGCTCAAGCACAAATCACTCTCTATATCTGCTAGGACATGTACAACATTGCTCGGGAAGATGACCCAGGCACAATATACTTTGTTAATGCTTCGACGGATGATCGAGCACGTTACATCACTTTGGACCCAACAAATGCTTGGGGAATATTATTAGTAATAACCGACGGATGCTCAGAAGTTGATATATCTTCAATTTCAATATTGATTACGTGGATCTATGATTCTTGACCTGAAGGATGATCGGGAACATTCAAGATTCATCTCAGAAAAATGATCGGCAAAAAATTTCTATATATTTAGTCTCAAAGATATTTGACGCACAGGTCGCATTTTATCCCCAACAAATGGTTGGTCAGGATAATTCTTATATTCAGTCCCGACATATGGTTGGCACAGTCGATTAGTGATCGATGCCACATTTATTATTGTTATTCAACCCTAAAATATGGTTTGGAAATTTAGTTTTCACTAACACTACAGGATCGTTTGTAATACTTGCTCGGTCCTTTTTGCCTCGAAGGATGCTCGAGCATGCATCACCCGCGATATCTACCAGATTCTCTACAATTTTTTCCTCGACAGGCATTCAGACATCATTTATCTTATAAATACTCTGACAGATGCTCGATCATGGATTTTTTGCAACACTACTAGGTCCTTTGCAATTTTTCCACGATAGACCCTCAACTTCGATTGATAGTCAACATTATGTGATCACGTCTCATGCTGCAATGGACAGTTGGGCAATACAATTCTTATTTAATTCAACCTCGGTGAATGAAAAGTTGGGAAATCTGTAGAACAAAGATCCAATAAACACATAAACCAGCATGGAGAGCAACGATTAGGTATATTTATCAACAAGGACGAATCCAACATGTAAGAAGTCATATATCCATCAAAATCAAAGTCAACGAATAAAACATGTTGATAGACCATCACTAAGCAACAAATTAATGTGTCTTCAACACTAAGATATCCACTCCAGAGGAATAGTGTTTCTTGAATGCCATATCAAATCAATGCATTTCGGCGTGAAGATATTTTGAACTCATATCAATTTCTTTAGGTGCACGAGCTATATGGAGTCTTCCACAGCTTCTTGGAACAACCATGCATGGTGAATAAACAAGTGTGCCCGAGGAAAGATACATTACATCGAGCTATATGAACAAGACAATCCTTAATTATATCCAGCTCGACGAATGATCAACGCGACACTCTTCAACACAACAAAGCCCCGAAGAACGATCTGGCACACTTATCATCTTGGTTATATAGATTAAATAACTCGATGGACGGTTAGGCAGTATTCTCTTCACAGATCGATTAGGGGCTCCATGACAATGATGACACATGAATAGATTCACGGCAACCTTTAAAGAAAAATAACAGAGGTTAACTCAGAATGGATGCCAACATGGTTAACACCGGAATTAGTCTTTCAAATGACGATCGAGACTAAGCTTGATTTAATCACAATAGCCTTCTTGCTTATTTCTATTAAATTAATTAAGTCTACATGCCTTTGTCATCTCCAAACACAAATGGCCTCACGAGTTTCCCCGACAACAATAAAAGCCCTACGAGGGATCCCTAGGCAAAAAGCCAACTTAGGTTGGTCACCAACTATGTTGGTCAGTTAAAATCCTGAACGGGTGGATGGCCCTTAAAGAAGGTGCATTTTTTCCATCGTCTTTAAGCCTAAGGAAGTGTGATAGCACAACCTAAAAGGTAAAATAGGCCGATATTTACATGCGAGGCCTTAAAAAATGGAAAAATGTGAACAAAATTGGTATTACACCGACTTGCGAGAAAGTCCTGAGTATAATAAGCGTACTTATTACATATCAAATATTATAAACCTAATGCAAGGTCTTACCCCTACTAGGTACACGCTCGAGCAAGGCTCGGCACATAGGCCTGTGGTCAACCTCTCCAATTGGACCATACTAAAAACCTAATACAGGGTCTTACCCCTACTCGGTACATGCTCGAGCAAGACTCGATGCATAGGCTTATGGTCGGCCCCACCAAATGGACTATACAAGACCAAAATACAGGGAGATTCCCTGAACTTAATACACTCTCGAGAAAGCATCAGCAAACAAATTCTAAACCTGCATGTGGTCGGCCTCACGAATTGGGCCATGCAATAAAATAGAACAATGAACTACGTTCGACCTGATCCCATGAGGGTATGTTGGCAGCACGACACTCTCGAGTCCAGTTCCCATATCAACTGAACATCTCTCAACTCAAGTGAAGCATTCATCTAAAAAACTTATAAAGGCAAGAAGAACAACCAAAAGGCTAAAAGTTGAACGAAAACTCAAAGAACATAAGTCCAGTTCACATCAGCAACTACGCACGTTTAAAGAGATTATGGACGAACTCCCAGCTCATCCCGGAAACAACTTAGCTAAACTACAACCTGTGGGACTATTGTGGGGGAAATATGCCTACATAACAGCATGGCACGTGGCAAGCACCCCGGTCAAGATGGCGAACAACGGACACTCCACCAAGATAAAGACGACCAGAGTCCTTGATAAATGAGAAGACCGGGGAGCGGTATCTGAGTCAAATAAAACTCCAAGAAGATAGGACTCATCAATATTTGCAACCCTAATTTAACCCCTAATCTATATAAAGGGGATACCCCCCGTTGTGAAATGTGGCTTAAAAGAGAGAAAAACACTCTCATGTAAAACTCTCGCATCATTCTAATGGAACACAACAGCAACCCCATGAACGTAGGCCATTCATGGTCGAACCACGTAAATCCTTATCTCTCTTTCATTTATTATTGTGCATACATCGTGGTACATGGGCACCCCCATATCCCAGATTTTTTGACACCACAAAAATAATAGGAGTCAACGAGTCTCTTGACATGCCACAAACACATTCAATATTCTGGATTTATAATATTTCTTAAAATAACTGCAGCGAAAATTCATTCATATGGTCATGAATCGTAAACTACTGAAAATGAAGAAATTATGTCATCAAATCTTTTTACAAGGAAACTTCATATAAGTAACAACGAGTTACAACTTAAGAAAAAATTTAAAACCTATTGCATGCCCTAGTTTTAAACCAAACATTTTACATAAAGTAACAAAAAGATCTCTAAGAGACAAATCTTTAACACAGTCCTTTTACGATTTATCCACGAGCCTAATTATTTCCTCAAAAATATTACAACATCAACTAAAAGCTGTATGAGGGTCAATATCCAAACAGTCCAAGATTTTTCAAAAAATTGATACCTATTCAAATCAAAAGAAGCAACATACAGATATATAGATGGGAACTTCCAGTATATAATTTGAAATGATAGTATGTAGAAATGAATAGCTTTGAATAGAACAGATGCAATAAATCAAAGGCGATATCTTTTCCTTTCAATCATATCATTTTAATGGCTAAGTACACTTTCATAATATATTTGTTTACCGTATTATTCCCGAGTAGTTGAGGTTCAATCAAATTTCCTCATTATAACACCTTATTTAGGGTACACCAGTGATGACCTATCGGGGAAGGTCACTCAATAAAGAGGACCCTTAGGCTGAATCTTATGTCCAATATTCAATATCGTTTTCAAAAATCATTTTTCTATTGGTATGTCTATATGGATAAATATAAACATTTCACAAGGAATCACTTATTGGTATTAGATGAATATTAAAAATTAAAATAGTTCTATATATATATATAGTTTGTGTAATATCATATAATTCAAATGCACAAGGAATGTCGTAGAGTACTCGCCAAAAATGGAGGTTCAAAATTAAATATATTGATTCATCGGTCACATGTTAATCTTAAGATGAAAAGAACTTCTTATTAAACTTTCCCAAGCTCTCTCTCAGTATTTCCCAAGGAATTGGTGTGAATTTAAATGATCCAAAAGTCCGTATTAATAGTTTCCTAAAGATATCATGACGCTGACACGTGTCTAGCTGACCAAACTTTTAGAACGGTGAATCAGTGTTGACGTATCGCATAAAGGAGGGATCTTGTAGTCTTATTTCACCAAAATACGACACATGTTTTAGCTTTCTCCCTAGTGATGACACGTGTTTAAGCTTTATCTACATGGATGACATGTGTCAAGCACGAGGTGAAAAGGTATTAAGGGTATAAGGGTTATTTTACACATGAAGGGAATTTATGTTTTTTCACGTTACATATTTTCAATATTTCCTAGAGGTCCGTATAAATATTCTATTTATAAAAAGGTCCCTTTTTTCATTTTGTTACCTAAAAGTTTCTTAATTAAAATCAAATCCCTAAAATTTCATTAAATTATATTTTCTACCACAAAATTATCGTTTACCTTAAGATGTGTCATAAAACTTCAATTTGACCCATTTTACAATTGATTCTTCAAATTTAAAAAATGAGATTGGTCATATTAGGAATCCAGAATATCACATATGCAATAATATAATATTATTAGATAATAAGTAAGACGCAACTGTAAAAACAGTTATATATTGGCATATTAAATTGGGGTCATTACCATTAGGGTCTTCAAACACTTTTGGTTATTCCAGGTAAACCTCTTACTATAGAATGCCATTCAGAGAGGCAGTCTTGAGATCCATCCAATATAACATGAACTGCAAATGACATGCGATGGCGATTAGTAAGCGAACGGACTCGAGCCTCATAAAAGGAGAGAATGTCTCCTTAAAGTCTACACCCTCAATCTGTGTGTAGCCCTGAGAGACAAACATAGCCTTCTTATGTGAAATGGTACCATTATGATCCATTTTATTTTTGGATATCCACTTAGGACCGATAACATTCTTCTAACTTGGTCGGAGGAAAAGTTCCCAAACATTATTATTTCTAAATTGAAGAAACTCTTCCTCAATCGATGATATCCGGTGTTCCTCTTTCAGTGTTTCTTTTATATTCTTGGGCTAGGATTTGGACGTGCATCATAGATAACAATTAACATTCTCTAGCTGAGAACAAGTCTTGATGCCCAAAGTACGATCTCTGATGATGGAAAATGCGTCATGACTCTTTTAAACCCAAGAAGATGTATCACCTAAATTAGGAGTATGGTCCATCCTAGGTATGTGGGGAATAATGGGATTATCACTAGGGGTGCATCATCCTCACATAAATGGTAAGTGTGGGTACCTCGATTTGTCACTTAGGCCCAGACGAGAAGTGAAATCAAACATGGTCCAGAATTCAAAGGCCTCGTGCCTTAACCAAATATGTTTTGACCCAGTCAGTTCCTAAAATATTTCTTCAGAGATATCCTAGATATTGTGGGATAATGTGCGGGAATCCCACTCCTCCACTCTCCGAAATAACATGTATATAACAAAACCTCCGCCCGGGGAAAAGGGCATGCATGATTATTCCTATAAAACACTCCCCGGAGTAAAGAGACATAATATTAAGAGCACCACCATGGACGTAGGCATTCTTGCTAAACCACATAAATTTTGTGTTGTGTGATTGTCATTCCTTACATTCTTTATTTGTCCTGGTGATTGCCCTTTTCTTATTATTTTTTGCTGAACTTAATTGTCACCATAATTGGAATTGTATGTGGGAACATTTGCCTTCCTTTACGAAAGCCCTCACCAATAAAGAATTTGGAATGCCTGGTCACAGTAGAAATTCCCCTCAAGCGAGGGATATCCAAGAGTAGCCTGCCCCTCGCAGGTTCAAAACAAAAGTTTGATGTTCAGATCATAGGGCTCTCCCAGAACGGCAAGCCTCGGAAGAAAGTCAAGGAACAGTCAAGTCCACGCAGATCTCCAGGTTGATCGATGACTATAAGGCCAGGCTTTAAGAGCAAGGGGAGACCACTCACAAGAAAGAAGGTGAGAATGCTTGCCTCAAAAGGAGATGGGAGAGGATGGAGAAAGAACTCCATCGTAGCACTAGGCAATGTCAATATCTCACTCCTATCCATTATGTGAGAAAATCTCGCAGCCGAGGATGTAGAACTAGGTGCGAATCTAAGAGATTTGAGGAACACAGGTCGGGTGATGACTTACTCGAAAAAAAACAACTTGCTCAACATTACAGGACTCCAACTCGAGGAAATGATGACATATGAAATCTTGTCTGGAGGGAAATAAAACAGAACCCAACACATCAGGGTGCCAGATCGACCAGAGATCTAGCCACGCGAGCTCTCAAGACCCAGATAAAATCCCCTTTCTCAAGGGAAATAGAGGAAAAGAAGCCCCCAAGAAGTTCGTAACTCCTAGATACAAGATCTACGATGAAAAGGCTGACCCTATCAATCATGTTAGGTAGTATAGGTAAGCCATGTCTCTCTGGAATCATATGGATGCACTAATGTGCCAGATCTTTCCATCGAGCTTACACGATGTGGACCAAAAGTGTTTCGAGAGACTTCCTCACAGGTCCATTAGGAACTTCGAGTACCTGGTAGAGCTCTTCACAGCCCGCTTCATCACTAGTAGCTCCCATCCAAAAATGATGGATGCCTTAATAACAATGAAGAAAATTCCTCAAGAAAGCCTAAGGGACTATGTGAAAAGATATTAGGAACCGTTCAATGAGGTTAAGGACTGCTCGGAGCAGGTCATCGTGGCATCTTTTAAAATTGTCCTACTGAGCTCCTACCTCATATACCAATCCCTCACTAAGAAGGAGGCCATAATCATTGATGACCTAATGGCTCAAATCGAGAAGTATGCCAAAGTCGAGGATGTGACCTGCCTTAGTGAAGGGGAAAATAGTCGCACCAAGTTCGCCAGTAAGAGTGGCGATAAATATGAGAACCACAAGAAAGCAAATAACAATGGGCGCAAAGGTGGTTCTAAGAACGGGAACAAAAGCGATGCCTTGAAAGAATTTTAGGCAGTGAACACTGGCTTTAAAGAACCAATCTACAAGATATTAGCAAAAATCAAGGACGAACCATTTGTCAAATGGCCCAGAAAGATGGGAGGAGATCCCTCAAAAAGAAATAACGCGCTGAGATGCGCTTTTCACAAGGAGGGAGGGCACAAAACTGAGCACTGCAAAGATCTTAAGTCTCACCTAGAAGAGTTGGCCCAGACTAGGCACCTGAATGAGTTTGTGCAGAAGAGGGCAGAGAAAGTTGCTGCCAATAGAGATACAAGTACCGACAATGTGCTCAAGGAGGATGCTATCCATGAGTTCATAGTGATTCATGGGGCATCAGATCTGAAGTAGATTCAAGGGAATTGAGCCCAGTTGGAAGTGAAAAAGCTGACAATAGTAATGCAATCTTTTTAAATTGATCCGTAAAAAACATAGGCAGGATAGCATCGGTAAGCAGGTGACGTCGACTATAGCAAACACATCGTGTTCACGGATGAAGACTTAGTGGGAGTGAGAAACCCACATCATGACGCCTTGATCATTACACTTAGTATAGAAAACTTTGATCTCGACAAGTTGCTCATCGACTAAGGAATCTCATCTGAAGTAATGTATCTCAACCTTTTAAGGAAATTTATGTTAAGCACCACCGACTTAAAGGAAGCCATATCCCTCTAGTTGACTCCGCTGGAAAAGTGATTACCCCTTTGGGAAAGATTGTACTGCCAGTGAGGGTTGGAAGTTTCTCCAAGATGATCGAGTTTCTAGTAGTCGACATTGACTCTCCTTACCAAGCTATCCTCAGCAGAGGGTGGCTACGTGCAACGATGCTCGTTCCATCAAACTACCATCAGAAACTCAAGTATGTGAATGAGCGAGGAGTAATGGAGATCCATGGAGATCAAGCGATGGCAAGAAGGTGCTTCATAGCTGCCATATGCCCAAAGACAGAGAAGAAGGTTGAGAAGGACAAAAAGAAGGTTGAGGAACAAGAATGTTTGATACCTTTAAAATAGAGGCTAAAGTATGGAAGACCCGGAGTGGAGGAGACCAGGCTCCTCCCCTCTGAGCTGGTCATTGAAAACCTGGAAGAGGTCGCAATCAGTGGCAGCGAAGGAGACAAGATGTTCTTGAATGGAGCCTCTCTCTCAGATTAAGAGAAGAAGGAATTGACGATACTTTGGAGGAAAAATCTAGATGTTTTTGCGTGGGAACCTTACAAGCTGCCTGGAATTGACCACAGTGTGGTTTTTAATTGGTTTCATGTTGACTCGACTTTTAGTCCTATCACACAGAAGGCAAGGTGAACTACAACCAAAAAGTCCAAGGCTGTCGAGAAAGAAGAGGAAAAGTTGTTGGATGTAGGATCCATACGGAAAGTTCAATTGCATAAGTGGTTATCCAGCCCAGTAGTCGTTCCAAGAGCAATGGGCAATGGAGAATTTGTATTGACTTCAATGACCCTAAAAGGGCGTGTCCTAAGGATTATTTCCCTCTCCCAAAGATCGACCAGTTGGTGGATGCCACAGCAACTCATAAAAGAATGAATTTCTTGGACGCGTACTTGGTGTACCACTAGATTCCTCTGTACGTACCAGACCAAGACAAGACAGCGTTCATCACTAACGTCGAATTATATTATTACAAGGTTATGCCCTTTGGGCTCAAAAATGTAGGAGCAACCTACCAGCGGCTAGTCACCAAGATGTTTAAAGACCAAATGAGGGATACCATGGAAGTTTACATTAAAGATATGCTCGTCAAGAATGGGTAGAAAGAATACCACCTATCAAGGACCTTTGAAATCCCCCAGAAATACTGAATGAAGCTCAACGTGAGCAAATGCTCCTTCAGTGTCCAGTCAGGAAAATTTCTCAGCTACTTGGTTAGCGAGAGAGGCATTGAAACCAACCCGTACCAGATTGATGCAGTCAATAAGGTTCAACCTGCTCGCATGATAAGAGACGTACAGAAGCTCACGAGTACGCTCGCCGCCTTGAATCGGTTCATCTCGAAGTCATCCAAAAAGTGCCATCCATTCTTCCATCTATTGAAGAAAAGAAAAACAGTGGAGTGGGACCAAGATTTCTCGAAATCATTAGAGGAGTTAAAAGCTTATCTTAGCAAACCACCCTTGCTCGTAATACCTCAAGATAATGATTCCTTGTACCTCTAACTGGCAGTTTCCATCCACGTTGTCATCTCTACACTAGTATGCAAAAGAGCGGGAACCCAAGGCCCAGTCTACTATGCGAGCAAGACCCACTTGGATGTCGAGCAGCGATACCTATCACTGGAAAAGCTTGCCTTTTACTGATGGTAGCCTCGAGGGAATTGAAGAACTATTGCGAAGCTCACTCTATCATCGTCCTTACATCACACCCCCATAAAGAAATCCTATGGAAAACAGATCCATCGGGCAGACTGTCAAAGTGGTCGGTCGAGCTCAGGCAATTTAACATCCAGTTTCAACCAAGGAATGCAATCAAGGGGAAGGTCCTCGCCGACTTCATCACAAAATTTATAGGAGATTACCCTTGCGACTAACTTCAATCCGTAGGTCAAAGGGAAGATCACTGAGCACAAGGTTTTTAGCGAATGTTTGTTGATGGAGCCTCCAACAAACCAAGGGGACAGGAGTAGGCATTGTGCTAATTACCTCAAAAGATACAATCCTGGAGCAAGGAATCATGCTTGGATTTGAAGCCTCCAACAATAAAGTAGAATATGAAGAATTAATACCAGGCCAGTAGAAGGCATAGGCGTTGGGGGAAAGCAACTCCAGGTATTCGACGACTCACAACGGGTGTCTAGTCAGATAAGCTGACACTTCAACACGAGGGATGAGAGAATGGAAACCTACCTTGCCCTAGCAAAGAAATTAATGTCTAACTTCAAGGAAGTCATTGTCCACCAGTTTTCCAGATGTCAAAATAGTCATGCTGACGCCCTAGTGGCCTTGAGCTTAGCAATTAACTCTAACTAAAAAAGAACAACTCATATCAACTTCCTTGGCCAGTCGAGCATCAACCAGAGTGACGAGCTACCAGACATGGGTCGTGTACTCTAGATTAAACCAACACCCTATTGGATGGACCCCCTAAGGGAATATTTGAAAGATAGTGCCCTACCAGATAATAAGAAGGCCACTCATCGGATAAGAGTCAAAGCTACCCACATACACTTATCTCCTGAGGGAAAGTTGTATAAAAGCTATTTCAGTAGCCCTTACCTCCAATGTGTTCACCCGAAAGATGTCGAATAATTTCTACACAAGCTTCATGAAGGAATCTGTGGGAGACACATTGGGGGAAAATCGCTATCTTTTTTTCGCAATGAAGGAAGGATACTGGTGTCCATACATGTAAAATGATTATGGGGTATATGCTCTCATGTGTGAGAAATGTCAACTACACGCTCTTATGGTTCCCCAACCTGCCAGCCACCTAAAATCACTTACTATCCCCTGGCCTTTTTCCCAATAGGGAAAAGACATCTTGGTCCCTCTTCCTATCACTATCGGTAATCGCAAGTATCTGTTGGTCGTGATAGACTACTTCACCAAATGGATTGAGGCAGAGCCATTAGCAAACATCAGAGACGCAGATATGATGATATTAATATGGAAGAACTGAATTACTCACTTTGGGATACCAAGGACTATCATCACTGATAACAGAACAAAGTTTGAGAGTGGCCTCTTCTAGAGTTTCTGCAGCAACCACGGGATGAGGCACCATTTCAGCTCGGTATCATACCCTCAGAGCAATGGACAAGCTGAAGCTTCCAACAAAATAGTTATTGATGGACTAAATAAGTGATTAGAGTGAGCTAATGGGGCATGGGTGAGCGAACTTCCACATATTTTATGGGCTTACCGCACTACCCCACAGTGAGAAACTGGAGAAACACTATTCTCACTACCATATGGTATGGAGGTAATCATTCCCTTGGAAGCTGGCCTCCCCACCATGAGGTCCACCCTAGTTGACCAAGGCCAGAATAATGCAGCATTACTAGCTCTAGTGAAACTAACGGGCTATCAACAACATCTAGCAAAGCACTATAATAAAAAAGTCAATCAAAGAACATTCTAGGATGGGGACTACGTCATAAGGAAAGTTCTTGGCAGTACAGTAAAACCATCAGATGGCAAGATAGGTCCAAACTGGGAAGGACCATTCAAGGTGACAAGAGACAACTTGTAAGGAACCTATCCCTTAAAAACACTGGAGGGCAGGGAGATACCCCAAGCATGGAACGCAGCCAACCTAAAGAAATTCTACTTCTTTTTTTCTATATTGGTCTTTTATTACATTGTTGAAATTGGCAATTCAGTTTTCATTATTTTTTGGTTAAATACAAGATTATTTGGCAGAGGCATTCTATGAAGTGTTAATTTTTTATGATGAACCGTATAACGTGCACATCCTTTCCGAGTGACATGCGCCTTATTCAACATATAAAAGTAGCGTATTACCCTCGTCAGGTTTTCATTATGAAACACGAAAAACTCCTAGCATTTGCCTTGGCAATATATGAAGCCCTACAGGGGACCCTTAGGCAGCTCATCCAACTCAAATTCATCGCCAAATAAGGATTGACTCAAAAACCTGCTCGGATAAATCATCCAGCATCAGGTGTTCCCTCGCCATTGCCACACTTAGGCCTAAGGGGGTGTGACGACATAACCTAAAAGGCAGAATGGTATCTTATAAACATACTAGACTAGGAGGAAATTCACTCAATTAAAAAACTCTAGTCGTCTAAGAAGAGCCTAAGATAATTAAAAAATCAACGAAGTAGAAAACACAATACACATGTTTAGTTGGTGAATCGCCCAAAACATAAATAATTTACTACTTCATTACATTTACAAAGAGTTACATTGAATAAGTAAATCCTAATGAGGATGAGGCCTCTGTGCAAGGTAATCAGTTACTTGCGCTCTTCAGCCATTATCCGGGTGAGGAGATAATTCTTCGTCAACTTCATTTGCATCTGGCTCCAGTACTTGTCTAAGGATAGCATGTATAGGAACCCACTGGTCGTCCCTCCTGAAAGGGCTGGGCATCAGAGTCGAAGAAGAGATATCATGATGATAGAAGAGTGTTGAGTTCCTGGGGACCTTCATCTCCCTGGGAGCATTTAACCACCCCCTAATAAAGGATAGCTCTTCGACCTCTGCCAACCTCGTCGGAGCATCTATCCAACCCTGATCATAACCATCAGCCCACACTCACTGAGGACCTTTTTTGAACAGATGACTCAGCAGCGTAACATCTTTTTAGAGCTCAAAAGCTATCACGTATTCCTGCGAACGTCTCCTCGAATCTCGTTAGTCTCCCTAGTTAAACCACAAGCATCTTCACCAGCTCGTCGCCCAGTCGATGAAGAGGAACCACATAGAACATGAGGAGCAATGCTACGCGCATTCTCTCGCAGTTGCGGGACTTCTTACCTTAGACCTTCATTCTCTTGCTGAAGTAGCTCTCCAACTTGATTAACCTCCTAGGTATCTAGGAGTCTTGCCTTTAGATCATCCACATCTTCTTTTACAAAAGCACCTAGTTCCTCCATTTCTTGGAGACTGTCCTTCAGCTTGGCGATGCCCTCTGACTGGTTCTTATAATCCTTATTCCTTGAATGAAGGGATTTACAAGTCTTCACGAAAGCCCTTCCTTTCTCGCATCAGGACCAAGAATTTTTCCCAATTGATAAGTAGCAGGTATATATTTATCAACATTAATCACCTACAAGCCATACAAGCATTATAGAGCAAAGAAATTAATATGCAGGAAGGAAAAAGATTTCATTTCATTAAAAAAAGAGGTTCCAAGTACATCAGTCAAAGAAAGAAAAGAACAATAAAAGCAAAACAATACAAGAAGTTCTCTAGGATAAGTTAGCTGACAACCTTTGTCTACTCTGAGGTCACTGGTCACTTCCCCTTATCTGCAGCAGCCCCAGGCAGACCTCCCTCACACGGAGCAATTGCCATTCCCTGGTTGAGGGGCACTTCGGTAGTGGTAGCCTGGGCAACAGGAACACCTACACCAATAGCAGTAACAGGAGCCTCATCCATGATAAGCTTGGGGTTAGGATCAGGCTCGTCAAAAAGTGGGGAGTCGATATGCACCTCGACGGCGAGGAGATCCTTGTTCTAACCCTTGTTCAAGTTCAGATGGCTGATATACCCAATCTAAACATCAGTATCCTCATATGTCGTGGTCCATCCGGCATGGTATGAGCTTTCCTTAAGAGTGGCATCCTCGGATTCCACCGTCTTTACCTTTTTTGCGAGCACCATGTTCTCCTCTACCAAGACCAGCTTTCTCGAGTAGGCGAAGTCATAGGACTACCGTAACTCCTCGAGCTCCTTGGTCGCCACCTCCATTGCCCGATTGACCATAATAAGGGCAAGATCGTAAGACTTTTAGGAAGCATCACTAGCCTTTAAGTTGGCCTCCATCTAGGCATTCTTCTTCGCTAGCTCATCGCCTCCGCGATAGAGGCCAGCGAAATCGATCGCAAATTGCAAGGAACAGAAATGTTAGCAAAATAAGTATGGAACAGAGTATAGAAAGAGTAGGGAAGAAAAAGAACACTTACCACGGCTTCCCTTTGAATCTCCTTGTGAACTAATTAGTCAGTCCCCATCGCCTTCTCATGATCAGTCGGTAAAATTGCTCATTCGAGCAGCGTAGGGGGCAGTTATGGGGACAAGGCAACAAAAGCTCCCTCAGGAAAAGCAGATATGGGTACAATAGCTTAACCGGCCTTTGTCCTTACCTCTTCTATTTCCTCCCATTTTCAGCTCTCTTTCTCTCCTCCACCTTCTTCTTCTCCTCCTCCTTCTTTCTCTCCATCTCTCTCAATAGAACCTCCTACTCATAAGATGTAGACTAAGAACCAGTCGTAGCATCCTTGTTATTAGACTTTTGCTTCTTCGATCGGTGAGACAAAAGCACATTATCATCATCATCTTGGATTAGATTCATACAAGGAGGAGACATGTCTTCCTCACTAGAACAACTTCATTCACTCGAATACTTTTGAGCCTCTAAAACCTCTTCCAAGTTGGAAGATTCTTCACTACCAGATCTCTCCTCTCTGGAATTACCTTCGGCAGCTCCCCTATTTGCACCCTCACTCTCCTCACTAGAGTTGATTTCTTCCTCATCCAATTGGATGGGATCGGTGATAACCTCTTCGGTGATATTTAGCTCAGGATCTATCCGCAGGTCACATAATGAAACTGGACCCCACGTTCTTGTATTCCAGAAGGAATGCCGTTGATCAAGGGTGTTCACCATCAGCCAAGAGCTCCCTGATTTTCTAGGTTTTCACTAATTCTGCAGTTCGGATCTCACTGAGAGCACGCTCCGAGTTTTTTGTCTTCGCTGAAAAGAAAGAGAGGAAAATGTAAGAAAAAGCACACAAAACAGAGGATCAATGAGCAAAAAAGGACTAAGACCACCTATGTACTCCTCCCCATAAAAGGGAATCATAAATCTCTCAGACCTTGACCCCTTAGTATGGGGAGAGAACTGCCAATTTCTTGCAATAAAACCCTCATGCCTGTAGTCCTTATCGGAATTAGGTAGATTTACTACTAATACCCTGTAAGGACTCCTAGCCTTGAGGTACAAAATACCAGAGCTTGTTCGTGAAAAAGAATATCAAAAGAAGATTTCAGCAAGCCCTAAGTTGGTGCCATAGAGCTGGTTTATTCAATGCACACCATTGACGATTTTCCAAACGTTGGGTGAACAATGTGAAGGAACTATATTGAAGTAACCAAAAAAGTGCAAAAATAAATTACTTCGAGGGAAAGTAAGAACCCCCTGGGATAATAAGAAAACATGGATCTAGTGACAATCCTCAACTTCTCTGACATTACGGGGAATATGGACACACTCAATGTCTTCCCAGTTTGGAATATTATAGTATTTCCTAAATTCAGCTATCGACCAATTGCCTACTTTAGGCATCATAATTGTTGATATAATTTTGGTGAGATATGAAGAAATTCAAATAAAAATTGAAGTGAGAAGAAGTAAGAAGAACTTATGATGTAAGAGTCAGCTTGAGACGAGGCAATTCCATAAGTAGGAACGATAAAAAAGATTGGAAATGGAAGACGAGACTTGAGAATAAAAGGAGTTGCAGTGAAAGCTTCAAGAGATTGAGAGAATGCAAAGAGATATGAAAGTGACGATTTGAGAAATGACCTTTCTAAAAGGATTTAAACATTTCTAATCATGATGCACCAAAAACGAGGCAATCTTCCACCTAAGTCAGTTCGGGAAGGGAGCCTCAGTTCAAAAGTATGGCACGAATCACAAAAATGCCATTAATACTAATCATTTAAAATTATTGAACCCAAATTGTGGCCCAAAAATTTTAGGGGCAATTGTGGGTATCTCGATTTGTCACTTAGGCCCAGACGAGAAGCCCAATCAAACGTGGCCCAGAATCCAAAGGCCTCGCGCCTCAACCAAATCAGTTTTGACCCAGCTAGTTCCTTAAATCTCTCATCAAAGATATCCTAGAGATTGTGGGCTAACGTGGGGGATTCCCACTCCTCCACTCTCCAAAATAACATGTATATAACAAACCCTCCACCCGGGGAAAAGGTCATGCATGATTATTCCTGTAAAACACTCCTCGGAGTAGAGAGAAATAATACTAAGAGCACCAAAATGGACGTAGGCAATGTTGCTAAACCACGTAAATTTTTTGTTGTGTGATTGTCATTCCTTACATTCTTTATTTGTTCAAGTGATTGCCCTTTCTTGTTATTTTGTGCTGAACTTAATTGTCACCACAGTAAGGATCAACAAACACCAAAGGCTCATCATCTTTAGTAGTGATGTTTACGGATATGTCTATGGTTATTTTGTGCTGAACTTAATTGTCACCACAGTAAGGATCAACAAACACCAAAGGCTCATCATCTTTAGTAGTGATGTTTACGGATTGCATAACCATAGACATATTCAGGTTAAAAACTCGGTAAGCTATGCTCGTCAATGAATATCCTAATAGAATTACCTCGTCTCTCCAGCAGTCAATCTTTCTTCATTTCTCTTCAGCTATCACGATGTAGCATTTACTCCCAAAGACATGAAAATACAAAAGGTTGGGCTTCATATTATGTCTAAAGTGTGTGTGGATAAAGATATATCGTATTCACTTTGTGGCATGTGGAAGACATCGCTTTTGCCCAAAAACCCCTGGAAATTCTATGATCGAGAAGCATACATCTAGCCATCTCTTGAATTATCTGATTCTTCCTCTCAATAATCCCATTTTAATGAGGAGTTTTCACAACCAAAAATTCATGTTTAATTATGAGGATATCAGAGTAATGATCCACCTTTTCTTCTTTAAACTCTTTGTTGTTGTCATTACATATTTTATTGATAGTTAGACTATCTTGATTTTCCAGTACATGGCAATTGATCGTAAGAAACTCTTCAACAACAGATTTTTCTCTCAGGAACCAATAATATAATAATGAGAGAAATTAGCTACCATCAAGAGGATATACCTCTTACCATTAAAACTCTCAGTGCGAGAAGGGCCTTAAGATCCATGTGAATCAACTCCAGCACATGCCAAGGGTTAATGGAATTCAACTTCTGATGGGGACTGCGGACTTGTTTTCCCTCATGAGAAGAACTACAAACCGTGGAGGTCTGCATTGCAAGAGATATCAAGCCATATAGTATATCTTTATTTGCTGAATGCTCCAAATATCTAAAATTAACAAGACCTAGATGTTGATGCCAGAGATCCGTAAAAGATATCATTGCACTGTTGGGAACAAATGAGGGCTTTGGCATAATCCCATAATAATTATCTTTTGTCCTCACCCTTTGCTGTAGAGATTTACCAAATTTATTATAAATGTTACACTTGCTCTGGTAAAACTTTACTGTAAATTCAGGTGTGTCATCCTGCCTAATAAGATACCGGGCGATCACTCCTATATCAAATTTTAATAAGAGTCTCATATGGATCATTCTTAGCATGACTATCAAAAATTTATTTAATTTATAATAACCTATTAGGCTGGCGTCAAAAACTTTTACTTAACTACTCTTTTTAAACAATTAAAACTAAAACATCCACAAGGTATTCCGTAAATGAAACTGAGATGAAATAAAATAACCGAACACTCGATCAAAATATACAACCATATCGAAGGATGCTCTAAAAGAATAAATAAATGCAATTGGACCATTGTCAGGAATTCTCCAAATATATATATATATATATATATAGCAACAGAGGAAAAGTAGATAAATGGGTCAGAGCCTGAGTTGAATTTTTTTGAAAGTGCATTAATGCCTTATTTTTAGAAAATTTGATTTTATCTCATATTTAAATTGGTATCGCACTCCCATGAGATACCCCTCCCCTCTCTTCTAACAGTGCACTCCTAGCGCATCCCTCTAAACATCCTAGTCAAGCTACCCTGCTAAACTAGTCTAACACCCTACCACTATCAACCCTAGATAGTCCTAGTAATGTTCTAACGGCTAAACTTCTCCCCAGTCTCAACACTAAGCCATTTTCGTTCGTGGGGTGTCTCGCAAAGCGAAATCCAAACAAGGAACACCCCCGATACACTACTCTGTGGCAAGTTCGATCGTCAAGATCCATTAGACCCTCGTTAATCGGTTTATCCATATATATACATATTACCATATACATCCGGATCTATCTCCCGAAATGAGAATTTATTTCCATTACTGTCTCAAAACTTTCCATTTCTCTTCTTATATCCAGGAAATGTATATAAAACCCAATTCATTATCATGAATTGCTTCAACATAATATATAACCTTTTAAAAGACGGTTTTTAATATAATAAAAATTCTTTTCATTTCATATGATCTCATTACCGTTCTTCCATCCTGGAAATGAAATTGAAGCCAAATCATTTATCCCATTTCCCTTCTTCCATCCAGGAAATGTAATTAAAGACAATTTATTATCATAAATTTCTTTAATACCAATAATGTCCCACATTATTGAAAACAATCATATATATATATATATATATATATATATATATATATATATATATATATATATCATACAACGCATTCTAAGACTGCCCGCCCGGGCGCGCCCCTAAATAACCATCATCTTCCAGTGCCTATCAATTATGACACCTTGGCACCTATACGCAAGACGTCGAGAAGCAGCCATATGCCTACGGGCTAGTCATAACCACACCCGAAGTTACCTAACCATCATAGAAAACATGACATAAACGCTCATATGGCCTAGGACTATATCCATCCTGCATTCACTAGCCAGGGGGCTTCACCTCACGCGCGAACTTACCTTATGATTTCATTTAGAGAGGGTGTTAACCATAAATTATTAATTACGAAAATCATTTATTTTCCATTTTGAAAACATTCATATTTTATTTTCAAAAATCATTTACCTCATATCATATATATACTTTAATCACATTGTGTATATATATATATACCACATATTCCTCCTAAAATATAAATAAATGTCTATATTTGCCAAACACATCTAGCGATGACAAATAATCCCAAAGATTCTCTCAAAGAATCATAATCATGCATTCATGTAAGCATGATACTAAACCCAAAGTACTTCATACTTTAATAAACAATGCATACCTTAATCCCATCTAAGGATTTATTTGATATCTCCAATTATACCATTTTACACTAATTAAATATACATCTATATTCTCAATTTCATCCTAATCACCTCATAGTATTTGCCCAATAATAATCGATATAATCATGCTTTCTATACGCATAATCATATAGGCCTGAATGCCCACTAGAATATTCTTTCATCTAAAGGTTTAATAACCCTTAAAACCATCATTTAAGAGTACCAATATAATAACTTGGAATCACCATATAAAACCCCAAATTGTAATTTAACTCCCCATACTCTTAAGGGGAGAAAACTAGAAAATCAGACCAAAGCGAATCGATTCTCCCCTATTGCGAATCAATTCGGGTGGGCAAATCGATTCGGCCCCCAATCCGAATTGATTCGGAAACTATTCTGTAAACAGGTCCTCAACGGAGAATCGATTTGGTCTAAACTCGAAATGATTTGGCCCACTGCAGAAACCCAGATTCCCTTAGGCAAATCGATTCGGCCTGGACCCGAATCGATTCGGCCAGTTCGACGGTCACCGTTTGGGCGACTTTTCAATCTCCAGAATACCCAAAACTCAATCCAATCTCCATATTTATGGTTTATAATCTCAACCAACAACTCAATAAACATCTAATCTATGTTTTACTACTAACACATCAATTATTTTGGGGTATTAAACCATTTCTCTTATATTGAAACCCTAAAACCATAAAAACCTAGCTTTGGCATTTCTCCCATTTAAGTTCAATCTTACACTCCATTAACATGGTTTTAACACTAGAAATCATTAAGAGTTTACATTACATCAATATGTAAACTCGTATCCAATTTTCCCAAATTTATTTCAAGGGTGCTAACCCAAAAAACATACTTTTACCAACTATGATATGAGATAATTGCACAAAATGAAATAAAGCAAGTAAGCACTTGCCTCGTAGATACAATCCGACGATCCCGAGTCGAATTCGGCGGAGTTTGGCCCGAAATCTCCATTTCTCTCCTTTTTTCTCTTCTCCTCTCTCTCTTATCTCTTTCCTTTCTTATCTTTCTCTTTTCACCCTCTCTCCCTCTTTATAAAGAAAGAAAAAGGGTTTAAAACCTTAAAACCCAAAAACGACTCGTTTACTCGATTACGAGCCCGTTTAACTCTAAAATTCCCCGAAACTCTATCTCGATAATCGGACACTCTTTTCCGACTATCTCAGACATTCCGAGACTCACGACGTAGTTGAAATTTCCATCCGAGTTACTTGACCGAAAATCACTATTCTAACCCAAAACAATAAAAAGCGGTATTCCCATTAAAATATTATCTTCTGTCGATTTTCCCAATGGCGACATATAATTAAAATACTCCAATCAATTTACATAACACCAAAAGTAAATATACTATCCATAGAAAATCATCTAATCCTCGAAAATCCCAAAAATCACTACTCCGAGAGATTCTTAAAATTCCCAATGTATACCCAATTATGGGTTTTCATTGTCTCCAAAAGGACGGGTTGTTATATTAGGGTCGCACAACCGATTAATGCTGATAAGGTTTGTTTTCAAACTTTTGATGTACAAAACATTATCTACCTTAGTAAATTCGAGTATCTCTACTCTACCTCATCCTGTAATGCAAGATTTACTCCCATCTCCAAAGGTGACTTTATAAACCTTGCGATCCTTAAGGATGATAAAAAATGAGATGTCACCAGTTATATGGCTAGAGGAACCACCATCAAAATACCAATTGGTGTTATTATGATCCTTAAGATCAACATTAATAACAAGGGATTTCTCTACATGCTTAGGCATCCAAGTAGTGGTTAACTTTTATTTACCATTGTCATTGTCGAGTCTAGTCGAGAAGTTGGAAGTATCCACTAATGGCAAAAACATCCATTGAAACCCTTCCATCGAACTGTGAGAAATGGTGACTAGACAATCAAGCTGCTCTCTAAGGCTTTTAAAACCACTAATGTGGGGTGACGGAGTATGTTTACATCGCATCTAAACCAAACTATAGAAAAACTCCCAACAATGGCATTTTCTGTTACACTAGGGGCAAAAATAAACTGTCTTATTCCTTCCTTGGCTTAATTTTCTTGTTTGAACTTTTCTTTGGGGTTTTAGTTATGGGCATTAGGATTCAAAAATAATTCAGGAACCATTTCCAATCCAACATGGCATATGGAAGCATCATCTAAACCTATTCCTTGCCTCTCATCAAACCCTAAAATGGGGCCGAGGAAAATCTTTCCCATATTCCCAAATGTGTCCTCAATCTTTACCTTAACCTCATGGGCTCTTTCACGATCTCTCTAGATTTGGGCTACAAGGTCTTAATGTTTCTTTCGAGTCTCCACAAATGCAAGGATCTCACTCTTATGATTAACCCCTTGTTTGGTCATGTCTCCCTTCTCTATCTAAAAAACTCTCTCTTTATCCGAAAGCTCTTTCACTCTCTTTCTAAAAACTCTCTCCCTTTCAAAGACATGCTAACGGAGGACTCTCTTCATAGTATCTAATAAATCCTTCTCTAGCGCAATGATCCTAGTTTCTAATCTTTTTCTTTTCTTTTTTTATTTTATTTTAAAGGACTCAACTCATAACTTAGCGTATGCATGATGTATGTCACTCTTGCTCTCACTTTATACATACTCACCCTAACTCACATCATCTTCACTGTTGAGGTACCCTGGTGAAATAGCTTCCTCTTCATTGTTTGGTGCACTAAATGTGTTCACGTGACTAGAGATGAATGCTGTGAAGTTACATTCATGCGGTAATTCTTCTTCTGAATGCACTATCTTGACCTCGCTGTCATCACTAAGGGTGCAATTTAAGGAATATTTGGCCTTGCCTTGATACTTTAACCTTGTTGGGCACTTATATTATTTACCACTTCTCCCACCACAGTCCTAAAACCTAACTTTCTCTCTCTTTGGGGCATCCTTTTTACCTTTTTGAAATTTCTTCTCACTTTTATTTTTCTCAAAACTCTTTTTATCTTTAAATGTGCCATTATTTTAAAGTTTGAGAAATTTCTTAAAGTTTTTTGCAAAACAGGCTAACTCATCTAAATCAAAGTTGTACTAAGAATAAAATGACACCTCCTCTCTATTTATAGCTACCTCGCCTCTCTTTTTAGATTTCTCCTCACTCTTTATAGACTCAGTCTTAAGTGAAATCCCTTTCTCTTTTGGTGTTATAGTTTTAGGAAACATGTTGATTTCATAGGTCTGCAAGTCTCCTAGGAGTTCGTCTAAACTAAGGGATCTATCGATCCTATTGAATTAGGAACAGTTACTTTGGGGATAAATTGGGAGGCAATGATCTTAAATCTTTTTAACTTCTCTAATGTTTGGAATTTTTTACCCAAAATTAAAACATGAATTAATAATATTCGGCAAGTGATCATAAAATTAATCAAATCTTTCGGATTCAAGAGTGGTTATAGTTTCAAATCGAGTTGTAAAATTTTGTAATTTAGATGCCTTAAGACCATTTGTGCCCTCATGTGTAAGCTACAGGATATCCCATTCCTATTTTGACATGGTTCATGTCACAATATGTAGGAACTCGTCGAGTGTGATCGCTCCGAAAATAACATTGAGGCCACATGAATTAATGTTACTCCATTTAAATTCTTCTTCAGACCATAAATTCACAAGTTTAGGCGTAGTGTGTGGCATCCACCCTCTTTCAAATGTAATCAAAACACATTCCTCAATGGACTTCAAAGTGGATCTCATTTTATCCTTCCAATAGGCATAATTGGATCCATCAAAAAATTGGAATTTATTATAAGTTATCTATTTGAAAATAGGTTTTTCACAAATGTATTTTTTCAAAAAATTGATATGAAGATTTTTTTTGCAAATAAAACAATTACATGATAAAGTTGTTTAAATGGATCTGAAACCAATTTGAGAGTGCACTACGGTTCAATATTTAAATAGTGTCAACTTTATACTAGTTTTAAACCCTAGCTCATGCAAGCAAGTGATTCAAATTAGTAAATCAATATAGCAAGCAACTAAACATTCAAGAAGG
The DNA here is from genome assembly GCA_949130495.1 of Sambucus nigra. Taxonomy (NCBI): domain Eukaryota; kingdom Viridiplantae; phylum Streptophyta; class Magnoliopsida; order Dipsacales; family Adoxaceae; genus Sambucus; species Sambucus nigra. Next base: position 6,964,986 of record OX422208.1, on the reverse strand, counting down.
AAAAATTCAGGAAAAATCCCTATAGGGAGAAACCAATTCTTATTTAACTATATGTGAAAATTGAAACTTACAACAATAGAGAAATACAACCAAGTATAAACGAATATCTCGTAGGCTTCAGTTCGTCTTCCTAAGAAAGAGTTCCCACGAGAACTCCATAAACAACAATGGAGACATGTTCTCCACATGTATCACTCCAAGATAGGAATATATGTTTATAATGGTTTCTCAATGATTCACAAATATAATTTGGGAGGTTTGTGTGAATCAAAAGTGTTTTTAACTTTAAAAGTGAAGACTTAAAGTGCAAAAGGTCTGTAGTAGGTGGAGTTCAAAAGTCTTACTAAAAAACAATAGGAAGAAGGTTCAAATTGGCAACCTGAAAATCGAGGAGGCGTTAAGCTGTTTGAACAAAATATGGAGGTCGTTTGAATGAGATCAAGATCTCATTAGAAGCGCCCTCCAAGAGACCATCAAACAACCTATTAAAATAAAAAAATAGTACTCATTTTTTTCATATGAGATTAGGGTATTATACTTACCCTATCAAACGACATGGCAATGTAATCTAAATGGCAATGCTAAGTCATCAGAATAATTGTTAGCCAAAAACATTTTATTTAGAAATCCAGGCTCATTTTGATTAAAATAAAATGAAGTTCAAATAAAAGAAAAATTATCTTGGATATAGTTGCAAAATTATAAGAACTCCAATAAAATAATACCATTAAGTAGTGAAGTTTTGGATAATGTTTGAAGTTTAACGTGATGCATGTTGAAGATGATAGGTGCATGATGACGAGAACGTTGTCAATGATTCGGATAACAGATGTTGTTGATGATTTCGGAGATGTGAAAATGTAACGGGATACACCATATCTTATGTGATCTCGGATAATTCAGACAATACCCAGATTCCAGCGAAAAATTATAGATATATTATCCTTTCAAATATTATCCATATATAGGAGTCGGGTGTAAAAGTGTGCATGTCAGTCGACTATCAGTATCTTAACAAGGCCTCAACAAAGGATAATTATTCCTTTCCTAATATTGACTAGATAAATTTTAATAATGCCTAACATTCCCTCAAGTCATTTGTCAATGGATTTTTTTGGGTATAACCAGATCAAGATGCATCCCAATCACTGGGTTCATTCTTAACATCACTGTCGAAAACATAATGACTGGAGGGAATGATAGGCATTATTAAAATAAGATGTCACCAGTGGGTTCATTCTTAGCATAATTAATTTTATTAAAATTAAAACTTAATGCTCAGTGGGTTCATTCTTAGCATCACTGTCGAAAACATTTAATATTTTTAATCACCTAATAGATAATTAAGCTTAGTGTCAAAACATTTTCCCATTTAATTATACCTAGCTAATCCATTAATAACTTTCCATTATTTAAAATATAAGCTACTCCCATTCCACAAGAATAAAATAAATAATGAACATGAATCAAATACTGAAATAAATCGGACTGGATAAAACATTCTAGTTCAAAGTCATCAACCAACAAACAATAATATCCTCAAGTGAAATAGAAATAAAATCCTGAAATAAACTGAGAACAATCTCTATTAAATGGCAAGGAAATGGGTGTAACACGCCCTAAATGAAAGGCCTGCAACTCCCACAACTGCTACAGCTCGCTAAATGATTCACGCATCTAAGTTTGGTACCCCTGTGGATGGGCACGTGATAAATAATATATATATATATATAACAAAAGAGAAAAGAGTAGCAAGAAATGGGTCAGAGCCCGAGTCGTAAAAATATTTGTTTTACCAAGTATTTAAAACTGGAATGATGCAATTATTAAGTGCATGTTAGTTTTGAAATCTCACATGAGATTCTCACATCTTCACTACTATGCAAGCCTAACATACGTCTATCCTAACCTAGTTACCCATAATGTTCCCAACTAGATCATAATTTTCTACATTTAAATATATCTCAAAGGAGTAACTCGTATATACCATAAAATACGCTAATAATATTCTTTTATGCCAATAAACCGTATTTCACATTCACCGTTCTGATGGAAAATCTTTTATCCAATGAAATTACTTTACTTACCAACATTTATAAATTTGCTAATTCCACCCATTAGAATCATTCACAAGTATATATATATATATATATATATATATATATATATATATATCTGTGGGTACCCGAAATTAGAATAACGGTCCTGGACGAGTAGCCCAATTGAAGCGGCCCAAAGTCCAAACCCTTCATATCATAACAATAATTCGATTATGACTTAGTCTTATCCCATGTTCTCATTAAGAGGTGTTCTAGGAGAAGATGGAAAATGAGGGGGAGTCCAACACCCCCACTCCCTGAAAATTGACATGTATATAATAAACCCTAGGTCCGGGGAATAGGACACGCACTGTATTCTCTGTAATCTCTCCCCGGAATATATATAAATAATATTGACTACACCATCGTGGACGTAGGCATTCTTACTGAACCACACACATCTCTTGTTGTGTGATTCGCATTCTGTATTCCTTATTATGCTTGGTGATTGTGTTTCTCTTATCTCTTTGTGTTGAATAATAATTGTCACCACAATTGGCGCCGTCTGTGAGAACCGTTTATCTTCCCTGGGAAAGCCCACACCAAAAAAGGAGTTCGAAATGTTTGGTCACACTAGTAATGCTCCCTAGGCAGGAGATATCCAAGAACCACCTGCTCCTCGCAGGATTAGATATGAAGTTCGGCGTTCAGGTCAGAGGGCTCGCCTAGAAAAGCCAGCCTCAGAAGAAAGCCAAGGACCAGTGAGGTCCACACAGATATCCAGGCTGATTGATGCATATAAAGCGAGGCTCCAAGAGGAGAGGGAGTCTTCTCGCAGGCACGAAGCTGAGAATGCTCGCCTTAAAAGAAGATCAGAAAGAATGGAGAGAGAGATCCATCGTGGTACCAAGAGACGTTTGTACCACACTCCTAGCACTTAGGCGAGCAAGTCTCGCAACCGAGGAAGGAGCCCCAGGCACGGATCCCAGAAATCTAAGGGAAACGAGTCAGAGGATGACCTGCTCGAGCAACTGCGACTAGCTCGCAATCACAGGAGGCCAGATCGCAACAACGAGAACATACGAATTCTGGTCCGAATGGAGATGGACCAACACCCTGCACATCATGGTACCAGATCGACCTGAGAACTCGCTAGGAGAACTCTCAAAACTCGGATGAAATCACCTTTCTCGAGGGAAATAGAAGAAGAGAAAGCCCCCAAGAAGTTTGCTATTCCAAGGTTCAAGATTTATGATGGTAAGACTGATCCCATTGATCACGTCAGGCAGTACCGACAGGCTATGACCCTCTGGAACCATCGAGATGACTAATGTGCCGAATTATTCCCTCGAGCCTACATGACGTGGCACAAAAATGGTTCAAAAGGCTCCCTCATAGGTCCATCAGGAGTTTCGAGTCCCTGAGCGAGCTCTTTACGGCCCGATTCATTACTAGTATCTCTCATCCCAAAAGGATGGATGCTTTGCTAACAATGAAAAAGATGCCTCAAGAAACCCTTCGAGACTACTCGAAGAGGTACTGGGAGTTACTCAATGAGGTCGAGGACTGCTCGGAGCAAGTGACAGTGGCCTCTTTCAAAATTGGACTACCCAGCTCTTCCCTTTTGTACCAGTCCCTGACAAAGAAAGAGGCCATGACCATTGATGACCTTATGGCTCGCATCGAGAAATATGCCAAGGTGGAGGACGTGACCTGCCTCAGCACAAGGGAAAATGGTCGAACTAAGCTCACTGCCAAGGGCAGTGACAAGACTGAGAACCAGAAGAAAGGAGTAAAGAAAGGGAGCAAGAATGGATCTAAGAACATAGGCAATAATGACGTGTCGAAAGAATTTTAAGCGGTCATCATTGTCTTCAAAGAACCAATTTATAAAATTCTTAGAAAAATCAAAGACGAGCAATTTATCAAGTGGCCCAGGATGACGGGAGGAGATCCCTCGAAGAGAAAAAAATGCACTGAAATGCGCTTTTCACAAAGATGGAGGACATAAGACTGAGCATTGCAAAGCTCTTAAGTCCCACCTCAAAGAGCTAGTCCAGTCTGGCATTTGAACAAATTCGTGGAAAAAAAGGCAGAGAAAGTTGCTGCCCATAGAGAAGCAAGGCCTGATAACGTACTCGAAGATGATGCCGACCATGAATTCGCTGTAATTCATGGGGCATCTGACGTGAAACAGATTCAAGGAAATTCATCTGTAATGGAGGTAAAAAAGCTTACAGTGCTGATCCAAGCTTTTTAGATCGATCCAGCGAAGACGCTGTCTGGAAAATGCCGGCGAGGAAATGACGTCGACTATAATAAGCATATCGTGTTTACAGAGGAAGATCTAGTGGGATTAAGAACCCCACGTCATGATGCTCTGATCATTACTCTCAGAATAGATAACTATGACATTGACAAGTTACTCCTCGACCAAGGAAGATCGTTCGAGGTAATATACCTCGACCTATTCAGAAAATTGAAGTTAAGCATAACCGACCTAAAGGAAGCTACTGTCCCTTTAGTTGGCTTCACTGGGAAAGTGATTATGCCCTTGGGAAAGATTGGGCTGCCATTAAGGGTAGGACATGTTTATAAAATGATCGAGTTTCTAGTGGTCGACATTGACTCGCCATACCAGGCTATCCTCAGCAGAGGATAGCTGCATGCAATGAATGCAGTCTCCTCGACCGACCATCAGAAACTCAAATATGTGATAGAGCGATGAGCAATGGAGATGCATGGCGATCAAGCGATGGCAAGAAGGTGCTTCATAGCAACCATGCGCCCGAGACCAGAGAAGAAGGCCGATAAGTCCAGCGAGAAGGTTGAAGAACAAGGAGGTCTGATATCTTCAAAATAGAAATTAAAATATAGAAAGCCTGAAGTAGAGGGGACCAGGCTCCTCCCCTCTTTACGTGTCATCAAGGACCTGGAGGAAATCACAGCTGGAGATTGCGACGATAGCAGGATCTTCTTGATTGGAGCTTCTCTCACAGATCAGAAGAAGAAGGAATTGACGATTCTGCTAAGAAACAATATAGACGTCTTTGCGTGGGAACCATACGAGCTGCCTGGAATAGATCCTAGTATGGTTTGTCATCAGATGCACGGCGATCCCTCCTTCAAACCAACCGTGCAGAAGGCACGGTGAACTGTACCCGAGAAGGTAAAACCCGTGGACAAAGAGGTTGAAAAGCTATTGGATGCAAGATCCATACGGGAGGTCCAATTTCCCAAATGGTTATCCAACCCAGTAGTAGTTCCAAAGAGCAACAAAAAGTTGAGAGTCTGCATCGACTTTACTGACCTTAATAGGGCGTGCCCTAAAGATAGCTTCCCTCTTTAAACAATTGATCAAATAGTGGATGCCATAGCAGCTCACGACAGAATAAGTTTTCTGGACGCATACTCAGGGTATCATCAGATCCCCTTATACGCTCTAGACCAGGACAAGACAACATTCATCACCACCGTTAGATTATACTGTTATAAGGTCATGCCCTTCGGGCTAAAAAATGCAGGGGCAACCTACCAGCGACAGGTCACCAAGATGTTCAAAGATCAAATGAGAGACACCATGGAAGTTTACATTGACGATATGCTCGCCAAAAGAAGGAAGAAAGAAGACCACCTCTCAAACCTATCAAGAACCTTCGAAATGCTTAGGAAGTACCAAATGAAACTTAACGTGAGCAAGTGTTCTTTCGGTGTCCAGTCAGGAAAATTTCTCAGGTACTTGGTCAGTAAGAGAGGCACGAGGATAATCCAGACCAAATCGATGCAGTAAATAGGGTACAACCTTCTCTCACCATCCGTGATGTACAGAAGCTCACTGGCATGCTCGCTGCCTTAAATCGTTTTATATCCAAGTCCTCTGAGAAGTACAAACCGTTCTTCCAGCTCTTGAAGGGAAACAAAACGGTAGAATGGAATCAAGATTACTCGCGGGCATTAGACGAGCTCAAGGCTTACCTTAGCTCCCCACCATTGCTCTTCATACCATATAAAACAGATTCTTTCTACTTATACCTAGTCGTTTCTGACCACACTATCAGTTCTTCATTGGTGTGTGAAAAAGAAGGAATCCAGCACCCCGTTTACTACGCGAGCAAGACCTTATTGGAGGCCGAGCAAAGGTACATACCACTAGAGAAGCTCGCCTTTGCACTAGTAGTGCCTTTAAGAAAGTTGAAGCACTGATTGAAAGATCACACTATCATCTTCCTTACATCGCACCCCCTTAAAGAAATCCTAAGGAAGGCGAATTTGTCGGCAAATTGCCCAAATGGTCAATCGAGCTCGGGCAATTTGATATCCAATTTCAACCAAGGAACGCAATCAAAGGGTAGGTCCTCGCTCATTTCATAGCTGAGTTCACAAGTGAACAGCCCCTCGACCAATCTCAACCAGTAATGCAAAGAGAAAACCACACAATGGAAGGGGTATGGAAATTATTTGTTTATGGAGCCTCCAACTCAAAGGGGGAAGGAATAGGAATTGTCCTTATTACTCCAGAGGATGTCGTCCTTGAGCGAGGAATCAGGCTTGGATTTGTAGCCTCCAACAACGAAGCATAATACTAAGCTTTAATAGTCGGCCTCGAGAAGGCACACACTTTGGGGGCAAAGCATTTACAGGTGTTCAATAATTCTCAATTAGTCTCCAATTAGATAAGTGGAGACTATAATGAAAAAGATGAAAGAATGGCAGCATACCTCGCCTTAGAAAAAAGGCTAATGGCTAGTTTCAAGGAAGTCAATGTCTAGCAGTTTCCCAGAGGGTAGAATAGGCATGCCGATACCCTAGCATCCCTGAGTTCGGCAATTGATTCCGATCTAAAAAGAACAATACCCATCGATTTCCACGCTCATCCGAGCATTAGTCGTGACAGCGAGCCACCAGGCATGAAGCAGGTGCTCCAAATTGAGTCAGCACCCAACTAGATGGACCCTCTAAGGGAATATTTAAAGGATGGCACACTCTTAGATGATAAGAAGATTGCTCACCAGATAAGAGTCAAAACTGCTTGCTTTCACTTATCTCCAGAAGGCAAGATATATAAGAGATCTTTTTCCGATCCCTACCTTCAATGCATTCACCCGAAGGAGGTCGAGCAAGTTCTACATGAGCTTCATGAGTGAATCTGTGGAAGGCATATTGGCGGAAGGTCTCTGGATTTTTGAGCAATGAAGGAAGGCTATTGGTGGCCATATATGCAAAGGGACTCTGCGGTGTATGTTCGCAAATGCCTGAAATGCCAACTTGACGATCCTATGGTCCACCAACCTGCTAGCGACCTGAAATCACTTTCCAGCCCATGGCCATTCGCCCAATGGGGAATGGACATCGTAGGACCACTTCTTACTGCCACCGGCAATCGTAAGTAGCTGTTGGTCGCAACTAACTACTTCACCAAATGGATCGAGGCAGAACCCCTAGCGAACATTCGAGATGCAGTTATGATAAGATTCATATGGAGAAATATAATCACCCGTTTTGGCATCCCCAGAACCATCATCACTGATAATAGAATGCAATTCGAGAGCGTCTCCTTTCAGAGTTTCTGTGATGAGCATGGAATCAAAAATAATTTCAGCTCAGTGTCCTATCCTCATTGAAATGGCCAAGCCGAGGCTTCTAAAAAGATGATGATCGACGGATTAAAGAAATGATTAGAGGGAGCTAAGGGCACAGGGGTAAATGAGCTACCATATATTCTATGGGCCGACCGTACTACTCCACGATGATCAAAAAGGAAAAACCATTCTTATTGATGTATGTAACGGAAGCAGTCATACCCTTGGAAGCAGGCTTACCAACAATGAGGTCTAGCCTTGTTGACCAGGGTAGTAATGATGCAGCATTGCTTGCTGAGGTCGACCTAGACGATGAATGCCACGAGATAGCCCTAGTAAAACTAGCGAGCTATAAACAATAACTCGCAAGGCAATATAACAAGAAGGTCAATCCGAGGACATTCTGAGTTGGGGACTATGTCCTGAGGAAAGTCCTGGGCAGCGCTGTAAGACCATCAGACGGTAAGCTAGGGCCAAACTGGAAAGGACCGTTCAAGATAACAAGAGATGATCTACAGGGAGCCTATCACTTAGAAACACTGAAAGGCAGAGAGATACCCCGAGCATGGAATGCATCCAATCTTAAGAAATTCTGTTTCTAGATTATTCTTTTGATCTTTAATTATCAAACTGGAAGTTCATTTACTTATCATTAATAAAAGTTGTTTGGCAGTTGCATTCAACGAAGTATCAGTTAACTAATTTACATTTTACGAGGTGTCAATGTATAAACTTTATAACCCACACACTTTCCCAAGAAATAGGCACACTGATCATTACACTATAGCAGGCAAATATTCCTCATCAAGTTTTCGTTATGAAACGTGAAAGACCTCTTAGCATTTCCCCTAGCAATATATGAAGCCCTACAGGAGATCCTTAGGCAATATGGCCAAGTCAAAATTGCTCACCAAAAAATATTTAGTTGAATAAAATCCTGATTGGATAGAGCATCCAACACCATGTGCGTCCTCCCCAATTGCCACACTTAGGCCTAAGGTAGTTTGATGACACAACCTAAAAGGTAAAGTGGGGCAGAATGGTATCTCGTTGGCATACTGAACTGGAGGGACACTTACTTGATAATGCAAACGGACAAATCTAGTCAGCCAAGAGAGGCTCAAGATTATTGAGCAAATATGTGAAAAATATAAGACACTTGTTTAGTTATCAAATTCACCCAAAACATAAATTTTATATTAATTCATCACATTTACAGCAAATACAATACATGTTTAGTCGGCGAGCTCGCCCAAAACATCAATATTACATTACTTCATTACAAAACATATAGAGTTACTAATGGAAAAATCTTAATGAGGACGAGGCCTCTGAGAAAGATAATCAGCCACTTGGGCTCTTCGACCATCGTCAGGATGGGGAACAAGCTCCTCCTCGACCACATTCACATCTGACTCCAATAATTGCCGAGGGATGGCATCGATAGTAATCCACTGATCATCTCTCTGGAAAGGATTGGGCATTAAAGTGGAAGGAGAAACCTCATGACGATACTAGAGCATTGAGTTCCTTGGGACTTGCAACTCCTTCAGGGCACTTAATCATCCCCTAATAAAGGCGAGATCTTCGAGCTTTGATAGCCTCATCAGAGCATCTAGCCAACCTTGGTCATAACCATTGGTCCATACTCGCCTCGATCCTCTCTTAAACAGGTGCCTCGGTCGAGTGACGTCCCTTTGAAGCCCTACAGCAATAATATATGCTCATTGGACGTCACAATGAAGCTCTTCCATTTCCCTGGCTGAACTCCTTATATTTCTACTAGCTCGCAGAACATTCGGGGGGTATAACCTCGTAGCACCGGAGGAACGTCGCTTGGTTTGGATCGAGCTCATGACGAGGAGGAACCTCATAATACTGCAGTAGAAATGATTGGTGCATGATCCCGAAGTCACAAGACCTCCCTCCTCAAAGCCTCATTATCCTGCTGAAGAACTTCCCTAACTTGGTTGATCTCAGAAGCATCTAGAAGCTTCGCTCTTAGTGTATTCACCTCTTCTTGGATGAAGGCACCCAATTACTCCATCTCTTGGAGCATGTCTTTCAATTTAACGATGAGCTCAGTTTGCTCTATTAAATGCTTGTTCCTCAATAGTAGAGATTTAAAAATCCTCATGAAGGTATGATTAACTTCAGAGCTTACGTTAGGACCAAGCATTCTTGCCAATTGAGAAGTGGCCTGTATATAATCATCAATATCAATCGACTATAAGCAATAAAAGAGCAATGAAAGAAAAAATAAATCAGTGCACTGGCAAAAGAAACCTTTTCATTTCATTAGTATGGATCAGAGTACATCGATCAGCAAAGAGGAAAATTACAATCAAAGATACAAAAGTAATCATATAAGTATATTAGCTAGGGACCTCAGAACCTTGTTGCTTCCCCTTGTCCACAGCAGTAGAAGCACCCCCCTCAGTAGGGATAACCTTTGTCTCCTGAGCAGGGAGAACATCAGCAGGAATTGTCTGGGAGGTAGGGTCAACGCCTTCGATGGCTGGGGTAGGGGCTTCATCCATAATTGGCTTCGGGCCTGGGTCGTTCTCGTCAAACAGAGGAGAGGCAGCATCCACACCAGCAACTAAAAGGTCCTCGTTCCAGCCCTTTTTGAAGTTTAGACGACTGATGTAGCCTATCTGAACCTCAGCATCTTCGTACGCAGCAGCCCACTCGGAGTTATATGAGTCCTCCTTGATGGTGGCTGTCTGGGACTCTTTCTCCTTCAGATGCTCGGTTAGCGCCTTATTCTCCTCCACAATAGCCATTTTGCTAGAGCAGACCAGATCATAGGCTTGTCTTAGTTCATTCAGTTCTTTAACTACTGCGTCCCTCTCTCGATTGGTGTTAACAAGAGCCACGTCAGATGATGTCCGAGCAGCATCAGCGTCCTTCAGAATAGCCTCAAGCTCTATACCCTTCAACTTCAATCCAGCATTCTACTACTCCAGCTTGCAATTTTTCTTTACCAGCTCATCGTTAGAACGATAGAGCACGGCGAAGTCAATCACAAACTGCAAGTAGAAGAAGATATCAGAAGAAGGAAATAGCTCAAATTTATCAAAGCATTAAAGAAAGGAACGGGTCTTACCAAGGCTAGCCTATGACTAGCTTGTAGAGCCAAGTGATCAGACCTCGTCGCCTTTTGGCGTTCTCCAGGAAGGACTGTCCTCTCGAGCAGTGCAGGGGCCAGTTGAGGAGAAATGGCAACTGAGGCCCCCTCGAGCAATGCGGACACAGGGATTTAGGCCTGCCCAACCTTCATCCTCGATTCCATTTTCCTCCTCTCTTCCTACTTCTCCTTCTCCATTATCTTCTTATCCTCCATCCTCATATTTTATTCTATCTTCTTTCTTTCCTCTTCCATTTTTCTCTCTCTCTCTCTCTCATCTGTTCTTCTTCTTTCCTCTTTCTCTCCTACTCCTGAGCAGTAGACCGAGCACTAGTAGCAATAGCCCCAGTACTGAACTTTTGCTTTTTTGTCCTCTGAGCGAGGAGCACATGATCGTCATCATCGTCATCCCAGATCAAATTTTTCCTTGGAGGAACCATTTCCTCGCTAGAGCTGCTGGACATGCTCGAAGAGTCTTGGGCTTCAAAAACCTCTTCTGAGTCAGAAGAAATGTCAACACTGGAGCTCCCCTCACCAAAATTGCCTTTAGCACCGCCTCTGATGTCACTCTCAGAACTACTCTCCTCCTCGACCAACTGAATGGGTTCGGCAGCAGTCCCTTCAGGGGAATCAAATTCAGGAATGCTATCTACTAGCCTCGCTATAAAGCTAGAACCAATGTTTTTATACTCGAGTAAGAAAAAAGCAGACCGGGGTTGCTCGCCGTCATCTAGGGGCTCCCGGATATTACAAACATTAACCAACTCAGAAAGACGAACCTCGCCAAGATCAGGTTCCAAGTTCTTCGACCTCGCTGAAAAGAAAATAGGAAAGAGTCAAAAACATCACACACTAGTAAAGAAATCGAAGGAACAGAGCAGAGACTACCTATGTACTCTTCCCCTTAAAAGGTAAGAGTAAACCTATCAAACCTCGACCCCTCAGTCTGGGAGGAGAACTACAAATTTCTAGCAAGAAAGCCAACTTGCCAATAGTCCTTGTTGGAATCAGGTAGGTTTACTACTAATACCCTGTCAGGACTCCTGGATTTGAGATAGGGAACACCAGAACTAGTTCGAGAAAAAGAATAGCAAAAGCAGACTTCGACGAGCCCTAATTTGGTGCCATAGAGCTGATTTATTCTATGGACGCCATTGATTATCTTCCACACATTAGGCAAACACTATGTAGGAATAATGTTGAAATAACCAAAGAAGTGCAAGAATAGATTGTTGTGAGGAAAATTAATCTCCCTTGGGAAAGCAACAAGACAAGAATCCAATGGGCACCCTCTATCTCTCTAACATTTCTAAGGGGAGAGGAGCACTTAATCTCTACCCAATCTGGGATATTGTAAAACTTCCTAAACTCAGACACTGATCTATTACCAATCTTTGCCATTTGAAAATCATAAGACTACAAATTCAAAGAGAAAACACAAAGAGAAGGCACAGGACACTTACAAGATGGAAGTCTAACTTGAACGATGAAGAATCACAAGCCCAAATGATGAGGAAGATCAAAAGCAAAAATAATGAAGACCGGGAGAAGAGAACGTGAATCGCTAGAACTCGCAAAAAATGGAAGAGTACAGAGAAGCTTGAAACGGTGAGTGTAAAACGACTTCTTAGAATAACTTTTGAGTGTTACTAATCATAGTGCACATAATACGAAGCAAGTGCCGCCTAAATCAGTCCTCAAACTTTTGGGAGAGTTGCACGATGTATAAATGATCCATTATGACAAATCATTTAAATTTATTGAGCCCAAATTATGGCCCAATAAACTTAGGGGCAATTGTGGGTACCCAGTATTAGAATAACGGGCCTGGACGAGTAGCCCAATTGAAGCGGCCCAAAGTCCAAACCCTTCATATCTTAACAATAATTCAATTATGACTTAGTCTTCTCCCATGTTCTCATTATGAGGTGTTTTAGGAGAAGATGGAAAACATGGGGGAGCTCAACACCCCCACTCCCTAAAAATGGATATGTATATAATAAACCCTAGGTCCGAGGCAGAGGACACGCACTGTACTCTTTGTAATCGCTACCCGGAGTATATAGAAATAATACTGACTGCACTACCGTGGACGTAGGCATTCTTACTGAACCATGTACATCTCTTGTTGTGTGATTGGCGTTTTGTATTCCTTATTCTGCTTGGTGATTGTGTTTCTCTTATCTCTTTGTGTTGAATATTAATTGTCACCATAATATAAATCTTGTGCCCCCTGGTTAGGACCACTTGGCGCAATGCATACTCTAGCATCATGTCCCGATGCATCGCTCACTATGCAAAGGACAATTGGTTCGGCGTATCTCATAAACCATAAATCTTATAACATAAATATTTGAGGCGAGCATACAGACTAGACAAATGGGGCATGCACATACATATCCCCCCACTAAGCCATCAAAACTATCCTACGTCTCAGATAGCACGTATCCAAGTTCATATGTTATGGGTACAAGTCAAATATCCCCCCATTGGGTCACCCACGATAATACTGTATATTGTGCGATAACCTCCTCCCGATAGCAAGCAACGTGGGTATGTTATACACACAATAATAACAATAATAAAAATAATAGGCACCCCCCTGTCATATTAAAGTCCAGGTTTTCACCCAACCCATACATACTATACTTCTCATTACTACTTATAATGTAATTAATTCAATTATCCACTCTCTCAATATTTCCAAAGTTAATTCACCTATCCATGCCTTAAGGTATCATCCTAGGAACACTTCCCAAATAATTATGCACTTAGCTAACATCAGTAAATGGCCATTTACCTCAGTCAACTAACGGTGTAACACCATTTAGGGGGAAATAGGGATTTCTGGAAATTTTCGGGGACTTTCATTCGAATCATAATTGGTTTTTTCGAACGAATTAACACGAATCTCGTTCAAACGAGACATCGTCCTCGCCATTCTGTTACCTGCTGCATTTTTCTAATCTTTCTCAACTTAAAACATCTACAGATTTGTCCCAAACTCCCAACAATTACTTCCAATTAATAATTAAACATGTTGGGATAATATCTAAAAGACTAGAATCATTTAATCATGCATAAATATTAATAAATTCTAAAATCCCCAAAATTGTACAAACAAATCACAGTTCTTCAAATTTCTAGATAAGAACTCAAAATTAGATTTTTCCATCATAACTAATTCATCAATTCGTGATTGCCAACCTATTTACTTAAAGGATTCATCCAAATTAGATATCATATTTCAATCAATGACCTTAGTTCTCCAATTTAATCAAAATTTATGAACCATAATTGAGTATTACATATCTATACTAACAAGAACATGATTGTTGCTAAAATTTTGTAAGGATTAAACACTGTGCTTCAATTTCGAGGTCTGATCACCTCGTAGTGTTGGTATAGGTATGTTCCTCATCTCACGATCTACACTTTGGTGGGATTTTTGGTGTGTGTTTTTGAGTTCTGCACTAAGAACTCCTATGTCTTCTTCTACCTTCCTCTGTGCCTTTCTCTTTTCTCTCTCGTAGGTTTAGAACTGATAACTCCCTTATAATCCACGTTCCTCTATATTTAATAACCTAATTTTCGTCTATAATATTTTCCCAAAAGTTCAAAGGACAAAAAATACCCCTATGGAATGACGGTTACGCCTACAAACAGCCCAAAGTCAAAATAAAATACCCAGGTAGAGTTTTCTTACTAGCTCGACCCTTTCGGTAGTCTCGGTATATCGTGGAACACGTTGGAAAACTCGCGAACTACAAGAATCGAATCAATAGGGATCACTATATCCTTAGACGTCTCCTCCTCTATATACTATAAATGATTGGACAATCCACCCTCCTGATGAGGCATCGCCACCAAAAACATCTCCTTGCCTGGAATAGCAAAAATAATGGTCATGCATATCTAAGACTAGCATATTTTCAAGAAAAATCAAACTCCCAATCTCTATAACTACTCCTCGGAATATAAAGAAAATCAATGATCCATTACCCAACGGTGAGTCTACACATGTCATTCTACTCTCTGCAGTATCTCATAACCCCGTGGTCCGTGTAAAACTAGTGGCTATGAAGCAGTGTGACGGATCCGTTTCAAATAAAATGGGCTATATAGTACCATGAATATAAAATGTACCCTCAATGGAGGGTGGTGACTATTGTGGTCTTTCCGTATGGTGGACGTTATAAACACGTCCGTACTGTAACATTCCCTACTGAATCAAGGGTGCGGGCAAAGGTGAGACTAGTTCCACTACTGATAGGGCGGCAGGAAAGATGGGTATCTAGGGCTCCTGCTGGGCTCCCTACTGTTGGGGGAACCTTCCCTTTTCAGGGCAATCATGTTTCCTATTGTTAATCTTATCATAGGAAAAACACCTACCGCTAAAGTTACCTCCCCTCTGCCCCCATTGCCCTCGGCCCTATTGACCATTTCCATCGCTCCCCTGTCCTTGTTGGACCTGATGATACCTCTGTTGGACTAGCTGGCCCTGATGGACCTGTTGCTAGCCCGAATGGCCCTACTGATAACAAGGTTTTCCCTACTAACTGGACTGGCCCTACCCATAACCCCCATATCCCCGCCTATAATCACCAGATCGGAATCGCTTAGGAGAGTCCCCCTACAGGGAACTCTGCTCACCCTGATGGACAAGGCCCTAAGATACTGGTGCCCCACCGGCACTACTACCTACTATTTGGCCGTGCTGGCGGGAATCCCTGGCTCGTTTGCTCCGTCCCTAATGGAAGCGGTGGTCCTGGCAATGTAACAGGGCGACGTTGAATACGTCAGTATAAGTACCCAATGGCATATTACCCATGAGGTGCTGTCGAATCCTCCAATATAAACCATCCGTGAACATCCGAATCTTCTTCTCTTCGGTGTGTGACTCATCAGGCATGATTGTGATTAGTCTCGTGAACTCCTCCTCATACTCAGCGACAAACATACTCTCCTGCTTAAGATTCATGAGTTTTTGCCTCATCTCTGTCTGCACGGCGGAAGGAAAGTATTTGTGGTCAAACCTCACCCAAAAGCTCTGAATAGTCATGGTATCCCTCTCATCCAAGGTGGTCCTTTATTAAATTAACCAGAAGTGTATGAATGGTTCATTCTTAGAATCATGATTGAAAAACATTTTTTCTTTATTAATCACCTAATAAATAATTAATCTAGGTATCAAAACATTTAATTTTAATAATACCCAAATAATTCGTTAATAAATTTCCATTCTTTAATATATAAACTATTTACATTCCACAAGAATCTAATAAATACTGAACATGAATCAACTACTGAAATAAATAAGAGTGGATAAAACATTATTGTTCAAAGTCTTGAAGCAACAAACCATAAAATCCTCAAGTGCAATAGATATATACTACTAGAGTAACTGAGTGTAATGTCAATAAGAAGAATGAGAATGACAGAAACATACCCTAAATGAAATGTTTGAAAAGGAATAGAAAGAACTGATAGAGGCGTCTAATGCAAGGACCTGCAACTCCCACAATCGTTGCATCTCCCTAAATGATCCACGCATCTAAGTCTGGTAACCCTGTGGCCGGCCACATGATATATATATATATATATATATATAGAAAAAGAGAGGAAAATATCAAGAAACGGGTCACAGCCCGAGTTGTAAAAATATTTATTTTAGCAAGAATTTAAAACTGCAATGAAGCAAGAATTATGTGCATGTTAGTTTCAAACTCTCACATGAGGTTCTCACCTCTCATCTATTGTGCACACCTAATGTACATCTACCCCTATTAGTTATGCTACCCAGCCTAACTCTTCCAAGTCACCATACCATCATCTATGTCACTTGTAGTATATCCGTATCGCCCATACAATATGATGTTCAATCATTTTATCCCACATAACAAAATATCATTATTCATCGCCCAACTGGTTAATCTTTTACCCACTAAGATTATTTTTTATTCATCATTACCATATCTACTATTTTCTCACAGAATAATTTTCCCAAGTTTATTCATATATATATAGTCACATTATCCCTTTATATGTATACTACACCTGCAGCCCTTAGTTTATACAACTTGGCGCAAAGGAATTATTATTACCATATCGACTAGTAATACACAG
Organism: Sambucus nigra; assembly: GCA_949130495.1. Classification (NCBI taxonomy): domain Eukaryota; kingdom Viridiplantae; phylum Streptophyta; class Magnoliopsida; order Dipsacales; family Adoxaceae; genus Sambucus; species Sambucus nigra. Next base: position 6,948,112 of record OX422208.1, on the reverse strand, counting down.
TAGACAAAATCACAAGAACACACACACATTTATATATATATATATATATATATATATATATATATATATATATATATATATACACACACACACACACATATATAGTCACATCATCCATATATGTATATATACTAATCCTTCACACGTTGGTTAAGACCACTTGGCGCAATGCATACTCTGCTATCATGTCCTGGTGCATCGCTCACTGCATAAAGGACAATTGGCTCGGTGTCTCTCACAAACCATAAATCTCATAACACAAATATTGGAGGCAACCATAGTCACCAGCCAATGGGTCATGCACATACCTATGCTCCCATTTAGCCATCGAAACTATCCTACGTCTCATAAATCACGTATCCAAGTTCATATGCTCTGGGTACAACTCAAATATCCCCCAATTAGGTCACCTAGGATAAGACTGTACACTGGGCGCCAACCTCCTCTTGATAGCAAGCAGCGTATGTATGCTATACACAAAAATAATAATAATAATAATAATAATAATAATAATAATAATAATAATAATAATAATAATAATAATAATAATAATAATAATAATAATAATAATAAAATAAAAGTTACTCCCCTGTCCTATTAAAGTCCAGGTATTTACCCAACCATACATACATTTCTACACATTGTACACTTCTCATTACTACTTATAATGTAATTAATTCGAATATCCACTCTCTTAAAATTTCCAAAGTTAATTCACATATCCAAGCCTTGAGGTATCATCCTAGGGATGATTCATGATTAATTATGCACTATGTTAATATCAGTAAATGGCAGTTTTCCTCACTCAACTAACTTAGTAACACGATTTTAAAAAAATAGGAATTTATGGGTTTCCTGGGAACTGTCCTTTGAACCGGAACTGGTTCGAATTAGCATGTCGTTTGAAGGAATCTTCATCTCGTTCGTGCGAGGCATCTTCCTCTCCATTCTTCTACCTGCTGCATTTTTCCAATCTTTCTCAACCTAAAACCTCTACAGATTTGTCCCAAACACCCAGCAATTGCTGCCAATCAATAATTAAACATGCTGGGATAATATCTAACAACCTAGAATCATTTAATGATGCATAAACATTAATAAATTCTAAAAATCCCCAAAATTATTCAACCAACTCCTAGTTCTTCATATTTCTTTATAAGGGCTCAAAATCAGATTCATCCATCATAAATAAATCATCAATTCCTAATTTCCAACCTATTTACATAAAGGATTCATCCTAATTAGACATAATATCACAATTGATGTCCTCAGTTCTCCAATTACATCAAGATTTATGAACCATAATGGAGTATTACATGTCTATACTAACATGAACATGATTGTTGCTACAATTTTGCAAGGATTAAACACTTGCGTCAATTTTCAATCTATGATCTCCTGGTGATGCTGATATAGGTGTGTTCCTCGTCTCCTGATCTACGCTTTGGTGAAATTTTTGGTGTGTGTTCTTGAGTTATGCACCCAGAGCTCCTATGGCTTCTTCTTCCTTCCTATATGCCTTTATATTTTCTCTCTCGTAGGTTTAGAACAGATAACTCCCCACTAACCCACGTTCCTCTATATTTAATTTCCTAATTTTCGTCATAAATATTTTCCCAAAAATTTAAAGTACAAAAATACCCCTATGGAATGCCGGTTAGGCTTAAAAACATCCTGGAGTCCAAATAAAATACCTGGGTAGAGTTTTCTGACTTTCTCGACCCTTCCGGACTCAATGGCGCACACGCGTCCTGACTTAAAATACCAAACTGCCATATTACTCACTCTTGATAATTTATAAAATTCATAATTTGCATATTACAGATTCACATGGTAACATTCCATAATTCTCAACAATAAGTATTAACCCTTGTCATGCTAGTTAATATTTATTTTAGTTCGGATTATTTAATTAGCAAATTAATTTCTCACCTTTTAATTTAATTAATCCAATAATAAAAATTAATCTCATAATTATTGAATATCATAAAAGTACGGGGTGTTACATACTTTCCCCCTTACAACGGAATTTTGCCATAAAATTTGAAAAACGTATATCGGGTACAAACAACATTGTAAATAAGTTGCGCATCACATCGTTGAGCTCCCATGTACAGTACTACGTACCACCCATATAATGTCCACTCCAAATGTGTTCATTTTAAACTCCAGGTTACCTTGTCACGTAGGTTCTTGTCCAAGACGTATCATTTAAGTTACACAACTTAATTTTTTTTTTACATATTCGTTATCTAACCTTCTACTATTCGCACTTTACTAGATTAATCATTTTTAAGATACATACGATCTCGCCTCGCGACGATTGCACACAAGTAGGTTATTTGTGCAGTATCAGTTTCTAGTGTCCTTTAGGATCTGTATGGCTTAACATGCTTTGCACTTAGCGTTCTTTGATATAGAGCCCTGTCTTTAGGACTCTTGTAGTCTTATTTTTGTGTTCACATATTCATCTATTTGAGATTTATTAATAATTGTGGATTAATAAATATTCCTTCTCATTTTAGATGCCTTCGAGTCTAGCCCCGAGGAATATAAATGCCTAGCCAGAGCAGCCAGCAGCTCAGGCTCAGGGAAAGATTAATGCAGCTGAAGTTGACGCCATAGTTGCTCAGACGGTAAATGCAGCTTTAGCAATGGTGTAGCAAGCCCCACCCTAGATTCAGGGTGTGGCATCAGTTCCAGCCGAGTTTCCCACTACATGGGAGAGGGTCAGGGATGCTTTTTAGAGGGCACATCCCCCAGAGTTCTCGAGCGATTTGTACATCATTATAGTGAGCCAATAAAAGAAATATATCCACGGGCATCTTCGCATGTACGAGTGTACTGACATTCAAAGGCAGTTACTAGCTTCCTATAAGCCAGTGGGGGGCACTTTACAGTCGTAGGAGTACACTCCCACCTTGGAGGAGAGGGATAATATGACTATTGAGAGTTTTTGGGTGCGATTTGATCTCGAATATTTTCCTTCCGCTGTGTAAACAATGATGAGGTGGAAACTGCTAAATCTCAATAAGGAGAGTATGACTGTCGCTGAGTATGAGGAGGAGTTCATGAGACTGATCACTATCATGCCAGATGAGGCAACCTCCAGAGAAAAGAAGATTCATATGTTCATGGATGGGTTGAATTGGATGATTCGAGAGAACCTCATAGGTAATCTATCGTTGGGTACTTATACTGATGTACTCAATGCCGCCAGGTTACATTTCTAGGACCACCACCTCCATCATTAGGGGAGAAAACTAGTCGGGGAGTCCAGCCAGCAGGGTCGAATAAGAGGTAGTAGTGTCAATGGGCCACCAGCAACTCAGTGGCAAGTCCATCAGGGTGAGTAATGTTCTGAGCAGGGGGGCCCTGCTAAGTAATTTCGATCTGGTGATTTTAAGCAGGGATTTGGGGGTTATAGGTTGGTCTAGTCCAATCCACAGGGATAACCTCGTTATCAGTAGGGCCATCAGGGCTAGTAGGTACAACAGACGCATCATCAGGGTGAAGGGGTGAAAATGGCCAACAAGTTTGAGGCCAACAAGGACAAAGGAGAGGTAATTTTAGAGACATGTGTTTCTCCCATGGTAAGACTCGTCCTGAGGGAGGATCGTTCACTCATTTATACTATATAGAGAAGGAGATCTCTAAGGATATAGTGATCCCTATTGATTTTATTCCTACAGTTTGATAGTTTTTCAACGTGTTCCAGGATATACCGGGACTACCGCCTAGTCAAGAGATAGATTACATTATAGGTTTCATGTAGGACACTCGTCTGATAGCCCGCGCATCGTACCGTGGGACTACAGTTGGGATGAGAGAGTTACGAGATCAGACTAAGATATTAGTTTAAAGGAGTACCTCGCCGTGGGGTGCTCCCGTGCTATTTGTAAACAAGAAAGATGGTTCATTACGATTGTGTGTGGACCATCGTGAGTTGAACAAAGTCACGATACGAAATAAATATCCATTTCCTCGAATTGGGGATTTATTCGACCCGATTAGAGGATCTTACTTCTTAGTAAAGATAGATTTAATATTGGGATATCATCAGCTATGTATTAGGGAGAAGAACGTGTCAAAGACTACTTTCTTGATGAAGTATGGGTCCAACGAGTTTCAAGTCATGCCGTTTGTGCTGACAAATGTTCCTGCCGTATTCATAGACTTAATGAACCGGGAGTTCAGAGAGTTCCTAGATCAGTTTTTCATTGTCTTCATAAAGGACATTTTGATTTATTCCCAAAGTGAGGAAGAGCATGCCGATCATTTGAGACAAGTTCTTCAGACTCTGTGAGATCATCACTTGTATGCCAAGTATGAATGGAGATTCTGGTTATCAGAAGTACAGTTTTTAGGGCACGCTGTGTCAGAGATGGGGATATCAGTGGACTCGATCAAGGTGTCGGCATTGAGGGAGTGGGGAAAATCCACGACACCGACGGAGGTATGTAGCTTCTTGGGGTTAGCCAGATATTATAGGCGATTCATTCGAGGGTACTCAAAGATTGCGGGCCCATTGACAAATTTGACTCGCAAAGGGGTGATGTTCATTTGGGATGATGCTTGTTAGTTAGATTTTGATGAGGTAAATGATAAGTTGACTTCGGTGCCAATTCTTGCCTTAACTAGACTAGGAGTATAGTACCAAGTATATACAAATGGTTCTCTACAGGGACTTGGTGGAGTACTCCAGCATGAGGAGCAGGCTATAGCTTATGCATCCCGCAAGCTTAAGCCTCATGAGAGGAATTACCCCACCCATGACTTGGAACTAGAAGTGGTCATGTTTTCCCTACGGATTTGGAGACACTACTTATTGGGGGAGAAATTTTGAATGTTCACATACCACAAATCACGACAATACTTATTCACTCGGTAAGAGTTGAACATGCGTCTACGCAGGTGGTTGGAGTTTGTGAAAGATTACCATTTCAAGATACAGTACCTCCCGAGGAAGGACAATGTTGTTACTGATGCATTGAGCCGTAGTCCACTAGGTGAGGTGGTGGAAGAGTGGAAGGAGAAGTGGAAAGTGTTGGGATATGAGGATGCAGTGGCCCAATCCTTTTTGTGTGTCAGGACAGTCATGCCAGAGATTGTTATGAGAGTGATCCTGGACAAAGAAGATGATTCATTTTTCCAGGAACAGATTATAAGACTTCTAACCAAAGTCGCGGAGTCCTACTCAGTATGTTCAGATAGTGGACTGTGATTTAATGGGAGAATAGTGGTCTAGGATGGTGAGGGCTTACGCCATGAAGTAATGACAAAGTCGCATGGATCTCGATTTGTCGTACTTCCCGGAGGGGATAAGATATTATTTAGTACCGAGATAGTGAGGTTACGTGGGGTGCCCCTAGATATCGTGTTTGACAAAGACATGATTTTTGTGTCGCGCTTCTGGGAGTGTTTTTAGAAGGCTATGGGTACCGAGTTACGATTGAGTACGGCATATCATCCGCAGATAAATGGACAAACTGAGCGTAAAAATCATATACTAGAGGATATGCTACACATGTGTGTCTTGGTATTTGAAGGGTGTTGGAAGCAATATCTTCCATTGGTGGAGCTCGCATTTAATAACTCCTACCAGTTTCTGATTGGAATGGCCCCGTTTGAGGCATTATACGATAGACCTTGTCGTTCTCCCACTTGTTGGCTAGAGGTGGGGGACAACAAATTACTTGGTCCATAGGTAAGACAGGAGACATCAGTCAAGATCAAGTTGATTAGGAGTCACATTTGGGTAGCCCGGGACAGGAACAAAAACTACGCCAATGCGAAGAGGATCTTCAGGGAGTTTAACGTGGGGGGAAAGTTATTACTATGAGTGTCGCCTATGAAAGGATTTATGAGGTTCAGGAAGAAGTGGAAATTGGCTCCGAGATACATAGGACAATTTCCCATTGTCGAGATGATCAGACTGGTGGCATATAGACTTGGGTTACCAGATAACTTGCACCGTATTCATGATGTGTTCTACATCTCATCATTGAGGCGGTAACTTCGGGATTAGTTGGCCAACACCCACATTGCGGTTGAGGAGATCGACTTGCTCCCCGACAGTTCTTATGAGGAGAGTACTGTGGTTATCCTATATCATAGCGAGAGGAAATTGACGTCAAAGGTAGTTCCACTTGTGTGGGTTCAGTGGGAACATCGTAGTGCAGAGGAGTCTAATTGGGAGCGAGAGGAGGACATGCATGAGAAATGTCCAAACGTATTCTTACCAGGTATGGTTTACTATTCAAATTTTGGGGTAAATTTTCGTTATTAGGGGGAAAGTATGTAATACCCCATATTTTTACTATGCTGAAAAATTCTGGGTTTAATTATTATTGTTGTATTAATTAAATTTAAAATGTGAGAAAATTGATTACCAGTTATTTTGGATTAAAAATAAATTATAACTAGCGTGACAAGGGTTAATACTTGTTGTTGAGAATTATGGAATATTACTGTGTGACTACGTAATATGGAATTATAAATTTTTTATAAGTTATTGAGTGTGGGAAATACGATAGTTTGTTATATAAAGTCAGGATGCGTGTACGAGTCGTGTTGGGACTAATTTACTGGGTTATGGAAATAATTTTGTTTAAGTATCTCGTTTGATAATTTTGAACACGCTGTTGAGTCCTGAAGGGTTGAGAGAGTGAGAAAACTCTGCCCGGGTATTTTATTTGGACTCCGGGATGTTTTTAGGCCTAACCGGCAGTCCGTATGGGTATTTTTTTCCTTCCAACTTTTATGGAAATATTATGAACAAAAATTAGGAAATTAAATATATAGGAACATGCGTTAGAGGGGAGTTATCAATTCTAAACCTACGAGAGAGAAAAGATAAAGGCACAGAGAAAGGAAGAAGACGCCATAGGAGTTCTTGGTGCATAACTGAAGAACACACACCAAAAATCCTACCAAACTGTAGATCGTGAGACGAGGAACACACCTATACCAACATTACGAGGATGTCGGGATTGTACCACCACAAGATCTTATCAACTTGCCCAAGCCATTAGGACAAGAATCCCACACTCGAAGTGAAAGGCAAATCCAGTTAATCCGTGCACGGCGCGACGGCGATTCGAGTGATGAGGAGACTGATGCGGAAGAGGACGTTGCTGATGAGGATGTTGAGATGAAAGAAGGTGAGGAGGAAGAATATGATGAAACCACTGATCTGGATTATGTTTCGGTTTGAACGGGTTTGACTGAGCGTGTTCTTTCTCTTGAAACGTGTTTCAACGGGTTTATGACTTCATACGAGAGGGACATGAGTTTGCTCTTGCGTATGAAGGCTGACTTGTACCATCTCCACTTGGGTCCCGAAGCCCCCCTTCATCCCTACTATTACAATCCTTATTATCCTGTTGCTCCCGGAACTTCCCGTCCCCCACCCACCCCTTAGGATGTCCCGCTACCCCATTATGTTCTATTATTTATGTTTGTGATCCTTTGCTTACGCAGTTGTGTCGTAACATACAGTTTTAGTATGATACTTGCTTGTTTTATTTATCGCACTACTAATGTTGTCTTCTTTATCCCTCGTGCATTTGATTGAGGACAATGCAAATCACTAAGTTAGGGGGGATGACAAGTGCATATTCATAAAACTTCGCATATATGTATATATATATATAAAAAAAAGGCAAAAATATTTTTCTTCAAAATAAATAAAAATTTAAATTTAAATTTTTCAAAAATATCACCTTTAGTCTATTTAAAGTCTCAAATTGTAAAAATCATAATGCACTAAGCCAAAATTGACCGAAGATGGAAATTGAAAGAAAATTGACGACTTAACGAATAAATGTAGAGATTAATCAACCCGGTGAGATTTCGATCCTTTCAATTTTTTGAGTTTTTAAATCAATCCAAGTTTATGGTAAACTCAAAGTTCTTTTCAGCCTGTTAATAAGTCGTTGATGATCTCAATCCTTTGTTTTGATCGGTTATGGAAAATGTGTGAAATGTTGTCTCGAAATTCATGCTAAAGATATCTCTAAACTTAATTAATCTCGAGATGCATATGGTAATGTGATTAGCCCTCGTTTGTTTAACCCAAAAAAATATTAGCCATAAAAAGTTGTGAAAAACTAAAATTATCCCTTTGCAACCCAATTTGAGCTTAATAAAATATTTCCCTTTCGATTGATAACCCGAAAAACTCAAATAGCCCGGAATTATGAAAAATTGAATATTCATCAAATAAAGTCCGAAAAGTGCATAAGAAAGGGCAAGAAAAGAAAAAAGATGCTCAACAAAAAAAAAATAGCAAGAAAAAAAGAAGAAGAAAAAAATGAAAATAGAAAGCGAAAGAGAAAGAGAAAAATGATCAAATGCCCGAAAAAGCACTAATGGATGTCATCATGACATTTTCCAATTCCGAACATTCCATCCATTCCCATTTTTACCTTTTACACTTTTTAACCTGAAAAGTCCTAACTGAGTTCGAATGGAGAAATTAATTACTGCATGGAGAGATAAGATATGAAAAGATAATAAAAGAGATTAAAATGGTGTGATTAAGAGATGATGTTTCCCGTTTCCTAATAACTGTACACCGATGATGAGATCATTGCACCATATATTTCCTTCTTTTCAATTTTGTATGCATGAATTTGTGTCCATTATATTTACTCTTTATATCATGCATACAGAGAGAAAATAACCACATTCCGAGTGATTCGTTTGTGAGTGCATCCGTAAGAATTTGAATCCAAACGAATTTTCGGAAAGTAACGTAATGCTCAATCGGTGGAAATTTGAGGTTTAATTTCTGGCTTTGCACACACACACTATGGTTTGAGACATTTGAATATGAATTTATGGTGATTATTTTTTGAAAAGTTTAAATTGTACAATTTTTAAGTATTTTGATATTTATTTGAGTCAATAAAGAATTTTGTGGGTATATTCACTACAACCCCTCACGAGACAAAACTCGTCCTACTAGGGTAACCTATGAGTTTAAAGGCTTATTGCATATGCTAAATGCAATCGCTTGCTCGCAAAAAAAGTTTTCCATCTCAATAAAAGAATTTTCAAGAGTTGAGCTTTAAACTAATTTCTTTTACATTTCCCGAGACGTGCAAAGTCCTAAGTTAGGGGGATTTGACCAAGTATAAATTCTTTTGAATTTAGAACCTTAAGTTAGTGATTTTTATATCCCGAACAAGGTAATTGAACCATTTTTCATCCATATCATTGCCATTGACTGTTTCTAACAATTTCCCCGAGTTTTCGTCTATTTTTGTTGGATTTTACAGGAATTTAGCACAAAAAAAGAGAGAAAGAAACCAGAAGAAAGGAGATGATGAAAGGAAGAAAAGTCAAAGGGCAAAAACATAAATTTCTACCCAGAGTTCGAATTCGACACCTAAAGGGAAGTTGAAGAGCTTGATTTTACAAGAGCATCGGAAGAAACGACACACAAATCTGAGCTCGAGATCAAAAGTTATGGCCAGTCAAAGAAGAAAAGGAAAAAGTCAACCCGGAAGAAATCGGACCGATCTAGTATATATCGGACCGATCCAAAATTACCCAAGTCCAGTAGACCCCGGATGGATGACAAACCGATGACAGCATAACCGATCCGGTGGTGACCAAACCGATCCGGTAGAATAAAAAAAGAACCGATCTGGCGGCTGAAAACGGACCGATCCGAGGGCTATCCGGACCGGTCCGGTCATGCAAAATCCTGGCATTTATTGTGAAGATTTTGATGTTCATAGCTGGTGAAATCTTGCGAAACAAGCGATTCTGGTTGTCAAATTCGTACTACTTGGTGCTATAAAAGCCCATGCCCTACCTCATTCTAGGGGGTCGATTTTAGAGAGAGCAATTCAGAAGTTAGAAAATTTTCAGTAGGAGTTTTCATAAACCCTAGTTTGTAAGGTTAAGAGAGAATAAATTTTTGGATTCCAAGTCTTTTCCTCTTGCTGAACACAATTATAACAATTTCATTCTCTTATTTTGTATCTATGATAGTTAAATTTCAATTATTTTGCAAAGTATTTCCAATGTTTTGTTAGATCTATAATTCTGTGTATGAATTTGTTTTCTAATCAAATCATGTCTAGCTAATTTCTTATGGGCTGGGGTACATGAACTCACTCCGAGGTGAATTACTTATGGAGAAAATAGAGCATAAATTAAATTTTGACTGAATTGTGTATGGAAATTATACAAACAAAGTCAAGCTTTTAATCTCTCTTGCCCTAGGTACTTGAGATGTTTAAGAACGCTTCGCAAGTGTAATTTTCCATTCACCGCTTTATATTTACCTTTGATTTCATATGGTGAGGGCTAGATCCTTCATATATGTAATGCTTAGGATTTATAATGATTGGATTTAGTCAAGAATTTTAATTTATAATTCTAGTATTCTACACGATAATTCGTTAAGGTTTGAGGGATTGTACCCTACCCTATTTTCTCTTATTTTTCAATCTAATTTCTCCACAATTTTTAGGGGTTTTCTTTTCTTTGAGTATATTTTATTCCAATTGCAATTTCTCAATCATCAATCATCTTTATATTTCTTTGGAGGAGTCATTTCAAGATTGAATAATTTCTCCACGTCAGATGCTCGTATGGTTTCTCTCAGAATGGGAGTTTTGTGTTTAGATAAATCCGCGTAGTTGTCATGTAGTGAGGTGCCGCCTCCCAATGATAGTGAAATAATGATAATTAATAATGTATAGGCGTGTCTTATGCGAACGTTGTCGGATTGGATCTCAATGTGAAGTGTCTTTAATGAAAGTGTTAAACAAGTTTGCTTTGAGGCGGGGGCTATAATGATTGAGCGCCTTATTATGCAGATAGTTTGCGTACTGTGAGGCCTTATTTTCCGAATTTCGAGATGAAATTCCATTATTAGGGGGGAAGTATGTAATACCCTGTATTTTTATGACTTTCAAAATTTGGGAATTTATAAAATTTAAATTGAGATATTAATTTACTATTAATCCAGAAAATAATCTAAAAATTTACTAGCGTGACGAGAGTTAGTAATTATTGGGAATTTGTCGAATATTACTAAATGAGTAAAGTAATATATAAGATTTATTTTATAAAAATTGTCACGAGTAAATAAAATGGCAATTATGGAAATTTAAGTCGGGACGCGCCCGTGTCATGTCAGGACTAAATTACTATTATTAAAAGTGAATAAATTATAAGTCGTCCGTATGGTCATTTCAAGTGCGCCAATCTATCTGAAAGGGTCGAGATAGTCAAAATAATGTACCCGGGGGTTTAGTTTAGCTCTCGGGGCGTTTTTAGGCCTAATTGGCATCCCGGGATGGTATTATAGACATTTGACATTTTTGGGTAATTAAACACAGGAATTTCCTAAGGATAAATCACCCTTTAGGAGTTGCCTTCTAGGGTTAACAAACACAAAATCAAATAACGGCCATTAGAGAAGGAGTGGATGAGCTTTCCAAGCAATTCAAGGCCAAAGACTCAACTGTTTACACCGCCACCACCACCAAAGCATAGATCGCGCGATGAGGAACGCAACCATACCTTTTTCATCCACAAATCAGAAACTCAAATTTCAGGCAAGTATCTATCTTGCTTCATTTTTAGTTAATGTATCACCCATGTTAGTTGAGGATTATCAAGAACATGTTTTATGAAAGAAATTGATAATTTAGAGACTTCAAATCACATGTTTAGAGAAATTTTAAATATATATTCTGGAAATCCCCATCACATGTAGAGGATTACCCACGAAATAGTATGAATTTAGTGACATGAAATCTCATAAATAATTAGAAGAATGTATGTTTCCTCCAAAATTAGAGTTCTTGAGGATTTTGTCAATTTTACCCCATTAATTTGATACCGTTGATGAATTTGAACATGTTTCACGTAGGAAATCATGTAGTTAGGTATATAGTACTAGTAGTAAGGTTGTTTGGGAGTTTGGCAGAAATTGATAGAGGTTTTAAGGACTTTTGGTGATGAAACCCGTAGGATAGAATATGCATAATCTGGGAAATATCTTGGTGATCGGTCGATCGACCTTGAATGTCGATCGATCGACTAGATCGATCGATCGAGCCCCTCCCTTCGATCGATCGACTGTTCTGAATTTTGAATCTTGTTCTTTATTCTTATTGATGAACCTTATGGCACTTTGTGGGAACCCTTAAACATATTTTATTTACCATAATGGTTCTTGGGAAAGACCAGTAGGGTTATAGGCAAGGTTCGGGTGATACAATTCATATGTGATTTAATTGTGAGGTTTCGGGAATATAAATTTAGTGGGATATTGTGCATACGTTACAGTATATCTAGAAAGAAGTAAGGAAGACTTAGACCAGTAGAGTAGTGAGGGTGCACCTACTGATTTTATATTATTTTGAAAGGATACACTACGAGAGTCGAGAAGTATTTAAGGATTTGTTATACTTAATAGAATAAAAAGAGTGATTTACTTATACGTAAAACTCGAGCGTGATATGTTACGCATGGCTAGAATAATATTATGGGTCCTGGGCGTGCCTAATTTAGAAATGTGAATATTTATATATATATGACTGTGTGATTGTGCATATTATATATCTGTGTAAAAATCATACCCGGGCTACTTGCTATCACGGGGGTTTCCGGTCCGGGACGGTCTTATCTCGATTGGACCTTTATGGGGGAGATTGACTCGTACCCTAGAAGATATTATCCTCGATACAGGCTATCTGAAAATGATAGTCATATGTTCTAAGAGACGTGAGGGTATGTGCTGACCTCTTAGGACCTAGAACTATGCTTCGGCTCCATTTGTTTGTGTATTGTGTTAATACAGTTCGAAAGTGATTCCGGACAAGTATTTCCCCCAGTTTGTGTGATACGGGGACTTGATAGTAGAGTATGCCAGCACCATAGGTTTTATGTGGGCTGCCGCTAGTATATATATTATATGTGAGACTAATATATATACTTATATCTATATGGGAACGTTCTACTGTGCATATAAGTAGATAAGTAATGAATAAATGCTTGAATTTTATTATGAGTGTTCAGGAACTTTATAAGGGAAATGAGTGTTCTAAATAACGTAAGAAATCTTGAATAGAATGATTTCCTAAAGTAAATATCATAACCTTGCTTTTCACCTGATAAAACCTTATGGAGAATAAGCTAGAGAAACTTATGAGATTTATTAGTACGCAAGGCGTTCACACTAGATGAGAGGTGAGAATTCTCAAGAGAGTGACGCATACTAACATGGTTGTTGCATTAGCCGGTAAGAATTTTAAATACTTTCTAAACTAAATTTTTGAAAATTGTTTTACACTCGGGCTCTAACCCGTTTCCAGTCTCTTTCTATCTCTTGTATATATATATGTATGTATTACAAGTTCCCAATCACAGGGGCGCCATGTTTAGATTCCTTGGAATGGACGTGCTGCAGCTTATGTGGGAGTTGCAGGCCATTGTTTGGATGACCTCGTTGTTGACTCTACTCGTAATTCAATTCTGATTAGTCAGGGAATGTGTCGCCCGTTTCCCTATTCAGTTGGAATTGTCAGAGACTTACGTTCATTTATTTTCAATATTTGGTACTCTTTGGAATTTAATTCGTGTCAGAATGATTTCATTTGTAGTTTTTAAGCTTGGTATTGGTTTATCTGAATGGCTGAATTCTTGAATGTTTATTACCATTCTTCATATTTATGTGATTCTTCAATTGTTAATTATTAAAAGGGTTTTCATATCTGGATTTAATAAAATGGAAATAAAGTATTAAATTGTATTGACACTTAGCTTAATTATGTAGGGTGTTTAAATTGGTAAATTTAATTTTGCGACAGTGATTTCAAGAATGAACCAACTGTTCACCTTGATTTTAATTTAATAAAGGACTGATCGCCTGATATTTAATTAGGCGGGGTGTCACATGCACAAGTTCTACAAACATCATAACCAACACATATTACTTCAGAATTTGCCTTTTAATCAAGGCCTGGCTATAAGCCTCAAATCAGTTCTATAAATCTTACCTCACCCATTACTTACGGTGTGAGAACCATTTCAAAGATTTTCCATAGCACTTCCATATCCATAAACCTCGAGTCATGACATGAATCTCAGTTTATATTATTTTGTTCACACTAGGTGACTTATCATGAAAACCAACATCCTTGCATCCCATATCATCTCTCCACTTTCGACGTCACTTAGGTTCGTGCATGGAGTGTCTCTCAAGCTTCAAATACGCAACTAGGATAATCCCATCCCATCTACCAACAAATTATGGTCAGAACTCCAACTTCCTTCATGGGGATATACCACAAAGAACTTGTACTAACATTGAATTGTTTTCGTGAATAACAACGAGATTAAACTCACAGCTTAATAAGAAATCTTGCATACCTTAAATCATACATATAAGGTCGCCACACGCTAAAATTGATAAAATGAAATATATGCTTATCGAAATTCCAACTAAACATATAGTAAACAGCGAGCTCAACCTATATCTAGGTGAGATATTGTAAAAATAACCAATTCCACCCTGGAACCATGGGTACGATAGCCTTGCAATCACTAGCATACTATCACTCTGACCAATAAAAAACATATTATGTATAACACATACAAAATGAGCAGTGAAAACCAAATACAAACTCAAAATACCAATACATATTTTCATAACGAATGAAGAAAAATAGTACCCCTCTATTGCGGAAAAACATATAGATATACCCTTTATAATATTATCGATAGTGGCGCAAAACTCGGATCATGCACATGAATCTGGGGTTAACAAAATATTGTGACGCTATCTTGCCACATAAAATATACCTCTTTCATCGGAGGTGAAACTCATAACAATAACTTCTCTAATCTCCCTGACTGCTTCAATTGGTTTCTAGACATAGTACACTTTCCTTAACCAAACCAAAAAATACTTTGATCAATGCCCCTTCTCGGCGCCCTATTCTTGTCCTTTAACTCCTATCGGGCAAGATTAAAGTGTGTGGTTCTACATTCCACCTCACCAGATTCCCCCTCGCTGGCCAACCTGGCCATGTTAAATTATCAGTATCTCAGACACTCATAGCCTTGACCCTGACAATCGTCCTCATAGTTCCCTTAACTCCTCTGATTAAAAGGAATCATAGTGCCGCCCTCAACTTCCCTGTTTTAATGAATCCCTAGGCGGATGCCCACCTGGGGTGTTCTATGAACATAAATTCTACATAAGGGTTAACAACACCTACTAGTGAGCATTTCATTCCACTGAAGGACTCTCCTTTCCTTGTACCTACCATAATTCGGCACAAAGTTCACTTAACCATATAATTCTTTATTCACTATCGTCCTCTGACCGATCCTCATGTCAATAACCTAGAAACAACATTATCATTATTCTGAATAACCCAAAGGAATTCACGATTAAAATCATTCATAAGATTCCTCTATGAGCAAAACATCCTACTCCTTTAAATATGGTGACCATCCTTCCCACCATTTCACATTTCCCCAACGAGTGAAAAAATTTCCTTAAATTTTCATATATGGGCATTTTGATGCCCTGCTCTAAGCAAAGCTTACGAGGCTTTTACTTCCACTGGATAACTTTACACTGACTCCGTATAACTTAAACTTCAATATATGTTCTTATCGAAGACCTTTCAAATTTCTTCCTAACTTACTTCACTAGGTAGGTCAAGTTTAGCACCACTCTCTACTACCGCGGTACGTGGATAATTATAACTACCATACTTTAGTAGTCGTTGCATCAATCCTTGGCAATTCCACAAGGGGGGTGACCTATGACGCAGTCCTCATTCCTATCTTCAACTTACATCTCCAACTAAGGCCCGCCTCCTGCTGCCCTCGTAATGGCCTTTCGTGGTCGCCCTTCTTCGATCAGCACACGAATCTCACCAGATTGTGAAAAATGTTTACTATAATCTTACATAATAGCAGGAGAACAAAATCTCACAATAGGAATCAACAATCCTAATGGTAAGGCTCTATATCAAATAGAAAGAAACACTAAAAGCGTATTACGTCCACACAGATTCCTAAGTACACTAGAACATGATGCTCTGGTACCATTTATGATACCCCGCCTAATAAAATACTGGGTGATCAATCATATATCAGATTAAAACAGGAATCTCCTATGTTTCATTATTAGCATCACTTTCAAAAACAAATTTAATTACTAATAACTTATTAGGCCGGTGTCAAAATTTTCTGTTAACTAATCTTTTTAACCAAACCAACTAAATAAAATATTCACACAGTTTATGTACACAAAACATAAATAAAATTAAATAACTGAACACTCGGTACAACATAGTACAACCAAAATGAATGCCGCAATAAAAAGGTGGAAAAAGAATAAATGAATACAATTAGGCTATCGGCCTGGATATTGCTACGATGCCTCCTATCTATATCACAAGGATAGAAGCATCTAAAATAAACTTCCATGCATCCAGAACTGCGGAAGCAACGTCTCACTCGAAAGAATCATCATCTAGGCATCCCTATGTCCGGACACTTAATATATATACATATATAGCAAGATAGGGGAAAATAGAGAAATGGCTCAGAACCCGAGTTTTAAAAAGATTTAGCAAGTGAATCCAATGACATATTACAAAATATGAAATCTCTCATATTTAAACTGTTATTGCACTCCCAAATCCTAAATTCCATCCTAATCGCATCCTATGATTTACTCAATTACAATCGGCCCATATTTATCCTAACCGCATAAATATATCTATATACACTTGTCGAATAATTTTCTCGAATGTTACTCCTCATAAACATTCATTAAATCCATGCTCTGGATTGTACACTTAACTAATCCAAGGTTAATATAAAACACCTCAAGTCCTTTAGGTCACACGCATATATAATACACTAATTAAGAAGGCCCCTAAGCGTTGAACCCAAAAGAAAAAGGAGTAGAAAAATCCTTATCTTGGGTACAAAATAGAGTACCGGTCGGCTGGTCCCTGACCCACGATCGACTGCTAAATGGGATTTTTCCTTGCCAGTCAAACAATAGACTTTTCCCCTTATACCGATCGACCGACTCTTTGGTCGCGGTCGACCGGTCAGATCAGATATTTCGGCCATCTCTTCATTTCTTACAAAAATAATTCTCCAAAATACCAAATATCATCCCAACCTCCATTTTTATGGTTTCTAATCTCAAACAACAGCACTATGAAAACATCTAATATATTTTTTTTAACTAACAGAACAATTAATTTGTGATATTAAACCATTTCTCTTAGATTTAAACCTTAAAACCATTTAAAACCCTAGTTTATCATTTATACCCATTTCTACACACCATTAACGTAGGGTTAACACTAGAAATCATTAAGACTCAACAATAAATCAATTTGTAAATTCATACTCAAATTTCCCAAATTTATTTTAAAGGTTTCAACCCAAAATTTATCTACTTTACCAATTATAATATAAGATCCACACTCAAAGGAACAAAGCAAGTAAACACTTGCCTCGTGAATGAAATCCGGCGACCTCGAGTCAAATCCCGTGGAGTTTGGACCAAAATCCCCTTTTCTCTATTATTTTCTTCTCTTCTCTCTTTTTCTTTCCTTTCTCTCACTCTCTCGTGCCTTTATAAGAGAGAATAAGGGCTTGTCCTATATAAACCAAAAAATGACTCGTTTACTCAATTTCGACTCCCAACTAGTCCAAAATTCCCTGGAACCTAAACAATACCCCCGAATAATCTATTCTAACTATCTCGGCCATTTCGAAACCACCCATGCACTCGAAACCTCCATCTAAGTCACTTAACTAAAATTTACTGATCGGACCTAACAATTCTTAATGTGTTTTCTTCCATGCAAAACATTACCTGTCACTTAACTCAACTGATGACATAACATAAAAATATTTTGACTCATTTACTTAGTCCCCACAGTAAATGTAACATACATCGAATAATTTAACACTCATAAGTCCAGAATTATTATTCTCAAAAATTCTTTTAATTACCAAATTACGTCACTTACGTAATTTAAATATCTATAAAAGTACGAGATATTACAGTGCTTCCACATGAAAGGGAGCAAGCGATTGGGTGAGACGGGAAAACTGGGAAGTTAGGAGGGAATGGTGCCAATGGGACACAATAACAGTAAGATCGGGATTCCTGGTAGGAAGATACGGTAAGTAATTTAGATCAGGATGTTTTAGACATGAGGGAGGTGGGTTCAAACAGGGCCATTAGTATCCTCATTCATAGTAGCTGTAGCGTCCCGTTCCTCAGGACGACTGGGGATAAAGGAATGGTGGAGGAGGGCGACAGTAGGGCCAGGTCGAGAAATAGGAAGGTTTTTTTGGTAGTTGTTTTGATTGTGAAGATACAGGACATAGTAAAAGGGGTTAACAAAAGTGAGGCGGTGGTATCCTAGAGGTATAACCATCAAAGCGAATCTTGGGTAAATTTTGACACAAGAATCACATCCAGTAACTCGTCGACCGCTCAAAGTAGTTAGCACCTAGAGATAAAATTTTTGTTTTATCCTTATGAGTATATGGTAAGTTTCGAGTGACATGGGTGAGTCACAATATATGATTATTAACACTAGAATTCGCGTGTGAGTCAAGTTTAGTGGGTGCTTTGGTAGTATAAGCGTTAATATAAATATATTTATCATGGGGTAGTGGGACTATTCAGTGCCGCCTAGGGGGAGTGGGTGTGATAGTTTTGCTCCTTTTGGGAGTTATGAGAGTAGAGCATACTATTATCTTGAGTGGTGATTGGTTAGCGAGTTTTGAGCGGTAGTTGACTTTTATTATAAGATTATTGTATTCACTATTCTAGAGTAATTTGTATTTTTTTGCAAGGTGTCACCTGAAAGAGGGTCGAGCCTACATATATTATATTGTATACAAGACTTCGGAGAGTATAATTATGTCGTTACATTTGATCCTAGAGTGTAGGGGCTTATACTAATGTGATTCTGGGTATATTGGGTTTACTATCGAGCAGGGAGATTTAGATCATTATTCAATTAACGCAGAGGACTTAGTGAATGTGAAAGCGTCGTATTATATGACTCCTTTAGCGATGTAGGAGTGGACTATTATGTTTGTACATCTTAGGACAAGATTTCGGGTACCCTGGTTTTGTGCTTTAGGCCTATGGATCTGGATGACCGACAATTCAAGGTAGTAGTGTATTGTGGGGGGGGGGGGGGGGGTCCGTATTTGAATTTATCTAGAAAGATATCCCATGCATGAACCTTGGTCAGCATCGAGAGTTTAGAGATGTGTGGACATTAGAGCATGGGGTTAGTACTTTAGTTGTTGGACATGGATGTGAATAAAATTGTGGGTTGATAGTTTCTTGATGATTCAAGGCCATTGGATTCGGGTAGTATTTGTGCAGATATTTATGGGATACATGGTGTATGGGCGCCCTAATTAGTCGGGTTGTACGTATGGGTAAGTTACAAGCGGGATTATAAAAATTGAGTGACCAAGGTAAAATGGTAAGTAAAATAGTAGAAATTTTGGATTTTGGTGACTGGAGTGGGTTGGTCAATAGTTTGAGTAACTGTATAGACTCTCGATCTAAAGCGAACCATTAGTGGAGGCATAAAGGTAATATCATAATGGTTTCGACATTGGAAATTTATGGATGTTGTGCAAGGAATAATCCGAAGCTATTAGTACCAGAATTCTTAGAATTTCGAGGATGAAATTCCTATGTAAGGGGAAGACTATAACACCTCATAATTGTAAGTAATTTACTTTAGCGGTTAACTTACATATGTGACATAATTTAATTTAATTGGGAAACAATGTAAAATTTGTATATATTAATTTATGAGAATAACATTAATATATACATGGTAAATTTACTTGTGTGTGTAAGTAAATTTAATTAAGTCAATTTTAGTGCGTTGTATGTGAGTTAGAATGATGAGAATTGACGGTATAGTCGTTACTCTATTTTTGTAATGAAATAGGATTATTAGGTTTAGTGACTCAGATGGTGATTTTGGAGTGCATTGTTGATTCGGAATAGGTCGAAATAGTCAGAGTTATATACCCGAGGGTTGTAATTGGGTTTTGCAAGCTTTTTAGACTAACCCGGACTCACGTAGTGGTATTTGGGTCATTTTAATGTAGGGTAATAAAATAATTTTGGGAATAACGTATCAAAATATAAGGGTTAAAGATGTGAGTCAGCAGTAATATTTATGCTAAACCCTAAGAGATAAGGGAGAGAGGAGGAAGAAGAGAAATCAAAGGAGAAAGTTGGAATAGGCTAGTTTGTGAGGATTCAAGGATCCTAACATTAAATGAACACACACAAGAGAGATATCATCCCCTACGAATAATCCAAGGTAACTAATTAACTTGCTTCAAATAAAATTGAGTTGTATCCATGTTCATATCATGGTAGGCATGGAGAAAATGAAATTTTTGCAAGGGTTCTCACATGTAAATAACGTTGTTTTTATAAAATTGATATCACGAGTAGTTTAGATGATTAATTGATGATGTAAAGCCATTTATGATTGCTAAAATTGTATAATAATTTTGAAATTTTATTTTTAAAACACATAAATATGGAATCTTGTGGAGTTCTTGGTTGAAGAACATGAATATTTAATAACTTAGGGTTCAATTGATGAACATATGATGACATTTTGCCATAAGGTTTTACGTTACTTTCAACATATGCCATTTGAATTGTACTTAGAATTAGATTGTGAGCCATAGATTTCGAAAAATTTCCACTTCGTGGATTTTCAATGAGCTTTGAATTAGCTCATTTGGACTTTGGTGGAGGGAGAAATTGCACTTTTACTACAAGGTGTTTAATTTGCTTGAAAATTTATGACCCGATTCGATTGCTTAGAAAATAGAAATTCTATTAGTAGGTGTAAAACTTGAAATAAATTATTTGACCCATAACTTTAGTAGCTTGGAATTATCGATCGATCAATGGAAGCTAATTTTTGGAGAATTTTGATCTTTGATTATTAGGTAAATCCCGTGGAGTTTGAAATGAAATTTATAAGCCCTAATGCTCATAGAGAGTTTAGTGGAGTGGGTGGGTTATTACATACGAATTAGAAATCTAGAGAGAGATAATTGATTATAAAGTTTAAATATCAAATTGATGAGTAAAATTTGGGAATAAATGAATGGGCTTGTTAGGTTAAATCCATGTGTTTTATCGGAGGGATACGACTTGATAAAAATTAATGATTATATGACAGCCAAGTTGGGTAAGTCCAGGTATCTTAGCAGGGTAATGCTATTTTATTTCAATTAAAGGATGAGAACTTAGTTAATTAATAGTCGTGAGATAGACTTAAGATTTGTAGGCTAGTGCTTTGAGCGATAGGCATGGGTTAGTCGAGTTTTGTGATTGATTTATATATACGGGTATAGAGACTATATATGATTGTGAATAATATTTCTGTGTATGATATTTATATGAAGCATACCTATCCTAGCCATTACACTATCAAGGAGGTTGAGTGTCGTGGGAGGTCACTCTCACAAATCCCAACAGAGGTAGTAGAGTTCCCCAGGGTCATAGGTGTTGTGCATGCTCATGTAATGTAAGATTGGAGTACCGTGTAATAATGTGGTGTGGTTATGACCACGAAATTAAGGCCATGACCACCTCCAATGTTCGTTTGTGATTCTGAGGTCGGCAGCGAGATCTCGGATCTATTGTCCAGAATGTGGTGGACATTCCTGGAGAACGATAGCATGCAGTGAGCTCGTTTTCAGAATGTGGAGGACATTCAAAAATGCGGTTGCATATATTAGGTTTGATATATATCTATTTAGTGTCTTGGTATGACATGTCTTATAAATGTATATAGTTTCAAAATTAATTATATACCCGCTTAATATGTTAATGATGGATGTGAGTAGTTAACTAGAGTACAGTTATAAATTGATTAATGATTTACTAAGCTGATGAGAAACATAACTAATTAAAAATGAAAGTTAGAGAATACTTTATTGAGAGTAGTGTGCTATTGAGTTTTGAAATAAGACTAGTTAGGTAGGGTAATGGAACTATGTGGGTTAAGATATAGTCACTAGGTGTGCACAATAGTTAAGAGGTAGCGGGTAATCTCATCAGAGTAGAACACCAAATTGAATATGGAAAGTTTAACTGCATCTTAATTACTTACTAAATCCTTTTAAAATGTTTTGGGTCTGACCTGTTTCAAATCTATTTCCAAAACATTTAGGTCCCTAAACACAGGGACACTAAGGATAATTGTTCTTTCCAGGTACATGTAGTTGTAGCTAATGTGAAAGCTTGCAAGATTCTTAAGTAGTTGATTTCATTCTTGATATTCTAGATTAGGTTATTTATTCTATCATTGTTGGTCATGTTGTACCATTTATTCAGAGTGTTGTACATCAAATTTCAAAAGATTTAATTAATTATTCAGTCGGTACAGTTATGGACCAAACTAATATTCAAAATATATAATCAGAGGATAATCCGGATATATTGCAGATTCTTATGGAAAAATGCCTCCCCAGAAGGAAATTCCTAAATTCTCTAAGCTTACAAATGATTCTTTATGACGAAAGGAAGGACATGAAATTAATTTATTCCAGGAAATTTCTAAATTTGATCTTGGAAAGTTAACTAGTTCTGTAAAAGCTAGGACATTTATTGAAGACTGGGTTGGTAGAGAATGAGGTCACCTAGTGTCCAAAACTCCAATTAAAAGTTCTTTTGAGGTTTTAGGGAACATGGAAGACTCTAATAATGTTGAGGTGGAAGGAATAAATCAAAAGGAAAACGAGAAATATGATTCATGTCCTTACTTAAGTGTTGAGCAGAAATCCACTCTAAAATGCAATTTAAGGCGTCACTACAACTGAATGTCTTATTAGAGACAAACAAAATTAGGACCAAAGTAATTTTGTCACAAAAAGTAACCTTTTTGTGAGGAAAATTAATTTCGTCATGAATTGAGTGTGCAGAAGTTAAATTGCTGACGAATTAATAATAGTTGTCATTAAATACTCGTTAGAATTTTAGCGCTATCATTCCCACATTACAAAATATTCCATTCATGTTCTCGTGACAAAAATATTATATATCTAGTGATAAATATGTTTATCACCCAAAAAATAATTAATCGATGACAAAACATTTCCTCACCTATTCCTTAAAAAAATACTTATTTTTCTAAACCTAAATTATTCCCCAACAATTAGACACTCAAAAATCACTCACCCTATCTCTCGACTTTCGTCTTCTCTCACTCTCATCTGCCCTCACCCACATCCGGTACGAAATTTTCTCTCTCTGCTCTCATCTTCTCTCTCTATGTCATTGTGATCTTATGACACCAATCAAAGCACAAGACACACTCTTATCTCACCAATCATATTAATTCTTCCCTAAAAAAATAACATATCTGTTTGGATTCGGGCCGAATTCTTTTTAGAACGGGGATGCAAATAAATATTTTGTTATTCGTTATTCTTCTTATTATGTTTCCTTTTTTAATTAAAAATTTATTTAGTAATGTCTTGGTAGCTAAGATACGTTAATCTTATAAATAGATGCCAGAGTTCATCTTTGTAATAAGTTATCTGGTTCAATGATAAGAGAGTTATGTTGTTTTGGCTACCAATTGTAACATAACAATTATTGTGCAACACAAATAAATAAGAGAAAGCCAAGCACCAAATAAGAACAAGGAATGTAAAATGACAATCACACAACAAAGGATGTACGTGGTTCAGCAAAGATGTGCCTACGTCCACGGTGGTGCAGTCGGTATTATTTATATATACTCTGAAGAGTGGTTACAGAGAATACAACTTGTCCTCTTGCCCCGGACCTAGGGTTTTATATATATACATATACATTTAGGTAAGTGGGGGTGATGGATTCCCCCACGTCTTCCATCTCTCCCTATAACCTCCCTTAATGGGAATGTGGGAAGAGACCGGATCATATTCAGAATAAGAGGTGGGGGACCTGGACTTTGGGCCGCCAGAATTGGGCTACTCGTCCAGGCCCATGGTCTTAATTTTGGGTACCCACAACTGCCCCTATGTTTGTTGGGCCATGTTTATGGGCTCAATAAATTTAAATGATTAGCCATAATGGCTCTTTTGCAATTCTTCGAAAGCTGTGAAGTTGATTTTGGCGGCACTCGCTTTGTACCTTGTGCACTATGATTAGCAAAATTTGAAGGTTTCTTGGGATAGTTACTTTTCTACCTTCGCTTCAATCTTTCAAGCATTTTTCCATTTTCTGTGAGTTCTAGCACTTCGTACCTTCTTTTCTCAATCTCCATTCTCGTTGCTTCCTTGTTGTTTGGGCATGTGCTTCTTCATGGTTCGAGTCGATCTTCTATCTTGTAAGTTTCCAGTACCTTTTGTCTGTACTTTCTCTTTGAGTTTGTAGTTTTCTAGGGTTTTCCAATGGCGAATATTGGGAATAGGTCGGTCTCTGAGTTTAGGAAGTTTTACAACATCCCTGAGTGGGTAGATATTGAGTGTTGTGCCTCCCCTCCTAGAAACGTTTGAGATATAGATGATGCCCACTGGATCCACATCTTGTTGCTTTCCCAGGGGGGACTCACTTTTCCTCCAAATGACTTATTTTTGCATTTCTTTGGCTATTTTAATATTGTTCCTGCACAATGCTCGCCCAATGTGTGGAAAATAGTTAATGGCGTGCATAGGATAAATCAGTTGTATGGTACTAGGTTAGGGCTCGTCGAGGTCTGTTTTTGCTACTCCGTTTCTAGAACAAGCTCTGGTGTTCTCTACCTCAAAGCTAGGAGCCCTGACAGGGTATTGGTAGTAAATCTACCCGATTCCCATAAGGACTACTGGCAAGAAGGTTTCCTTGTTAGAAATTGGAAGTTTTCTCCCCAATTTGAAGGGTTGAGGTCTGAGAGGTTCTCTGTTCCCTTTTATGGGGAAGAATACATAGGTATACATTGCACTGTTGTCTCGACTTTTGTTGATTTTTGATCTTTCTAACTCTTCTTTGCTTTTTCTTCCACAGCAAGGTCAAAGAACTTGAAGCCTGCTCTCAGTGAGGTTCGTCTCTCGGAATTGATTAAGGATTGGAATATGAGGGATCCTTTGGGTGACAGCGAGCATCCCAGGTCTACTGCCTTTCTTCTAGAGTACAAGAATGTTGGCTCCAGCTTCATAGCAAGGCATGTGGACAGTATCCCAGAGTTTGATTTTCTCGAAGAGACTACTGCGGATCCTATTCAGTTGGATGAGGAGGAGAGAAGCTCTGAAAGTGACCTCACAGGAGCAG
Source organism: Sambucus nigra (assembly GCA_949130495.1). Taxonomy (NCBI): domain Eukaryota; kingdom Viridiplantae; phylum Streptophyta; class Magnoliopsida; order Dipsacales; family Adoxaceae; genus Sambucus; species Sambucus nigra. The sequence continues at coordinate 6,922,773 of OX422208.1, read as the reverse complement.
TAAGTAATTTGGGTGGAGGGAGCTCTGATAGTAGCAGCTCCTCTGATCGTGGGGAGGTCTCTGAAGCTTGAGAGTCGTTGATCATGTCCAGTAGTTCGAGCGAGGAGATGTCTCCTCCCCGAAAGGACTTGATCCGGGATGATGATGATGAAGACCATATGCTTCTCGCTCAGAGGTCAAAGAAAGAAAAATATGGCTCCGGGGCTGTGGCTACTGGTTCCCGATCCTCTTCTCAGGAGTAGGAGATAAAGAGGAGGGACGAGGAGCAGGTAAGGGAGAGAGATAGAAAAAAGGAAGAAGAGAAGAAGATGATGGAAGAGAAGAAGAGGTTAGAGGAGAGAAGGAAGAAGGATAATGAGAGGGAGGAGGAGAAGAGGAGGGCAGAAGTAAGGACGAAGGCCTGGCAGGCTTTGTTCCCGGTGTCCGCACTGCCCGAGGGGGCTTCTGTTGCAATTTCCCCCCAGTTGGCCCCTGCACTGCTTGAGAGAGCTGTCCTCCCAACTGATTGCCAAAGGGCGGTAGGGTCCGAGCAATTGACCCTTCAGGCTAGCCAAAGGCTAGCTTTGGCAAGATTTTTCCCTTCTCTCCCATGTTTTTATGAATTTCATCATTTCCCTCTTTTAACATCTTCTTCTTTCTGCAGTTTGTTACTGACTTCGTCGTACTGTATCATTCACGCGATGAGCGGTTGAAGAAAAATAGTGAGCTGGAGAAGGAAAACGCTGCCCTGAAGCTGAAGGGTAAAGAGCTCGAGGCTAGCTTTAAAGCCGTTGATGCTGCTCGGATTTCATCCGACCTGGCTCTTACTACTTCCAACAAGGAGAAAGATACGGCAGTTAAGGATTTAAAAGAGCTGTGAAATGCCTACGACCTGGTTTGCTCGAGAAAACTAGCGGTTGTTGAGGACCATGGGGTGCAGTCTGAAGAGCTAAAGAAGAAGGAGTCTGAGGCTGTCACTGCCAAGGAGGACTCATACAATTCTGGTTAGGCTGCAATGTACGAGGAAGCTGAAGTTCAGATAGGCTATATTAGTTGTCTGAACTTCAAAAAGGGCTGGAATAAGGCCTTTTTGGCTGCTAGCGTCGACATCAATTCTCCCCTGTTTGACGAGCATGACCCAGGTCCCAAACTAACCGTGGATGAATTTCCTGCCCCAGCTGTTGAAGGTGCTGACCCTGTCCCCCAGATGACCCCTGCTGATGCTTCCCTTATTGTGGCGACAGATATTACTTCTACCGAGGGCGGTGTTCCTGCTCATGCCGATAAAGGGAAAGGGCCATCGACCCCGGGGCAACCTGAGGTTGCTAACTAGTTTCCTGCTAGTTTTGCTTTGTATTTTCAGTTTTCTCTGTCTGTTAACTTTCTTTTTACTGTTCGATGTAATTTCAATCTTCATTAATGAAAAGGCTTATATTTCTCAGTGCACAGATTTGTTTTTTTCTTTTCCTCGGCTTTCAATTGCTTGTAGTTAATTGATGTGGATGATTACATTCCTGCTACTTCTCAACTGGGCAGGACCCCGGGTCCTAATGCGAGTTCTGAGGTTCGCCAGGCCTTCGTTAAGCTTTGCAAATCCCTTAGGTCTAGGAATCATAAGTATAAGGACCAATCTGAACTTGTGGCCAAGCTGAAGGACACGCTCCAGGAGATGGAAGAGGTTGGTGCTTCAGTGCAAGAATAAGTGAATGAGTTGAGAGCAAAGCTTCTCGATGCTTTCGAGATCAACCAGGTTGGCGAGATGCTTCAGCAAGAGAATGAGGTTCTGAGGAGAGAGGTCTCACGACTTAAGGAGCATGCGTCGAGCACGGCTCCAGCAGTATTACAGGGTTCCTCTTCATCGCGAGCCAGAGCTGGTCGGAGTGATATTCCTCCTGTGCTGCGGGGTTCTTCATCGGTGCGAGATGGTAGGAGCACCAGCAACCGAGATGGGGAAATGGAAGAGCTTCGCGAGAGGGAGATGGATGAGCTTCGTGGTGACGTCTGTCGAGCATATGTGATCGATACTGGGCTTTAGAGGGATGTCACTCGATTGCGGGACTGGTTCAAAAAGGTCCTCGGCAAGTGTGGCATGGTGGCTACGACCAGAGCTGGTCAGATGCTCCAACAAGGTTGACAGAGTTCGAAGAGCTTTCCTTCATTAGGGGATGGTTGAGTGCTTTGAAGGAGCTACAAGTCCCGAGGAACTCAATTATTTGGTATCGCCATGAGATTTCTCCCTCTATCCTGATGCCTAACCCCTTCAGGAGGGATGATCGATGGATCCCCATCGATGCCATCCCTCGGCAATTATTGTAGTCAGATGCGAATGAGGTTGAGGAAGAGTTAGCTCCTTCTCCTGATGATGGATGAAGAGCTCGAGTGGCTGATTATCTCGCTCAGAGGCCTCACCCCCATTAAGATTTTGCCAGCTGTTGTTTTTTGTATTTTTGGTAATGTAAATGCTTTGGGCGACCTCGCCGAATAAACATGTATCACCATTGTTGTAAATATGATAAATTAATGAAAATTTTATGTTTTGGGCAATTTTACGGACTAAACAAGTGCACCATACTCTTCATATTCTTTCCACTTTATGATCTTCTAAGTTTGTGTTGTCATGCGAGTGTCCTCCCAGTCCAGTATAATACCGATATACCATTGTGCACCGCTTTACCTTTTAGGTTCTGTCGTCACACTCCCTTAGGCCTAAGTGGGGAAATTGGTGAGGACACACATGGTGTTGGATGCTTTATCTGATCAGGATTTTATTCAACCAAAGAAGGTATGATGACCAGAATAAAATTTGGTCATATTGCCTAAGGATCCTTTATAGGGCTTCATATATTGCAAAGGGCAATGCTAAGAGGTCCTTCGTGTTTCATAACGATGACTTGAGGAGGGATATTCCCCTGCTATAGTGTGGTAATCAATGTGCCTGTTATTTGGAAATGGTGTGCAATAAATGCCGCTGTTACTTATCAGAATGTAACCAACTAAATAACTTTCATGAATGATAAGGGAAATGATCTTCTAGTCTCATAACAAAAGAATAAAAGAAAAATCTAAAAATAAATCTCTTGATATTGGTTGCGTTCCATGCTCGTGGTATTTCCCTGCCTTCCATCGTTTCTAAGTGATAGGCGCCCTGCAGATCGTCTCGGGTTATCTTAAAGGGTCCTTCTCAGTTTGGGCCTAGCTTTCCATCTGATGGTTTCGCTGTGCTGCCCAGGACTTTCCTTAGAACGTAGTCTCCAACTCGGAATGTCCTCGGGTTAACCCTCTTGTTGTAATGCCTCGCGAGAAGTTGTTAATAGCTCGCTAGTTTCACTAGGGCTAGCTCCCGGAACTCATCGGCGAGGTCGAGCTCAGCGAGCAATGCTGCATCATTATGGCCCTGGTCGACAAGGTTGGACCTCATTATTGGCAAACCTGCTTCTAGGGGGATGACTGCTTCCATGCCATATCTCAGGTAAAATGGTGTTTCTCCTGTTTCTCGCCGAGGAGTGGTTCGGTATGCCCATAGGATATGGGGTAGTTCATTTACCCATGCGCCTTTGGCTTGCTCTAACCGCTTCTTCAATCCATCGATCACAGTTTTGTTGGAAGCCTCAGCCTGGCCATTGCTCTGAGGGTAGGCCACAGAACTGAAGTGGTGTCTGATGCCATGCTCGTTACAGAAATTCTAAAAGGAGCCGCTTTCGAACTGTGTTTCGTTATCGGTGATGATGGTCCTGGGGATGCCAAAACAAGTGATTATATTCCTCCATATGAACCTTATTATATCAGCGTCTCGAATGTTTGCCAGGGGTTCTGCCTCGATCCATTTGGTGAAGTAGTCAGTTACAACTAACATATATTTGCGATTGTTGGTGGCGGTAGGTAGTGGTCCCATGATGTCCATTCCTCATTGGGCCAATGGCCATGGGCTAGATAGGGATTTTAGATCACTAGCGGGTTAGTGGACCATAGGAGCGTGAAGTTGGCATTTCAGGCATTTGCGGACATACATCGCAGAGTCCCTTTGCATTTATGGCCACCAATAGCCTTCCTTCATTGCTCGAAAGGCTAGAGACCTTCCCCCGATGTGGCTCCCACAGACTCCTTCGTGAAGCTCGTGTAGCACTTTCTCGACATCTCCTGGGTGGACGCATTGGAGGTAGGGACTGGAGAAGGATTTCTTATACAAGTTGCATTCTAGGGATAATTGAAAGCGAGCTGCTTTGACTCTTATCTGGTGGGCAGTCTTCTTGTCATCCGGGAGCGTTCCATCCTTTAAATAGTCCCTTAAGGGATCCATCCAGCTGGGGGCTGATCCCACTTGGAGTACCTATTCCATGTTTGGTGGATTGATGTTGCGGTTAATGCTCGGGCGAGTGAGGAAATCAATGGGGATGGTTCTTTTTAGGTTGGAGTCAACTGCTGAACTCAGGGCTGCTAGGGCATCAGCATGACTGTTTTGCCCCCTGGGAAACTGCTAGACGTTGATCTCTTCAAAGTTCGACATTAGTTTTCTCACCAAGGTGAGGTAAGCTGCCATCCTTTTATCTTTTGCATTGTAATCTCCACTTATCTGATTGGAAACTATTTGGGAATCACCGAACACCTATAAATGTTTTGCTCCCAAAGTGTGCGCCTTTTGGAGGCCAACTATTAAGGCTTCGTACTCCTCTTCATTGTTGGAGGCTGCAAATCCAAGCCTGATTCCTTGTTCAAGGATTGTATTTTCTAGAGTAATGAGGACAATGCCTACCCCTGCCCTCTTTGAGTTGGAGGCTCCATCAACAAATAGTTTTCCAGGTTTCCTCTGTGGCTTGTTTCTCCTTTTGCCTTGCTGGTTGAGGCTGGTTGGAGGGTTCTCCGCCCGTGAATTCGGCTATGAAATCAGCAAGGATTTGACCTTTGATAGCTGTCCTTGGTTGAAATTTGATGTCAAATCGACCGAGATCGACTGACCACTTAGACAGTCTGCTTGATAAATCCGCTTTCCGTAGGATTGCATTAAGGGAATGTGATGTAATGACGATGATAGTGTGAGCTTTGAAATAATTCTTCAGCTTCCTCGAGGCTACTACTAGTGCAAAGGCGAGCTTCTCCAATGTTAGGTACCTTTGCTCGGCATCCAGTAAGGTCTTACTTGCTTAATAAACGGGGTGTTGAATTTCTGCAACTTCGCATATTAACACAGAGCTAACAGTGTGGTTAGAAATGGAGAGGTACAGGTACAAAGAGTCTGTTAGCTGTGGTATGAAGAGCAGTGGTGGAGAACTTAAGTAAGACTTGAGTTCGACCAATGCTTGTGAGCAATTTGGGCTCCATTCTATCATTTTGCTTCCCTTTAGAAGCTGGAAAAAAGGCTGGCACTTCTCGGAGGATTTAGAGATGAAGTGATTTAGGGCAGCGAGCATACCAGTGAGCTTCTGTACATCACGGATTGTGCGAGGGGGTTGCACCCTATTTATTGCATCGATCAGGTCTGGGTTAGCCTCTACGCCTCTCTTACTAACCAAGTACCTAAGAAATTTTCCTGACTAGACACCGAAAGAACACTTGCTCGTGTCAAGTTTCATTCGGTATTTCCTGAGGATTTCAAAGGTGTTTGACAGGTCGGAGAGGTGATTTTCCTTCTTCTTACTTTTAACGAGCATGTCATCGATGTAGACCTCCATGGTGTCTCCCATCTGACCCTTGAACATTTTGGTAACCAGTCGCTGATAGGTTGCCCCTGCATTATTGAGCCCGAAGGGCTTGACCTTGTAGCCGAATAATCCAACTATCATTATGAATATCGTTTTGTCCTGGTCTGGGGCATATAAGGGGATCTGGTAATACCCTATAAAAATTGTGTTGATATATCCTTTCATATTTTGAGTAAGATGAAATTTTGCAATCTGTTTATGCCAATCGTGTGCCTTCCTTATCATCTACACATGTTTGATTTCAAGGCCACAAAGACTTTACTTTCTTAACTTTGCAATTAGAGAACATTGTCAAAACATAATTGAAATTGCAAGGTCCAATCTTAGACTATCAACTCTTGCTTTGTGTAAGGGAGCGCATCGTCTTTGCTAATTCCATATATATGAAAATCACGTCTGAACCGGATCTTACAAAGCCTGCCACTGAGGTCAATGTTTTAATCAACTTGCTCATATCCTTCTTATGAGTACATCGACTTCATTTCTAATAAGTTGCAGTAGTCTGACTTTATCACTAGTTGATTGCAATGTCATGTTAATATATTGTATTTATGTATAACATGTTAGTTAAATAATTTCATAGGATTCTAAAATGCAGATGGATTGGAGTTGGATCCAAGAAACTAATAGATTTTGTGAGAAATATGTGACTATGGTTAGATATTTTATTCAGTATGTTAAGAAACACATGGGCCCAAGAAGATATATTAGATATCTATGCATCTATTGTTTGAATATCGATATTAGATGTACTGACTAAGTTGGGGACCATTTGTTTTTTATGGGTATTTCTACGAGCTATACTCAATGGATTCATCAAGGAGACGGTTATCTTTTACGATCTATACTCAGTTGCTTGTTGGGTTTTGGATATTTGTAAGACTAAAGCTTATTGCAGATATTGAGTTTAAAGTTGATAAACTCCTTTACCAATTCAGTTCATGCAATTTATTATTTGACTTCTTGATGTACTATAAATCCCATACTTATTGCAGATATTCAATTCATACAATGATTCACTTCATACTTATTTAATTTATTGAGTCTAAAGTTATATTGTTGAGATGATGTATTCGGAAAGCCTAGGATTTTATTGTATTTTGTATTATTTTATTTTTTATGTTTGGTTTAATAATTTCCCCGTTTTTTTTTTTTTTTTGTTATTATAGGTAATTGAGGGTAATATTCCCTTGGAATGATCTAGGGTGCCCTCTTTGTTATGTACATCATGGTTTTTCGAGTGCCTCTCCTCATTATATATTGTATTTGATAAAATAATATATCCTTTAATTATATCTTCCGCCACAATAAAAAAAGATACGTGGTCGAACTAAAGGAAAGGGCCTTCAGAAGTTGACTAGGTAGGATAGAAAGAAGTTAACTACTGAAATTTCAAGGGATAGGGGAAGGCCGACCAATGTGGTTCAATCTTCTAAATTATCAAGTGAATTAGGAATTATTGCATGAAATCCCATCTTGGTTCCTGCGAAATGGAAGGACATGTCTGAAAATGACAAAGAAGAAGCCTTCAAACCACTTGATGTAAGTAAAAACTACTATGTTATTAAATGTGTTTGAGTAATTGATTTATTTTATATACTAATTTTTTTAAAATACGAATTTTCAGTCCAAAGTTAACATTAAAATAGGGGGCAAGTATGTTACAAACAGCGCCAAAAAATTGTTGATGAGTCGAAGCAGGGGTGTAAGATATAGACATTGACTAAGGTTCAAAAATAAAAAATCAATTGAAGAGGCACAACGTGAGAAACCAAAAAACATGAGTCAAGAAAATTGGAATGCTCTTTGTGATTTGCTCTCTAACTTTGAGGATCAGGTATAACAAATTTATAAAATATAGCAGTTTCGTTCTTTTAATTGACAAATAGCATACTCATTATCCATTAACAATTATTTAAGCATCGATGTGACGTCAATAAGAATAATTGAGCGATGCAAACTATCAAACACAATCAAGGGTCGAGGGCATTTGTAGCAGATCGTTATCACTTGGTATACATTTTTATATATTTTTTTCCTAAAGTGTATCTAATCTTTAACAAACATTGTTGATAATGATTGCCTTTCATGATTGTGAAGAATGATGTGGTGAATGAGGAGCTAGATCAAATTGAGTTCTATAAGAAAACCCATTGCACTAATGAAAAATGATCTTCTCCCGAGGTTGAGGAACTATATGTAAGAATGTAACATATATTTGACAAGTACCATAACTTCGATTTTATGAAATGATATATATACTAATTTTTTTTACAGATTGAGATGAAACAGTTGTAGGGTGAACCTACTCCTGAGGGTCGTGAACCTTTGAATCCTAATGAGATTGCGGATCAAGTACTTGGTACTAAATCGGGATATATCATAGGTCTTGGGCATGGACCGAAAGCTACAAAATCAAAAACATCATGACGAGATAGAGTTGGAGGAGGGCCTTAGGGAAGCTCGGATAGCGAATCGTGAGTGAAAGGAACAACTACAGGCTCCTCGTGAGCATCTGTAATGCTCAGAGGTTCTTTAATTTGGATTCGACAAGATGTGTTATGCTTTAAAAGCATCAGGTTTCCTTCCTCCCACATTTACTATATGATAAGTTTTAATAATGTTTATGTTGAATTTATCCAAATTACAATGTTGGATTCACATCCTGAGTTATTTAATATTTTTATTGGTGATGCTATTACCTTATTTGCTGAGTCGGTGGAAGGGGTATTTTGGTAGATTGTGATTGGGTATCTTAACCTTTTAATTTTTTAATTTAACAGAGTTGTTTTAGTCTATAAATAAAGAAAAATCTGTTGAATTTTTTTAAAATATTGATGATGCTATTACCTTATCTATTGTATTGGTGGAACGGTTCTTTTGGTGGATTGTTGTTGGATTTCTTGATTTTTTAATTTTTTAATTTAACAGGGTGCTTTTAGTCTATAAACAAAGGAAATGCTGCCGAATGTTTTTAAAATATTAAAAATAAAATTGAATTTTGTAAATTGTTTTGGTGTTTAGCTCAACGTGTGTTATTTTATAATTGGTGTTATTCTATTTATCAATTGTTAATAGACTTATAATGTTAGAAACTAATGCCTTTCTACTTTTTGGATTGCAGATTGGCACGTTGTGAGGACGCTTTTTTGGAGATGATTTTTGGGATGATGATGAAGATGAAAGTAGAACTTAACAAACTTGTCGAGAATTATTTTTTGGAGGCTTCCATGTAGTTGATTAGAAACTAACGCCTTGGGAAATATAAAGCAGAAACTAATGCCCTAGGAATTGTTTTTTGGAGGCTACTTTGTAATTGAAGTATTGTAACAAACGATGTATGCTACTTTATAATTTTGTATGGTTTTGCAATATTTGTACGAACGCTTTCGTATCAATTAAATAGTCTTTTGAACCTTAATTTTGAGTATGTATATGATGGTAGTTCATTACTTATAAAATGTCGTTTCTATAATTAATATTTATGTGATTGAATATCTATATGAGAAATGAAAAAATTATGAGTTCTAAATTAATAATTTTTTGACAATAAAATTTATTTCGTTACAAAAATATTTTTTTCCACGAAGTATATCCATTTTATCACCAAATAGTTATCCTTTTGCATATTATCATATATATTAGGTGACAAAATTGACATTTTTGTGACAAAAAATAAAATATTTGGCTACAAATAATTTTGTCACTAAAAGCCTACTATTACGTGACAGAGAATATTTTATCACCAAAAGGTGTACTATTTGGTGACGAAATCTGTTTTTCGTCACCAAAATCTCGTCAGCGAAGGGGCTTTCGTGACAGACGATTGATGGAAATTTTTTCGTTACTAAATGGTTTTGGTGACTAACTTTTTTTCATTTGGTAACGAATTTTTTTGCCACTAATTATTTGTTTTGTTGTGATGCGAGCCATTACTCGTTCTAGTTTTTTCAATAGTTAAAGATTCTATGCACGAACCTAATAAATGAGTTTTTTCAATAGTTATATATAGTCCAAATAAATGAGTTTTTTCTATGCACGAACCTAATAAATGAGTTTTTTCAATAGTCAAAGATTCTATGCACGAACCTAATAAATGAGTTTTTTCCATAGTTAAAGATCCGTCACTAGTTAAAGATTCTATGCACGAACCTAATAAATGAGTTTTTTCAATAGTTATATATAGTCCAATTAAAATTTTCATATGACATGTTAAATCAAGCGGTTTTTCCAAAGTCCTAAATACGCCAGTTTTACTACATCATAATGTGTCATGGTACTATCACGATGGTTGTAGTATATGTTGGCCGTAAATCTGCACGTACTGTATTTTGAGCTTAAAACAAAGAGATTCATCATAAATTTTCAGTCTCAATAATGAACAAATGTTATTTTGATAATACTCTACTCCTAGTGAATTGCAGTTTATTTTGATTCTCAATAAAGAACAAGGAACCCGTGTTAATTCTATCTCAGCTCATATTTAAAAGCTTAATTCCATTTCTGAAGTGAGTTCATAACTTATATATGCGTAATTATTTTTTTGGAGAAAGGGGACGGGGGAAAGATTGCATCTGAAAACAGTGTAGTGCACCACTTAACAATCAAAACAAATGTGTACATTTAATTAAATGCATTCACTAACAAAAAATCAATCAGGGGTTCCATAACCCCCTAATCTTTGTCAGCATCAACATCTGTAAAAATTGTGTTAATATATCCTTTTTTATTTTGAGTAAGATGAAATTTGTCTATCTGTTTATGCCAATCGTGTGCCCTCTTTAACATCTACACATGTTTGATTTCGAGGCCACAAAGACTTTACTTTAATAACTTTGCAACTAGAGAACAATGTCAAAGCATAATTAAAATTACAAGGTCAAATCTTAAACTATCGTCTCTTGCTTTGTGTAAGGGAGAGCATCGTCTTTGTTAATTCAATATATACAAAAATCACGTCTGAACCAGACCTTTTAAAGCCTTCCATTGAGGTCAATGTTCTAATCTTCTTACTCATATCCTTCTTATGAATACATCGACTTTGTTTATATTATGTTGCAGTAGTCTGACTTTATCACTAGTTGATTGTAATGTCATGTTAATATATTGTATTAATGAATATCATGTTTCTTAAATAATTTCATAGGATTCTAAAATGGAGATGGATCGGAGTTGGATCCAAGAAACTAATAGATTATGTGAGAAATATGTGACTGGGGTTAGATCTTTCATTCAGTATGTCAAGAAACACATGGTCCCAACAAGAGATATTAGATGTCTGTGCATCAATAGTTTGAATTTCGGTATTAGATCTATTGACGAAGTTGAAGACCATCTATTTTTAAGGAGATTTATACGAGCTATACTCAATGGATTCATCATGGAGACGGTTCCCTTTTACGAGCTATACTCAGTTGCTTGTTGGGTTTTGGATATCTCTAAGACTAATACTTATTGTAGATATTGAGTTTAAAGTTGATAAACTCCTTTACCGATTCAGTTCATGAAATTTATTATTTAACTTCTTGATGTACTAAAAAACTCATACTTATTGCAGATATTCAGTTCAGACAACAATTCAGTTCATACTTATGCATTTATTGAGTTTAAAGTTATATTGTTGAGATGATGTATTGGGGAAGCTTAGGATTTTATTGTGTTTTTCATTATTTTATTTTTTATGTTTTGTTTAATAATCTCCCTTGTTTAGTTTTTAGTTATTATAGGTAGTTGAGGGTAATATTCCCTTGGAATGATCTAGGTTGCCCTCTTTGTCATGTACATCATGGTTTTTATAATGCCTCGCCTCATTATATATTGTATTCGATGAACTAATATATCCTTGAATTGTATCTCCCACCACAATAAATATGATATGTGGTCCAACTAAAGTAAAGGGCCTTGAGAAGTTGACTAGGTCGGATGAAAGAAGTTAACTATTGAAATTTCAAGGGACAAAGGAAATCAGACAAATGCGGTGCAATCTTCTAAACTATTAAGTGAATTGGGAATTATTGCATTAAATCTCATCCCAGTTCCTACAAAATGGAAGGACATGCCTGAAAATGACAAAGAAAAAGCCTTCAAACCACTCGATGTAAGTAAAAACTACTATGTTATTAAACGTGCTTGAGTTATTGATTTATTTTATATACTAATTTTTATAAATTATGAATTTTTAGTCCAAATTTGACATTCAAATATGGGACGAATATGTTAAAAGCAGCACCGAAAAATTGTTGATAAGTCGATGTTGGGGCACAAGATATAGACATCGACTAAGGTTCAAAAAGCACAAATCAATTGAAGAGGCACGATGTGATAAGCCAAAAGACATGAGACAAGAAAATTGGAATTCTCTTTGTGATTTGTTCTCTAACTCTGAGCATCAGGTATAACAAATTTATAAAATATAGCAGTTCCATTCTTTTAATTGACAAATAACATTCTCATTATCCATTAACTATTATTGAAGCATCGATGTGATGTTAATAAGAATAATCGAGTGATGTAAACTACCAATCACAATCAAGGGTCGAGGGCATTTGTAGCAGCTCATTATCATTTGGTATATATTTTTATATATTTTTTTTTATAAAGTTGATCTAAACTTTCACAAACATTGATGATAATGATTGTCTTTTATGATTATGAAGAATGATGTGGTGAATGAGGAGCTAGATCGAATTGAGTTCTACAAGAAGGCCCATTGCATTAACGAAAAATGGTCTTCTCCCGACGCTGAGGAGCTATATGTAAGAATATAACATATATTTGACAAATACCATAACTTTGATTTTATGAAATGATATATATACTAATTTGTTTTAGAGATTAAGATGAAACAGTTGCAGGGTGAACCTACTCCTGAGGGTAGTGAATCTTTAAGTCCTGATGAGATAGCGAATCGAGTATTTGGTACTAAATCGGGATATATCATAGGTCTTGGGCATGGACCGAAATCTACCAAATCAAAAACATCACGACGAGATGTAGAGTTGGAGGAGGCCCTTAGGGAAGCTCGGAGAGCGAATCGTGAGTTAAAGGAACAACTACAGGCTCTGGATGAGCGTCTGTAACGCTTAGAGGTTCTTTAATTTGGATTCGACAGGATGTGTTATGCTTTAAAAGCATCAGGTTCCCCTCCTCCCACATTTACTATATGATAAGCTTTAGTAATGTCAATGTTGAATTTATTCAAATTACAATGTTGGATTCACATCCTGAGTTATTTAATATTTCTATTTGTGATGCTATTGCCTTATTTGTTGAGTCAATGGAAGGGGTGTTTTGGTGGATTGTGATTGGGTATCTTAACCTTTTAAAAAGATTCCTTATAGAGATTTGTGGATTCAGTAATTTAGGTGAAGTCGAGCGAAAGTTTCGAATGGTACAGGGGTTCGTGGGCGGGAGCCCTCGAGATGATTTTTTTTAGTTATTTCGTGTTTTATACAAAGTATAGTTTTATAATGCCCAAATAACTAATCGCAATCATTATTAACAATACCTAATTAATTTCAAGAAATAAACAACTCTTATTAGATATTCACAATACCCAAATTTTAGTAGTGATAACAATTGAATTTTGCTTAATATGGAGTACAAAAATGAGTTAACTCACTTAATACTATTAAGGCTCAATCCAAGCACACCTGATGAAACAAAATCCGTTTGATAAAGACCCCATCTCCACAACCTATCCTGAACTTTGGAGATGATCAATTGGACTAACCCTATTTTTTTTTTCAAATCTCAATTGGGGGGGCCGCGCCACTTGGGCCTATAGTGACTCCGCCACTGCTTCTAGGCTCCTATAAAATCGCGATACAAAAGTGCGACACCATTAACGTATGGCACTCTCATTCGCTCTTATACGATACGTCAATTGTGTCGCACTTTTGTATCGCGATTTTGTTTCAGCCTAACATTTTCCTTTATATAAAGAGTAATCGTACCAGTCTCGACTACATACTCAAGTCAGTTGTCATAACATTGAAGTATTGGCTTACCATAAAATTAAAGAATAAAATTGTCACTATTATAATAAAAAGCACAACACCTATTGGTATTCCAACTCATTGAATAAGGATTTGGGAACTTTTTTTTGACTCATATCACTATTCTGCTGAAAAAGTTTGGGGTTTTTGAGGTACCCTAGGGCATCGGAACACTTTTATCCGAAAACTTCATTTACTATTTTTTAGTTTTAGGAATCAAAATTACCGAGATTTAAATTATCAAAATTGTCGTACCAAAATAAAATACAAAAACTAGTGTTACAAAATAAATATTTATTATGACAGAGAAAACCATTTATATATATATATATATATATATATATATATATATATATATATTTTATTTGAGCTCATTAATCACAATTGTTGATATAAAAATTGACACGAGCCGTTAATTGTCTCTTTCTTAAAAACTTTTAGTTAATTTCACTATTCCCGATTTTTACCTATGTATATGTAGTTGTTTTAAGAACACATATTATTTGTTTGTTTTGTCTCTTGTACCCACACTTTTTAATTCTTATGTGAGGAAAACGTGTATATGAAAAATCAAAACGTTCAAAATATATTTGGTATGGTATTAGTCTAATACCAACGACTGATAACCACTCCACTTCTGATAAGAATAGACAAATGGAATGGATAAAACTGTGATGAATCTCGTCATAGTTACAAGCCACAGTTATTTGGGTTAACCTGAAAAATTTGCAAATACTTGTTACCATTTTATCCATGGCAAACAAATGGGTGATTATACATGTGAAATATTCATGCATACAACATTAATTTTAATTTCCATCTGGAATATTTTTCTCGGATCCCAAAATACAACATATCAAGCATTTCTGAACGGGATCTTAAGTATTTAGTTCTATTTATTAAGATTTGCTTGTCTCCACTTTCATGTTTTTATTTTTTTAGCTATTAGTCATATTATAATAATTATGGAACAACTATCGTTCTCTGCAAAAAGAAAGAGAAGTTGTTACACGGAAGTTATAGACTGTTTCGGGTGATTATAAGACTTTTTACAATTTTAAAAACACATAGGGGTAGCGCCTAAATACTTCTTTGTAAATGGGACTAAAGCCAAAAAAACTATTTTCGATCCCACCCCAACATAGTTATCCGGATGCATAACATTACTCTTTTCTTTTTGAAGAGGCTTCGAAAAGGTTTTCCGCAAGCATATGATGTTAATCAATTACATATCTCTTGAAACTCTTGGAACATTTTTTAACTTGAAGAGGGCCGTTAAATTTTGGTTGAAGAGCGCATAAGTCTTTAAGCAAATAATCTTCTTCCCAAATTCATTCTCCATTTTATTTTGTTAAATTATGGATGGTTCTTATATATGTGAAAGTGAATAAAGTAAAAAATACAATAACTACATATAAGAATTTTATTATTTTTCTATCATGAAATGTTGCAATAAAGTATTGTACCTATGGTCCGGCATTATGTGATACAATATTTTATTACGATCTTTTATATAATCGTCTTCTTTATTAAGTATGTACTCAAAAAGTCATACGGTGTTATTTATTTATTTATTTATTGTTCTAAAGGTTTAATAAAAAAATTGCTCCAAAAGATCTTATTTGTAAATAGATAATGAATATTCACTACATATATAAAAAAAAATTTGAGAAAAAAAAAATATTTTGATAGGCCAATTAGAAAATGTCTTATATGAAGATGATTTATTTGTCAAACTCGCAATTTATTATCGGTGAAAATTGGGGAATAAATTTGAGATTTATAGAATTAAGGATTAAATAAACCTCTCCAATTCGCTTCTCCAACTCCCCCCCCCCCCCCCCCTCCCCGGGGACTGTACCCCGTTTTTGACACTGTCACTCGAACATTCAATTTAGTAATTTAACCACCTAAACATTCTAAACGACTATAAGTAATCTCCAACCGTTAACATCGTTATTTTTTTTTATAGAAACGTGAGTCACGTGCCAATCAGATTAGGGTATTATTTCCAAAAAAAATTAAAGTTTTGAAAAAAATTCAAGAATACATAACAAATCATTTAAAAAAATATTTAAGAATTTGAAAATTATAGAAAAAGGCCAGAAATTTTGAATTTAGAGAAAAAAATTTAAAAATAGGAATTCATGATAATAAATATAAATTACCGAAAAAAAATTAAAAATCTAAAAAATATGGAATCCAAAAAAAAAAGTGATTTCACACTAAAACACTATTTGAAACAAAAAAAAAACATTTCCAACAATAATTTTTTTTTGTAACAGTAAACAAACAATTTCCGAACAAAAAAATGATTTCCAGTATGAAAATAATTATTTAAAGCTATAAACAATGGTTTCAACAAATAAAATTTTTATTTCCAGTAAATAAAAAATGATTTCCTAAAAAATGGTTTCCAAAAAATAAATAAAAATAGTTTGCATAACAAAGAAATAATGATTTTTTAGCAAAAACCCTAGATATTTTATTTTAAAGGAAAAAATGATTTCCACCCAAAAAACCATACAAGAAAAACTTATTTCAGCCAAAAAAAACTATTCTAGCAGCGGGAAAACTTTTTCCCAACCAAAAGAAATGATTTACGTAGAAAGAAAAAAATTAAATAAAATAAAACTAATTTCAAATAATTTGAAAAAAATATTTTCATTATAAAGAATTCGCAGAGAAAAAAATCCATCAAATTACAAAAATAAATAACAGGGAGAAAAATGATTTGAAACAAAGAAAACTGACTCAGAGATAATCGACATTTTTTTCCAAACAATCTTTGTTCTTCAAACCCCAAACATCCATTTAAAAAAAGTCCTAGATTCAAAAATACCATTTTTCTTTTCATCAAATCCCAAAAAATATAAGATAGAGAAACTCGTTATCCATTTTAACAAATACAATTCACAAATCCAAATACCGATTTTAAAAATGCCCTAAAGTTAGATGCCCATTTCCGATTCCAACAAACCAATGTGAATTGCATGTAGATGTGTGTGCGTGTGTGTGTCTTCATGTGTGTGTGTGAAGAGAGACGATGATGGTGAGAAAAAGGAGGGCGAAGGGTCGTGAAGTGGGCAACGGGGTTAGGGGGTAGGTCTTGGGGGTAGACATCGCTTCTTCCATGGTTGCCATATGAGAGAGAGTGTGTGTGTGAGAGAGAGAGAGAGAGAGAGAGAGAGAGAGAGAGAGAGAGATAAAGTGAAAGAGATAATAGGGTTTCTTTTTTGTTTTTAATATTCGTTTTAAAAATAATAAAATACCCCTTTAAATAGTCACATGCCATGCATATAATCCACTTTCTCGTAAAAAATTCACGGTGTTAACTATATAGTGTTGCTTGTAATCATTTCAAAAGTTTATGGGGTTAAATGACAAATTTAAAAGAGTGGGTGGTAAAATAAAAAACGAGGTAATGTTCAGAGGGAAAGTGTAATTAACCCTAGAATTAATTTGTTGGGCTTGTTCATCAAATCGTATAATTTTTCAAGTAGGCCTTGACTTCATTAAATCAAGTGGACTTGTTGTCATCGACAAGCACCAATCCTCACCAATTGGGTTCGATATAGTTTTTCCCGGCATGATTGATTATGCCAATGAGTTGGGCTTGAATCTTCTTCTGGAACCGGCTTTGGTAGATGTTATGCGTCATAATCGTGATCTGGAAGTTGAAAGGTGAAGTTAATTCAGTTCGAAAATTTTCGTTTAGGATTAATTTAATTAGATCATAAGTATTTTGTACCGTTTTTAATAATTCATTTGTAGTCGCTCCCATTTTTTTTTTGGGGGGTACTATTTTAACAATTATGGAACTAGTGTCATTCCTCAAGAAAAGGAGGAGAGACGGTTATAGGCGGGTTTTTTTTTTTTTTTTTTTTTTTGGGGGAGGGGGGGGTGGGTGGGTGGGATATGAGACTTAATATAACTTAAAAATACATGAGAGGGGTTCCTAACGAAGCATTTAAAATATGATTACACCCAAAAGAACAAAAAATTGATAGAGGCCGAATTGTTGTTCACAAAATATACTCATTTTCGTTATTTTCATTCTTGTGTTGTGCTTGATTTAAAATTAATAGTAGAGTGCATATGAGATGTGGACCAACTCGAAAAAACATTTTATACATACCCCTTTTTTAAGTAGTAAAAAAATTGTTTTAGTTTTTTTTTTTTTGTTGGGGTATTTAACAGTTTCAACTCCCAGAAGAATTAGCACTCACATATTTTGAATGATTTCTTTAAAATAGTAAAAAATATCATATTGACCTAATTATTTTGGAGAACCCTGAAACGTGTAAATGCCCCATATAAACAAAAAATAATGACATCAATATAAAAAATGATCACTATTGAAACACATGACTCCCCTATATCGGTCCTTAAGGTTGACTACATTGAATCCGGGAGAGCGCACAGTATAAAACAATAGTCATAAATATCAACAGTGATCCATAAGTTTATTATTTTTCGTGGACAAGATTTCTTATCCACCCCTGAATAATTGAATTTCATGGAAAACTCCGAAAGCAAAACCAAACGATTCCTATCTTCTTCCCATTTTTTTAGCTTTTATAAAGACAAACGATTTTAAAGTCATTTCCTGACTTTAAGATAAAAAACATCCTTATTGTGCTTGTTTTTTTTCTAAGAATATACACTCATTTTTAATTTCACTTAATACATTCCTAGATTGAGGACATGTTGAATGACAAAAATCTTGTAACTAAATAAAATTTACTATTAAATGAAATTGAGGGATTAGGTAATAAATATAAGAAAAAGGGAGCTCGACAAATAACTCCTATTTATATAAAATATTTTTTAATACGTCCTATCATAACTTTTTTTTCCCAATATAAGTCCTATTTATATATAGTGAATATTCATTATATGATTACAAATAGGACCTATTAAATCAATAATCATTTTTTATGAATTCTATTGGAGCAAAAAAACAGTGATTTGAGCTATATACTTAGTAAACATGACTAAATGTTAAAAAAACCCTAAGAAAAACAGTTTATGTTTGGCCGATGAAATTGTGTGTTTCGACATGAGTAACAGTATAAAGAGTTTTTGATATGAAACATGCCCCTTAAGAAAAATCACAACTATCATATTTGGACCATTTTTTTAATTAGTAAATTTTTTTTTTGAAGTGATGTTTATGTAGGGGTGTACCTTGGAATATTTATATACCTCACAAAAACCAAAAAAAAAAGAAAAAAAAATCACATAAAACAATATATTTGACTATTTAAAAAAAATTAATCCTTATGGATCTTAGTTTGATCTGCATTCAATCCTGGGTAATGCACATTATAAAATAATAGTCCTAAATATCAACAGTGATCCTTATTTTGATTACTTTTAATGAAAAACATTTTTTATCCAATTCCTAAGCAATTGATTTTCAAAAACAAATTCGGAAGCAAAATTAAATTATTAGTACATTTATAGATTGAGGACTTGTAGAACGTGAAAAATTTTGTTACTATATAAAATGTACTCTTAAACGATATTGAGGGATTAGGTAATGAATACAAGCAAAATCGTTTATTTTGTCCGATGAAATTGTGAGTTTCAACAGGAAAAACAATATAAAAAGTTTTCGTTATGTGACCCGCCACGTCCTCTATCACAACAAGTAATTGCATTATCTACAGTAAAACTCCCCATGACAGTGTTCTATAATTCTATGCACACTCATTTTAAAATAAATTTTAGAACAATGTCACATCAGCTATACTGTTTTCAAAACTAAGAATGCTGAAAATTTATTTTTTAAAATGTGGCCCAATATCAACCATTTATTTCAAAATAAATGACTGAGAAGTAGAATGATTCAATAGCTATAAATGATCCAAATCGATATTAATGTCGTCAGCGATATTAAAGCATAACAAAAAAATAATTTATGTTGGGTCCTGATATATGCTAACAACATGAAAATAGTGGTGACAAATATGAATTTTTTCGAGGCATATACTAAATAGTTTTTCTAATATTTTTTTAATACACATTTAGTCCAACCCTTTTTATTTTGCATCAAAAAGTCTTTCAACATGTAAAAGACGTTTTACCATGCCGCTAGCGCAGACCTTTAAAGATAAGAGAATAAGATATTTTTTAATACACAATAAAATAATAGAACTAAATATGTATTAAAAATTATTTTTTAAAACATTTTAATATTTTATCCAACTTTTTATCATTTCCCATCAATCTTTAATGACAATTAGTATGGGAACAGAATCTGGATTTTTTCCCTTATCATCTCTCCCACACGTAAAAAGTTTGTTGTTTATCTCATTGGCACTAGTGAGACAAAATTTCGGCTGAATTACACCTAATCATGAAGTTTAATTATATGTTTACTTTAATACATGAACTTTTCAATTTTGGATATAACTGGCTCAGCTGTCAAGACGTCTTAAAATATCCCCTTAAAGTTAATATCGTTAAATTTTGAATGAAAATGGGTCATGTGCTATGCACATGAGATGTTTTTTTCCAAACCAATATAAAAGTTTTAAAAAGTAAAAATTTCAGGATAAATCATTTAAAAGTATTTAAAAATCTCGAAATGATAAAAAACATTTAAAATAAAATAAAATTAGAGAAAAAAAATTTAAATTATGCAAAGCGTGGAAATTAATTTAAATAAGAATAATTGAAAATGTTAATTTTTTAGCTCACAAATCCAGAAATAATATAAAAAAACGTATGAAAGATATTGATTTAAAAAAATAATAGAAAAAAAAAGTTTGAAAGTATTGAAAAAGATTAAAAAATTTAGAAACATTATAAAAAGTACAATAAGAAATTAAAAAAAGAAAGTTACAAAAACATAGATTTGTAGCAAAAAAAATCTAGATTTGATATTTAAAATTTTCTTGCAAAAAAAAGCCCTCATTTTCATCCAGAAAACAAAAAAAAATATGGTTTTTAATAAACAATTTTCCAATAGAAAAAAAAATTGTATTAAAAAAACTTACTTTCATTTAAAAAATTAGATTTCGAATTAAAAAACGAAAAAAAATATGCACACACACACTCTATCTATTTGTATCACACAAATGCAATTCCCAATCTATTTCAAAATTACATCTGACATGTAGGTGTATAGGCATGAATATGTTTGTATATATTGACATTTCAGAAATTGATATTCAAGATCTAAAATCGCATCGATCTGATATCGTGTCTTTGTGTGTGTGTCCATCCGAGTGTGTGTGTGTGATAGAAAGCCATATTAAGAGACTGGTATAACAATTTAAAAAAGTCACATGAGAGTCATGTGCTGTTTTTTGTTAAAAAAATAAATGGTGTTAATGTTAGGGGGTTACTTTAAGTTGTTTCGAAATTTTGAGGGATTAAATCCCGAAAATAAAAGTTTGAATGGCGAAGTGACAAGGGGATAAAGTTTAGGGTGAGTAGGAGAAATTAACACGAAAATTTAAGTACTAAAGTTTGAGATTCATTTTTTTAAACTAATAATTCATATAGAACAAAACCCGCATAAGGGAATGGAATCTTGTATACATGAAGTATACCCAACAAACGAAGCCAAAACAAACCAAGCCCGAGGCTCCCACCTGGTCAAATAAAATAAAAAATATTCTCACAACAATTGAAGACGCTCCACGAGTTCCATGAACACATGAAGCGACACGGTGTGACTATTCCTATGCCAAAGCAAAAGCTTACTAAAAAATATATAGGGATGTATTATTGGCGTAACTTCCTTCCCTTCCAAACACCTCTGATTCCTCTCCTATCAAACCATCCATAGGATATAATGAGGGATGGCCCCCAAACTTTCATTTATCCCTTCTAGCCCTTAGGACTCTTCCCCGCCACTTACACCCCACTCATTGTTTCTATCATCACCGAATAAACTTGATAACGAGATAATAATACATCTCGTAACCCCCTCGCCAGCTAACAATGCCAAAGTAGATGATCAATTGTCTCTTCTGCCGCCTTATACATCCAAAAACGTTTGGTCATGCATCTCCACCGTCTTTATAACCCCTTTATCGTCAAAATGGATTGTCTTGCAACGGTCCAAACAAAGAAAGTTACTTTCAGGAACACACTCTCTCTCTCTTCATACTGCCTTCCATGGGAAAGAAGAGCTCCCCGATCTTTTCAACTAATTGTAAAATCTCTTAACTGTGAATCTCCCCTTCTTATCCCTCACTCAAATCAAGTCGTCGTCCCTTCCTGGTGGAACCGGTACAATTCCTAGACAATAAAAAAAGGCTACTGCCTCCTCCAACTCCCAGTCCCTAAATCTTCTTCTAAATTTTAGGTTCCACGTGACTCTATCCCTTATTCTTAACACATGATTCTCCACGATCCCCTCCTTATCCTTTCCTAGGAGGTCGATCACCAGAAAAGGTCTGTCAATCGAGTTTTAAATGTTGTTACTTAGATACGCGACATGTGTTTCTCTTTTAAATGCTGCTAAATTTGTTGAATCTACATATCTCTTGTCTCAATGAATAGAAGAAAATAAAATCTGTTAGGATAATACCAAATTTCTAATTAAATGCCCTATTGTAAAATTAGCCCAAGGTAAATGTTAGGCTGCTTTTGTCAGAAGAAAATTGTTAATCATCAAAGGTAAGTGGTTAGGTTCCTCGAGTATATTTTGTCCAAATTTAGTAGGTTTCAGCATAAGATTACACTCTTAAAATTGCAATTTCTACTAAAGTTTCGTTGCCTTTGTAGGATTTAAAATAAATATTGAAGTCCGCTTGTTTCATTTTTACTTTTTTAAATTACAATTCTAAATTTAATAATTTATTATTTATTATTTGCCAAGAATCATCTCCTTCCATCGCTAATTTTTTCTCTATGTTAAATTTAACTCCACGTTTTCATTAAAGCACTTTCATTTTTTTGTATAGAATCCAATGCAAAAATATTAAGTGCACATGGGGTGGCGGTGGGCGGGGGGGAGAGGGTTTTGCTGGAAATGGTAAGTGTGTTGCGGGTGGGGGAGAGACGTTTTTGCTGGATTTTGTAAGTGGGATGGTGGTCAAGGCATAGGGTGGGTTTTTATTTTTCATTTTTATGTGTGTGTATGTGTTGAAGGAGGGGGGGGGGGTAAGGGAGAATACGGGTTGTTATGGGCAATTGATTTCATGTTTTATTTTTTAAAATTTTCTTTCTAACCATAGTTTTAGATTAAATTACTATTAACCCTTTGAAATTGTTATAATTACTATTTCCCACTGTTCTAAAAAACCCGCCTAGGCTTAAGGCGTGGGAGAAATGCCTCGTCTTACGCTTTTCACGCCATATTCTTGGTAAAACCCTTGCGACACAGTTTTTCTAAAAACAACAATGCCATAGTGAAACGATGTTTCCCTTTAAAGAATTTATTTACAAACAGGACCATTATCTTATCCACAACAATCAAATAGTATTTTAATTTGCATATATTCAGACAGATTTTTATTATATGTACAAATTTTGTATTTTAATAGCCTTTTTATGGTTGAAAAATATTAAAATATATTAAGAAGGCCTAAACGCCTTTTCACGCCTGGGCCCGCCTAGGCTTCTAAGGCTTAAGGCTTGGCCTCCACGCTCAATCACGCCTCGCATTTTTTGGAACCTTGTATTTCCCTTTAACAATAGGTCATGTGCGTGGCAGATAACTTATTTCTGTCTAAGTTAACTCCTAAAGTAATGGAAAGTTCATCTTAATTCTGGTTGTTTAGTTTGAGGGTTGATTCAACAATAAATCGTGTTTAATGACCATTTGGAATGTTTATCAAGATTATTCCACAAAAATGGCTACATACCCAGATAACACTACTGCGGAAGGGGTGAAGGAGGTCGATGATGACGTTATTGATGTGCTTATAGCGGTAGAATAATGTCCCCTAGGGGATTCCAGGGTGTGAACATCGTTTTTCACATTTCACCAAACTCTTCTCCTCCGCAGAAAAATAGTGGTCATTGATGATAAATTGTCACCCCCCTAAAGTAGGGCAAGCGTGGGTCTTGATGGTCATCCATGATCGTAATTGAGGGAACAAAATCCTCAATCTTCCTGAAACACAACTGCTAGGATGCTCCACAGAATGATAAAGGTCCTTAACAGCATTAATCTCGACCACCTGGTCGAGTATGATATTGAGGATTTGGAGGAAGCAGCCTTGTACAGTTTGATGAGGGTAAGTGTATTTACTTATGTTCACCTTTTACATTCAATTACTCAGATGCTAACCAAAATTTAAATTTTCAGGCTGAAGACGTTGTTGTGACCCAGAGGTCAAAGTATCAAGTCCTATAAAAATTGCATCAAGCATGGAGTCAGTTCATAAGGCTGATTTAGAAAATACCAGGGCCTCCTCCTTTGAGGCAGGAAATAAGTCATCTTCCATGGCTCTTGATCTGGACAAGATGAATTTGAAAGCCACCACTAAGGCTCAAAATGAGGCTGAATGAAATTTCACTACAGCTATAAAATCCCTTCAAGATGTAGAGGCTGAAGATGTAGAGGCTGTTAGAGAAGCCAATTCTTTTGAGAGAAAACTCAACCTTCTCCAGCAAAACTATGATCATCTGGGAGAAGATAAGCATGTTAGCACTCAAATAGAAAGATATCAATCATGCCACAACCTTAAAATAAATGGCGGAGTTCTATGCCACATATTTCATGAACTAAGGCACAAGGTGGTAAAAACTTCCCTGAATCAAAATAAGAGATCATGTTCCGAAAGTTGGGTTATGATGGTACCAACGAATGTGTGGCTGAGATTAGGTTTGCAACAGAGGCAAGAGCCAAACAATTAAAGGGAGAGGCTGCAGTAGAGGGAGATGAAATTGAGACTGCAGTTGATGTCGATGCTGAGGTTGATGAAGAAGATATAACCTCCTAGGCTTGTGATTTTTTTGTTAGCTTTTGTAATTTTGTCATTATTCAAACAATCTTGGTAACCTTTTATTGCATTCCTCTTTTGATTCTTTCTATTTAAACATTGTTATACATTTTTTCTATCATAATGCGGACATTGATTGATACCACATGTAATTTTAAACAATCGGCATACTTTATTTTACTTGCATGCTCTTGTGAGCTTGAGAATAAGTTACGACTAGTGAGATTGCAGTCTACATTTTTTACTGGAGAAATACATGATTGTCTACGGACGATTAATTCATTGGCCTCTATAAACATAGGATTAATCGTGGATGATTAAGTCCTTGGCCCTTTCAAACATTACAATAAAAATAAATGATTATCTACGAACAATTTTCCTTAGCCCATTTGAATGTTACTTCATAAATGTAGGATTTTCCTTGGACAATTAAGTCCATGGCCCCTTTGAATGTTATTCTAGAAATATAGGATTGTCCACGAACGATTAGTTCATTGGCCCCTTTGGGTTATTGTCCACGTGCAGCTAATGACAAACCATGTTGGGATCAATTCCAGGAAGCTCGTATAGTTCCCATGCGAAAACATCTATGTTGCGTATCAATAGAGTTATCAATTCCTTCTGTTCCTGGTTAGTGAAAGAGGCTCCAATCAAGAAAACTCTGTCACTGTCGCTATCTCCAGTTGTAACCTCTACCAGGTATTCGACGACCCGTTCAAAGGGGAGGAGCCTAGTCTCCTCTACTCCAGGTCTTTCGTACTTTAATTGTTATTTAGAAGGTGTCAACCATTCTTGTGTGACACCCAGACTAATTAAATACCGGGTAGCTACTCCCTTATTAAATTAATACAAAATGTCAAGTTGGTTCAGTTAATAGCATCACTGTCGAAGACATATTAATAATTAGTAACCACCTAGTATTTAAAAAGTGATTTGTCAAATTTTCAATTAAATCTGATTAACATGCAATAAGTGAAATTATAAAAGAATAACATATCCATTCACAATAAACTCCCAATAGCGTAACCATCAAATAATAATGAATTCGGAGGAAATACTCCTCACAACAATTCCAATACTGAAATAATAAAACAAGCATGCATCCTAAATTAATTACAAACCAAAGTCTGAATAACTGAAATATAAAAATGTCTCTAATGAAAATTGGCGACATGCCCTACAATTAATGAAACTGAATATGGAGTCAAAACTGGAAAAAGAGGCGTCTACTGCCATGGCCCTGTAACTTCCACAACAGCTACAGCTCGTCATCAGAATAGAATTCCTATGCATGGTGTCCTTATGGTTGGGAACCTAAAAAGGTTTTTACAAAACTAGATTTGAAAGCAAACGGGTCAGAGCCCGAACGTGGAGAATAGTTTTAAAAACAGTAAGTGCTTTAATAACATTAAAACAATGAATGCAAAATACATGTTAGGACGTGCTCTCACATGAAATACTCACCTCTCGACTATTTGTGCACTCCTAATGTACCGTACCCATACAAGTGATTCTCATATCTATCAAGACCAAAACAAATTCTAACCTTTCTACTCGATTCGCAATTTAATTCCAACATCATCAATTAAATAGAGAGTCTTACTTTAATTCTCAGATTCCCAATTATTAGCAATGCAAATCACTATAGGTTGTCCGTTTTTATCTTTAGCGATCATTACGATATTTACACTTAACATGACAGTTCTTTTCATTTAATCGTATATTATTCTCATCATAAATATACAATACTAGCACCCCGAGACTAGGCTGCGGTGAACACATACTCTGCTATCACATCCCGATACATCACGTACATAAGGATCACGCATTACAAATCTCTCAGGAATCGTTCTTAGATAATAGAAAATCACAAACAATGGAGGCAAACGTAGTTCACATCACATGGGTCACGTACATACCTACGCTCCCATGATCAGCAAACTTATTAACTTCACAATAAGTCCTTCTCTGACCCATGTCCTCGAGGTACCAATCCAAATCCCCCCCGTAGGCACACAAAGATTAGATGGCCCTAAATGAACGCAAACCTCCTATGATAGCAAGTATGGTAGGTATGTCATACACATAAAATCATATATACTAAGCATGCACACGTCTTAGTAATTACCATATTTTTAGTAGTGGTATACTTCTCGTTCTTATACCATCTTTTAGTGTTACACAAATCCCATGACCCCGATTTATATGTATTTAATTCATCTATTATCCTCGCATCGTGATTAGTCACTCGCGTCCTTATCCACAAATATCATTTGGTTCAAATCACTCTTTTATATGTTACTCCTCAATATATCCCAAATCTCCCAACTATACCAATTAGTTAAGAAGGGAAAGTTATCTCATCAATTAAACAAGGTTACAGGAAACTAGAAATCAAATCAGGCCAAAAAGGCCATTCTGTCAACTCGTTAGAAGTCTCGTTCGAACAAGGTCGTTCGAACGAGAGTTCGTTTGAACGAAGGGGCATCAAACAAGAGTTCGTTGGAACGAAAGGCATCGAACGAACTACCAACTCGTTTGAAGGCAAACTGTCACCTCGTTAGAAGCTCGTTTCGAATGAGGTCATTCGAACGACCTGGGCAGGTCTTCTAACGAGATGGCAGTTTCAAGCCCAGAATTTCCTACTTCGTTTTTCCCAATTTTCTTCTTCTTAAAACTCATCCAAAAATCATCCCAACAGTATTTTAAGGTCCCTAAACATTTCTAAACCGTCTTAGGTCGTATCTTAACATTTATATAGGGGCCAATCTTCCTAAACAACATTTAATTTTTATATCTCCCCAATTTTCCACAAACCTTATGAGTATGAACCCTAGAAATTTAAAGTCTTCAATTTTCCTTAATAAATCCGTTTTAGCATCATAAAAAGTCATATTTCTTTTAGTATAATCACCCAATAACATTCTACATGCAATCCCTATATCAAAACCTGAATTTCTAACTCCAATTTCATGGGTTTTTATCAATCTCCCAATACAATGCAGTTATATAAATTTCTAAGCATGGCAGAAACATTTGCTTGAAATTAATGTAATTAAACCACTTGCCTTGGATTCTTCTTCAGAGTTTGATGTCGGATGTTGAAGGTTGCTCTCTCTATATATATATAATTTCTCCCAAGGTTGAAGGTTGAAGATGGTGGTTATGGTTTTCTCTCTTGGGAACCTCTTCTAACTTCTTCCTATAACTCCCGTAGCCCTCTAATTAGTTAAGTGTTGGTAGTGGTTTAGTGGGTTACTAAATATCCTATATTTAATTCCCAAAATTCGTTGGTCAATATTTCGTATATTTCAAAATTACAAAAATACCCTTTTAAGTTGCCGGTATGGCCCAAAAATGCCCCGGGACCCAAACTAAACCCCCGGCTAGTGTTTTCTGACTATTTCGACCCTTCCGGACACGTTGGCGCACTCAAAAAATACCATTCGGTTGATAAAAATAAAATTCACTTTTAAATTCAAATATTACATTCCTGACGCGACTGGCCCGTGCGTCCCAACTAAATTTCCCAAATTGCCATATTTCAGTCTCGCGATAATTTCAATATTTTCAATATTCATATATTACCATATATACACATTATAATCAAATACCAACTCACATCTCGTTAGTATTTTATCTGAATCAATTCTCAATTAATTCACATTTAATTTAATTAATCCCATAAATACATATCAATAAAAGTACGGGGTATTACATCTTGTTCTTCAACTTTCACGCTGAGCTGATTGACCTTCTTCTCTGGCCTTGGTTAGATGGCTACTATGAAGCACCTTTTTGCCATTGCTTTATCACCGTGGATCTCCATTACTCCTCGCTCAGTTACATACTTGAGTTTTTGATGGTAGGTCGAGGAGACTGCGTTCATTGCATGTAACCATCCCCTGCCGATGATGTCTTAGTATGGTGAGTCGATGTCAACCACTAAAAACACAATCATCTTGGAGATGTTCTCTGCACACACTGGAAGTATTATCTTTCCCAGGGGCATAGTTAATTTTCCAGCGAAGCCAACTAAGGGGATAGTAGATTCCTTCTGGTCGGCGATGCTTAACTTCAATTTTTTGAATAGGTCGAGATACATTACCTCGGACGAGCTTCCTTGGTCGATGAGAAACTTGTCGACATCAAAGTTAGCTAATATGAGGGTAATGATCAAAGCATAGTGATGTGGGGTTCTCACTCCCACTAATTCTTCATTTATGAAAACAATATGCTTATTATAGTTGACGTCTTCTGCTCATCGAAGCTTTCCTGACTGTGACTTCGCTGGATCGATCTGAAAAGCTTGCATCACCGCTGTAAGCTTCTTCATCTCCATTCGAGCTGAATTTCCTTGGATCTGCTTGGCATCAGATGCCCCATCAATTACCCCGAATTAATGTACAGCATCATCTTCGAGCACGTTGTCAGGTCTCGCCTCTCTATTGGCAGTCGCTTTCTCTGCCTTCTTCCCCACAAACTCGTTCAAATGCCCGAATTGGGCTAGCTCCTCGAGGTGAGACTTAAGGGCCTTGAAGTGCTCATTCTTATGTCCCCCCACTTTATGAAAAGCGCATCTCAGTGCGTTGTTTCTTTTTGAGGGACCCCCCCATTTTCCTGGGCCACTTGACGAATGGTTCGTCTTTGATTTTCGTGAGAATTTTGTAAATTGCTTCTCGAAAGACGGTGTTGATCGCTTGAAATTCTCTTGACACATCATTGTTTCCTCCATTCTTGGAGACATTTTTTCCCCAGTTCTTTCCTCCTTTCTTCTTGTTATCGATTTTGTCATTGCCCTTGGCGGTAAGCTTAGCTCTACCGTTTTCCCCTGTAATGAGGCGGGTGACATCTTCCACCATGGCGTACTTCTCGATGCGAGTCATGAGGTCGTCGATGGTTATGGATTCCTTCTTTGTCAAGGACTGGTACAGAAGGGAAGAGTTGGGTAGACCAGTTTTGAAAGAGGCCACTGCTACTTTATCCGAACAGTCCTCGACCTCGTTGAACAATTCCCAGTACCTCCTCGCGTAGTCTGGGAGGGTCTCTTAGGGCGTATTTTTCATTATCGGCAGGACATCCATCCTTTTGGGATTGGAGCTACTAGTAATGAATAGAGACGTAAAGAGCTCAACCAGGGATTTGAAATTTCTGATGGACCGGTGGGGGAGCCTTTCGAACCATTTTTGCACTACGTCATACAGGCTCGAGGGGAAAATTCGGCACATTAGCGCATCTGAGTTGTTCCAGAGGGTCATAGCTTGTCGGTACTTCCTGACGTGATCAATGGTATCAGTCTTACCGTCATAAGTTTTGAACCTTAGAATGGAAAACTTCCCTCGAGAAGGGTGAGTTCATCTGAATTTTAAGAGCCCGCCCAACGAGTTCTCGAGTCGATCTGGTACCATGATGGGTGGGATGTTGGTCCATCTCCCTTCAGACCAGATTTTATATGTTCTCGTTGCTGCGATCTAGGCTTCTGTGGCTGCGAGCTAGTCGCAATTTCTCTAGTACGTCATCCTCTGACTCGTTTCCCTCGGCTTTTTGGGATCCGTGCCTAGGGCTCCTTCCTTGGCTGCGAGACTTGCTCGCCTGAGGGCTAGGAGTGTGGTACGGACGTTTCTTGGTACCATGATGGAGATCTCTCTCCATTCTTTCTAATCTTATTTTGAGGCAAGCGTTCTCAGCCTCGTGCCAGCGAGAATACTCCTTCTACTTTTTGAGCCTTGCCTCGTATGCATTAATCAGCCTGGATATCTGCGTGGATCTCGCTGGTCCTTGGCTTTCTTCTGAGGCTGGCCTTTTTTGGCGAGCCCTGTGATCTGAATGCCGAACTTCAAACCTAATCCTACGAGGAGCAGGGAGTTCTTGAATATCCTCTAACTGGGGAGCATTACTACTATCACCAGACATTTGGAACTCCTTTTTTGGTGTGGGATTTCTCAGGGAAGATAAACGTTCCCACAGATGGCGCCAATTGTGGTGACAATTATTATGCAACACAAATAGATAAGAGAAATGCAATCACCAAGTAAGAATAAGAAATGAAAAATTACAATCACACAGTAAAGGATGTACGTGGTTCAGCAAGAAAGTGCCTACGTCCACGGTGGTGCAGTCGATATTATTTCTATATGCTCTGGGAGCGATTACAGATAATACAACATGTCCTTTGCCCCGGACCTAGGGTTTGTTATATACATGTTCGTTCTAGTGAGTGGGGGTGTGGGACTCCTCCACGTTTCCCATCTCCTCTTAGAGTGCCCCTTAATGGGAACGTGGGAAGAGACTAAATCATAATCGGTTTAAGGTACAATGGCCCTGGACTTTGGGCCACTATAATTGGGCTACTCGTCGAGGCCCATCATTCTAATTTCGGGTACCCACACGTATATATAGAATGATGAAAATATGTGCGAGTTAATGAAACTGATGTGTGAATAGTAAGTAAATAACGAGTTAATGTATTCGAAACGAATTGATAAATTATAAATGATATTTAAAATGAATAAGCTGAGGCGAATGCTTGAAATAAATTCTAATTATATACTAATATAAGCGGGGCATAAGGCGACAAATGGGACTGAGATGATGGATGATACTAGTTAGGCTCAATAACGTAACTAAGGTGCTTAAAATACATGCATTAGGTGTGCACTTTAGATGCGAGATGATCATTATCTAATGGCAGTGCGACACGAGTTAAAATATGAAAGATTGCATAGCATACTTATTAATGTATTTTAAGCACTTGCTAAATATTTTCAAAAGGTTTTGGGCTCTTACCCATATGAAAAATATTTTCAAAACCTTTAGGTATCCCCGACAGAGGGACACCTGGATGAATCATTATTTTAGTCAGACGATGTTAGAGCAGTTGTGGATACATAGAGGGAATTATTAGTTACTTCTATCCTTGAGATCTAGATAGGAGGTATTTCAGAGTTATAATAGGGCATATTGATTAGGAGTTTTTTCGGAGTTATATTATGAGGTATTTCAGAGTTATATTAAGCCATGTTGACCAGTTGTTGTTATTTATTTTATTTTCATCGTTTTTCTTTCAGTTATTCGGGTTAATTGTAATATGAATTTTACCGAGAGTTACTGGTTAAATTTTATGATGGAACACGAGGCCCCCAATTTTTAAAATCTTTCTCTTTAAACATATAATTTCCTTGAAATGCGAAATAGAGATGGCTCAACACAACACACATAAACAATAAATTTTAATTTATTTCAAATTAAAATTAAGCAAAACTAAAAGGGATATTAAATTGTTTTCACTTAAACAAAATTAATTCAATCCAAGTCCTAAAATTTTCCTAAAAAATAATTAATTCGTTTTTGCAAATTAGGCTAATCAAATTCTATCAAATTAATGTAATAACTTGAATTAAATTAATTTTTACTTGAATTAAATTAGCACCAAATTAAATATACCAATTTTATTTTTTTACCTAAGCATGCATCTAATCTAATATTGCACAAGGTAAAACAAGTAAACAACCACTACGCCGCGATGTATGAGGAAAAACCCACAACATAAAATAACCTCGGACGACCCTAGCCACAAATCCACTAAGTACGGTTTTACAAGTACAAGACAAATAGACTTACAACACCCAACTAGAATCCATCCAATTCCCGACGCTTCTTCTTTTACACATCTTTTCGTAGTGAATAACCACGGAGGTCCACTGCAGTCTCGGAATCCACAGATCAAACTTTTTTCTCGTCACCGCCACCCGAACACGGAGCCTTTCTCCAATTGGGTATGTCACAGAAAACCAACTGCTTCTTTGTGGAATGTATAAGTAAACCTAAACTTCTCTTCTTTAAGGTGTAGAGAAAAACCCTGTGCCAAACACTTCAGTCAAGGATATATATATTAAGGAATTTGGAATAAACAAACTATTGGGTGTGTATGTGTTTTTGGTGAAATGAATCTATAAAAATGAAACTTAAAACATGGAACTTTTTCTTGAAAGAATTTTCTCTATAAAACTCTTAGAATGTGAAAAATTTAGTTCCAAAAGTTTGGTTTTCACACTTAATAATTATGCCAAAAAGTAGTGGGGAAAAAATAGTGGGAACTTGGAGAAAACTTCAAAAAGAACTGCCAAAAAATTGTTCCCGCCAAAGTCGTTCAAACGTCATTACTAACGACGTTCCAGTGAGAAAAAGGGAAACTAGTTTGAAGTCTCGTTCAAACGACATGTACGAAAATGCAATATTCTTTTTCAGCCCAAAACGTTTTATGATAGTTATAAAAAAATATTTTCTGAGTAAAAGAAAGTCGTTACAACTATTTTATAAATTTTTTATAAAATACACCCAATAAATTTCCAAGCTCCTATGTATATATATAATGCATTCATACCTTAGGAGCATTGGAACCATTGTGGTTGATATAGAAACGAGGAACACTAAACCCGGAATATGATTAAGCTTTATACTCTTGGCCGCTACATCTTCAACTAATACGTTATAGGCTTAGATGGATGCACTTGAACATTATCCTACGAGTCAAATGGTTTTGTCCGGAATTGAGCCAACACTACATTAGGACTCAATAAGAGACTTGTGTCCTTACAAATCTCCCCCTTTGGCTATTCCGGGATAAAAACCAAACAAATAAAATACTATAGGGACCTCAAGCCCTACTAGACATAAACAATCCCACCCAAAAAAAAAAAAAAAAATAGCTTGACTCAAAAACCCAAGGATCAATATCTTTGCCGATGAAACTTGCCATTTATAAGAATGCCTGCACACTTAAGTAAACTATCAAACACGTAGGGAATATGAAGAATATTCAATACACGTAAAATAAATACTCTCCCAAAATTAATTCTCCCTTTTATCAACTATGATCAACATAAGAAGGTCGCGACTCCCCCTAAGTTAAATCTCCTAAGCTAAGATACAATTGTAATAAGATTATATACCATTTCTCCCCTATCATTCTTCCCTTTTTTGTTCAGGAATAAACAAAGGATAAAACTAATTTAATCACGATGAAGCTTAGAGTGAGAAGAACATGAAAACATATGGGTAAAAAAATCGAAACTAATCCATACAAATAATAACGGATACCAATGAAGAGGCAAAAAAAATGATACCAATGTGATACATAAGATACTAAGCATGGGATATCAACAACAATATGCAACATGATATATACCAATTATGAATTAGACGCATAGATGGACTAGAAAGTGAGGCAAAGAAAAAAATATCATATATATGTAGACATAATGAATATCACTAACGCACATGAACACACACACACACACACACACATATATATATATATATATATATATATATATATATATATATATATATATACACCACACATGACACAAAATACAATAATCTTTCACACTCGTATGGCTAAAATGTTTCACATGGGAACGGAAGTGTAGGGGTGTGAAGTAGTAACAATCAAATTTAGACCCAATCAGTTAAAACATATTTACGGAGTTCTCATTTGATTGCAAACTTTATCACATTTGAATATAACCTCATGTGACAATATAGATTGAACTCAATGAACAAACATACACAATGCATACATGCCTAGACTTTTGATTATTCTACAAACCAATAGAGTCGTGACA
Organism: Sambucus nigra; assembly: GCA_949130495.1. Taxonomy (NCBI): domain Eukaryota; kingdom Viridiplantae; phylum Streptophyta; class Magnoliopsida; order Dipsacales; family Adoxaceae; genus Sambucus; species Sambucus nigra. Next base: position 6,888,562 of record OX422208.1, on the reverse strand, counting down.
TTGAAAGTACAACTAGGATAAATGGACATTGTACAAATCGTTGATATACCATCCAAACTCCCTCAATTTAAGAATATTATTTTAATCTATTGAATGAATAAATCAACTAAACAAAATAGGCCTTGGAAAATATTTTCTTTTAATGCAATTATTCTTTTAGGTCTTTGAACCACATATTTCTCTTAGGTCCAAGCAAACGGTGGCTTACTCACAAAGGTTGATATTTTCTTTTGTAGCCCTTCCCCGTTCATATTATATAAATATAATCTTTTATCGCTCAATTCTCATGTGCAACGGATTTTAACTTGCACTCGTCCTTCTATGTGACATAACATGTAGATGACTAGATTGGTTGGAGAACACCTCACAAAGCACAAATATACATGTGAAGTTATAATTTCAGGGGAGCTCGTGCATGTGTGAATTGAGGCATATAAAAATAGAATCCATTATATCAACACAAAATCCAACTACTCTATGTAAGCATGGTAAAGCAAATTTTAAGGATTGACAATATAAACCAAAAGTTCTAGCCACATGGGAGAGAAAAGAAGGGATTCAAACACAAGTGTATGCCACATAGAGTGTCAAAGTAAAATATACAGAAGACAAAAAAAAATTGGTTTTTTAAAATTTTTTAAACCAATTAAGAAAACATATTTACTCCAAAAGACAAACAAAAATCATTTGAATTTTCATTAAGATTAAATTACTCTTAAAATAAAACCACAAATCATAAACAAAATCTTTTTGTATTTTTCATTTAATGCAAACTAAATTGAAAGAATTGTAATACAAAATATACACAACAATCATAATTCTAGTATGTGATGAAACATGAAGTGTAGACTAGAACAATCATTAAGAAGCATACAATTAGCATGATAATTTGGCATGAAGAAAATAAGCTAAAGTATGCAAACAACTAACACATTCAAACATTAGATTTTGCAAGGGAGGAAGTATGTGAAAGTAAATGAGTAAAAATCCTATTTTGTAAAGCTACCAAGTCGGATCTCCTATTCCAAACTGATGATGAATGATGATCTCGGGGTGTAGGAATCTTGGCTACCTCGGTTGCCTTACGTAGGGATTTTCTAGGACCTCGTTTATCGTCAAAGAAAAGCATCCAAACATGACCTTTTCAACCACAATGTTAGCACTTAAAGATGCGGCGAAAAGACTTTCCTCAGGAATGATCTAAAATATTGTTCCTAGAGGATTCTCCTAAAACATTGGTTTTGGCTTTATGAGTTGATTCATTAAAAGTATCGAAGCCTAAACTGTACGTGTCATTTTTAATCTGGACCGTTCCTAATATTTTATCTAATTTCTCCGAATGACACTCCAAATCAAATTTCACTTTACTAGAGTCTTTTAATTTATTTTCTAAATCTACAATGTGAGACTCTAATAAAACATTGCACTCTTCAAACGCGAGAAGCTCCTTTTTCAAGGATTCCATTAAATCTTTAAGGCTATCTCTCTCACCTTCTATATATTCAAGCTTCTCATGAACATATATCTCACGTTTCCTAAGGTCTTCCACTAAAACACTCTCATTAATGATCTTGGAACGCTCTCTTAAACTAGCTTCTAACTTCAAATTTTCTCGTTTCAATTTAATAGATTCTTCGTATAATTACTGAAATGCAAATTTAATATCACTCGCATCAACCTCATTTTTACTTTCACTTTCTCTTTCTTCTCGACTCTCACTACCATAATCTCTTTGGGATTCACAAACAAAGTCCTTAGAAGTGTTATGTGTTAAAATTTAATCACTAAATGAGTGCTCACTTTCACTCATATGACTTGCCATAAAAGCCACAAAGTTGGGCTTAGTGGGGGAATTGGGTCCCTCTTTCTTATCACTATCACTAAGGGTTGCATTGTAGGAAATTGATTATTTACCCGCTCTCCTTAGTTTAGTGGGGCACTCTCTCGCCCTATGGACATAACCATCACAACCGTAACACCTATTTGACTCATCCTTATTTAAATTTTCATTAAAATATTTAGGGATCTTCTCGGCTTTGTCATGCTTAGAATTTTCAAATTTCTTAAAATCATTTTTAAAATTATCATTGTTAAATTTAAGAAATTTATGAAACTTCCTAGCAAACATAGCCATATCTTCCGAGTCACTCTAACTTTCACTATCTACTACTTGTTTTTCCTCCTTTCGGTCTTTCAAAGCAACACCGTTATCTATTTTCTTTTCAATTTTATAGGGAAACATGTCTAGTTCATAGGTTTGTAAATCACCTACGAGCTCTTCTAATTTCGTAGAGGCTAAGGTGGGTAAAGAATTTAACAGAGTCACCTTAGGAATAAATCTATCAGGTAGGGACCTTAAAATTTTCTTTACTACTCGGTTGTCGGGTATTTTCCTCCCAAATTAAAAGATGAATTAACTATATCAGAAAGTCTAGCATAAAATTCATCAAATGTTTCTTTTTCATTCATTTTGATGGTTTCCAATTCAGTAGTGAGGTTTCGTAGTTTAGAAGCTTTTACGACACTAGTTACTTCATGAGTGAGTGGTAGAATATCCCAAGATTCTTTAGCAGTTTCATACATCATAATGTGTCAGAATTTAATCGATGTGACCATGCTAAACAAGGCATTTAATCCATGAGAATTAAAATTTCGAAGTTTAAATTCATTCTCACTCCATCTATCAGTGGGTTTGGGAACACGTTCATTTTCAACTAAATATGTAGGTGCAGACCACTCGTTAACGACTAATAACCAAACCCTCTCATCTAGAGACCTAAGTGACGATTTCATATGCGCTTTCCAATACGCATAGTTGGAACCATCAAAAACAAGAAATTTAGAGAATGAGGCAAATTCAAATTTAGTTAAAAATATTTGAAAGGGCCTTAACGTAATAAATTAGCACTCCGAGTCTGATACCACTTGTTGGAACATGAGTCCCCTAATTTTTAAAATCTTTCTCCTTAAAAATATAATTTCCTTGAAATGAGGAATAGAGATGGGTCAACGCAACACACATAAAAAACAAATTTTAATTTCTTTCAAATTAAAATTAACCAAAACTCAAAGTGAAATTATATTAAAAAGAAATACATTTTTCACTTAAACAAAATTAATTCAATCGAAGTCCTAAAATTTTCCTAAAAAATACTTAATTCATTTTTGTAAATTAGGCCAAATCAAATTTTATCAAATTAAAGTAATAACTTGAATTAAATTAATTTTTACCCCAATTAAATTAGAACCAAATTAAGTATACCAATTTTATCTTTTTACCTAAGCATGCATCTAATGTGATATTGCACAAGGTAAAATAAGTAAACAACCACTACGCCGCTATGTACGAGAAAAAACCCACAACGAGAAATAACCTCGGACGACCCTAGCCTCAAATCCACTAAGTACGGTTTTACAAGTACAAGACAAAAAGACTTACAACACCCAACATGAATATGTCCAATTCCCGACGCTTCTTCTTTTACACACCTCTGCCTAGTGAATAACCATGGAGGTCCACCGCAGTCTCGAAATCCACCGATCGAACTTTTTCTGGTCACCACCACCCGAACGCGGAGCCTTTGTCCAAGTGGGTATGTCATAGCAAACAAACTTCTTCTTTATGGGATGTAGAAGTAAACCCAAAATTCTCTTCTTTGGAGTGTAGAGAAAAACTCAGCGCCAAACACTCCAAACAAGGATATATATATATATATATTAAGGAACTTGGAATAAACAAACTATTGGGTGTGTATGTGTTTTTGGTGATATTAATCCATAAAAATCAAACACAAAACATGGAACTTTTTATTGAAAGAATTTGATGTGTAAAAGTATTAGAATGTGAAAAAGTTAGTTCCAAAAGGTTGGTTTCCACACTTAATAATTTTGTCAAAAATTAGTGGTGGAAATCATAGTTGGAACATGGAGAAAACTGCCAAAAAACTATTCCCGCCAAAGTCGTTCGAATGACATTACTAACGATCTTCCAGTGAGAAAAAGAGAAACTCGTTAGAAGTCTCTTTTGAACTAACTAGGAATCTCGTTCGAACGAGATTCCAGTTCGTTTGAACGACATGTCAGAAAATGCAATATTTTTTAAGCCCAAAACTTTTTATGAAAAGTTAAAAAAAAATATTTTTAGAGTAAAACAAAGTAGTTAAAACTATTTTATAAAAAAATTATAAAATACACCCAATAAATTTCCAAGATCCTATGTATATATAATGCATTCATACCTTAGGAACATTGGAACAAATGTTGCTAACGTAGAAACGAGGCACACTAAACCCGACATATGATGAAGCTTTATACTCTTAGCCACTACGTCATCGACTAACACATCATAGGATTGGATGGATACACTGAACATTATCTAAAAGATTCAAATGTTTTTGTCTCGAATTGAGCTAACACTACATTAAGACTCAATCAGAGACTTGTGTCCTTATATTTTATTTATGCCAGTTGTGGGATTTTATTAATTTCATAGTTGGTGTTTCTTAATGGAATTTTGTCTACGTAAGTCAAAAGTTTAAAATTTTGACACCAGGCCCAATAGGTTATTAATGATTAATTGGTTTTTGACAGTAATGGTTAGAATAAACCATATAAGATTCTTATTTTATTTTGGTAAAGGATTGATAAACCATTATTAAAATAGGTGGGGTGTCCCAACAACTTGATGAGAAGATTTATAGTTGTCGCTCACATGACATTTCATGAATGCTACAAAGTTACGCTTAATGGGTGAACTTTCTCCCTCTTTCCTTTCACTATCACTTAAATGTTGCATTTTATGCTATCAGTTTCATTCCCTCTTTATTAACTCTAGTGGGGCACTCCACTTCCTTATGACAATAACCTTCACAACCAAAAAACTTATGCCACTCATCCCTCTTAACATTCTCACATTAATTCTTAGGGGCCTGATTGGCCCTGTTGTTCATGAATTTCTCAAGTATTTTGGCATCTTTCGATTACTATTTAAACTAATGATTTTTTTTAACCTCCTTGTCATCAAGGCTACATCCTCGAAATTGTAGTTCAAATCATCATCCGAAACATTAATCCCCTCCTTTTGGGATTTAAAAGAATAGCCTTTTTCTTTCTTTGGCACATGTTTGATGGTAAACATCTCAAGTTCATAAGTTTGTAAGTCACCTGCAAGATCATCGAGTTTTGTTGATTCAAGCATACCCAAGGAGTTTAAAATGGTCATTTTGGGATCCAATCTACTAGTCAACGACCTTAAGATATTATTTATAACTCAGTTCTTGAGTATTTTCTCTCCCAAGTTAAATGACCAGTTGACAATGATGGACAATCTAGTGTGAAACTCATGAAACGTCTCAGTCTCTAACATATTAATCGTCATGAATTGGGAAGTGAGGTTTTGAAATTTAGACGCCCTAACCATGCTAGTACCCTCATGAGTAAGTGAAAGAACATCCCAAGTCTCTTTTAAGGTTTCACACATCACGATACAATTATACTCTTTGAGTGTGATAGACGAGGAAATAACATGCAAACCTATAGAGTTAAAAACTGAAAGTCTATATTCGGTTTTGATCCATGACTCAATGGGTTTCAATGTAGTGGCCTATCCCTCTCCCATGATTAGTGGTGACAACCCTTTTTTGACCGATAACCATACGCGATCATTAATTGAATTCACAACACTTTTCATTTGTATTTTCCAATAAACATAGTTTGTGCCATTAAAAACAGGAATTCTAAAACCATAAAAAATTTCAAAATTCATCATAAAACACACGAGATCACTTACACAATAAAAATGATGTTTCTATCTCTGCTACCAATTTTTAATCCCCCCTTTTAAGTGTACTTTATGTGAAAACCATTTTTCTAGAAATAATTTTTTTTAATTTTAATATGCTCCAATTTTGTGAACTGATTTCTTTTTTATACCAAGTTTATCTTCTCAATCCGAAACACGCATCTACGTGAAATTAGTCAAGATAAATAAATTAAGTCCACAAACACACAACGACGATGTATGAGGAAAATACTAAGGGTAAAAAACCTCGGACGACCCAAGACAGACAATCACCATGATGTGGTATTAGAAAGTACAAACAATAGCCTTACTCAATAACTCGATACCCTATAAGACTTTATGCCCTTTTGATGTTTCAACCACTCCTCCACAGTGCAATGCAAAAACTCTTCCATCATAGGTCCACAACACATGAGTCCACACACGCCTCAGTTTTCACCGATGAAACTTTGGCATCGTCTATGATTTGGAACACAAAGTCCACCACTTTTTTAACGCAAAACTTGATGATAGAATTGTTCAATAGAGATGAACATACTCCAAATGGTGAAAACAATATGTCTATAGCCTATGCATATGAAAGTTTAGATCTTTTTAACTATAAAGATGGTTTTATCTTTGAAGTTCTTAGAAAACAAGTGCAAAAAAATGAAACTGTTTATTCTGTACTTTTAGTTCTACACACTTCAAAAATTAGAGAGAAAACTTCCTTAAATAAAAAATTTAAGTCGACGCGTCATTAGAATGATATCCGTATTAGAAGACTTGACCATGTTGTTAGAATGACCTTGTTGTTAGAATGACTTGCCCTTGTCATTAAATGACCTTGAGATGTTGTTTGAAGGACATCAAATGTCGTTTTATCCTCAAAATCATAAGGGAAGTATTGATACGACTCTAAATAGTGTTTATCTTAGAATAAATGAAGTTAAAACCTTTTAAAATCATTTAAAAAAAAATAACATCCTTAAAATATTTTCCAAGTCCCATGAACAATATGCATTCATACCTGAGAGTATCTCAAAATGCAATATTATATGAAGACGTGAAACGTGCACCAATAAACACATCATGATCTATATTTGAAGCTCAACTGCTACATCTTCAAAACAACACATCATAGACTATGTGGGAATCTTGATGATGATGCTGGAAACAGCACCACCCTTCAAGGTGTTTGTAAGCTCAATTCAATGTCAACAATGGTAGTATAAAGGTATATGTATAGTAGGAGGAGTAGAGGAGAAGAGTAAACAACACTGAAATATAAGTGGTTCAGCCAATCAGGCCTACATCCACTGTGCATGTGTATGATGTGTATCACTGTATTATGGCTCTGATGGCCATGGATACAATCTCTCAAGATCTTTCTCTACTTGTGCGTTTAGATAGAGTTTCAGCTAGGGTTGCTAATTTTAGGATCCTTTGCAAGGTAGAGGATGACCTCTATATATAGTACCTAGGGGGTGTAATGTACCCCCCATGCATGTAATGTTCATGTGTATGTTGGCCTCACCAATATGGAGAAGCCATCTGTCACTGTCACATGTAGAGAATAATGGTGAAATATTCTCCCCACGTGTGGGGAGTAATCATGTTATAACTGATTTGTGTCCACATGCCCCTATCCAAATGTCAGCAGATGCTCGTCTATCGTGCTTGGTCATGTCCTCGGCCTGGTACAAGCCGAGGTTGGTAAAGTCCAGTCACTCGTTCAGTCCTTGGTGGCCATAAAGGTCTTGGCACATATTAAGCCGAGAAAATGGATAGGGGTCAGCATTGTTTGAGGTTGAGCTGGCTTATGTTTGGAGCATCGACTGATGTCTTCATGAGGTTATTGGTAGAAAGGCTTCTTGCGACCTCGGCCTATATCTCACCGAAGTTGCCATTCCCAGGTGTACGAGAGTGCTGCTGATCCTTATGATGTGTGCAATGTCCTTTGGAGAGGCTGGTGGTAGTGTCGGCCGGGGCCAACCATGCTATGGCCGAGGGCTGATGTCGCATGCCCAAGGCTTATCTAGTGTCGGCCATAATCTCAGCCGAGGTTGGTGTCTCTGAGCTGAGGTCACACTTGAGGCATATCAATCACCCCCGAGCCCTTAGTTACATGTGAGAGTAGGTGACTGTGGGATTTTCACATCTCCGAGGCCTTTCTAATATGAGCCAATATTTGTTTAACACTTGTCCAACATTGAAGTGTGGCTTTCTTGGTAGGCGTGTGTTATCAGCCGCCTTTGGGGCCCTCAAGGAAATGATGGGCCTTGGGAATCGTGCCTGTATATTTAAGGGTTTTGAACCCTCATTTTTCCCTCCATCCTTAATTCTCTCTCCTGCACGATTGTATTCCAATAGAGTTTCTCTCTAAAGGCGTTCTCTTCACGATTAGCATTCACAGGTCCTTGGTGGTGATTTCTTCAAATTTTCTTCGCTTCCCTTATTATTTCCTTCTCAGGTATCATCCTCCTTTCATTTGCCTTCATTTTCTTTGCTTTTTCCTTTTTATTTGTATTTTCCGAAGACTTTCTGAGCTTTCCGCTGAGACGACCATAGTTTCAGGCGAATTGTTCTTGCTAGGTTAGGGTAGTCTGATATTTAAATACCTTTATTCCCTTGGTCAATCTTACTTATCACTTGATTTTTGAAGTGTAGTCTCTTCGTCTGATGCTCAGACCCCTCTATCAACTTCTTGGGGAATTCCCTTACCTCAAAGAGAAGACTTTAGAAAAAATTAGGCAAATAAAGAGAGCACATAAGGAGGCTCGTAGCTCACAAGAATTGGCTGTTAGACCCGTCTTTCCACCACCTCTGAAGGTGATATATCCTGGTCCCTTGGAACCTTTTAATTAGGGAGAGGCTCCAGTCAATACAGTACCGATGTTCGAGTGTGAGTATTCTACCTCAGACCCCATGTCTGTGGATTCCTTCCAGGAGGCCCCTGATCGGGCCAAGGTCTCTATCCGAGCCTCGTGCCATAATAACTCGAGCACCTCGGCGTCTTCCTCAAAGGTTGATATTGTTGAGCCGAGTGTGTACATTCCACCACCACTTGACGCCTTTCCTCTATCGATCATCATCGGTGCCGAGTTCGCTCAGAGGTTCCTAATTATCCCCTCAACATCTGCTCCGGCCGACGTTGAGCTAGATGATGATGATGAGGTTGAAAGCGATGTCGACATCTTTGAGGCAGCCTGGATCGAGAGTACTATTATTGAGGTAGATCTTCTTTGCCTCAGATATCTATACTCTATCAATCCCTCAATAAATCTTAGGAGACCTCTGAGGGAAGAGATGGCCTACAATGGCCGAGATGGTGAGATCTGCTTGTACGAGCAGATATTCAAATTAGGATTTCATTTGCCGATTCATCCCATTATTAGGTCCATCCTTGCCTTCATTAATTTGCCCCCTTCCCAACTATCTCCCAATTCTTGGAGGGTTATAATATGGGCTATAGTCTTATGGAGGGCTGTCCACCACTCAGACCTTCCAGTTCAGGTCTTTGTTGGTTGTTATGTTCCCTCCTTGGCCAAAAATCATCCGAGCTACTATCATTTTGTAGCTCAGAAGCCTGAGAAAAATATGCTCCAAATAACTCAGACTTGCAACCATAACTGGAAGCCTCGATACTTATTCGCTTCTGAGCCATGGGAATTTGGTCCATGTGTAGCCTTGTCTATTTTAGAGCTGAGGATGCCCCTGAGTTGGAGTAAGGTCACAATATCTGCGAGGGCCGACCCTAGTCTGAGACCGCAAAACCTTCAGAAGCTGAAAATCGTTCAAGATCAGGGGATACAGGGTCTACTTGTCAAGTTTGAGCATTTGATGACCCCCCACTACCTCTCTGAGACAGGTCTACGTGGAAGTCCCCTTGCTGAGCTGGTAAGCATTTTTTATTCCAAGTTGAGCCTCTGAGTTTCTTCATATCTTATTCTCTAACTCAAATCTATTAATTTTTTCATAGCGCCCAGAGAATATCTGAGACGAGCTTTGGTAAATGGTTGCTCCTAGCTTGACGAGGCTCCCAAAGAAGGCAGGTCTTAGTGCTCCTCCTCCAGCTCCCTCTACCTCAAAATCCCCAAGCCACGAAGAAGAGGGCTTCAACTGATCATGCCCCTGAGGATCAGAGGGAGAAGAAAAAGAGTGCTGATACCGCCATTCCAATCTCTTCAGCAGACGCTTTGTCAGCTCTTCTAGAGAAACTGAAGATTACTGATAGCATCGTCGACCACAGTCTATAGGCCATAGATGCCTTCGACTCTACGATGACCGAGGCCTATAAGCATTTCTTTCAGTCATTGGATACTCCCTGGATGATTGAGTTCGGCATCCACAGATCTATTAAGGTATAACCTCATATTTCTTGGTAATTTCCAAGTGTAACCTCTGATTTGTGTTTTAGTTACTAATGATCACAAAATTTGTAGGGCCGGGCAGCTATGGACCACCTCTCCAATTGGACTCTGAGGAAGTTTCCCCTCATCCAGAAGGGTCAAGAGGCCAATAAGGTCCAAAGTACTTTGAACGCATAAATTGACCGCCTGAAGTCTGAGATGGGTGAGTCTGAAAAGAAGGTGAAGGGGCTGGAGAAGGAGGTCTCTCAGCTTAAGAAGGACCATATTGCAGCTCTGAAGGCCAAGGACGACAGTCTGTAGCCGAAGGTCAGCTCGGCCATGAAGGCAGCCCGCGATGATGCCTCTGAAGGGATAATAGCTGAGTATAAAACTTCTGATGAGTTCATGGGCTTTGGTTTTGAATACCTCGAGAGAGGTATCAAAGCTACTATAAAGTGGGCAGCTGCTAAGGAGAAGGAGGCTGGAACTCTGAAAGCCTCCGATTTTTTAGGCCTTGGATTTCCTAATCCCTAGCTTCCCCAGGACCTTCAGGAGGTTAGGGAGGAGTTTGATGTGCCTGCCAAGAATGCAACGTTAGACGACACTGAGGTTGGAGGGGCAGACCACAATGATGACATTACCGAGGTGACCAATGTCATCCAGTCGAACCAGGTTGAAGACACCAACATTCCCCCCTCAAACCCTTAGAGATAATTTCTTAATATTATTTGTAACCCCTGACATTGTGAAGCTTGTTTCTAACCCCTAAACATTTATAATTTCTGAATGATCATGGTTCTTACTTTTTATATCTTTTTAACCTCTGAATATTTATAACCCCTGAATGTGACATTCTCTGAGGAGGATCATATTCTTTTGTTGAATATATGTCGTGATGTTTTGGCTCTGAAGTTTATGCAATGGTGTCTGCTTAAACCAAATTAGTAGTCTGAGCTCAGACCTTGTCAACACTGAATGGTGTTATGAAGGCCTGCGGTCATCACCTAAGATGTTATCCTCATAATTAATCTCACAAAATTAATGATGTTAAGTGTCTGAGGTCATCTCATTATGGTGTCTGAGCTCAGACCTCGTCACCACTGAATGGTGTTATGAAGGTCTGAGGTCATCACCTAAGATGTTATCCTACAAATTAATGTCACCAAATTAATGATGTTAAGGGTCTGAGGTCATCTCATTATGGTGCTTGAGCTCAGACCTCGTCACCACTGAATGCTGTTATGAAGGTCTGAGGTCATCAACTAAGATGTTATCCTTATAATTAATCTTACAAAATTAATGATGTTAAGGGCTTGAGGTCATCTCATAATGGTTTCTGAGCTCAGACCTCGTCAGCACTGAATGGTGTTATGAAGGTCTGAGGTCATCACCTAATATGTTATCCTCATAATTAATCTCACCCAATTAATGTTGTTAAGGGTCTGAGGTCAGCTCATTATGCTGTCTCAGCTCAAACCTCGTCACCACTGAATGGTGTTATGAAGGTTTAGGGTCATCACTTAAGATGTTAACCTCATAATTAATATCACCAAATTAATGATGTTAAGAGTCTGAGGTCATCTCATTATGGTGTCTGAGCTCAGACCTCGTCACCACTGAATGGTGTTATGAAGGTCTGAGTTCATCACCTAAGATTTTATGCTGCAAATTAATCACACAAAATTAATGATGTTAAGGGTATGAGGTCATGTCATTGTGGTGTCTGAGCTCACACCTCGTCACCACTGAATGGTGTTATGAAGGCCTGAGGTCATCACCTAAGATGTTATTCTCATAACTAATCTCACCAAATTAATGATGTTAAGGGTCTGAGGTCATCTCATTATGGTGTCTGAGCTCAGACCTCGTCACCACTGAATGGTGTTATGAGGGTCTGAGGTCATCACCTAAGATGTTATCCTCATAATTAATCTCACAAAATTAATGATGTTAAGGGTCTGAGGTCATCTCATTATGGTGTCCGAGCTCAGACCTCGTCACCACTCAATGGTGTTATGATGGTCTGAGGTCATCACCTAAGATGTTATCCCAAAAATTTTTCTCACAAAATTAATGATGTTAAGGGTCGGAGGTCATCTCATTATGGTGTCTGAGCTCAAACCTCGACCCCACTGAATGGTGTTATGAAGGTCTGCGGTCATCACCTAAGATGTTATCCTCATTATTAATCTCACCAAATTAATGATGTTAAGGGTCTGAGGTCATCTCATTATGTCGTCTGAGCTCAAACCTCGTCACCAATGAATGGTGTTATGAAGGTTTGAGGTCATGACCTAAGATGTTATCCTCCTAATTAATCTCACCAAATAAATGATGTTAAGGGTATGAGGTCATCTCATTATGGTGTCTGAGCTCAAACCTCGTCACCACTGAATGGTGTTATGAAGGTCGGAGGTCATCACCTAAGATATTATCCGACAAATTAATATCACCAAATTAATGATGTTAAGGGTTTGAGGTCATCTCATTATGGTGTCTGAGCTCAGACCTCAACACGACAAAATGGAGTTATGAGGGTGGGATATCATCACCTAAGATGTTATCCTCATAATCAATCTTACCAAATTAATAATGTTAAGGGTCTGAGGTCATCTCATTATGGTGTCTGAGCTCAGACCTCATAACCACTGAATGGTGTTATGAAGGTCAGAGGTCATCACCTAATATGTTGTCCTTATAATTAATATCACCCAATTAATGATGTTAAGGGTCTGAGGTCAGCTCATTATGGTGTCTGAGCTCAAACCTCGTCACCACTGAATGGTGTTATGAAGGTTTGAGGTTATGACATAAGATGTTATCTTCATAATTAATCTCACCAAATTAATGATGTTAAGGGTCTTTGGTCATCTCATTATGGTGTCTGAGCTCATACCTCGTCACCACTGAATGGTGTTGTGAAGGTCTAAGGTCATCACCTAAGATTTTATGCTGCAAATTAATCACACCAAATTAATGATGTTAAGGGTATGAGGTCATCTTATTATGGTGTCTGAACTCACACCTCCTCACCATATAATGGTGTTACGAAGGTCTGAGATCATCACCTAAGATATTATCCTACAAATTAATCTCACCAAACTAATGATGTTAAGGGTCCGGGGTCATCTCATTATGGTGTCTGAGCTCAGACCTCGTCACCACTGAATGGTGTTATGAAGGTTCTGAAGTCATCACCTAAGATGTAATTATCATAACTAATATCACTAAATTAATAATGTTAAGGGTCTGAGATCATCTCATTATGGTGTCTGAGCTCAGACCTCGTCACGACTGAATGGTGTTATGAAGGTCTAAGGTCATCACCTAATATGTTATCCTCATCATTAATCTTACAAAATTAATTATGTTAAGGGTTAGAGGTCATCTCATTATGGTGTCTGAGCTCACACCTCGTCACCACTGAATGGTGTTATGAAGGTCTGAGGTCATCACCTAAGATGTTATCCTCATAATTAATCTCACCAAATTAATGATGTCAAGGGTCTGAGGTCATGTCAGTATGGTGTCTGAGCTCAGACCTCGTCACCGTGGAATGGTGTTATGAAGGTCGGAGGTCATAACCTATGATGTTATCCTACAAATTAATATCACCAAATTACTGATGTTAAGGGTCTGAGGTCATCTCATTATGGTGTCTGAGCTCATACCTCGTCACCACTGAATGGTGTTATGAAGGTCTGAGGTCATCACCTAAGATGTTATCCTCATAATTAATCTTACCAAATTAATGATGTTAAGGGTCTGAGGTCATCTCATTATGGTGTTTGAGCTCAAACCTCGTCACCACTGAATGGTGTTATGAAGGTCTGAGGTGTCTGAGCTCAGACCTCGTCACCACTGAAAGCTGTTATGAAGGTCTGAGGTCATCACCTAAGATTTTATGCTGCAAATTAATCACACCAAATTAATGATGTTAACAGTCTGAGGTCATCTCATTATGGTGCCTGAGCTCACACCTCGTCACCACTGAATGGTGTTATGAAGGTCTGAGGTGATCACCTAAGATGTTATCCTCATAATTAATCTCACCAAATTAATGATGTTAAGGTTCTGAGGTCATCTCATTATGGTGTCTGAACTTAGACCTCGTCACCACTCAATGGTGTTATGATGGTCTGAGGTCATCACCTAAGATGTTATCCTAAAAATTTGTCTCACAAAATTAATGATGTTAAGGGTCTGAGGTCATCTCATTATGGTGTCTGAGCTCAGACCTCGTCCCCAATGAATGGTGTTATGAAGGTCTGCGTTCATCACCTAAGATGTTATCCTCATTATTAATCTCACCAAATTAATGATGTTAAGGGTTTGAGGTCATCTCATTATGCCGTCTGAGCTCAAACCTCATCACCAATGAATGGTGTTATGAAGGTTTGAGGTCATCACCTAAGATGTTATCCTGATACTTAATCTCACCAAATAAATGATGTTAAGGGTATGAGGTCATCTCATTATGGTGTCTGAGCTCTAACCTCGTCACCACTGAATGGTGTTATGAAGGTCGGAGGTCATCACCTAAGATATTATCCGACAAATTAATATCACTAAATTAATGATGCTAAGGGTTTGAGGTCATCTCATTATGGTGTCTGAGCTCAGACCTCAACACCACTGAATGGAGTTATGAAGGTCGGATGTCATCACCTAAGATGTTATCCTCATAATCAATCTTACCAAACTAATGATGTTAAGGGTCTGAGGTCATCTCATTATGGTGTCTGAGCTCAGACCTCGTCACCACTGAATGGTGTTATGAAGGTCTGAGGTCATCACCTAATATGTTATCCTCATAATTAATATCACCCAATTAATGATGTTAAGGGTCTGAGGTCAGCTCAATATGGTGTCTGAGCTCAAACCTCGTCACCACTGAATAGTGTTATAAAGGTTTGAGGTCATGACATAAGATGTTATCCTCATAATTAATCTCACCAAATTAATGATGTGAAGGGTCTGAGGTCATCTCATTATGGTGTTTGAGCTCATACCTCATCACCACTGAATGGTGTTATGAAGGTCTGAGGTCATCACCTAAGATTTTATGCTACAAATTAATCACACTAAATTAATGATGTTAAGGGTATGAGGTCATCTCATTATGGTGTCTGAACTCACACCTCCTCACCATATAATGGTGTTACGAAGGTCTGAGATCATCACCTAAGATATTATCCTACAAATTAATCTCACCAAACTAATGATGTTAAGGCTCCGGGGTCATCTCATTATGGTGTCTGAGCTCAGACCTCGTCACCACTGAATGGTGTTATGAAGGCCTGAAGTCATCCCCTAAGATGTAATCATCATAACTAATATCACTAAATTAATGATGTTAAGGGTCTGAGATCATCTCATTATGGTGTCTGAGCTCAGACCTCGTCACGACTGAATGGTGTTATGAAGGTCTAAGGTCATCACCTAATATGTTATCCTCATCATTAATCTTACAAAATTAATTATGTTAAGGGTCAGAGGTCATCTCATTATGGTGTCTGAGCTCACACCTCGTCACCACCGAATGGTGTTATGAAGGTCTGAGGTCATCACCTAAGATGTTATCCTCATAATTTATCTCACCAAATTAATGATGTCAACGGTCTGAGGTCATGTCAGTATGGTGTCTGAGCTCAGACCTCGTCACCATGGAATGGTGTTATGAAGGTCGGAGGTCATAACCTATGATGTTATCCTACAAATTAATATCACCAAATTACTGATGTTAAGGGTCTGAGGTCATCTCATTATGGTGTCTGAGCTCATACCTCGTCACCACTGAATGGTGTTATGAAGGTCTGAGGTCATCACCTAAGATGTTATCCTCATAATTAATCTTACCAAATTAATGATGTTAAGGGTCTGAGGTCATCTCATTATGGTGTTTGAGCTCAAACCTCGTCACCACTGAATGGTGTTATGAAGGTCTGAGGTGTCTGAGCTCAGACCTCGTCACCACTGAATGCTGTTATGAAGGTCTAAGGTCATCACCTAAGATTTTATACTGCAAATTTATCACACCAAATTAATGATGTTAACGGTCTGAGGTCATCTCATTATGGTGTCTGAGCTCACACCTCGTCACCACTGAATGGTGTTATGAAGGTCTGAGGTGATCACCTAAGATGTTATCCTCATAATTAATCTCACCAAATTAATGATGTTAAGGGTCTGAGGTCATCTCATTATGGTGTCTGAACTCAGACATCGTCACCACTCAATGGTGTTATGATGGTCTGAGGTCATCACCTAAGATGTTATCCTAAAAATTTGTCTCACAAAATTAATGATGTTAAGGGTCTGAGGTCATCTCATTATGGTGTCTGAGCTCAGACCTCGTCCCCAATGAATGGTGTTATGAAGGTCTGCGTTCATCACCTAAGATGTTATCCTCATTATTAATCTCACCAAATTAATGATGTTAAGGGTTTGAGGTCATCTCATTATGCCGTCTGAGCTCAAACCTCGTCACCAATGAATGGTGTTATGAAGGTTTGAGGTCATCACCTAAGATGTTATCCTGATACTTAATCTCACCAAATAAATGATGTTAAGGGTATGAGGTCATCTCATTATGGTGTCTGAGCTCAAACCTCGTCACCACTGAATGGTGTTATGAAGGTCGGAGGTCATCACCTAAGATATTATCCGACAAATTAATATCACCAAATTAATGATGCTAAGGGTCTGAGGTCATCTCATTATGGTGTCTCAGCTCAGACCTCAACACCACTGAATGGAGTTATGAAGGTCGGATGTCATCACCTAAGATGTTATCCTCATAATCAATCTTACCAAACTAATGATGTTAAGGGTCTGAGATCATCTCATTATGGTGTTTGAGCTCAGACCTCGTCACCACAGAATGGTGTTATGAAAGTCTGAGGTCATCAACTAATATGTTATCCTCATAATTAATATCACCCAATTAATGATGTTAAGGGTCTGAGGTCAGCTCAATATGGTGTCTGAACTCAAACCTCGTCACCACTGAATAGTGTTATAAAGGTTTGAGGTCATGACATAAGATGTTATCCTCATAATTAATCTCACCAAATTAATGATGTTAAGGGTCTGAGGTCATCTCATTATGGTGTCTGAGCTCATACCTCGTCACCACTGAATGGTGTTATGAAGGTCTGAGGTCATCACCTAAGATTTTATGCTGCAAATTAATCCCACCAAATTAATGATGTTAAGGGTATGAGGTCATCTCATTGTGGTGTCTGAACTCACACCTCGTCACCATATAATGGTGTTACGAAGGTCTGAGGTCATCACCTAAGATGTTATCCTACAAATTAATCTCACCAAACTAATGATGTTAAGGTTCCGGGGTCATCTCATTATGGTGTCTGAGCTCAGACCTCGTCACCACTGAATGGTGTTATGAAGGTCTGAGGTCATCACCTAAGATGTAATTCTCATAACTAATATCACTAAATTATTGATGTTTAGGGTCTGAGGTCATCTCATTATGGTGTCTGAGCTCAGACCTCGTCACGACTGAATGGTGTTATGAAGGTCTGAGGTCAGCACCTAATATGTTATCCTCATCATTAATCTTACAAAATTAATTATGTTAAGGGTTAGAGGTCATCTCATTATGGTGTCTGAGCTCACACCTCGTCACCACTGAATGGTGTTATGAAGTTCTGAGTTCATCACCTAAGATGTTATCCTCATAATTAATCTCACCAAATTAATGATGTCAAGGGTCTGAGGTCATGTCAGTATGGTGTCTGAGCTCAGACCTCGTCACCACTGAATGGTGTTATTAATGTCTGAGGTCATCAACTAAGATGTTATCCTCATCATTAATCGTACCAAATTAATGATGTTAAGAGTCTGAGGTCATCTCATTATGGTGTCTGAGGTCAGACCTCGTCACCACTGATTGATGCTATGAAGGTCAGAGGTCATCACCTAATATGTTCTCATCATAATTAATCTCACCAAATTAATGATGTTAAGGATCTGAGGTCATTTTATTATGGTGTCTGAGCTCAGACCTCGTCACCATGGAATGGTGTTATGAAGGTCGGAGGTCATAACCTAAGATGTTATCCTACAAATTAATATCACCAAATTATTGATGTTAAGGGTCTGAGGCCATCTCATTATGGTGTCTGAGCTCATAACTCGTCACCACTGAATGGTCTTATGAAGGTCCGAGGTCATCACCTAAGATGTTATCCTCATAATTAATCTTACCAAATTAATGATGTTAAGGGTATGAGGTCATCTCATTATGGTGTTTGAGCTCAAACCTCGTCACCACTGAATGGTGTTATGAAGGTCTGAGGTCATCACCTAAGATGTTATTCTCATAACTAATCTCACCAAATTAATGATGTGAAGGGTCTGAGGTCATCTCATTATGGTGTCTGAGCTCAGAACTCGTCACCACTGAATGGTGTTATGAAGGTCTGAGGTCATCACCTAAGATTTTATGCTGCCAATTAATCACACCAAATTAATGATGTTAACGGCCGGAGGTCATCTCATTATGGTGTCTGAGCTCACACCTCGTCACCAATGAATGGTGTTATGAAGGTCTGAGGTCATCACCTAAGATGTTATCCTCATAATTAATCTCTCCAAATTAATGATGTTAAGGGTCCGAGGTCATCTCATTAAGGTGTCTGAGCTCAGACCTCGTCACCACTCAATGGTGTTATGATGGTCTGAGGTCATCACCTAAGATGTTATCCGACAAATTTGTCTCACAAAATTAATGATGTTAAGGGTCTGAGGTCATCTCATTATGGTGTTTGAGCTCAGACCTCGTCCCCACCGAATGGTGTTATGAAGGTCTGCGGTCATCACCTAAGATGTTATCCTCATTATTAATCTCACCAAATTAATGATGTTAAGGGTCTGAGGTCATCTCATTATGCCGTCGGAGCTCAAACCTCGTCACCAATGAATGGTGTTATGAAGGTTTGAGGTCATCACCTCTGATGTTATTCTCATAATTAATCTCACCAAATAAATGATGTTAAGGGTATGAGGTCATCTCATTATGGTGTCTGAGCTCAAACCTCGTCACCACTGAATGGTGTTATGAAGGTCTGAGGTCATCACCAAAGATATTATCCTACAAATTAATCTCACCAAATTAATGATGTTAAGGGTCTGTGGTCATCTCATTATGGTGTCTGAGATCAGACCTCATCACTACTGAATGGTGTTATGAAGGTCTGAGGTCATCACCTAATATGTTATCCTCATAATTAATATCACCCAATTAACGATGTTAAGTGTCTGAGGTCAGCTCATTATGGTGTCTGAGCTCAAACCTCGTCACCACTGAATGGTGTTATGAAGGTTTGAGGTCATGACATAAGATGTTATTCTCATAATTAATCTCACGAAATTAATGATGTTAAGGGTCTGAGGTCATCTCATTATGGTGTCTGAGCTCAGACCTCGTCACCACTGTATGGTGTTATGAAGGTCTGAGGTCATCACCTAAGATTTTATGCTGCAAATTAATCACACCAAATTAATGATGTTAAGGGTATGAGGTCATCTCATTGTGGTGTCTGAACTCACACCTCGTCACCATATAATGGTGTTACGAAGGTGTGAGGTCATCACCTGAGATGTTATGCTACAAATTAATCTCACCAAATTAATGATGTTAAGGGTCCGGGGTCATCTCATTATGGTGTCTGAGCTCAGAACTCGTCACCACTCAATGGTGTTATGATGGTCTGAGGTCATCACCTAAGATGTTATCCTCATAATCAATCTTACCAAATTAATGATGTTAAGTGTCTGAGGTCATCTCATTATGGTGTCTGAGCTCAGACCTCGTCACCACTGAATGGTGTTATGAAGGTCTGAGGTCACGACCTAATATGTTATCCTCATAATTAATATCACCGAATTAATGATGTTAATTGTCTGAGGTCAGCTCATTATGGTGTCTGAGCTCAAACCTCGTCACCACTGAATGGTGTTATGAAGGTTTGAGGTCATGACATAAGATGTTATCCTCATAATTAATCTCACGAAATTAATGATGTTAAGGGTCTGAGGTCATTTCATTATGGTGTATGAGCTCAGACCTCGTCACCACTGTATGGTGTTATGAAGGTCTGAGGTCATCACCTAAGATTTTATGCTGCAAATTAATCACACCAAATTAATGATGTGAAGGGTATGAGGTCATCTCATTGTGGTGTCTGAACTCACACCTCGTCACCATATAATGGTGTTACGAAGGTCTGAGGTCATCACCTGAGATGTTATGCTACAAATTAATCTCACCAAATTAATATTGTTAAGGGTCTGAGGTCATCTCATTATGGTGTCTGAGATCAAACCTCATCACCACTGAATGGTGTTATGAAGGTCGGATGTCATCACCTAAGATGTTATCCTCATAATCAATCTTACCAAATTAATGATGTTAAGGGTCTGAGGTCATCTTATTATGGTGTTTGAGCTCATACCTCGTCACCACTGAATGGTGTTATGAAGGTCTGAAGTCATCACCTAAGATGTTATCCTCATAATTAATCTTACCAAATTAATGATGTTAAGGGTCTGAGGTCATCTTATTATGGTGTTTGAGCTCAAACCTCATCACCACTGAATGGTGTTATGAAGGTCTGAGGTCATCACCTAAGATGTTATTCTCATAACTAATCTCACCAAATTAATGATGTTAAGGGTCTGAGGTCATCTCATTATGGTGTCTGAGCTCAGACCTCGTCACCACTGAATGGTGTTATGAAGGTCTGAGGTCATCACCTAAGATTTTATGTTGCAAATTAATCACACCAAATTAATGATGTTAACGGTCTGAGGTCATCTCATTATGGTGTCTGAGCTCACACCTCGTCACCACTGAATGGTGTTATGAAGGTCTGAGGTGATCACCTAATATGTTATCCTCATAATTAATCTCACCAAATTAATGATGTTAAGGGTCTGAGGTCATCTCATTATGGTGTCTGAGCTCAGACCTCGTCACCACTTAATGGTGTTATGATGGTCTGAGGTCATCACCTAAGATGTTATCCTACAAATTTGTCTCACAAAATTAATGATGTTCAGGGTGTGAGGTCATCTCATTATGCCGTTTGAGCTCAAACCTCATCACCAATGAATGGTGTTATGAAGGTTTGAGGTCATCACCTTAGATGTTATCCTCATAATTAATCTCACGAAATAAATGATGTTAAGGGTATGAGGTCATCTCATTATGGTGTCTGAGCTCAAACCTCTTCACCACTGAATGGTGTTATGAAGGTCTGAGGTCATGACCTAAGATATTATCCTACAAATTAATCTCACCAAGTTAATGATGTTAAGGGTCTGAGGTCATCTCATTATGGTGTCTGAGCTCAGACCTTATCACCACTGAATGGTGTTATGAAGGTCGGATGTCATCACCTAAGATGTTATCCTCATAATCAATCTTACCAAATTAATGATGTTAAGGGTCTGAGGTCATCTCATTATGGTGTCTGAGCTCAGACCTCATCACCACTGAATGGTGTTATGAAGGTCTGAGGTTATCACCTAATATGTTATCCTCATAATTAATATCACCCAATTAATGATGTTAAGGGTCTGAGGTCAGCTCATTATGGGGTCTAAGCTCAAACGTCGTCACCACTGAATGGTGTTATGAAGGTTTGAGGTCATGACATAAGATGTTGTCCTCATAATTAATGCCACCAAATTAATGATGTTAAGGGTCTGAGGTCATCTCATTATGTTGTCTGAGCTCAGACCTCGTCACCACTGAATGGTGTTATGAAGGTCTGAGGTCATCACCTAAAATTTTATGCTACAAATTAATCACACCAAATTAATGATGTTAAGGGTATGAGGTCATCTCATTATGGTGTCTGAACTCACACCTCGTCACCATATAATGGTTTTACGAAGGTCTGAGGTCATCACCAGAGATGTTATGCTACAAATTAATCTCACCAAACTAATGATGTTAAGGGTCCGGGGTCATCTCATTATGGTGTCTGAGCTCAGACCTCGTCACCACTCAATGATGTTATGATGGTCTGAGGTCATCACCTAAGATGTTATCCTCCTAACTAATCTCACCAAATTAATGATGTTAAGGGTCTAAGGTCATCTCATTATGGTGTCTGAGCTCAGACCTCATCACAATCGAATGGTGTTCTGATGGTCGGAGGTCATAACCTAAGATGTTATCCTACAAATTAGTATCACCAAATTATTGATGTTAAGGGTCTGAGGTCATCTCATTATGGTGTTTGAGCTCATACCTCGTCACAACTGAATGGTGTTATGAAGGTCTGAGGTCATCACCTAAGATGTTATCCTCATAATTAATGTTACCAAATTAATGATGTTAAGGGTCTGAGGTCATCTTATTATGGTGTTTGAGCTCAAACCTCGTCACCACTGAATGGTGTTATGAAGGTCTGAGGTCATCACCTAAGATGTTATTCTCATAACTAATCTCACCAAATTAATGATGTTAAGGGTCTGAGGTCATCTCATTATGGTGTCTGAACTCAGACCTCGTCACCACTGAATGGTGTTATGATGGTCTGAGGTCATCACCTAAGATTTTATGCTGCAAATTAATCACACCAAATTAATGATGTTAACGGTCTGAGGTCATCTCATTATGGTGTCTGAGCTCACACGTCGTCACCACTGAGTGGTGTTATGAAGGTCTGAGGTCATCACCTAAGATGTTATCCTCATAATTAATCTCACCAAATTAATGATGTTAAGGGTATGAGGTCATCTCATTATGGTGTCTGAGCTCAAACCTCGTCACCACTGAATGGTGTTATGAAGGTCTGAGGTCATGACCTAAGATATTATCCTACAAATTAATCTCACCAAGTTAATGATGTTAAGGGTCTGAGGTCATCTCATTATGGTGTCTGAGCTCAGACCTTATCACCATTGAATGGTGTTATGAAGGTCGGATATCATCACCTAAGATGTTATCCTCATAATCAATCTTACCAAATTAATGATGTTAAGGGTCTGAGGCCATCTCATTATGGTGTCTGAGCTCAGACCTCGTCACCACTTAATGGTGTTATGATGGTCTGAGGTCATCACCTAAGATGTTATCCTACAAATTTGTCTCCCAAAATTAATGATGTTCAGGGTCTGAGGTCATCTCATTATGCCGTCTGAGCTCAAACCTCATCACCAATGAATGGTGTTATGAAGGTTTGAGGTCATCACCTTAGATGTTATCCTCATAATTAATCTCACGAAATAAATGATGTTAAGGGTATGAGGTCATCTCATTTTGGTGTCTGAGCTCAAACCTCGTCACCACTGAATGGTGTTATGAAGGTCTGAGGTCATCACCTAAGATATTATCCAACAAATTAATCTCACCAAGTTAATGATGTTAAGGGTCTGAGGTCATCTCATTATGGTGTCTGAGCTCAGACGTCATCACCACTGAATGGTGTTATGAAGGTCGGATGTCATCACCTAAGATGTTATCCTCATAATCAATCTTACCAAATTAATGATGTTAAGGGTCTGAGGTCATCTCATTATGGTGTCTGAGCTCAGACCTCATCACCACTAAATGGTGTTATGAAGGTCTGAGGTTATCACCTAATATGTTATCCTCATAATTAATCTCACCCAATTAATGATGTTAAGGGTCTGAGGTCAGCTCATTATGGTGTCTAAGCTCAAACCTCGTCACCACTGAATGGTGTTATGAAGGTTTAAGGTCATGACATAAGATGTTATAGTCATAATTAATGTCACCAAATTAATGATGTTAAGGGTCTGAGGTCATCTCATTATGTTGTCTGAGCTCAGACCTCGTCACCACTGAATGGTGTTATGAAGGTCTCAGGTCATCACCTAAAATTTTATGCTACAAATTAATCACACCAAATTAATGATGTTAAGGGTATGAGGTCATCTCATTATGGTGTCTGAACTCACAGCTCGTCACCATATAATGGTGTTACGAAGGTCTGAGGTCATCACCTGAGATGTTATGCTACAAATTAATCTCACCAAACTAATGATGTTAAGGGTCCGGGGTCATCTCATTATGGTGTCTGAGCTCTGACCTCGTCACCACTCAATGGTGTTATGATGGTCTGAGGTCATCACCTAAGATGTTATCCTCCTAACTAATCTCACCAAATTAATGATGTTAAGGGTCTGAGGTCATCTCATTATGGTGTATGAGCTCAGACCTCATCACCATGGAATGGTGTTATGATGGTCGGAGGTCATAACCTAAGATGTATCCTACAAATTAATATCACCAAATTATTGATGTTAAGGGTCTGAGGTCATCTCATTATGGAGTTTGAGCTCATACCTCGTCACCTCTGAATGGTGTTATGAAGGTCTGAGGTCATCACCTAAGATGTTATCCTCATAATTAATCTTACCAAATTAATGATGTTAAGGGTCTGAGGTCATCTTATTATGGTGTTTGAGCTCAAACCTCGTCACCACTGAATGGTGTTATGAAGGTCTGAGGTCATCACCTAAGATGTAATTCTCATAACTAATCTCACCAAATTAATGATGTTAAGGGTCTGAGGTCATCTCATTATGGTGTCTGAGCTCAGACCTCGTCACCACTGAATGGTGTTATGAAGGTCTGAGGTCATCACCTACGATTTTATTCAGCAAATTAATCACACCAAATTAATGATGTTAACGGTCTGAGGTCATCTCATTATGGTGTCTGAGCTCACACCTCGTCACCACTGAATGGTGTTATGAAGGTCTGAGGTCATCACCTAAGATGTTATTTTCATAATTAATCTCACCAAATTAATGATGTTAAGGGTCTGAGGTCATCTCATTATGGTGTCTGAGCTCAGACCTCGTCACCACTTAATGGTGTTATAATGGTCTGAGGTCATCACCTAAGATGTTATCCTACAAATTTGTCACACAAAATTAATGATGTTCAGGGTCTGAGGTCATCTCATTATGCCGTCTGAGCTCAAACCTCATCACCAATGAATGGTGTTATGAAGGTTTGAGGTCATCACCTTAGATGTTATCCTCATAATTAATCTCATGAAATAAATGATGTTAAGGGTATGAGGTCATCTCATTATGGTGTCTGAGCTCAAACCTCGTCACCACTGAATGGTGTTATGAAGGTCTGAGGTCATCACCTAAGATGTTATCCTCATAATTAATGTCACCAAATTAATGATGTTAAGGGTCTGAGGTCATCTCATTATGGTGTCTGAGCTCAGACCTCGTCACCACTGAATGGTGTTATGAAGGTCTCAGGTCATCACCTAAAATTTTATGCTACAAATTAATCACACCAAATTAATGATCTTAAGGGTATGAGGTCATCTCATTATGGTGTCTGAACTCACAGCTCGTCACCATATAATGGTGTTACGAAGGTCTGAGGTCATCACCTGAGATGTTATGATACAAATTAATCTCACCAAACTAATGATGTTAAGGGTCCGGGGTCATCTCATTATGGTGTCTGAGCTCTGACCTCGTCACCACTCAATGGTGTTATGATGGTCTGAGGTCATCACCTAAGATGTTATCCTCCTAACTAATCTCACCAAATTAATGATGTTAAGGGTCTGAGGTCATCTCATTATGGTGTATGAGCTCAGACCTCATCACCATGGAATGGTGTTATGATGGTCGGAGGTCATAACCTAAGATGTATCCTATAAATTAATATCACCAAATTATTGATGTTAAGGGTCTGAGGTCATCTCATTATGGAGTTTGAGCTCATACCTCGTCACCTCTGAATGGTGTTATGAAGGTCTGAGGTCATCACCTAAGATGTTATCCTCATAATTAATCTTACCAAATTAATGATGTTAAGGGTCTGAGGTCATCTTATTATGGTGTTTGAGCTCAAACCTCGTCACCACTGAATGGTGTTATGAAGGTCTGAGGTCATCACCTAAGATGTAATTCTCATAACTAATCTCACCAAATTAATGATGTTAAGGGTCTGAGGTCATCTCATTATGGTGTCTGAGCTCAGACCTCGTCACCACTGAATGGTGTTATGAAGGTCTGAGGTCATCACCTACGATTTTATTCAGCAAATTAATCACACCAAATTAATGATGTTAACGGTCTGAGGTCATCTCATTATGGTGTCTGAGCTCACACCTCGTCACCACTGAATGGTGTTATGAAGGTCTGAGGTCATCACCTAAGATGTTATCCTACTAATTTGTCTCACAAAATTAATGATGTTCAGGGTCTGAGGTCATCTCATTATGCCGTCTGAGCTCAAACCTCATCACCAATGAATGGTGTTATGAAGGTTTGAGGTCATCACCTTAGATGTTATCCTCATAATTAATCTCATGAAATAAATGATGTTAAGGGTATGAGGTCATCTCATTATGGTGTCTGAGCTCAAACCTTGTCACCACTGAATGGTGTTATGAAGGTCTGAGGTCATCACCTAAGATATTATATTACAAATTAATCTCACCAAGTTAATGATGTTAAGGGTTTGAGGTCATCTCATTATGGTGTCTGAGCTCATACCACATCACCACTGAATGGTGTTATGAAGGTCGGATATCATCACCTAAGATGTTATCCTCATAATCAGTCTTACCAAATTAATGATGTTAAGGGTCTGAGGTCATCTCATTATGGTGTCTGAGCTTAGACCTCATCACCACTGAATGCTATTATGAAGGTCTGAGGTCATCACCTAATATGTTATCCTCATAATTAATCTCACATAATTAATGATGTTAAGGGTCTGAGGTCAGCTCATTAGGGTGTCTAAGCTCAAACCTTGTCACCACTGAATGGTGTTATGAAGGTTTGAGGTCATGACATAAGATGTTATCCTCATAATTAATGTCACCAAATTAATGATGTTAAGGGTCTGAGGTCATCTCATTATGGTGTCTGAGCTCAGACCTCATCACCACTGAATGGTGTTATGAAGGTCGGATGTCATCACCTAAGATGTTATCCTCATAATCAATCTTACCAAATTAATGATGGTAAGGGTCTGAGGTCATCTCATTATGGTGTCTGAGCTCAGACCTCATCACCACTGAATGGTGTAATGAAGGTCTGAGGTCATCACCTAATATGTTATCCTCATAATTAATCTCACCCAATTAATGATGTTAAGGGTCTGAGGTCCGCTCATTATGGTGTCTAAGCTCAAACCTCGTCACCACTGAATGGTGTTATGAAGGTTTGAGGTCATGACATAAGATGTTATCCTCATAATTAATGTCACCAAATTAATGATGTTAAGGGTCTGAGGTCATCTCATTATGGTGTCTGAGCTCAGACCTCGTCACCACTGAATGGTGTTATGAAGGTCTGAGGTCATCACCTAAAATTTTATGCTGCAAATTAATCACACCAAATTAATGATGTTAAGGGTATGAGGTCATCTCATTATGGTGTCTGAACACACACCTCGTCACCATATAATGGTGTTACGAAGGTCTGAGGTCATCACCTGAGATGTTATGCTACAAATTAATCTCACCAAACTAATGATGTTAAGGGTCTGGGGTCATATCATTATGGTGTCTGAGCTCAGACCTCGTCACCACTCAATGGTCTTATGATGGTCTGAGGTCATCACCTAAGATGTTATCCTCCTAACTAATCTCACCAAATTAATGATGTTAAGGGTCTGAGGTCATCTCCTTATGGTGTCTGAGCTCATACCTCGTCACCACTGAATGGTGTTATGAAGGTCTGAGGTCATCACCTAAGATGTTATCCTCATAATTAATCTTACCAAATTAATGATGTTAAGGGTCTGAGGTCATCTTATTATGGTGTTTGAGCACAAACCTCGTCACCACTGAATGGTCTTATGAAGGTCTGAGGTCATCACCTAAGATGTTATTCTCATAACTAATCTCACAAAATTAATGATGTTAAGGGTCTGAGGTCAGCTCATTATGGTGTCTGAGCTCAGACCTCGTCACCACCGAATCGTGTTGTGAAGGTCTGAGGTCATCACCTAAGATTTTATGCCTCAAATTAATCATTCCAAATTAATGATGTTAACGGTCTGAGGTCATCTCATTATGGTGTCTGAGCTCACACCTCATCACCACTGAATGGTGTTATGAAGGTCTGAGGTCATCACCTAAGATGTTATCCTCATAATTAATCTCACCAAATTAATGATGTTAAGGGTCTGAGGTCATCTCATTATGGTGTCTGAGCTCAGACCTCGTCACCACTCAATGGTGTTATGATGGTCTGAGGTCATCACCTAAGATGTTATCCTACAAATTTGTCTCACAAAATTAATGATGTTAAGGGTCTGAGGTCATCTCATTATGGTGTCTGAGCTCAGACCTCGTCCCCACTGAATGGTGTTATGAAGGTTTGAGGTCATAAGCTAAGATGTTATCCTCATAATTAATCTCACCAAATAAATGATGTTAAGGGTATGAGGTCATCTCATTATGGTGTCTGAGCTCAAACCTCGTCACCACTGAATGGTGTTATGAAGGTTAGAGGTCATCACCTAAGATATTATCCAACAAATTAATCTCACCAAATTAATGGTGTTAAGGGTCTGAGGTCATCCCATTATGGTGTCTGAGCTCAGACCTCATTACCACTGAATGGTGTTATGAAGGTCGGATGTCATCACCTAAGATGTTATCCTCATAATCAATCTTACCAAATTAATGATGTTAAGGGTCTGAGGTCATCTCATTATGGTGTCTGAGCTCAGACCTCATCACCACTGAATGGTGTTATGAAGGTGTGAGGTCATCACCTAATATGTTATCCTCATAATTAATCACACCCAATTAATGATGTTAAGGGTCTGAGGTCAGCTCATTATGGTGTGTGAGCTCAAACCTCGTCACCACTGAATGGTGTTATGAAGGTTTGAGGTCATGACATAAGATGTTATCCTCATAATTAATCTCACCAAATTAATGATGTTAAGGGTCTGAGGTCATCTCATTATGGTGTCTAAGCTCAGACCTCGTCACCACTGAATGGTGTTATGAAGGTCTCCGATCATCACCTTGGATTTTATACTACAAATTAATCACACCAAATTAATGATGTTAAGGGTATGAGGTCATCTCACTGTGGTGTCGGAACTCACACCTCATCACCATATAATGGTGTTACGAAGGTCTGAGGTCATCACCTGAGATGTTATCCTACAAATTAATCTCGCCAAATTAATGAAGTCAAGGGTCCGGGGTCATCTCACTATGGTGTCTGAGCTCAGACCTCGTCACCGCTCAATGGTGTTATGATGGTCTGAGGTCATCACCTAAGATGTTATCCTCCTAACTAATCTCACCAAATTAATGATGTTAAGGGTCTGAGGTCATCTCATTATGGTGTCTGAGCTCAGACCTCGTCACCACTAAATGGTGTTATGAAGGTCTGCGGTCATCACCTAAGATGTTATCCTCATAATTAATCTCACCAAATTAATGATGTTAAGGGTGTGAGGGCATCTCATTATGCCGTCTGAGCTCACACCTCGTCACGACTGAATGGTGTTATGAAGGTCTGAGGTCATAACCTAAGATGTTATCCTCATAATTAATCTCACCAAATTAATGATGTTAAGGGTCTGACATCATCTCATTATGGTGTCTGAGCTCAGACCTCGTCACCACTCAATGGTGTTATGATGGTCTGAGGTCATCGCCTAAGATGCTATCCTACAAATTTGTCTCACAAAATTAATGATGTTAAGGGTCTGAGGTCCTCTCATTATGGTGTATGAGCTCAGACCTCGTCCCCACTGAATGGTGTTATGAAGGTCTGCGGTCATCACCAAAGATGTTATCCTCATTATTAATCTCACCAAATTAATGATGTTAAGGGTCTGAGGTCATCTCATTATTCCGTCTGAGATCAAACCTCATTACCAATGAATGGTGTTATGAAGGTTTGAGGTCATCACCTAAGATGTTATCCTCATAATTAATCTCACCAAATAAATGATGTTAAGGGTATGAGGTGATCTCATTGTGGTGTCTGAGCTCAAACCTCGTCACCACTGAATGGTGTTATGAAGGTCAGAGGTCATCACCTAAGATATTATACAACAAATTAATCTCACCAAATTAATGATGTTAAGGGTCTGAGGTCATCTCATTATGGTGTCTGAGCTCAGACCTCATCACCACTGAATGGTGTTATGAAGGTCGGATGTCATCACCTAAGATGTTATCCTCACAATCAATCTTACCAAATTAATGATGTTAAGGGTCTGAGGTCATCTCAATATGGTGTCTGAGCTCAGACCTCGTCACCACTGAATGATGTTATGAAGGTCTGAGGTCATCACCTAATATGTTATCCTCATAATTAATCACACCCAATTAAAGATGTTAAGGGTCTGAGGTCAGCTCATTATGGTGTGTGAGCTCAATCCTCGTCACCACTGAATGGTGTTATGAAGGTTTGAGGTCATGACATAAGATGTTATCCTCATAATTAATCTCACCAAATTAATGATGTTAAGGGTCTGAGGTCATCTCATTATGGTGTCTAAGCTCAGACCTCATCACCACTGAATGGTGTTATGAAGGTCTCCGGTCATCACCTTGGATTTTATACTGCAAATTAATCACACCAAATTAATGATGTTAAGGGTATGAGGTCATCTCATTATGGTGTCTGAACTCACACCTCGTCACCATATAATGGTGTTACGAAGGTTTGAGGTCATCACCTGAGATGTTATCCTACAAATTAATCTCACCAAATTAATGACGTTAAGGGTCCGGGGTCATCTCATTATGGTGTCTGAGCTCAGACCTCGTCACCACTCAATGGTCTTATGATGGTCTTAGGTCATCACCTAAGATGTTATCCTCGTAACTAATCTCACCAAATTAATGATGTTAAGGGTCTGAGGTTATCTCATTATGGTGTCTGAGCTCAGACCTCGTCACCACTGAATGGTGTTATGAAGGTCTGCGGTTATCACCAAAGATGTTATCCTCATAATTAATCTCACCAAATTAATGATGTTAAGGGTGTGAGGTCATCTCATTATGCCGTCTGAGCTCACACCTCGTCACGACTGAATGGTGTTATGAAGGTCTGAGGTCATCACCTAAGATGTTATCCTCATAATTAATCTCACCAAATTAATGATGTTAAGGGTCTGACGTCATCTCATTATGGTGTCTGAGCTCAGACCTCGTCACCACTCAATGGTGTTATGATGGTCTGAGGTCATCGCCTAAGATGCTATTCTACAAATTTGTCTCACAAAATTAATGATGTTAAGGGTCTGAGGTCATCTTATTATGGTGTCCGAGCTCAGACCTCGTCCCCCCTGAATGGTGTTATGAAGGTCTGCGGTCATCACCTAAGATGTTATCCTCATTATTAATCTCACCAAATTAATGATGTTAAGGGTCTGAGGTCATCTCATTATTCCGTCTTAGATCAAACCTCATCACCAATGAATGGTGTTATGAAGGTTTGAGGTCATCACCTAAGATGTTATCCTCATAATTAATCTCACCAAATAAATGATGTTAAGGGTATGAGGTCATCTCATTATGGTGTCTGAGCTCAAACCTCGTCACCACTGAATGGTGTTATGAAGGTTAGAGGTCATCTCCTAAGATATTATCCAACAAATTAATCTCACCAAATTAATGGTGTTAAGGGTCTGAGGTCATCCCATTATGGTGTCTGAGCTCAGACCTCATTACCACTGAATGGTGTTATGAAGGTCGGATGTCATCACCTAAGATGTTATCCTCATAATCAATCTTACCAAATTAATGATGTTAAGGGTCTGAGGTCATCTCATTATGGTGTCTGAGCTCAGACCTCGTCACCACTGAATGGTGTTATGAAGGTCTGAGGTCATCACCTAATATGTTATCCTCTTAAGTAATCACACCCAATTAATGATGTTAAGGGTCTGAGGTCAGCTCATTATGGTGTGTGAGCTCAAACCTCGTCACCACTGAATGGTGTTATGAAGGTTTGAGGTCATGACATAAGATGTTATCCTCATAATTAATCTCACCAAATTAATGATGTTAAGGGTCTGAGGTCATCTCATTATGGTGTCTAAGCTCAGACCTCGTCACCACTGAATGGTGTTATGAAGGTCTCCGGTCATCACCTTGGATTTTATACTACAAATTAATCACACCAAATTAATGATGTTAAGGGTATGAGGTCATCTCATTGTGGTGTCGGAACTCACACCTCATCACCATATAATGGTGTTACGAAGGTCTGAGGTCATCACCTGAGATGTTATCCTACAAATTAATCTCGCCAAATTAATGAAGTTAAGGGTCCGGGGTCATCTCACTATGGTGTCTGAGCTCAGACCTCGTCACCACTCAATGGTGTTATGATGGTCTGAGGTCATCATCTAAGATGTTATCCTCCTAACTAATCTCACCAAATTAATGATGTTAAGGGTCTGAGGTCATCTCATTATGGTGTCTGAGCTCAGACCTCGTCACCACTAAATGGTGTTATGAAGGTCTGCGGTCATCACCTAAGATGTTATCCTCATAATTAATCTCACCAAATTAATGATGTTAAGGGTGTGAGGTCATCTCATTATGCCGTCTGAGCTCACACCTCGTCACGACTGAATGGTGTTATGAAGGTCTGAGGTCATCACCTAAGATGTTATCCTCATAATTAATCTCACCAAATTAATGATGTTAAGGGTCTGACGTCATCTCATTATGGTGTCTGAGCTCAGACCTCGTCACCACTCAATGGTGTTATGATGGTCTGAGGTCATCGCCTAAGATGCTATCCTACAAATTTGTCTCACAAAATTAATGATGTTAAGGGTCTGAGGTCATCTCATTATTGTGTATGAGCTCAGACCTCGTCCCCACTGAATGGTGTTATGAAGGTCTGCAGTCATCACCTAAGATGTTATCCTCATTATTAATCTCACCAAATTAATGATGTTAAGGGTCTGAGGTCATCTCATTATTCCGTCTGAGATCAAACCTCATTACCAATGAATGGTGTTATGAAGGTTTGAGGTCATCACCTAAGATGTTATCCTCATAATTAATCTCACCAAATAAATGATGTTAAGGGTATGAGGTGATCTCATTGTGGTGTCTGAGCTCAAACCTCGTCACCACTGAATGGTGTTATGAAGGTCAGAGGTCATCACCAAAGATATTATCCAACAAATTAATCTCACCAAATTAATGATGTTAAGGGTCTGAGGTCATCTCATTATGGTGTCTGAGCTCAGACCTCATCACCACTGAATGGTGTTATGAAGGTCTGAGGTCATCACCTAATATGTTATCCTCATAATTAATCACACCCAATTAAAGATGTTAAGGGTCTGAGGTCAGCTCAATATGGTGTGTGAGCTCAATCCTCGTCATCACTGAATGGTGTTATGAAGGTTTGAGGTCATGACATAAGATGTTATCCTCATAATTAATCTCACCAAATTAATGATGTTAAGGGTCTGAGGTCATCTCATTATGGTGTCTAAGCTCAGACCTCGTCACCACTGAATGGTGTTATGAAGGTCTCCGGTCATCACCGTGGATTTTATACTGTAAATTAATCACACCAAATTAATGATGTTAAGGGTATGAGGTCATCTCATTGTGGTGTCTGAGCTCACACCTCGTCACCATATAATGGTGTTACGAAGGTCTGAGGTCATCACCTGAGCTGTTATCCTACAAATTAATCTCACCAAATTAATGACGTTAAGGGTCCGGGGTCATCTCATTATGGTGTCTGAGCTCAGACCTCGTCACCACTCAATGGTCTTATGATGGTCTTAGGTCATCACCTAAGATGTTATCCTCGTAACTAATCTCACCAAATTAATGATGTTAAGGGTCTGAGGTTATCTCATTATGGTGTCTGAGCTCAGACCTCATCACCACTGAATGGTGTTATGAAGGTCTGCGGTTATCACCTTAGATGTTATCCTCATAATTAATCTCACCAAATTAATGATGTTAAGGGTGTGAGGTCATCTCATTATGCCGTCTGAGCTCACACCTCGTCACGACTGAATGGTGTTATGAAGGTCTGAGGTCATCACCTAAGATGTTATCCTCATAATTAATCTCACCAAATTAATTATGTTAAGGGTCTGACGTCATCTCATTATGGTGTCTGAGCTCAGACCTCGTCACCACTCAATGGTGTTATGATGGTCTGAGGTCATCGCCTAACATGCTATTCTACAAATTTGTCTCACAAAATTAATGATGTTAAGGGTCTGAGGTCATCTTATTATGGTGTCCGAGCTCAGACCTCGTCCCCCCTGAATGGTGTTATGAAGGTCTGCGGTCATCACCTAAGATGTTATCCTCATTATTAATCTCACCAAATTAATGATGTTAAGGGTCTGAGGTCATCTCATTATTCCGTCTGAGATCAAACCTCATCACCAATGAATGGTGTTATGAAGGTTTGAGGTCATCACCTAAGATGTTATCCTCATAATTAATCTCAATAAATAAATGATGCTAAGGGTATGAGGTCATCTCATTGTGGTGTCTGAGCTCAAACCTCGTCACCACTGAATGGGGTTATGAAGATCAGAGGTCATCACCTAAGATATTATCCAACAAATTAATCTCACCAAATTAATGATGTTTAGGGTCTGAGGTCATCTCATTATGGTGTCTGAGCTCAGACCTCATCACCACTGAATGGTGTTATGAAGGTCGGATGTCATCACCTAAGATGTTATCCTCACAATCAATCTTACCAAATTAATGATGTTAAGGGTCTGAGGTCATCTCATTATGGTGTCTGAGCTCAGACCTCGTCACCACTGAATGGTGTAATTAAGGTCTGAGGTCATCACCTAATATGTTATCCTCATAATTAATCTCACCCAATTAATGATGTTAAGGGTCTGAGGTCAGCTCATTATGGTGTGTGAGCTCAAACCTCGTCACCACTGAATGGTGTTATGAAGGTTTGAGGTCATGACATAAGATGTTATCCTCATAATTAATCTCACCAAATTAATGATGTTAAGGGTCTGAGGTCATCTCATTATGGTGTCTGAGCTCAGACCTCGTCACCACTGAATGGTGTTATGAAGGTCTGAGGTCATCACCTAAGATTTTATGATGCAAATTAATCACACCAAATTAATGATGTTAAGGGTATGAGGTCATCTCATTGTGGTGTCTGAACTCACACCTCGTCACCATATAATGGTGTTACGAAGGTCTGAGGTCATCACCTGAGATGTTATCCTACAAATGAATTTCACCAAACTAATGATGTTAAGGGTCCGGGGTCATCTCATTATGGTGTCTGAGCTCAGACCTCGTCACCACTGAATGGTGTTATGAAGGTCCAAGGTCGTCACCTAAGATGTTATCCTCCTAACTAATCTCACCAAATTAATGATGTTAAGGGTCTGAGGTCCTCTCATTATGGTGTCTGAGCTCAGACCTCGTCGCCACTAAATGGTGTTATGAAAGTCTGTGGTCATCACCTAATATGTTACCCTTATCATTAATCTTACCAAATTAATGATGTTAAGTGTTTGAGGTCATCTCATTATGTTGTCTGAGCTCACACATTGCCACCACTGAATGGTGTTATGAAGGTCTGAGGTCATCACCTAAGATGTTATCCTCATAATTAATCTCACCAAATTAATGATGGTAAGGGTTTGAGGTCATCTCATTATGGTGTCTGAGCTCAGACATCGTCACCACTCAATGGTGTTATGAAGGTCTGAGGTCATCACCTAAGATGTTATCCTAAAAATTAGTCTCACCAAATTAATGATGTTTAGGGTTTGAGGTCATCTGATTATGGGGTCTGAGCTCAGACCTCCTCACCACTTAATGGTGTTATGAAGGTCTGCGGTCATCACCTAAGATGTTATCCTCATAATTAATCTCACCAAATTAATGATGTTAAGGGTCTGAGGTCAGCTCATTATGTCGTCTGAGCTCAAACCTCGTCACCACTGAATGGTTTTATGAAGGTTTGAGGTCATCACCTAAGATGTAATCATCATAAATAATCTCACCAAATTAATGATGTTAAGGGTATGAGGTTATCTAATTATGGTGTCTGAGCTCAGACCTCGTCACCTCTGAATGGTGTTATGAAGGTCTGAGGTCATCACCTAAGATATTATCCTACAAATTAATCTCACGAAATTAATTAAGTTAAGTGTATGAATTCATCTCATTATGGTGTCTGAGCACAGACCTCATCACCACTGAATGGTGTTATGAAGGTCGGATGTCATCACCTAAGATGTTATCCTCATAGTCAATCTTACCAAATTAATGATGTTAAGGATCTGAGGTCATCTCATTATGGTGTCTGAACTCAGACCTCGTCACGACTGAATGGTGTTATGAAGGTCTGAGGTCATCACATAAGATGTTATCCTCATCCCTAATCTTAGCAAATTAATGATGTTAAGGGTCTGAAATCATCTCATTATGGTGTCTGAGCTCAAACCTCGTCACCACTGAATGGTGTTACGAAGGTCTGAGGTCATCACCTAAGATGTTATCCTCATAATTAATCTCACCAAATTAATGATGTTAAGGGTCTGAGGTGATCTCATTATGGTGTTTGATCTCAGACCTCGTCACCACATAATGGTGTTATGAAGGTCTGAGGTCATCACCTACGATGTTATCCTACAAATTATTCTCCCTAAACCAATGATGTTAAGGGTCCGAGGTCATCTTATTATGGTGTCTGAGCTCAGACCTCGTCACCACTGAATGGTGTTATGAAGGTCTGAGGTCGTCACTTACGATGTTATCCTCATCATTAAAGTCACCAAATTAATAATGTTAAGGGTCTGAGGTCATCTCATTATGCCGTCTAAGCTCAAACCTCGTCACCACTGAATGGTGTTATGAAGGTCTGAGGTCATCACCTAAGATATAATCCTAGAAATTAATCTCACCAAATTAATGATGTTAAGTGTATGAGGTCATATCATTATGGCACCTGATCTCAGACCTCATCACCGTTGAATGGTGTTATGAAGGTCGGTGTCATCACCTATGATGTTATCCTCATAATCAATCTTACTAAATTAATAATGTTAAGGATCTGAGGTCAAGTCATTATGGTGTCTGAGCTCAGACCTTGTCACCACTGAATGGTGTTATGAAGGTCTGAGGTCATCACCTAATATGTTATCCTCATAATTAATCTCACAAAATTAATGATGTTAAGAGTCTCAGGTCATCTCATTATGGAGTCTGAGCTCAGACCTCGTCACCACTGAATGGTGTTATGAAGGTCTTAGGTCATCACATAAGATGTTATCCTCATCCCTAATCTTACCAAATTAATGATGTTAAGGGTCTGAAATCATCTCATTATGGTGTCTGAGCTCAAACCTCGTCACCACTGAATGGTGTTATGAAGGTCTGAGGTCATCAGCAAAGATGTTATCCTCATAATTAATCTCTCCAAATTAATGATTTTAAGGGTCTGAGGTGATCTCATTATGGTGTTTGAACTCAGACCCCGTCACCACATAATGGCGTTACGAAGGTCTGAGGTCATCACCTAAGAAGTTATCCTAAAAATTAATCTCACCAAACTAATGATGTTAAGGGTCCGAGGTCATCTCATTATGGTGTCTGATCTCAGACCTCGTCACCACTGAATGGTGTTATGAAGGTTTGAGGTCGTCACCTAAGATGTTATCCTCCAAATTAATCTCACCAAATTAATGATGTTAAGGGTCTGAGGTCATCTCATTATGGTGTCTGAGCTCAGTCTTTGTCACCACTGAATGGTGTTATGAAGGTCTGCGGTCATCACCTAATATGTTATCCTAATAATTAATCTCACCAAATTAATGATGTTAAGGGTCTGAGGTCAGCTCATTATGCCGTCTGAGCTCACACCTCGTCACCACTGAATGGTGTTCTGAAGGTCTGAGGCCATCACCTAAGATGTTATCCTCATAATTAATCTTAGCCAATTAATGATGTTATGGGTACGATGTCATCTCATTATGGTGTCTGAGCTCAGACCTCGTCACCACTGAATGGTGTTATGAAGGTCTCTGGTCATCACCTCAGATGTTATCCTCATAATTAATCTCACCAAATTGATGATGTTAAGGCTCTGCGGTCATCTCATTATGGTGTCTGAGCTCAGACCTCATCACCACGGAATGGTGTTATGAAGTTCAGAGGTCATCACCTAAGATGTTATCCTCATAATTAATCTCTCCAAATTAATGATGTTAAGGGTCTGAGGTGATCTCATTATGGTTTTTAAGCTCAGATCTCGTCACCACATAATGGTTTTATGAAGGTCTGAGGTCATCACCTAAGATGCTATTCTACAAATCAATCTCACCAAACTAATGATGTTAAGGGTCCGAGGTCATCTCATTATGGTGTCTGAGCTCAGACCTCGTCACCACTGAATGGTGTTATGAAGGTCTGAGGCCATCACCTAAGATGTTATCCTCATAATTAATCTCACCAAATTAATGATGTTAAGGGTTTGAGGTCATCTCATTATGGTGTCTCAGCTCAGACCTCTTCACCACTGAATGATGTTATGAAGGTCTAAGGTCATCACCTAATATGTTATCCTCATCATTAATCTTACCAAATTAATGATGTTAAGTGTCTGAGGTCATCTCATTATGGTGTCTGAGCTCACACCTCGTCACCACTGAATGGTGTTGTGAAGGCTGAGGTCATCACCTAAGATGTTATCCTCATAACTAATCTCACCAAATTAACGATGTTAAGGGTGTGAGGTCATCTCATTATGGTATCTGCGCTCAGACCTCGAGACCACTAAATGGTGTTATGAAGGTCTGAGGTCATCACCTAAGATGTTATCCTACAAATTAATCTCACAAAATTAATGATGTTTAGGGTCTGAGGTCATCTCATTATGGTGTCTGAACTAAGACCTCCTCACCACTGAATGGTGTTATGAAGGTCTGCGATCATCACTTAAGATGTTATCCTAATAATTAATCTCACCAAGTTAATGATGTTAAGGGTCTGAGGTGATCTCATTATGGTTTTTGAACACAGACCTCGTCACCACATAATGGTATTATGAAGGTCTGAGGTCATCACCTAAGATGTTATCCTTATAAATATTCTCACCAAATTAATGATGTTAAGGGTATGAGGTCTTCTCATTATGGTGTCTGAGCTCAGAACTCGTCCCCATTGAATGGGGTTATAAAGGACTGAGGTCATCACCTAAGATGTTGTCTTCATAAATAACCTCACCAAATTAATGATGTTAAGGGTATGAGGTCATCTCATTATGGTGTCTGAGCTCAGACCTCGTCACCACTGAATGGTGTTATGAAGGTCTGAGGTCATCACCTAAGATTTTATGCTACAAATTAATCACACCAAATTAATGATGTTAAGGTTCTGCCGTCATCTCATTATGTCGTCTGAGCTCAGACCTCGTCACCACTAAATGGTGTTATGAAGGTCTGAGGTTATCACCTCAGATGTTATCCTCATATTTAATCTCACCAAATTAATGATGTTAAGGGTCTGAGGTCATCTCATTATGGTGTCTGAGCTCAGACCTCGTCACCACATAATGGTGTTATGAAGGTCTGAGGTCATAACCTACGATGTTTCCTACAAATTAATCTCACCAAACTAATGATGTTAAGGGTCTGAGGTCATCTCATTATGGTGTCTGAGATCAGACCTCGTCACCACTGAATGGTGTTATGAAGGTCTGAGGTCATCACCTAAGATGTTATCCTCATAATTAATCTTACCCAACTAATGATGTTAAGGGTCTGAGGTCATCTCATTATGGTGTCTAAGCTCAGACCCCATCACCACTGAATGGGGATATGAAGCTCTGAGGTCATCACCTAAGATGTTGTCCTTATAATTAATCTCACCAAATTAATGATGTTAAGGGTCTGAGGTCATCTCATTATGGTGTTTAAGCTCAGACCTCGTCACCACATAATGGTGTTATGAAGGTCTGAGGTCATCTCCTAAGATGTTATCCGACAAATTAATCTCACCAAACTAATGATGTTAAGGGTCCGAGGTCATCTCGTTATGGTGTATGAGCTCAGACCTCGTCACCACTGAATGGTGTTATGAAGGTTTGAGGTCATCAAATAAGATGTTATCCTCATAATTAATCTCAGAAAATTAATGATGTTAAGGGTTTGAGGTCATCTCATTATGGTGTCTGAGCTCAGACCTCGTCACCACTGAATGGTGTTGTGAAGGTCTGAGGTCATCACCTAATATGTTATCCTCATCATTAATCTTACCAAATTAATGATGTTAAGGGTTCGAGGTCAGCTCATTATGGTGTGTGAGCTCAAACCTCATCACCTCTCAATGGTGTTATGAAGTTTTGAGGTCATCACCTAAAATGTTATCCTCATAATTAATCTCACAAAATTAATGATGTTAAGGTTTTCAGGTCATCTCATTATGGTGTCTGAGATCAGACCTCGTCACCACTGAATGGTGTTATGAAGGTCTGAGGTCATCACCTAATATGTTATCCTCATCATTAATCTTACCCAATTAATGATGTTAAGGGTCTGAGGTCATCTCATTATGGTGTCTGAGCTCACACCTCGTCACCACTGAAAACTGTTATGAAGGTCTGAGGTCATCACCGAAGATGTTATCCATATAATTAATCTTACCAAATTAATGATATTAAGGGTCCGGGGTCATCTTATTATGGTGTCTGAGCTCACACCTCGTCACCACTGAATGTTGTTATGAAGGTCTGAGGTCATCACCTCAGATGTTACCCTCATAATTAATCTCAGCAAATTAGTGATACTAAGGGTGTCAGGTCATCTCATTATGGTAACTGAGCTCAGACCTTGTCACCACTGAATGGTGTTATAAAGGTATGAGGTCATCACCTATGATGTTATCCAACAAATTAATATCACCAAAAGAAATGATGTTAAGGGTCTGAGGTCATCTCATTATGGTGTCTAAGTGCAGACCTCGTCACCATTGAATGGTGTTATGAAGGTCAGCGGTCATCACCTAAGATGTTTTCCTCAAAATTAATATCACCAAATTAATGATGTTAAGGGTATGAGGTCTTCTCATTATGGTGTCTGAGCTCAGACCTCGTCCCCACTGAATGGGGTTATGAAGGACTGAGGTCATCACCTAAGATGTTATCATCATAAATAACCTCCCCAAATTAATGATGTTAAGGGTATGAGGTCATCTCATTATGGTGTCTGAGCTCAGACCTCGTCACCACTGAATGGTGTTATGAAGGTCTGAGGTCAACACCTAAGATTTTATGCTACAGATTAATCACACCAAATTAATGATGTTAAGGGTCTGCCGTCATCTCATTATGTCGTCTGAGCTCAGACCTCGTCACCACTAAATGGTGTTATGAAGGTCTGAGGTCATCACCTCAGATGTTATCCTCATATTTAATCTCACCAAATTGATGATGTTAAAGGTCTGAGGTCATCTCATTATGGTGTCTGAGCTCAGACCTCGTCACCACATAATGGTGTTATGAAGGTATGAGGTCATCACCTAAGATGTTTTCCTCATAATTAATCTTACCCAATTAATGATGTTAAGGGTCTGAAGTCATCTCATTATGGTGTCTAAGCTCAGACCCCATCACCACTGAATGGGGATATGAAGCTCTGAGGTCTTCACCTAAGATGTTGTCCTTATAATTAATCTCACCAAATTAATGATGTTAAGGGTCTGAGGTCATCTCATTATGGTGTTTAAGCTCAGACCTCGTCACCACATAATGCTGTTATGAAGTTCTGAGGTCATCACCTACGATGTTATCCTACAAATTAATCTCACCAAACTAATGATGTTAAGGGTCTGAGGTCATCTCATTATGGTGTCTGAGATCAGACCTCGTCACCACTGAATGGTGTTATGAAGGTCTGAGGTCATCACCTAAGATGTTATTCTCATAATTAATCTTACCCAATTAATGATGTTAAGGGTATGAGGTCATCTCATTATGGTGTCTAAGCTCAGACCCCATCACCACTGAATGGGGATATGAAGCTCTGAGGTCATCACCTAAGATATTGTCCTTATATTTAATCTCACCAAATTAATGATGTTAAGGGTCTGAGGTCATCTCATTATGGTGTTAAGCTCATACCTCGTCACCACATAATGGTGTTATGAAGGTCTGAGGTCATCAGCTAAGATGTTATCCGACAAATTAATCTCACCAAACTAATGATGTTAAGGGTCCGAGGTCATCTCATTATGGTGTATGAGCTCAGACCTCGTCATCACTGAATGGTGTTATGAAGGTTTGAGGTCATCACCTAAGATGTTATCCTCATAATTAATCTCGCAAAATTAATGATGTTAAGGGTTTGAGGTCATCTCATTATGGTGTCTGAGCTCAGACCTCGTCACCACTGAATGGTGTTATGAAGGTCTGAGGTCATCACCTAATATGTTATCCTCATCATTAATCTTGCCAAATTAATGTTGCTAAGGGTCCGAGGTCATCTCATTATGGTGTCTGAGCTCACACCTCGTCACCAATGAATGGTGTTATGAAGGTCTGAGGTCATCACCTAAGATGTTTTCATCATAATTAATATCACCAAATTAATGATGTTATGGGTCTGAGGTCAGCTCATTATGGTGTGTGAGCTCAAACCCCGTCACCACTGAATGGTGTTATGAAGGTTTGAGGTCATGACATAAGATGTTATCCTCATAATTAATCTCACCAAATTAATGATGTTAAGGGTCTGAGGTCATCTCATTATGGTGTCTGAGCTCAGACCTCGTCACCACTGAATGGTGTTATGAAGGTCTGAGGTCATCACCTAATATGTTATCCTCATCATTAATCTTACCAAATTAATGATGTTAAGGGTCCGAGGTCATCTCATTATGGTCTTTGAGCTCACACCTCGTCACCACTGAATGGTGTTATGAAGGTCTGAGGTCATCACCTAAGATGTTTTCATCATAATTAATCTCACCAAATTAATGATGTTAAGGGTCTGAGGTCATCTCATTATGGTGTTTGAGATCAGACCTTGTCACCACTGAATGGTGTTATTAAGGTCTGAGGTCATCACCTAAGATGTTATCCTCATAATTAATCTTACCCAATTATTGATGTTAAGGGTCTCGGGTCATCTCATTATGGTGTCAAAGCTCAGACAAAATCACCACTAAATGGGGTTATGAAGCTCTGAGGTCATCACCTAAGATGTTGTCCTTATAACTAATCTCACCAAATTAATGATGTTAAGGGTCTGAGGTCATCCCATTATGGTGTTTAAGCTCAGACCTCATCACCACATAATGGTGTTATGAAGGTCTGAGGTCAACACCTAAGATGTTATCCTACAAATTAACCTCACCAAACTAATGATGTTAAGGGTCCGAGGTCATCTCATTATGGTGTCTGAGCTCAGACCTCGTCACCACTGAATGGTGTTATGAAGGTCTGAGGTCATCACCTAAGATGTTATCCTCATAATTAATCTCACCAAATTAATGATGTTAAGGGTTTGAGTTCATCTCATTATGGTGTCTCAGCTTAGACCTCTTCACCACTGAATGGTGTTATGAAGGTCTGAGGTCATCACCTAATATGTTATCCTCATCATTAATCTTACCAAATTAATGATGTTAAGGGTCTGAGGTCATCTCATTATGGTGTTTGAGCTCTCACCTCGTCACCACTGAATGGTGTTATGAAGGTCTGAGGTCATCACGTAAGATGTTATCCTCATAATTAATCTTACCAAATTAATGATATTAAGGGTCCGGGGTCATCTTATTATGGTGTCTGAGCTCACACCTCGTCACCACTGAATGGTGTTATGAAGGTCTGAGGTCATCACCTATGATGTTACCCTCATAATTAATCTCACCAAATTAATGATACTAAGGGTGTGAGGTCATCTCATTATGGTAACTGAGCTCAGACCTCGTCACCAATGAATGGTGTTATAAAGGTATGAGGTCATCACCTAAGATGTTATCCAACAAATTAATATCACCAAAAGAAATGATGTTAAGGGTCTGAGGTCATCTCATTATGGTGTCTAAGTGCAGACCTCGTCACCATTGAATGGTGTTATGAAGGTCAGCGGTCATCACCTAAGATGTTTTCCTCATAATTAATATCACCAAATTAATGATGTTAAGGGTCTGATGTCATCTCATTATGGCGTCTGAGCTCAAAGCTCGTCACCACTGAATGGTATTATGAAGGTCTGAGGTCATCACCTAAGATGTTATCCTCATAAATAATCTCACCAAATTAATGATGTTAAGGGTATGAGGACATCTCATTATGGTGTCTGAGCTCAGACCTCGTCACCACTGAATGGTGTTATGAAGGTCTGAGGTCATCACCTAAGATGT
Source organism: Sambucus nigra (assembly GCA_949130495.1). Taxonomy (NCBI): domain Eukaryota; kingdom Viridiplantae; phylum Streptophyta; class Magnoliopsida; order Dipsacales; family Adoxaceae; genus Sambucus; species Sambucus nigra. The sequence goes on along the minus strand of OX422208.1, from coordinate 6,844,037 downwards.
TATCCTCATAATTAATCTTACCCAATTAATGATGTTAAGGGTCTGAGGTAATCTCATTATGGTGTCTAAGCTCAGAGCCCATCACCACTGAATGGGGATATGAAGCTCTAAGGTCATCACCTAAGATGTTGTCCTTATATTTAATCTCACCAAATTAATGATGTTAAGGGTCTGAGGTCATCTAATTATGGTGTTTAAGCTCAGACCTCGTCACCACATAATGGTGTTATGAAGGTCTGAGGTCATCTCCTAAGATGTTATCCGACAAATTAATCTCACCAAACTAATGATGTTAAGGGTCCGAGGTCATCTCGTTATGGTGTATGAGCTCAGACCTCGTCACCACTGAATGGTGTTATTAAGGTTTGAGGTCATCACCTAAGATGTTATCCTCATAATTAATCTCACAAAATTAATGAAGTTAAGGGTTTGAGGTCATCTCATTATGGTGTCTGAGCTCAAACCTCGTCACCACTGAATAGTGTTGTGAAGGTCTGAGGTCATCACCTAATATGTTATCCTCATCATTAATCTTACCAAATTAATGATGTTAAGGGTCCGAGGTCAGCTCATTATGGTGTGTGAGCTCAAACCTCATCACCTCTCAATGGTGTTATGAAGGTTTGAGGTCATCACCTAAAATGTTATCCTCATAATTAATCTCACAAAATTAATGATGTTAAGGTTTTCAGGTCATCTCATTATGGTGTCTGAGCTCAGACCTCGTCACCACTGAATGGTGTTATGAAGGTCTGAGGTCATCACCTAATATGTTATCCTCATCATTAATCTTACCAAATTAATGATGTTAAGGGTCTGAGGTCATCTCATTATGGTGTCTGAGCTTACACCTCGTCACCACTGAAAAGTGTTATGAAGGTCTGAGGTCATCACCTAAGATGTTATCCATATAATTAATCTTACCCAATTAATGATATTAAGGGTCCGGGGTCATCTTATTATGGTGTCTGAGCTCACACCTCGTCACCACTGAATTTTGTTATGAAGGTCTGAGGTCATCACCTCAGATGTTACCCTCATAATTAATCTCACCAAATTAGTGATACTAAGGGTGTGAGGTCATCTCATTATGGTAACTGAGCTCAGACCTCGTCACCACTGAATGGTGTTATAAAGGTATGAGGTCATCACCTAAGATGTTATCCAACAAATTAATATCACCAAAAGAAATGATGTTAAGGGTCTGAGGTCATCTCATTATGGTGTCTAAGTGCAGACCTCGTCACCAATGAATGGTGTTATGAAGGTAGCGGTCATCACCTAAGAAGTTTTCCTCATAATTAATATCACCAAATTAATGATGTTAAGGGTATGAGGTCTTCTCATTATGGTGTCTGAGCTCAGACCTCGTCCCCACTGAATGGGGTTATGAAGGACTGAGCTCATCACCTAAGATGTTATCTTCATAAATAACCTCACCAAATTAATGATGTTAAGGGTATGAGGTCATCTCATTATGGTGTCTGAGCTCAGACCTCGTCACCACTGAATGGTGTTATGAAGGTCTGAGGTCATCACCTAAGATTTTATGCTGCAGATTAATCACACCAAATTAATGATGTTAAGGGTCTGCCGTCATCTCATTATGTCGTCTGGGCTCAGACCTCGTCACCACTAAATGGTGTTATGAAGGTCTGAGGTCATCACCTCAGATGTTATCCTCATATTTAATCTCACCAAATTGATGATGTTAAAGGTCTGAGGTCATCTCATTATGGTGTCTGAGCTCAGACCTCGTCACCACATAATGGTGTTATGAAGGTATGAGGTCATCACCTAATATGTTTTCCTCATAATTAATCTTACCCAATTAATGATGTTAAGGGTCTGAGGTCATCTCATTATGGTGTCTAAGCTCAGACCCCATCACCACTGAATGGGGATATGAAGCTCTGAGGTCATCACCTAAGATGTTGTCCTTATAATTAATCTCACCAAATTAATGATGTTAAGGGTCTGAGGTCATCTCATTATGGTGTTTAAGCTCAGATCTCATCACCACATAATGGTGTTATGAAGGTCTGAGGTCATCACCTAAGATGTTATCCGATAAATTAATCTCACCAAACTAATGATGTTAAGGGTCCGAGGTCATCTCATTATGGTGTATGAGCTCAGACCTCGTCATCACTGAATGGTGTTATGAAGGTTTGAGGTCATCACCTAAGATGTTATCCTCATAATTAATCTCGCAAAATTAATGATGTTAAAGGTTTGAGGTCATCTCATTATGGTGTCTGAGCTCAGACCTCGTCACCACTGAATGGTGTTATGAAGGTCTGAGGTCATCACCTAATATGTTATCCTCATCATTAATCTTGCCAAATTAATGTTGTTAAGGGTCCGAGGTCATCTCATTTTGGTGTCTGAGCTCACACCTCGTCACCAATGAATGGTGTTATGAAGGTCTGAGGTCATCACCTAAGATGTTTTCATCATAATTAATCTCACCAAATTAATGATGTTATGGGTCTGAGGTCAGCTCATTATGGTGTGTGAGCTCAAACCCCGTCACCACTGAATGGTGTTATGAAGGTTTGAGGTCATGACATAAGATGTTATCCTCATAATTAATCTCACCAAATTAATGATGTTAAGGGTCTGAGGTCATCTCATTATGGTGTCTGAGCTCAGACCTCGTCACCACTGAATGGTGTTATGAAGGTCTGAGGTCATCACCTAATATGTTAACCTCATCATTAATCTTACCAAATTAATGATGTTAAGGGTCCGAGGTCATCTCATTATGGTCTTTGAGCTCACACCTCGTCACCACTGAATGGTGTTATGAAGGTATGAGGTCATCACCTAAGATGTTTTCATCATAATTAATCTCACCAAATTAATGATGTTAAGGGTCTGAGGTCATCTCATTATGGTGTCTGAGATCAGACCTCGTCACCACTGAATGGTGTTATGAAGGTCTGAGGTCATCACCTAAGATGTTATCCTCATAATTAATCTTACCCAATTATTGATGTTAAGGGTCTCGGGTCATCTCATTATGGTGTCAAAGCTCAGACAACATCACCACTAAATGGGGTTATGTAGCTCTGAGGTCATCACCTAAGATGTTGTCCTTATAATTAATCTCACCAAATTAATGATGTTAAGGGTCTGAGGTCATCTCATTATGGTGTTTAAGCTCAGACCTCATCACCACATAATGGTGTTATGAAGGTCTGAGGTCAACACCTAAGATGTTATCCTACAAATTAACCTCACCAAACTAATGATGTTAAGGGTCCGAGGTCATCTCATTATGGTGTCTGAGCTCAGACCTCGTCACCACTGAATGGTGTTATGAAGGTCTGAGGTCATCACCTAAGATGTTATCCTCATAATTAATCTCACCAAATTAATGATGTTAAGGGTTTGAGTTCATCTCATTATGGTGTCTCAGCTCAGACCTCTTCACCACTGAATGGTGTTATGAAGGTCTGAGGTCATCACCTAATATGTTATCCTCATCATTAATCTTACCAAATTAATGATGTTAAGGGTCTGAGGTCATCTCATTATGGTGTTTGAGCTCTCACCTCGTCACCACTGAATGGTGTTATGAAGGTCTGAGGTCATCACCTAAGATGTTATCCTCATAATTAATCTTACCAAATTAATGATATTAAGGGTCCGGGGTCATCTTATTATGGTGTCTGAGCTCACACCTCGTCACCACTGAATGGTGTTATGAAGGTCTGAGGTCATCACCTCAGATGTTACCCTCATAATTAATCTCACCAAATTAATGATACTAAGGGTGTGAGGTCATCTCAATATGGTAACTGAGCTCAGACCTCGTCACCACTGAATGGTGTTATAAAGGTATGAGGTCATCACCTAAGATGTTATCCAACAAATTAATATCACCAAAAGAAATGATGTTAAGGGTCTAAGGTAATCTCATTATGGTGTCTAAGTGCAGACCTCGTCACCATTGAATGGTGTTATGAAGGTCAGCAGTCATCACCTAAGATATTTTCCTCATAATTAATATCAACAAATTAATGATGTTAAGGGTCTGATGTCATCTCATTATGGCGTCTGAGCTCAAAGCTCGTCACCACTGAATGGTGTTATGAAGGTCTGAGGTCATCACCTAAGATGTTATCCTCATAAATAATCTCACCAAATTAATGATGTTAAGGTATGAGGACATCTCATTATGGTGTCTGAGCTCAGACCTCGTCACCACTGAATGGTGTTATGAAGGTCTGAGGTCATCACCTAAGATGTTATCCTCATAATTAATCTTACCCAATTAATGATGTTAAGGGCCTGAGGTCATCTCATTATGGTGTCTAAGCTCAGACCCCATCACCACTGAATGGGGATATGAAGCTCTAAGGTCATCACCAAAGATGTTGTCCTTATATTTAATCTCACCAAATTAATGATGTTAAGGGTCTGAGGTCATCTCATTATGGTGTTTAAGCTCAGACCTCGTCACCACATAATGGTGTTATGAAGGTCTGAGGTCATCTCCTAAGATGTTATCCGACAAATTAATCTCACCAAACTAATGATGTTCAGGGTCCGAGGTCATCTCGTTATGGTGTATGAGCTCAGACCTCGTCACCACTGAATGGTGTTATTAAGGTTTGAAGTCATCACCTAAGATGTTATCCTCATAATTAATCTAACAAAATTAATGAAGTTAAGGGTTTGAGGTCATCTCATTATGGTGTCTGAGCTCAAACCTCGTCACCACTGAATGGTGTTGTGAAGGTCTCAGGTCATCACCTAATATGTTATCCTCATCATTAATCTTACCAAATTAATGATGTTAAGGGTCCGAGGTCAGCTCATTATGGTGTGTGAGCTCAAACCTCATTACCTCTGAATGGTGTTATGAAGGTTTGAGGTCATCACCTAAGATGTTATCCTCATAATTAATCTCACAAAATTAATGATGTTAAGGGTTTCAGGTCATCTCATTATGGTGTCTGAGCTCAGACCTCGTCACAACTGAATGGTGTTATGAAGGTCTGAGGTCATCACCTAATATGTTATCCTCATCATTAATCTTACCAAATTAATGATGTTAAGGGTCCGAGGTCATCTCATTATGGTGTCTGAGCTCACACCTCGTCACCACTGAAAGGTGTTATGAAGGTCTGAGGTCATCACCTAAGATGTTATCCTACAAATTAATCTCACCAAACTAATGATGTTAAGGGTCCGAGGTCATCTCATTATGGTAACTGAGCTCAGACCTCGTCACCACTGAATGGTGTTATAGAGGTATGAGGTCATCACCTAAGATGTTATCCAACAAATTAATATCACCAAAAGAAATGATGTTAAGGGTCTGAGGTCATCTCATTATGGTGTCTAAGTGCAGACCTCGTCACCATTGAATGGTGTTATGAAGGTTAGCGGTGATCACCTAAGATGTTTTCCTCATAATTAATATCACCAAATTAATGATGTTAAGGGTATGAGGTCTTCTTATTATGGTGTCTCAGCTCAGACCTCGTCCCCACTGAATGGGGTTATGAAGGACTGAGGTCATCACCTAAGATGTTATCTTCGTAAATAACCTCACCAAATTAATGATGTTAAGGTTATGAGGTGATCTCATTATGGTGTCTAAGCTCAGACCTCGTCACCACTGAATGGTGTTATGAAGGTCTGATGTCATCACCTAAGATTTTATACTGCAGATTAATCACACCAAATTAATGATGTTAAGGGTCTGCCGTCATCTCATTATGTCATCTGAGCTTAGACCTCGCCACCACTAAATGGTGTTATGAAGGTCTCAGGTCATCACCTCAGATGTTATCCTCTTATTTAATCTCACCAAATTGATGATGTTAAAGGTCTGAGGTCATCTCATTATGGTGTCTGAGCTCAGACCTCGTCACGACATAATGGTGTAATGAAGGTATGAGGTCATCACCTAAGATGTTATCCTCATAATTAATCTTACCCAATTAATGATGTTAAGGGTCTGAGGTCATCTCATTATGGCATCTAAGCTCAGACCCCATCACCACTGAATGGGGATATGAAGCTCTGAGGTCATCACCTAAGATGTTGTCCTTATAATTAATCTCACCAAATTAATGATGTTAAGGGTCTGAGGTCATCTCATTATGGTGTTTAAGCTCAGACCTCGACACCACATAATGGTGTTATGAAGGTCTGAGGTATTCACCTAAGATGTTATCCGACAAATTAATCTCACCAAACTAATGATGTTAAGGGTCCGAGGTCATCTCATTATGGTGTATGAGCTCAGACCTCGTCACCACTGAATGGTGTTATGAAGGTTTGAGGTCATCACCTAAGATGTTATCCTCATAATTAATCTCACAAAATTAATGATGTTAAGGGTTTGAGGTCATCTCATTATGGTGTCTGAGCTCAGACCTCGTCACCATTGAATGGTGTTATGAAGGTCTGAGGTCATCACCTAATATGTTATCCTCATCATTAATCTTGCCAAATTAATGATGTTAAGGGTCCGAGGTCATCTCATTATGGTGTCTGAGCTCACACCTCGTCACCAATGAATGGTGTTATGAAGGTCTGAGGTCATCACCTAAGATGTTTTCATCATATTTAATCTCACCAAATTAATGATGTTAAGGGTCTGAGGTCAGCTCATTATGGTGTGTGAGCTCAAACCCCGTCACCACTGAATGGTGTTATGAAGGTTTGAGGTCATGACATAAGATGTTATCCTCATAATTAATCTCACCAAATTAATGATGTTAAGGGTCTGAGGTCATCTCATTATGGTGTCTGAGCTCAGACCTCATCACCACTGAATGGTGTTATGAAGGTCTGAGATCATCACCTAATATGTTATCCTCATCATTAATCTTACCAAATTAATGATGTTAAGGGTCCGAGGTCATCTCATTATGGTCTTTGAGCTCACACCTCATCACCACTGAATGGTGTTATGAAGGTCTGAGGTCATCACCTAAGATGTTTTCATCATATTTAATCTCACCAAATTAATGATGTTAATGGTCTGAGGTCATCTCATTATGGTGTCTGAGATCAGACCTCGTCACCGCTGAATGGCATTATGAAGGGCTGAGGTCATCACCTAAGATGTTATCCTCATAATTAATCTTACCCGATTAATGATGTTAAGGGTCTGAGGTCATCTCATTATGGTGTCAAAGCTCAGACAACATCACCACTGAATGGGGTTATCAAACTCTGAGGTCATCACCTAAGATGTTGTCCTTATAATTAATCTCACCAAATTAATGATGTTAAGGGTCTGAGGTCATCTCATTATTGTGTTTAAGCTCAGACCTCGTCACCACATAATGGTGTTATGAAGGTCTGAGGTCATGACCTAAGATGTTATCCTACAAATTAATCTCACCAAACTAATGATGTTAAGTGTCCGAGGTCATCTCATTATGGTGTCTGAGCTCAGACCTCGTCACCACTAAATGGTGTTATGAAGGTCTGAGGTCATCACCTAAGATGTTATCCTAATAATTAATCACACCAAATTAATGATGTTAAGGGTTTGAGGTCATCTCATTATGGTGTCTCAGCTCAGACCTCTTCACCACTGCATGGTGTTATGAAGGTTTGAGGTCATCACCTAAGATGTTATCCTCATAATTAATCTTACCAAATTAATGATATTAAGGGTCCGGGGTCATCTTATTATGGTGTCTGAGCTCACACCGCGTTACCACTGAATGGTGTTATGAAGGTCTGAGGTCATCACCTCAGATGTTACCATCATAATTAATCTCACCAAATTAATGATACTAAGGGTGTGAGGTCATCTCGTTATGGAAACTGAGCTCATACCTCGTCACCACTGAATGGTGTTTGAAGGTATGAGGTCATCACCTAAGATGTTATCCAACAAATTAATATCACTCAAAGAAATGATGTTAAGGGTCTGAGGTCATCTCATTATGGTGTCTAAGTGCAGACCTCGTCACCATTGAATGGTGTTATGAAGGTCAACGGTCATCACCTAAGATGTTTTCCTCATAATTAATATCACCAAATTAATGATGTTAAGGGTCTAATGTCAACTCATTATGGCATCTGAGCTCAAAGCTCGTCACCACTGAATGGTGTTATGAAGGTCTGAGGTCATCACCTAAGATTTTATCCTCATAAATAATCTCACCAAATTAATGATGTTAAGGGTATGAGGTCATCTCATTATGGTGTCTAAGCTCAGACCTCGTCACCACTGAATAGTGTTATGAAGGTTTGAGGTCATCACCTAAGATTTTATGCTGCAGATTAATCACACCAAATTAATGATGTTAAGGGTCTGCCGTCATCTCATTATGTCGTCTGAGATCAGACCTCGTCACCACTAAATGGTGTTATGAAGGTCTGAGGTCATCACCTCAGATGTTATCCTCATATTTAATCTCACCAAATTGATGATGTTAAGGGTCTGAGGTCATCTCATTATGGTGTCTGAGCTCAGACCTCGTCACCACATAATGGTGTTATGAAGGTCTGAGGTCATCACCTACGATGTTATCCTACAAATTAATCTCACCAAACTAATGATGTTAAGGGTCTGAGATCATCTCATTATGGTGTCTGAGCTCAGACCTCATCACCACTGAATGGTGTTATGAAGGTTTGAGGTCATCACCTAAGTTGTTATCCTCATAATTAATCTCACAAAATTAATGATGTCAAGGGTTTGAGGTCATCTCATTATGGTGTCTGAGCTCAGACCTCGTAACCACTGAATGGTGTTATGAAGCTCTGAGGTCATCACCTAATATGTTATCCTCATCATTAATCTTACCAAATTAATGATGTTAAGGGTCCAAGGTCATCTCATTATGGTGTCTGAGCTCACCCCTCGTCACCACTGAATGGTGTTATGAAGGTCTGAGGTCATCACCTAAGATGTTTTCCTCATAATTAATCTCACCAAATTAATGATGTTAATGGTCTGAGGTCATCTCATTATGGTATCTGAGCTCAGACCTCGACACCACTAAATGGTGTTATGAAGGTCTAAGGTCATCACCTAAGAAGTTATCCTACAAATTAATCTCACCAAATTGATGATGTTAAGGGTCTGAGGTCATCTCATTATGGTGTCTGAGCTCAGACCTCATCACCACAGAATGGTGTTATGAAGGTCTGAGGTCATCAGCTACGATGTTATCCTACAAATTAATCTCACCAAACTAATGATGTTAAGGGTCCGAGGTCATCTCATTATGGTATCTGAACTCGGACCTCGTCACCACTGAATCGTGTTATGAAGGTCTGAGGTCATTACCTAAGCTGTTATCCTACAAATTCATCTCACCAAATTAATGATGTAAAGGGTCTGAGGTCATCTCATTATGGTGTCTGAGCTCAGACCTCGTCACCACTGAATGGTGTTATGAAGGTCTACGGTCATCACCTAAGATGTTATCCTAATAATTAATCACACCAAATTAATGATGTTAATCGTCTGATGTCATCTAATTATGCCATCTGAGCTAAAACCTCGTCACCACTGAATGGTGTTATGAAGGTCTCAGGTCATCAGCAAAGACGTTATCCTCATAAATAATCTCACCAAATTAATGATGTTAAGGGTATGAGGTCATCTCATTATGGTGTCTGAGATCAGACCTCGTCACCACTGAATGGTGTTATGAAGGTCTGAGGTCATCACCTAAGATGTTATCCTCATAATTAATCTTACCTAATTAATGATGTTAAGGGTCTGAGGTCATTTCATTATGGTGTCAAAGATCAGACAACATCACCACTGAATGGGGTTATGAAGCTCTGAGGCCATCACCTATGATGTTGTCCTTATAATTAATCTCACCAAATTAATGATGTTAAGGGTCTGAGGTCATATCATTATGGTGTTTAAGCTCAGACCTCGTCACCACATAATGGTGTTATGAAGGTCTGAGGTCATCACCTAAGATGTTATCCTACAAATTAATCTCATCAAACTAATGATGTTAAGGGTCTGAGGTCATCTCATTATGGTGTCTGAGCTCAGACCTCGTCACCACTGAATGGTGTTATGAAGGTCTGAGGTCATCACCTAAGATGTTATCCTCATAATTTATCACACCAAATTAATGATGTTAAGGGTTTGAGGTCATCTCATTATGGTGTCTCAGCTCAGACCTCTTCACCACTGAATGGTGTTATGAAGGTTTGAGGTCATCACCTAATATGTTATCCTCATCATTAATCTTACCAAATTAATGAAGTTAAGGGTCTGAGGTGATCTCATTTTGGTGTCTGAGCTCACACCTCGTCACCACTGAATGGTGTTATGAAGGTCTGAGGTCATCACCTAAGATGTTATCCTCATAATTAATCTTACCAAATTAATGATATTAAGGGTCCGGGGTCATCTTATTATGGTGTCTGAGCTCACACCTCGTTACCACTGAATGGTGTTATGAAGGTCTGAGGTCATCACCTCAGATGTTACCCTTATAATTAATCTCACCAAATTAATGATACTAAGGGTGTGAGGTCATCTCATTATGGAAACTAAGCTCAGACCTCGTCACCACTGAATCGTGTTTTAAAGGTATGAGGTCATCACCTAAGATGTTATCCAACAAATTAATATCACTAAAAGAAATGATGTTAAGGGCCTAAGGTCATCTCATTATGGTGTCTAAGTGCAGACCTCGTCACCATAGAATGGTGTTATGAAGGTCTGAGGTCATCAGCTACGATGTTATCCTAAAAATTAATCTCACCAAAGTAATGATGTTAAGGGTCCGAGGTCATCTCATTATGGTATCTGAGCTCAGACCTCGTCACCACTGAATCGTGTTATGAAGGTCTGAGGTAATCACCTAAGCTGTTATCCTACAAATTCATCTCACCAAATTAATGATGTAAAGGGTCTGAGGTCATCTCATTATGGTGTCTGAGCTCAGACCTCGTCACCACTGAATGGTGTTATGAAGGTCTACGGTCAACACCTAAGATGTTATCCTCATAATTAATCTCACCAAATTAATGATGTTAAGGGTCTGATGTCATCTAATTATGCCATCTGAGCTAAAACCTCGTCACCACTGAATGGTGTTATGAAGGTCTGAGGTCATCACCAAAGACGTTATCCTCATAAATAATCTCACCAAATTAATGATGTTAAAGGTATGAGGTCATCTCATTATGGTGTCTGAGATCAGACCTCATCACCCCTGAATGGTGTTATGAAGGTCTGAGGTCATCACCAAAGACGTTATCCTCATAAATAATCTCACCAAATTAATGATGTTAAGGCTCTGAGGTTATCTCATTATGGTGTCTGAGATCAGACCTCGTCACCCCTGAATGGTGTTATGAAGGTTTGAGGTCATCACCTAAGATGTTATCCCTATAATTAATCTTACCAAATTAATGATGTTAAGGCTCTGAGGTCATCTCATTATGGTGTCAAAGCTCAGACAACATCACCACTGAATGGGGTTACGAAGCTCTGAGGTCATCACCTATGATGTTGTCCTTATAATTAATCTCACCAAATTAATGATGTTAAGGGTCTGAGGTCATGTCATTATGGTGTTTAAGCTCAGACCTCGTCACCACATAATGGTGTTATGAAGGTCTGAGGTCATCACCTAAGATGTTATCCTACAAATTAATCTCACCAAACTAATGATGTTAAGGGTCCGAGGTCATTTCATTATGGTGTCTGAGCTCAGACCTCGTCACCACTGAATGGTGTTATGAAGGTTTGAGGTCATCACCTAATATGTTATCCTCATCATTAATCTTACAAAATTAATGATGTTAAGGGTCCGAGGTCATCTCATTATGGTGTCTGAGCTCACACCTCGTCACCATTGAATGGTGTTATGAAGGTCTGAGGTCATCACCTAAGATGTTTTCCTCATATTTAATCTCACCAAATTAATGATGTTAAGGGTCTGAGGTCATCTCATTATGGTATTTGAGCTCAGACCTCGACACCACCAAATGGTGTTATGAAGGTCTGAGGTCATCACCTAAGATGTTATCCTACAAATTAATCTCACAAAATTATTGATGTTAAGGGTCTGAGTTCATCTCATTATGCTGTCTGGGCTCAGATCTCGTCACCACTGAATGGTGTTATGAAGTATTGCGGTCATCACCTAAGATGTTATCCTCATAATTAATCTCACCAAATTAATGATCTTAAGGGTCTGAGGTCATCTCATTATGCCGTCTGAGCACAAAACTTGTCACCACTGAATGGAGTTATGAAGCTCTGAGGTCATCACCTAAGATGTTATCCTCATAAATAACCTCACCAAATTAATTATGTTAAGGGTATAAGGTCATATCATTATGGTGTCTGAGCTCAGACCTCGTCACTACTGAATGGTGTTATGAAGGTTTGAGGTCATCACCTAAAATTTTATGCAGCAAATTAATCACACCAAATTAATGATGTTAAGGTTCTGACGTCATCTCATTATGCCGTCTGAGCTCATACCTCGTCACCCCTAAATGGTGTTATGAAGGTCTGAGGTCATCACCTCAGATGTTATCCTCCTAATTAATATCACCAAATTGATGATGTTAAGGGTCTGAGGTCATCTCATTATGGTGTCTGAGCTCAGACCTCATCACCACTGAATGGTGTTATGAATGTCTGAGTTCATCACCTAAGATGTTATCCTACAAAATAATCTCACAAAATTAACGATGTTAAGGGTCTGAGGTTATCTCATTATGCCGTCAGAGCTCAAACCTCTTCACCACTGAATGGTGTTATGAAGGTTTGAGGTCATCACCTAAGATGTTATCCTCATAATTAATCTCACCGAATTAATGATGTTAAGGGTATGAGGTCATTTAATTATGTTGTCTGAGCTCAGACTTCGTCACCACTGAATAGTGTTATGAAGGTCTGAGGTCGTCACCTAAGATGTTATCCTCATAATTTATCACACCAAATTAATGATGTTAAGGGTTTGAGGTCATCTCATTATGGTGTCTCAGCTCAGACCTCTTCACCACTGAATGGTGTTATGAAGGTTTGAGGACATCACCTAATATGTTATCCTCATCATTAATCTTACCAAATTAATGATGTTAAGGGTCTGAGGTGATCTCATTTTGGTGTCTGAGCTCACACCTCATCACCACTGAATGGTGTTATGAAGGTCTGAGGTCATCACCTAAGATGTTATCCTCATAATTAATCTTACCAAATTAATGATATTAAGGGTCCGGGGTCATCTTATTATGGTGTCTGAGCTCACACCTCGTTACCACTGAATGGTGTTATGAAGGTCTGAGGTCATCTCCTCAGATGTTACCCTTATAATTAATCTCACCAAATTAATGATACTAAGGGTGTGAGGTCATCTCATTATGGAAACTAAGCTCAGACCTCGTCACCACTGAATCGTGTTTTAAAGGTATGAGGTCATCACCTAAGATGTTATCCAACAAATTAATATCACTAAAAGAAATGATGTTAAGGGCCTGAGGTCATCTCATTATGGTGTCTAAGTGCAGACCTCGTCACCATTGAATGGTGTTATGAAGGTCAGCGGTCATCACCTAAGATGTTTTCATCATAATTAATATCACCAAATTAATGATGTTAAGGGTCTGCTGTCATCTCATTATGGCATCTGAGCTCAAAGCTCGTCACCACTGAATGGTGTTATGAAGGTCTGAGGTCATCACCTAAGATTTTATCCTCATAAACAATCTCACCAAATTAATGATGTTAAGGGTATGAGGTCATCTCATTATGGTGTCTGAGCTCAGACCTCGTCACCACTGAATGGTGTTATGAAGGTTTGAGGTCATCACCTAAGATTTTATGCTGCAGATTAATCACACCAAATTAATGATGTTAAGGGTCTGCCGTCATCACATTATGTCGTCTGAGCTCAGACCTCGTCACCACTAAATGGTGTTATGAAGGTCTGAGGTCATCACCTCAGATGTTATCCTCATATTTAATCTCACCAAATTGATGATGTTAAGGGTCTGAGGTCATCTCATTATGGTGTCTGAGCTCAGACCTCGTCACCACATAATGGTGTTATGAAGGTCTGAGGTCATCACCTACGATGTTATCCTACAAATTAATCTCACCAAACTAATGATGTTAAGGGTCTGAGATCATCTCATTACGGTGTCTGAGCTCAGACCTCGTCACCACTGAATGGTGTTATGAAGGTTTGAGGTCATCACCTAAGATGTTATCCTCATAATTAATCTCACAAAATTAATGATGTCAAGGGTTTGAGGTCATCTCATTATGGTGTCTGAGCTCAGACCTCGTCACCACTGAATGGTGTTACGAAGCTCTGAGGTCATCACCTAATATGTTATCCTCATCATTAATCTTACCAAATTAATGATGTTAAGGGTCCAAGGTCATCTCATTATGGTGTCTGAGCTCACACCTCGTCACCACTGAATGGTGTTATGAAGGTCTGAGGTCATCACCTAAGATGTTTTCCTCATAATTAATCTCACCAAATTAATGATGTTAAGGGTCTGAGGTCATCTCATTATGGTATCTGAGCTCAGACCTCGACACCACTAAATGGTGTTGTGAAGGTCTAAGGTCATCACCACAGATGTTATCCTACAAATTAATCTCACCAAATTGATGATGTTAAGGGTCTGAGGTCATCTCATTAGGGTGTCTGACCTCAGACCTCATCACCACAGAATGGTGTTATGAAGGTCTGAGGTCATCAGCTACGATGTTATCCTAATAATTAATCTCACCAAAGTAATGATGTTAAGGGTTCGAGGTCATCTCATTATGGTATCTGAGCTCGGACCTCGTCACCACTGAATCGTGTTATGAAGGTCTGAGGTAATCACCTAAGCTGTTATCCTCCAAATTCATCTCACCAAATTAATGATGTAAAGGGTCTGAGGTCATCTCATTATGGTGTCTGAGCTCAGACCTCGTCACCACTGAATGGTGTTATGATGGTCTACGGTCAACACCTAAGATGTTATCCTCATAATTAATCTCACCAAATTAATGATGTTAAGGGTCTGATGTCATCTAATTATGCCATCTGAGCTAAAACCTCGTCACCACTGAATGGTGTTATGAAGGTCTGAGGTCATCACCAAAGACGTTATCCTCATAAATAATCTCACCAAATTAATGATGTTAAGGGTATGAGGTCATCTCATTATGGTGTCTGAGATCAGACCTCGTCACCCCTGAATGGTGTTATGAAGGTCTGAGGTCATCACCAAAGACGTTATCCTCATAAATAATCTCACCAAATTAATGATGTTAAGGCTCTGAGGTTATCTCATTTTGGTGTCTGAGATCAGACCTCGTCACCCCTGAATGGTGTTATGAAGGACTGAGGTCATCACCTAAGATGTTATTCTCATAATTAATCTTACCCAATTAATGATGTTAAGGGTCTGAGGTCATCTCATTATGGTGTCAAAGCTCAGACAACATCACCACTGAATGGGGTTATGAAGCTCTAAGGTCATCACCTAAGATGTTGTCCTTATAATTAATCTCACCAAATTAATGATGTTAAGGGTCTGAGGTCATCTCATTATGGTGTTTAAGCTCAGAACTCGTCACCACATAATGGTGTTATGAAGGTCTGAGGTCATCACCTAAGATGTTATCCTACAAATTAATCTCACCAAACTAATGATGTTAAGGGTCCGAGGTCATCTCATTATGGTATCTGAGCTCAGACCTCGTCACCACTGAATGGTGTTATGAAGGTTTGAGGTCATCACCTAAGATGTTATCCTCATAATTAGTCTCACAAAATTAATGATGTCAAGGGTTTGAGGTCATCTCATTATGGTGTCTGAGCTCAGACCTCGTCACCACTGAATGGTGTTATGAAGGTCTGAGGTCATCACCTAATATGTTATCCTCATCATTAATCTTACAAAATTAATGACGTTAAGGGTCCGAGGTCATCTCATTATGGTGTCTGAGATCACACCTCGTCACCACTGAATGGTGTTATGAAGGTCTGAGGTCATCACCTAAGATGTTTTCCTCATAATTAATCTCACCGAATTAATGATGTTAAGGGTCTAAGGTCATCTCATTATGGTATTTGAGCTCAGACCTCGACACCACCAAATGGTGTTATGAAGGTCTGAGGTCATCACCTAAGATGCTATCCTACAAATTATTCTCACAAAATTATTGATGTTAAGGGTCTGAGTTCATCTCATTATGGTGTCTGGGCTCAGATCTCGTCACCACTGAATGGTGTTATGAAGTATTGCGGTCATCACCTAAGATGTTATCATCATAATTAATCTCACCAAATTAATGATGTTAAGGGTCTGAGGTCATCTCATTATGCCGTCTGAGCACAAAACTTGTCACCACTGAATGGAGTTATGAAGCTCTGAGATCATCACCTAAGATGTTATTCTCATAAATAACCTCACCAAATTAATTATGTTAAGGGTATGAGGTCATATCATTATGGTGTCTGAGCTCAGATCTCGTCACTACTGAATGGTGTTATGAAGGTTTGAGGTCATCACCTAAGATTTTATGCAGTAAATTAATCACACCAAATTAATGATGTTAAGGGTCTGACGTCATCTCATTATGCCGTCTGAGCTCATACCGCGTCACCCCTAAATGGTGTTATGAAGGTCTGAGGTCATCACCTCGGATGTTATCCTCCTAATTAATATCACCAGATTGATGATGTTAAGGGTCTGAGGTCATCTCATTATGGTGTCTGAGCTCAGACCTCATCACCACAGAATGGTGTTATGAAGGTCTGAGGTCATCACCTACGATGTTATCCTACAAATTAATCTCACCAAACTAATGATTTTAAGGGTCTGAGGTCATCTCATTATGGTGTCCGAGATCAGACCTCGTCACCACTGAATGGTGTTATTAAGGTCTGAGGTCATCAACTAATATGTTATCGTCATAATTAATCTTACCAAATTAATGATGTTAAGGCTCTGAGGTCATCTCATTATGGTGTCTGAGCTCAGACTTCGTCACCACTGAATAGTGTTATGAAGGTCTGAGGTCGTCACCTAAGGTGTTATCCTCATAATTAATCTCACCAAATTAATGATATTAAGGGTTTGAGGTCATCTCATTATGGTGTCCGAGTTCAGACATCGTCACCACTGAATGGTGTTATGATGGTCTGAGGTCATCACCTAATATGTTATCCTCATCACTAATCTTACCAAATTAATGATATTAAGGGTCTGAGGTCATCTTATTATGGTGTCTGAGCTCACACCTCGACACCACTAAATGGTGTTATGAAGGTCTGAGGTCATCACCTCAGATGTTATCCTCATAATTAATCTCACCAAATTAACGATGTTAAGGGTCTGAGGTCATCTCATTATGGTATCTGAGCTCGGACCTCGTCACCACTAAATCGTGTTATGAAGGTCTGAGGTCATCACCTAAGCTGTTATCCTACAAATTCATCTCACCAAATTAATGATGTAAAGGGTCTGAGGTCATCTCATTATGGTGTCTGAGCTCAGATCTCGTCACCACTGAATGGTGTTATGAAGGTCTACGGTCATCACCTAAGATGTTATCCTCATAATTAATCTCACCAAATTAATGTTGTTAAGGGCCTGATGTCATCTAATTATGCCATCTGAGCTAAAAAATCGTCACCACTGAATGGTGTTATGAAGGTCTGAGGTCATCAGCAAAGACGTTATCCTCATAAATAATCTCACCAAATTAATGATGTTAAGGGTATGAGGTCATCTCATTATGGTGTCTGAGCTCAGACCTCGTCACCACTAAAAGGTGTTATGAAGGTCTGAGGTCATCACCTAAGATGTTATCCTCGTAATTAATCTCACTAAATTAATGCGGTTAAGGGTCTGAGTTCATCTCATTATGGTGTCTGAGCTCATACCTCATCACCATCGAGTGGTGTTATGAAGGTATGAAGTCATCACCTAAGATGTTATCCTCATAATTAATCTTAAAAAATTAATTATGTTAAGGGACTGAGGTCATCTCATTATGGTGTCTGGGCTCAGACCTCGCCACCACTGAATGGGGTTATGAAGCTCTGACGTCATCACCTAAGATGTTGTCCTTATAATTAATCTCACCAAATTAATGATGTTAAGGGTCTCAGGTCATCTCATTATGGTGTCTGAGCAACCACCTCATCACCACTCAATGGTGTTATGAAGGTCTGAGGTCATCATCTAAGATGTTATCCTCGTAATTAATCTCACCAAATTAATGATGTTTAGGGTCTGAGGTCAACAAAAATGGTGTCTAAGCTCGGACCTCCTCACCACAGAATGGTGTTATGAACGTCTAGGGTCATCACCAATAATGTTATCCTAACAATTAATCTCACCAAACTAATGATGTTAAGGGTTTGAGGTCATCTCATTATGGTGTTTGAGCTCTGACCTCGTCACCACTAAATGGTTTTATGAAGGTCTGAGGTCATCACCTAAGATGTTATCCTCATAATTAATCTTACCCAATTAATGATGTTAAGGGTCTGAGGTCTTCTAATTATGGTGTCTGAGCACAGACCCCGTCACCACTGAATGGTGTTATGAAGGTCTGAGGTCATCATCTAAGATGTTATCCTCAATATTAATTTAACCCAATTAATGATGTTTAGGGTCTGATGTCATCTCATTATGGTGTCTAAGCTCGGACCCCGTCACCACTGAATGATGTTATGAAGGTCTGAGGTCATCAACTAATACGTTATCCTCATAATTAATCGCACAAAATTAATGATCTTAAGGGTCTGAGGTCATCTCATTATGGTATCTGTGCTCAGACCTCATCACCACTGAATGGTGTTATGAAGATCAGAGGTCATCACCTCGGATGTTAGCCTACAAATTAATCTCACCAAATTAATGATGTTAACCATTAAGGGTCATCGCATTATGGTGTCTGAGCTCAAACCTCGTCTTCAAAGAATGGTGTTATGAAGGTCTGAGGTCATCACCTACGATGTTATCCACATAATTAATTTTAACCAATTAATGATGTTAAGGGTTTGAGGTCATCTTATTATGGTGTTTGAGCTCAGACCTCGTCACCACTGAATGGTGTAGTGAAGGTCTGAGGTCATAACCGAATATGTTATCCACATCATTAATCTTACCAAATTAATGATATTAAGGGTCTGAGATCATCTCACTATGGTGTCTGAGATCACACCTCGTCACCACTGAATGGTGTTATGAAGGTCTGAGGTCATCACCTACGATGTTATCCAACAATTTAATCTCACCAAACTAATGATGTTAAGGGTCTCAGGTCATCTCATTATGGTGTCTGAGCTCAGACCTCATCACCACTGAATGGTGTTATGAAGGTCTGAGGTCATCACCTAAGATGTTATCCTCATAATTAATCTCACCAAATTAATGATGTTAAGGGTCTGAGGTCATCTCATTATGGTGTCTGAGCTCAGACCCCGTCACCACTGAATGGTGTTATGAAGGTCTGTGGTCATCACCTAAGTTGTTAGCCTCATAATTAATATCACCAGATTGATGATGTTAAGGGTCTGAGGTCATCTCATTATGGTGTCTGAGCTCAGACCTCATCACCACAGAATGGTGTTATGAAGGTCTGAGGTCATCACCTACGATGTTATCCTACAAATTAATCTCACCAAACTAATGATGTTAAGGGTCTGAGGTCATCTCATTATGGTGTCCGAGATCAAACCTCGTCACCACTGAATGGTGTTATTAAGGTCTGAGGTCATCAACTAATATGTTATCGTCATAATTAATCTTACCAAATTAATGATGTTAAGGCTCTGAGGTCATCTCATTATGGTGTCTGAGCTCAGACTTCGTCACCACTGAATAGTGTTATGAAGGTCTGAGGTCGTCACCTAAGGTGTTATCCTCATAATTAATCTCACCAAATTAATGATATTAAGGGTTTGAGGTCATCTCATTATGGTGTCCGAGTTCAGACATCATCACCACTGAATGGTGTTATGATGGTCTGAGGTCATCACCTAATATGTTATCCTCATCACTAATCTTACCAAATTAATGATATTAAGGGTCTGAGGTCATCTTATTATGGTGTCTGAGCTCACACCTCGACACCACTAAATGGTGTTATGAAGGTCTGAGGTCATCACCTCAGATGTTATCCTCATAATTAATCTCACCAAATTAACGATGTTAAGGGTCTGAGGTCATCTCATTATGGTATCTGAGCTCGGACCTCGTCACCACTAAATCGTGTTATGAAGGTCTGAGGTCATCACCTAAGCTGTTATCCTACAAATTCATCTCACCAAATTAATGATGTAAAGGGTCTGAGGTCATCTCATTATGGTGTCTGAGCTCAGATCTCGTCACCACTGAATGGTGTTATGAAGGTCTACGGTCATCACCTAAGATGTTATCCTCATAATTAATCTCACCAAATTAATGATGTTAAGGGCCTGATGTCATCTAATTATGCCATCTGAGCTAAAAAATCGTCACCACTGAATGGTGTTATGAAGGTCTGAGGTCATCAGCAAAGACGTTATCCTCATAAATAATCTCACCAAATTAATGATGTTAAGGGTATGAGGTCATCTCATTATGGTGTCTGAGCTCAGACCTCGTCACCACTAAAAGGTGTTATGAAGGTCTGAGGTCATCACCTAAGATGTTATCCTCGTAATTAATCTCACTAAATTAATGCGGTTAAGGGTCTGAGTTCATCTCATTATGGTGTCTGAGCTCATACCTCATCACCATCGAGTGGTGTTATGAAGGTATGAAGTCATCACCTAAGATGTTATCCTCATAATTAATCTTAAAAAATTAATTATGTTAAGGGACTGAGGTCATCTCATTATGGTGTCTGGGCTCAGACCTCGCCACCACTGAATGGGGTTATGAAGCTCTGACGTCATCACCTAAGATGTTGTCCTTATAATTAATCTCACCAAATTAATGATGTTAAGGGTCTCAGGTCATCTCATTATGGTGTCTGAGCAACCACCTCATCACCACTCAATGGTGTTATGAAGGTCTGAGGTCATCACCTAAGATGTTATCCTCGTAATTAGTCTCACCAAATTAATGATGTTTAGGGTCTGAGGTCAACAAAAATGGTGTCTGAGCTCGGACCTCCTCACCACAGAATGGTGTTATGAACGTCTAGGGTCATCACCAATAATGTTATCCTAACAATTAATCTCACCAAACTAATGATGTTAAGGGTTTGAGGTCATGTCATTATGGTGTTTGATCTCTGACCTCGTCACCACTAAATGGTTTTATGAAGGTCTGAGGTCATCACCTAAGATGTTATCCTCATAATTAATCTTACCCAATTAATGATGTTAAGGGTCTGAGGTCTTCTAATTATGGTGTCTGAGCACAGACCCCGTCACCACTGAATGGTGTTATGAAGGTCTCAGGTCATCATCTAAGATGTTATCCTCAATATTAATTTAACCCAATTAATGATGTTTAGGGTCTGATGCCATCTCATTATGGTGTCTAAGCTCGGACCCCGTCACCACTGAATGATGTTATGAAGGTCTGAGGTCATCAACTAATACGTTATCCTCATAATTAATCTCACAAAATTAATGATCTTAAGGGTCTGAGGTCATCTCATTATGGTATCTGTGCTCAGACCTCGTCACCACTGAATGGTGTTATGAAGATCAGAGGTCATCACCTCGGATGTTAGCCTACAAATTAATCTCACCAAATTAATGATGTTAACCATTAAGGGTCATCGCATTATGGTGTCTGAGCTCAAACCTCGTCTTCAAAGAATGGTGTTATGAAGGTCTGAGGTCATCACCTACGATGTTATCCACATAATTAATTTTAACCAATTAATGATGTTAAGGGTCTGAGGTCATCTTATTATGGTGTTTGAGCTCAGACCTCGTCACCACTGAATGGTGTAGTGAAGGTCTGAGGTCATAACCGAATATGTTATCCACATCATTAATCTTACCAAATTAATGATATTAAGGGTCTGAGATCATCTCACTATGGTGTCTGAGATCACACCTCGTCACCACTGAATGGTGTTATGAAGGTCTGAGGTCATCACCTACGATGTTATCCAACAATTTAATCTCACCAAACTAATGATGTTAAGGGTCTCAGGTCATCTCATTATGGTGTCTGAGCTCAGACCTCGTCACCACTGAATGGTGTTATGAAGGTCTGAGGTCATCACCTAAGATGTTATCCTCATAATTAAACTCACCAAATTAATGATGTTAAGGGTCTGAGGTCATCTCATTATGGTATCTAAGTTCAGACCTCATCACCACTGAATGGTGTTATGAAGGTCTGAGGTCATCACTTAAGATGTTATCCTACAAATTATTCTCACCAAATTAATGATGTTAAGGTTCTGAGGTCATCTCATTATGGTGTGTGAGCTCAGACATCGTCACCACTGAATGGTGTTATAAAGGTCTGCAGTCATCACCTAAGACGTTATCCTCATAATTAATCTCACTAAATTAATGATGTTAAGGGTCTGAGGTCATCTCATTATGCCGTCTGAGATCAAACCACGTCACCATTGAATGGTTTTATGAAGGTCTGAGGTCATCACCTCAGATGTTAACCTTATATTTAATCTCACCAAATTGATGATGTTAAGGGTCTGAGGTCATCTCATTATGGTGTCTGAGCTCAGACCTCGTCACCACATAATGGTGTTATGAAGGTCTGAGGTCATCACCTACGATGTTATCCAACAAATTAATCTCACCAAACTAATGAAGTTAAGGGTCTGAGGTCATCTCATTATGCTGTCTGAGATCAGACCTCGTCATCACTGAATGGTGTTATGAAGGTCTGAGGTCATCACCTAAGATGTTATCCTCATAATTAATCTTACGCAATTAATGGTGCTAAGGGTATGAGGTCATCTCATTATGGTGTCTAAGCTCAGACCCCATCACCACTGAATAATGTTATGAAGGTCTGAGGTCATCACCTAAAATGTTATCCTCATAATTAATCTTACCCAATTAATGATGTTAAGGGTCTGAGGTCATCCCATTATGGTGTCTAAGCTCAGACCCCATCACCACTGACAGTGGATATGAAGCTCTGAGGTCATCACCTAAGATGTTGTCCTTATAATTAATCTCACCAAATTAATGATGTTAAGGGTCTGAGGTCATCTCATTATGGTGTTTAAGCTCAGACCTCGTCACCACATAATGGTGTTACGAAGGTCTGAGGTCATCACCTAAGATGTTATCCGACAAATTAATCTCACCAAACTAATGATGTTAAAGGTCCGAGGTCATCTCATTATGGTGTATGAGCTCAGACCTCGTCACCACTGAATGGTGTTATGAAGGTTTGAGGTCATCACCTAAGATGTTATCTTCATAATTCATCTCACAAAATTAATGATGTTAAGGGTTTGAGGTCATCTAAGTATGGTGTCTGAGCTCAGACCTCGTCACCCCTGAATGGTGTTATGAAGGTCTGAGGTTATCACCTAATAAGTTATAGTCATCATTAATCTTGCCAAATTAATGATGTTAAGGGTCCGAGGTCATCTCATTATGGTGTATGAGCTCACACCTCGTCACCACTGAATGGTATTATGAAGGTCTGAGGTCATCACCTAAGATGTTTTCATCATAATTAATCTCACCAAATTAATGATGGTAAGGGTCTGAGGCCATCTCATTATGGTATCTAAGTTCAGACCTCATCACCACTGAATGGTGTTATGAAGGTCTAAGGTCAGCACTTAAGATGTTATCCTATAAATTATTCTCACCAAATTAATGATGTTAAGGTTCTGAGGTCATCTCATTATGGTGTGTGAGCTCAGACATTGTCACCCCTGAATGGTGTTATAAAGGTCTGCAGTCATCACCTAAGACGTTATCCTCATAATTAATCTCACTAAATTAATGATGTTAAGGGTCTGAGGTCATCTCATTATGGTGTTTAAGCTCAGACCTCGTCACCACGTAATGGTGTTATGAAGGTCTGAGGTCATCACCTAAGATGTTATCCTACAAATTAATCTCACCAAACTAATGATGTTAAGGGTCCGAGGTCATCTCATTATGGTGTCTGAGCTCAGACCTCGTCACCACTGAATGTTGTTATGAAGGTTTGAGGTCATCACCTAAGATGTTATCCTCATAATTAATTTCACAAAATTAATGATGTCAAGGGTTTGAGGTCATCTCATTATGGTGTCTGAGCTCAGACCTAGTCACCAGTGAATGGTGTTATGAAGGTCTGAGGTCATCACCTAATAAGTTATCCTCATCATTAATCTTACAAAATTAATGATGTTAAGGGTCCGAGGTCATCTCATTATGATGTCTGAGCTCAGACCTCGTCACCACTGAATGGTGTTATGAAGGTCTGAGGTCATCACCTAAGATGTTATCCTCATAATTAATCTCACCAAATTAATGATGTTAAGGGTCTGAGGTCATCTCATTATGGTATCTGAGCTCAGACCTCGACACCACTAAATGGTGTTATGAAGGTCTGAGGTCATCACCTAAGATGTTATCCTACAAATTAATCTCACAAAATTATTGATGTTAAGGGTCTGAGTTCATCTCATTATGGTGTCTGAGCTCAGATCTCGTCACCACTGAATGGTGTTATGAAGGTTTGCATTCATCACCTAAGATGTTATCCTCATAATTAATCTCACCAAATTAATGATGTTAAGGGTCTGAGGTCATCTCATTATGCCGTCTGAGCACAAAACTCGTCACCACTGAATGGTGTTATGAAGGTCTGAGGTCATCACCAAAGATGTTATCCTCATAAATAATCTTACCAAATTAATGAGGTTAAGGGTATGAGGTCATCTCATTATGGTGTTTGAGCTCAGACCTCGTCACCACTGAAAGGTGTTATGAAGGTCTGAGGTCATCACCTTAGATGTTATCTTCATCATTAATCTTACAAAATTAATGATATTAAGGATCTGAGGTCATCTCATTATGGTGTCTGGGCTCAGACCTCGTCACCACTGAATGGGGTTATGAAGATCTGAGGTCATCACCTAAGATGTTGTCCTTATAATTAATCTCACTAAATTAATGATGCTAAGGGTCTCAGGTAATCTCATTATGACGTCTGAGCTGAGACCTCGTCACCACTGAATGGTGTTATGAAGGTCTGAGGTAATCTCCTAAGATGTTATCCTCATCATTAATCTTACCAAATTACTGATGTTAAGGGTCTGAGGTCATCTCATTTTGGTGTCTGAGCTCAGACCTCGTCACCACTAAATGGTGTTATGAAGGTCTGAGGTCATCACATAAGATGTTATACTCATAATTAATCTCACCAAATTAATGATGTTAAGGGTCTGAGGTCAACGAATATGGTGTCTGAGCTCAGACCTCCTCACCGCAGAATGGTATTATGAAGGTCTGAGGTCATCTCATTATGGTGTCTGAGCTCTGACCTCGTCACCACTCAATGGTGTTATGAAGGTCTGAGGTCATCACCTAAGATGATATACTTATAATTAATCATACCCAATTAATGATGTTAAGGGTCTGAGGTCATCTAATTATGGTGTCTGAGCACAGACCCCGTCACCACTGAATGGTGTTATGAAGGTCTGAGGTCATCACCTAAGATGTTATCCTCAATATTAATCTTACCCAATTGATGATGTTTAGGGTCTGATGTCATCTCATTTTGGTGTCTGAGCTCAGACCCCGTCACCACTAAATGGTGTTATGAAGGTCTGAGGTCATCAACTAATACGTTATCCTCATCCTTAATCTTACCGAATTAATGATGTTAAGGGTCTTAGGTCATCTCATTATGGTGTTTGAGCTCATAATTTGTCACCATTGAATGGTGTTATGAAGTTCTGAGGTCATCACCTAAGATGTTATCCTCATAATTAATCTCACCAAATTATTGATGTTAAGGGTTTGAGGTCATCTCATTGTGGTGTCCGAGCTCAGACCTCGTCACCACTGAATGGTGTAGTGAAGGTCTGAGATCACCACCTAATATGTTATCCTCGTCGTTAATCTTACCAAATTAATGATATTAAGGGTCCGAGGTAATCTCATTATGGTGTCTGAGCTCACACCTCGTCACCACTGAATGGTGTTATGAAGGTCTGAGGTCATCACCTAATATGTTATCCTCATAATTAATCTCACCAAATTAATGATGTTAAGGGTCTGAGGTCATCTCATTATGGTATCTGAGCCCATACCTCGTCACCACTGAATGGTGTTATGAAGGTCTGAGGTCATCACCTAGGATGTTATCCTACAAATTAATCTCACCAAATTAATGATGTTAACGGTCTAGGGTCATCCCATTATGGTGTCTGAGCTCAGACCTCGTCACCACTGAATGGTGTTATGAAGGTATGAGGTCATCACCTAAGATGTTATCCTGCAAATTAATCTCACCAAATTAATGATGTTAAGGGTCTGAGGTCATCTCATTATGGTGTCTGAGCTCAGACCTCATCACCACTGAATGGTGTTACGAAGGTCTACGATCATCACCTAAGATGTTATCCTCATAATTAATCTCACCAAATTAATGATGTTAAGGGTCTGATGTCATCTAATTATGCCATCTGAGCTCAAACCTCGTCACCACTGAATGGTGTTATGAAGGTCTGAGGTCATCACCAAAGATGTTGTCCTCATAAATAATCTCACCAAATTAATGATATTAAGGGTATGAGGTCATCTCATTAAGGTTTCTGAGCTCAGACCTCGTCACCACTGAAAGGTGTTATGAAGGTCTGAGGTCATCACCAAAGATGTTATCCTCATAATAAATCTCACTAAATTAATGCGGTTAAGGGTCTGAGGTCATCTCATTATGGTGTTTGAGCTCAGACCTCATCACCATCGAGTTGTGTTATGAAGGTCTGAGGTCATCACCTAAGATGTTATCCTCATAATTAATCTTACAAAATTAATGATGTTAAGGGTCTGAGGTCATCTCATTATGGTGTCTGGGTCAGACCTCTTCACCACTAAATGGGTTTATGAAGCTTTGAGGTCATGACCTAAGATGTTGTCCGTATAATTAATCTCACCAAATAAATGATGTTAAGGGTCTCAGGTCATCTCATTATGATGTCTAAGCTAAGAACTCGGCACCACTAAATGGTGTTATGATGGTCTGAGGTAATCACCTAAGATGTTATCCTCATCATTAATCTTACCAAATTACTGATGTTAAGGGTCTGAGGTCATCTCATTATGGTGTCCGAGATCAGACCTCGTCACCACTAAATAGTGTTTTGAAGGTTTGAGGTCATCACCTAAGATGTTATCCTTGTAATTAATCTCATCAAATTAATGATGTTAAAGGTCTGAGGTCAACGAATATGGTGTCTGAGCTCAGACCTCCTCACCACAGAATGGTGTTATGAAGATCTGAGGTCCTCACCAATGATGTTATCCTACAAATTAGTCTCACCAAACTAATTATGTTAAGGTTCTGAGGTCATCTCATTATGGTGTTTGAGCTCTGACCTCGTCACCACTAAATGGTGTTATGAAGGTTTGAGGTCATCACCTAAGATGTTATCCTCATAATTAATCTTACCCAATTAATGATGTTAAGGGTCTGAGGTCATCTAATTATGGTGTCTGAGCACTGACCCCGTCACCACTGAATGGTGTTATGAAGGTCTGAGGTCATCACCTAAGATGTTATCCTCAATATTAATCTTACCCAATTAATGATGTTTAGGGTCTGATGCCATCTCATTATGGTGTCTGAGCTCAGACCCCGTCACCACTGAATGGTGTTACGAAGGTCTGAGGTCATAAATTAATACGTTATCCTCATCATTAATCTTACCGAATTAATGGCGTTAAGGGTCTTAGGTCATCTCATTACGGTGTTTGAGTTCAGACCTTGTCACCACTGAATGGTGTTATGAAGGTCTGAGGTCATCACCTAAGATGTTATCATCATAATTAATCTCACCAAATTATTGATGTTAAGGGTTTGAGGTAATCTCATTACGGTGTCTGAGCTCAAACCTCGTCACCACTCAATGGTGTAGTAAAGGTCTGAGATCATCACCTAATATGTTATCCTCGTCATTAATCTTACCAAATTAATGATATTAAGGGTCCGAGGTAATCTCATTATGGTGTCTGGGCTCACACCTAGTCACCACTGAATTGTGTTATTAAGGTCTGTGGTCATCACCTAATATGTTATCCTCATAATTAACCTCACCAAATTAATGATGTTAAGGGTCTGAGGTCATCTCATTATGGTATCTGGGCTCAGACCTCGTCACCCCTGAGTGGTGTTATGAAGGTCTGAGGTCCTCACCTAGGATGTTATCCTACAAATTAATCTCACCAAATTAATGATGTTAACGGTCTAGGGTCATCGCATTATTGTGTTTGAGCTCAGACCTCGTCGCCATAGAATGGTGTTATGAAGGTCTGAGGTCATCACCTACGATGTTATCCTCATAATTAATCTTAACCAATTAATGATGTTAAGGGTCTGAGGTTATCTTATTATGGTGTTTGAGGACAGACCCCGTCACCACTGAATGGTGTTATGAAGGTCTGAGGTCATCACCTAAGATGTTGTCCTCATAATTTATCTTTCCCAATTAATGATGTTTAGGGTATGAGGTCATTTCATTATGGTGTCTGAGCTCAGACCCCGTCACCACTGAATGGTGTTATGAAGTTCTGAGGTCATCACCTAAGATGTTTGTCTCATAATTAATCTCACCAAATTAATGATGTTAAGGGTCTGAGGTCATCTCATTATGGTGTCTGAGCTCAGACCTCGTCACCACTTAATGGTGTTAGGAAGGTCTGAGGTTATCAACAAATATGTTATCCTCATCATTAATTTTACCAAATTAAAGATGTTAAGGGTTTGAGGTCATCTCATTATGGTATGTGAGCTCAGACCTCGTCACCACTGAATGGTGTAGTGAAGGTCTGAGGTCATAACCTAATATGTTATCCTCATCATTAATCTTACCAAATTAATGATATTAAGGGTCCGAGGTCATCTCACTATGGTGTCTGAGCTCACACCTCGTCACCACTGAATGGTGTTATGAAGGTCTGAGGTCATCACCTACGATGTTATCCTACAACTTAATCTCACCAAATTAATGATGTTAAGGGTATGAGGTCATCTCATTAAGGTTTCTGAGCTCAGACCTCGTCACCACTGAAAGGTGTTATGAAGGTCTGAGGTCATCACCTATGATGTTACCCTCATAATTAATCTCACTAAATTAATGCGGTTAAGGGTCTGAGGTCATCTCATTATGGTGTCTGGGCTCAGACCTCATCACCATCGACTGGTGTTATGAAGGTCCGAGGTCATCACCTAAGATGTTATCCTCATAATTAATCTAACAAAATTAATGATGTCACGGTCTGAGGTCATCTCATTAGGGTGTCTGGGATCAGACCTCTTCACCACTGAATGAGGTTATGAAGCTCTGAGGTACTCACCTAAGATGTTGTCCGTGTAATTAATCTCACCAAATTAAGGATGTTAAGGGTCTCAGGTCATCTCATTATGATGTCTGAGCTGAGACCTCGTCACCACTGAATGGTGTTATGAAGGTCTGTGGTAATCACCAAAGATGTTATCCTCATCATTAATCATACCAAAATACTGATGTTAAGGGTCTGAGGTCATCTCATTATGGTGTTTGAGCTCAGATGTTGTCACCACTGAATGGTGTTATAAAGGTCTGAGGTCATCACCTAAGATGTTATCCTCGTCATTAATCTCATCAAAATAATGATGTAAAGGGTCTGAGGTCAACGAATATGGTGTCTGAGTTCAGACCTCCTCACCACAGACTGGTGTTATGAAGATCTGAGGTCATCACCAACGATGTTATCCTACAAATTAATCTCACCAAACTAATGATGTTAAGGGTCTGAGGTCATCTCATTATGGTGTCTGAGCTCTGACCTCGTCACCACTAAATGGTGTTATGAAGGTCTGAGGTCATCTCCTAAGATGTTATCCTCATAATTAATCTTACCCAATTAATGATGTTAAGGGTCTGAGGTCATCTAATAATGGTGTCTGAGCACTGACCCCGTCACCACAGAATGGTGTTACGAAGGTCTGAGGTCATCACCTAAGATGTTATCCTCAATATTAATCTTACCCAATTAATGATGTTTAGGGTCTGATGTCATCTCATTATGGTGTCTGAGCTTAGACCCCATCACCATTGAATGGTGTTATGAAGGTCTGAGGTCATCAATTAATACGTTATCCTCATCATTAATCTTACCGAATTAATGACGTTAAGGGTCTTAGGTCATATCATTACGGTGTTTCAGTTCAGACCTTGTCACCACTGAATGGTGTTATGAAGGTCTGAGGTCATCACCTAAGATGTTATCCTCATAATTAATCTCACCAAATTATTGATGTTAAAGGTTTGTGGTCATCTCATTATGGTGTCAGAGCTCAAACCTCGTCACCACTGAATGGTGTAGTAAAGGTCTGAGATCATCCCCTAATATGTTATCCTCGTCGTTAATCTTACCAAATTAATGATATTAAGGGTCCGAGGTAATCTCATTATGGTGTCTGAGCTCACACCTTGTCACCACTGAATTGTGTTATGAAGGTCATAGGTCATTACCTAATATGTTATCCTCATAATTAATCTCACCAAATTAAAGATGTTAAGGGTCTGAGGTCATCTCATTATGGTATCTGAGCTCAGACCTCATCACCAATAAATGGTGTTATGAAGGTCTGAGGTCCTCACCTAGTATATTATACTACAAATTAATCTCACCAAATTAATGATGTTAATGGTCTAGGGTCATCGCATTATGGTGTCTGAGCTCAGACCTCGTCGCCATAGAATGGTGTTATGAAGGTCTGAGGTCATCACCTACGATGTTATCCTCATAATTAATCTTAACCAATTAACGATGTTAAGGGTCTGAGGTCATCTTATTATGGTGTTTGAGCACAGACCCCGTCACCACTGAATGGTGTTATGAAGGTCTGAGGTCATCACCTAAGATGTTGTCCTCATAATTTATCTTGCCCAATTAATGATGTTTAGGGTATGAGGTCATCTCATTATGGTGTCAGAGCTCAGACCCCGTCACCACTGAATGGTGTTATGAAGGTCTGAGGTCACCACCTACGATGTTAGTCTCATAATTAATCTCACCAAATTAATGATGTTAAGGGTCTGAGGTCATCTCATTATGTTGTCTGAGCTCAGACCTCGTCACCACTGAATGAGGTTAGGAAGGACTGAGGTCATCAACAAATATGTTATCCTCATCATTAATTTTACCAAATTAATTATGTTAACGGTCTGAGGTCATCTCATTATGGTATCTGAGCTCAGACCTCGTCACCACTGAATGGTGTAGTGAATGTCTGAGGTCATAACCTAATATGTTATCCACATCATTAATCTTACCAAATTAATGATATTAAGGGTCCGAGGTCATCTCACTATGGTGTTTGAGCTCACACCTCGTCACCACTGAATGGTGTTATGAAGGTCTGAGGTCATCACCTACGATGTTATCATACAATTTAATCTCACCAAACTAATGATGTTAAGGGTCTCAGGTCATCTCATTATGGTGTCTGAGCTCAGACCTCGTCACCACTGGATGGTGTTATGAAGGTCTGAGGTCATCGCCTAAGATGTTATCCTCATAATTAATCTCACCAAATTAATGATGTTAAGGGTCTGAGGTCATCTCATTATGGTATTTGAGTTCAGACCTCATCACCACTGAATGGTGTTATGAAGGTCTGAGGTCATCACATAAGATGTTATCCTCATAACTAATCTTACTACATTAATGATGTTAAGGGTCTGAGGTCATCTCATTATGGTGTCTGAGCTCAAACCTCGTCACCACTGAATGGTGTTATGAAGGTCTGAGGTCCTCACCTAGTATGTTATCCTACAATTTAATCTCACCAAATTAATGATGTTAATCATCTAGGGTCATCGCATTATGGTATCTGAGCTCAGACCTCGTTGCCATAGAATGGTGTTATGAAGGTCTGAGGTCATCACCTACGATGTTATCCTCATAATTAATCTTAACCAATTAATGATGTTAAGGGTCTGAGGTCATCTTATTATGGTGTTCGAGCACAGACCCCGTCACCACTGAATGGTGTTATGAAGGTCTGAGCTCATCACCTAAGATGTTGTCCTCATAATTTATCTTGCCCAATTAATGATGTTTAGGGTATGAGGTCATCTCATTATGGTGTCAGAGCTCAGACCCCGTCACCACTGAATGGTGTTATGAAGGTCTGAGGTCATCACCTAAGATGTTAGTCTCATAATTAACCTCACCAAATTAATGATGCTAAGGGTCTGAGGTCATCTCATTATGGTGTCTGAGCTCAGACCTCGTCACCACTGAATGGTGTTAGGAAGGACTGAGGTCATCAACAAATATGTTATCCTCATCATTAATTTTACTAAATTAATGATGTTAAGGGTCTGAGGTCATCTCATTATGGTATCCGAGCTCAGACCTCATCACCACTGAATGGTGTAGTGAAGGTCTGAGGTCATAACCTAATATGTTATCCTCATCATTAATCTTACCAAATTAATGATATTAAGGGTCCGAGGTCATCTCACTATGGTGTCTGATCTCACACCTCGTCACCACTGAATGGTGTTATGAAGGTCTGAGGTCGTCACCTACGATGTCATCATACAATTTAATATCACCAAACTAATGATGTTAAGGGTCTCAGGTCATCTCATTATGGTGTCTGAGCTCAGACTTCGTCACCATTGAATGGTGTTATGAAGGTCTGAGGTCATCACCTAAGATGTTATCCTCATAATTAATCTCATAAAATTAATGATGTTAAGGGTCTGAGGTCATCTCATTATGGTATCTGAGTTCAGACCTCATCACCAATAAATGGTGGTATGCAGGTCTGAGGTCCTCACCTAGTATATTATACTACAAATTAATCTAACCAAATTAATGATGTTAATGGTCTAGGGTCATCGCATTATGGTGTCTGAGCTCAGACCTCGTCGCCATAGAATGGTGTTATGAAGGTCTGAGGTCATCACCTACGATGTTATCCTCATAATTAATCTTAACCAATTAACGATGTTAAGGGTCTGAGGTCATCTTATTATGGTGTTTGAGCACAGACCCCGTCACCACTGAATGGTGTTATGAAGGTCTGAGGTCATCACCTAAGATGTTGTCCTCATAATTTATCTTGCCCAATTAATGATGTTTAGGGTATGAGGTCATCTCATTATGGTGTCAGAGCTCAGACCCCGTCACCACTGAATGGTGTTATGAAGGTCTGAGGTCACCACCTAAGATGTTAGTCTCATAATTAATCTCACCAAATTAATGATGTTAAGGGTCTGAGGTCATCTCATTATGTTGTCTGAGCTCAGACCTCGTCACCACTGAATGAGGTTAGGAAGGACTGAGGTCATCAACAAATATGTTATCCTCATCATTAATTTTACCAAATTAATTATGTTAACGGTCTGAGGTCATCTCATTATGGTATCTGAGCTCAGACCTCGTCACCACTGAATGGTGTAGTGAATGTCTGAGGTCATAACCTAATATGTTATCCACATCATTAATCTTACCAAATTAATGATATTAAGGGTCCGAGGTCATCTCACTATGGTGTCTGAGCTCACACCTCGTCACCACTGAATGGTGTTATGAAGGTCTGAGGTCATCACCTACGATGTTATCATACAATTTAATCTCACCAAACTAATGATGTTAAGGGTCTCAGGTCATCTCATTATGGTGTCTGAGCTCAGACCTCGTCACCACTGGATGGTGTTATGAAGGTCTGAGGTCATCGCCTAAGATGTTATCCTCATAATTAATCTCACCAAATTAATGATGTTAAGGGTCTGAGGTCATCTCATTATGGTATTTGAGTTCAGACCTCATCACCACTGAATGGTGTTATGAAGGTCTGAGGTCATCACATAAGATGTTATCCTCATAACTAATCTTACTACATTAATGATGTTAAGGGTCTGAGGTCATCTCATTATGGTGTCTGAGCTCAAACCTCGTCACCACTGAATGGTGTTATGAAGGTCTGAGGTCCTCACCTAGTATGTTATCCTACAATTTAATCTCACCAAATTAATGATGTTAATCATCTAGGGTCATCGCATTATGGTATCTGAGCTCAGACCTCGTTGCCATAGAATGGTGTTATGAAGGTCTGAGGTCATCACCTACGATGTTATCCTCATAATTAATCTTAACCAATTAATGATGTTAAGGGTCTGAGGTCATCTTATTATGGTGTTCGAGCACAGACCCCGTCACCACTGAATGGTGTTATGAAGGTCTGAGCTCATCACCTAAGATGTTGTCCTCATAATTTATCTTGCCCAATTAATGATGTTTAGGGTATGAGGTCATCTCATTATGGTGTCAGAGCTCAGACCCCGTCACCACTGAATGGTGTTATGAAGGTCTGAGGTCATCACCTAAGATGTTAGTCTCATAATTAACCTCACCAAATTAATGATGCTAAGGGTCTGAGGTCATCTCATTATGGTGTCTGAGCTCAGACCTCGTCACCACTGAATGGTGTTAGGAAGGACTGAGGTCATCAACAAATATGTTATCCTCATCATTAATTTTACTAAATTAATGATGTTAAGGGTCTGAGGTCATCTCATTATGGTATCCGAGCTCAGACCTCATCACCACTGAATGGTGTAGTGAAGGTCTGAGGTCATAACCTAATATGTT
Source organism: Sambucus nigra (assembly GCA_949130495.1). Classification (NCBI taxonomy): domain Eukaryota; kingdom Viridiplantae; phylum Streptophyta; class Magnoliopsida; order Dipsacales; family Adoxaceae; genus Sambucus; species Sambucus nigra. The sequence continues at coordinate 6,809,274 of OX422208.1, read as the reverse complement.
ATCCTCATCATTAATCTTACCAAATTAATGATATTAAGGGTCCGAGGTCATCTCACTATGGTGTCTGATCTCACACCTCGTCACCACTGAATGGTGTTATGAAGGTCTGAGGTCGTCACCTACGATGTCATCATACAATTTAATATCACCAAACTAATGATGTTAAGGGTCTCAGGTCATCTCATTATGGTGTCTGAGCTCAGACTTCGTCACCATTGAATGGTGTTATGAAGGTCTGAGGTCATCACCTAAGATGTTATCCTCATAATTAATCTCATAAAATTAATGATGTTAAGGGTCTGAGGTCATCTCATTATGGTATCTGAGTTCAGACCTCATCACCAATAAATGGTGGTATGCAGGTCTGAGGTCCTCACCTAGTATATTATACTACAAATTAATCTCACCAAATTAATGATGTTAATGGTCTAGGGTCATCGCATTATGGTGTCTGAGCTCAGACCTCGTCGCCATAGAATGGTGTTATGAAGGTCTGAGGTCATCACCTACGATGTTATCCTCATAATTAATCTTAACCAATTAACGATGTTAAGGGTCTGAGGTGATCTTATTATGGTGTTTGAGCACAGACCCCGTCACCACTGAATGGTGTTATGAAGGTCTGAGGTCATCACCTAAGATGTTGTCCTCATAATTTATCTTGCCCAATTAATGATGTTTAGGGTATGAGGTCATCTCATTATGGTGTCAGAGCTCAGACCCCGTCACCACTGAATGGTGTTATGAAGGTCTGAGGTCACCACCTAAGATGTTAGTCTCATAATTAATCTCACCAAATTAATGATGTTAAGGGTCTGAGGTCATCTCATTATGTTGTCTGAGCTCAGACCTCGTCACCACTGAATGAGGTTAGGAAGGACTGAGGTCATCAACAAATATGTTATCCTCATCATTAATTTTACCAAATTAATTATGTTAACGGTCTGAGGTCATCTCATTATGGTATCTGAGCTCAGACCTCGTCACCACTGAATGGTGTAGTGAATGTCTGAGGTCATAACCTAATATGTTATCCACATCATTAATCTTACCAAATTAATGATATTAAGGGTCCGAGGTCATCTCACTATGGTGTCTGAGCTCACACCTCGTCACCACTGAATGGTGTTATGAAGGTCTGAGGTCATCACCTACGATGTTATCATACAATTTAATCTCACCAAACTAATGATGTTAAGGGTCTCAGGTCATCTCATTATGGTGTCTGAGCTCAGACCTCGTCACCACTGGATGGTGTTATGAAGGTCTGAGGTCATCGCCTAAGATGTTATCCTCATAATTAATCTCACCAAATTAATGATGTTAAGGGTCTGAGGTCATCTCATTATGGTATTTGAGTTCAGACCTCATCACCACTGAATGGTGTTATGAAGGTCTGAGGTCATCACATAAGATGTTATCCTCATAACTAATCTTACTACATTAATGATGTTAAGGGTCTGAGGTCATCTCATTATGGTGTCTGAGCTCAAACCTCGTCACCACTGAATGGTGTTATGAAGGTCTGAGGTCCTCACCTAGTATGTTATCCTACAATTTAATCTCACCAAATTAATGATGTTAATCATCTAGGGTCATCGCATTATGGTATCTGAGCTCAGACCTCGTTGCCATAGAATGGTGTTATGAAGGTCTGAGGTCATCACCTACGATGTTATCCTCATAATTAATCTTAACCAATTAATGATGTTAAGGGTCTGAGGTCATCTTATTATGGTGTTCGAGCACAGACCCCGTCACCACTGAATGGTGTTATGAAGGTCTGAGCTCATCACCTAAGATGTTGTCCTCATAATTTATCTTGCCCAATTAATGATGTTTAGGGTATGAGGTCATCTCATTATGGTGTCAGAGCTCAGACCCCGTCACCACTGAATGGTGTTATGAAGGTCTGAGGTCATCACCTAAGATGTTAGTCTCATAATTAACCTCACCAAATTAATGATGCTAAGGGTCTGAGGTCATCTCATTATGGTGTCTGAGCTCAGACCTCGTCACCACTGAATGGTGTTAGGAAGGACTGAGGTCATCAACAAATATGTTATCCTCATCATTAATTTTACTAAATTAATGATGTTAAGGGTCTGAGGTCATCTCATTATGGTATCCGAGCTCAGACCTCATCACCACTGAATGGTGTAGTGAAGGTCTGAGGTCATAACCTAATATGTTATCCTCATCATTAATCTTACCAAATTAATGATATTAAGGGTCCGAGGTCATCTCACTATGGTGTCTGATCTCACACCTCGTCACCACTGAATGGTGTTATGAAGGTCTGAGGTCGTCACCTACGATGTCATCATACAATTTAATATCACCAAACTAATGATGTTAAGGGTCTCAGGTCATCTCATTATGGTGTCTGAGCTCAGACTTCGTCACCATTGAATGGTGTTATGAAGGTCTGAGGTCATCACCTAAGATGTTATCCTCATAATTAATCTCATAAAATTAATGATGTTAAGGGTCTGAGGTCATCTCATTATGGTGTCTGAGTTCAGACCTCATCACCAATAAATGGTGGTATGCAGGTCTGAGGTCATCACCTAAGATGTTATCCTACAAATTAATCTCACCAAATTAATGATGTTAAGGGACTGAGGTTATCTCATTATGGTGCTCTGACCTCGTCACCACTGAATGGTGTTATGAAGGTCTGCAGTCATCACCTAAGATGTTATCCTCATAATTAATCTTACTAAATTAATGATGTTAAGGGTCTGAGGTCATCTCATTATGGTGTCTGAGCTCAAACCTCGTCACCACTGAATGGTGTTATGAAGGTCTGAGGTCATCACCTAAGATGTTATCCTCATAAATAATCTCATCAAATTAATGATTTCAAGGGTATGAGCTCATCTCATTATGGTGTCCGGGCTCAAACCTCGTCACCACTGAATGGTGTTATGAAGGTCTGAGTTCATCACCTAAGAGTTTGTAATGCAAATTAATCTCACCAAATTAATGATGTTAACGGTCTGAGTTTATCTCACTATGGTGTCTGAGCTCGGACCTCATCACCACTGAATGGTGTTATGAAGGTCTGAGGTCATCACCTAAGATGTTATCCTCATAATTAATATTACCAAATTAATGAGTTTATGGGTTGAGGTCATCTCATTATGGTGTCTGGGCTCAGACCTTGTCACCACTGAATGGGGTTATGAAGGTCTGAAGTCATCACCTAAGATGTTTTCCTCATAATTAATCTCACCAAATTAATGATGTTAAGGGTCTCAGGTCATCTCATTCTGATGTCTGAGCTCAGACCTCGTCACCACTGAATGGTGTTATGAATGTCTGAGGTAATCACCTAAGATGTTATCCTCATCATTAATCTTATAAAATTAATGATGTTAAGTATCTGAAGTCATCTCATTATGGTGTGTGAGCTCAGACCTCGTCACCACTAAATGGTGTTATGAAGGTCTGAGGTCATGACCTAAGATGTTATCCTCATAATTAATCTCACCAAATTGATGATGTTAAGGGTCTGAGGTCATCGCATTATGGTGTCTGAGCTCAGACCTCGTCACAACAGAATGGTGTTATGAAGGTCTGAGGTCAACACCTACGCTGTTATCCTATAAATTAATCTCACAAAACTAATGATGTTAAGGGTCCGAGGTCATCTCATTATAGTGTCTGAGCTCAGAACTCGTCACCCCTGAATGGTGTTATGAAGGTCTGAGGTCATCACTTAAGATGTCATCCTCATAATTAATCTTAGCAAATTAATGATGTTAAGGGTCTGAGGTCATCTCATTATGGTGTCTGAGATCAGACTTCGTCACCACTGAATGGTGTTATGAAGGTCTGAGGTCATCACCTAAAATGTTATCCTCATAATTAATCTCACCAAATTAATGTTGTTAAATGTTTGAGGTCATCTCATTATGGTGTCTGATCTCAGACTTCGTCACCACTGAATGGTGTTATGAAGGTCTGAGGTCATCACCTAATATGTTATACTCATCATTAATCTTACCAAATTAATGATGTTAAGGGTCCGATGTCATCTCATTATCGTGTCTGAGATCACACCTCGTCACCACTGAATGGTGTTATGAAGGTCTGAGGTCATCACCTAAGATGTCATTTTCATAATTAATCTCACAAAATTAATGATGTTAAGGGTCTGAGGTCATCTCATTGTGGTGTCTGAGCTCAGACCTCGTCACCACTGAATGGTGTTATGAAGGTCTTAGGTCATCAACTAATATGTTATCCTCATCATCAATCTTACCAAATTAATGATGTTAAGGGTCTGAGTTCCTCTCATTATGGTGTCTGAGCTCAGACTTCGTCACCCCTGAATGGTGTTATGAACGTCTGAGGTCATCACCTAAGATCTTAGTCTCATAAGTAATCTAACAAAATTAATGATGTAAAGTGTGTGAGGTCATCTCATTATGGTGTCTGAGCTCAGACCTCGTCACCACTGAATGGTGTTATGAAGGTATGAGGTCATCAACTAATATGTTGTCCTCATCATTAACCTTACCAAATTAATGATGTTAAGGGTCTGAGGTCATCTCATTATGGTGTCTGAGCTCAGACTTCGTCAGCCCGGAATGGTGTTATGAAGGTCTGAGGTCATCACCTAAGATGTTAGTCTCATAATTAATCTCACAAAATTAATGATGTTAAGGGTCTGAGGTCATCTCATTATGGTGTCTGAGATCAGACTTCGTCACCACTGAAAGGTGTTATAAAGGTCTGAGGTCATCACCTAAGATGGTATCCTCATAATTAATCTCAGGAAATTAATGATGTTAAGGCTTTGAGGTCATCTCATTATGGTGTCCGAACTCAGACCTCGTCACCACTAAATGGTGTAGTGAAGGTCTGAGGTCATCACCTAATATGTTACCCTCGTCATTAATCTTACCAAATTAGAGATATTAAGGGTCCGAGGTCATCTCATTATTGTGTTATGAACGTCTGAGGTCATCACCTAAGATGTTAGTCTCATAAGTAATATCACAAAATTAATGATGTTAAGTGTGTGAGGTCATCTCATTATGGTGTCTGAGCTCAGACCTCGTCACCACTGAATGGTGTTATGAAGGTCTGAGGTCATCACCTAAGATGTAATCCTCATAATTAATCCCACTAAATTAATGATGTTAAGTGTCTGAGGTCATCTCATTATGGTATGAGTTCAGACCTCATCACCACTGAGTGGTGTTATGAAGGTCTAAGGTCATCACCTAAGATGTTATCCTACAAATTAATCTCACCAAATTAATAATGTTAAGGGTCTGAGGTCATCTAATTATGGAGTCTGAGCTTATACCTCGTCACCACTGAATGGTGTTATGAAGGTCTGCAGTCATCACCTAAGATGTTATCCTTTATAATTAATCTCACCAAATTAATGATGTTAAGCGTCTGACGTCATCTCATTTTGGTGTCTGAGCTCAGACGTCGTCACCATTGAATGGTGTTATGAAGGTCTGAGGTCATCACCTAAGATGTTATCCTGCAAATTAATCTCACCAAATAAATGATGTTAAGGATCTGAGGTCATCTCATTATGGTGTCTGAGCTCAGACCTCATCACCACTGAATGGTGTTATGAAGGTCTGAGGTCATCACCTAAGGTGTTATCCTCATAATTAATATTACCAAATTAATGATGTTAAGGGTCTAATGTCATCTCATTATGGTGTCTGGGCTCAGACTTCGTCACCACTGAATGGGGTTATGAAGGTTTGAGGTCATCACCTAAGATGTTGTCCTCATAATTAATCTCATCAAATTAATGATGTTAAGGGTCTCAGGTCATCTCATTATGGTGTCTGAGCTCAGACTTCGTCACCACTGAATGGTGTTATGAAGGTCTGAGGTCATCACCTAATATGTTATCCTCATCATTAATCTTACCAAATTAATGATGTTAAGGGTCCGAGGTCATCTCATTATTGTGTCTAAGCTAACACCTCTTCACCATTGAATGGTGTTATGAAGGTCTGAGGTCATCACCTAAGATGTTATCCTTATAATTAATCTTACCCAATTAAAGATGTTAAGGGTCTCAGGTCATCGCATTATGGTTTCTGAGCTCAGACCTCATCACCATAGAATGGTGTTATGAATGTCTGTGGTCATCACCTATGATGTTATCCTACAAATTAATCTTGCCAAACTACTGATGTTAAGGGTCCAAGGTCATCTCATTATGGTGCCTGAGCTCAGACTTCATCACCACTGAATGGTGTTATGAAGGTCTGAGGTCATCAACTAATATGTTATCCTCATCATTAATCTTACCAAATTAATGTCGTTAAGGGTGTGAGGTCATCTCATTATGGTGTCTGAGCTCACACCTCATCACCAATGAATGGTGTTATGAAGGTCTGAGGTCATCACCTAAGATGTAATCCTCATAATTAATCTCACCAAATTAATGATGTTAAGGGTCTGAGGTCATCTCATTATGGTGTCTGAGCTCCGACTTCATCACCACTGAAGGGTGTTATGAAGATCTTAGTTCATCACCTAAGATGTTATCCTCATAATTAATCTCACAAAATTAATGATGTTACGGGTTTGAGGTCATCTGATTATGGTGACGAGCTCAGACCTCGTCACCACAGAATGGTGTTATGAAGGTCTGACGTCCTCACCTAATATGTTATCCTCATCATTAATCTTACCAAATTAATGATATTAATGGTCCGAGGTCATCTTATTATGGTGTCTGAGCTCACACCTCGTCACCACTGAATGGTGTTATGAAGGTCTGAGGTCATCACCTAAGATGTTATCCTACAAATTAATCTCATCAAATTAATGATGTTTAGGGTATGAGGTCATCGAATTATGGAGTCTGAGCTCAGACCTCGTCACCACTGAATGGTGTTATGAAGGTCTGCGGTCATCACCTAAGATGTTATCCTCATAATTAATTTCTCCTAATTAATGATGTTAAGGGTCTGAGTTCGTCTCATTATTGTATCTGAGTTTAGACCTCATCACCACTGAATGGTGTTATGAAGGTCTGAGGTCATCACCTAAGATATTATCCTACAATTTAATCTCACCAAACTAATGATGTTAAGGGTCTGAGGTCATTTCATTATGGTGTCTGGGCTCAGACCTCGTCACCAATGAATGGGGTTAGGAAGGTCTGAGGTCATCACCTAAAATGTTGTCCTCATAATTAATCTCACCAAATTAATGATGTTAAGGGTCTCAGGTCATCTCATTATGATGTCTGAGCTCAGACCTCGTCACCACTGAATGGTGTTATGAAGGTCTGAGGTAATCACCTAAGATGTTATCCTCATCATTAATCTTACCATATTAATGATGTTAAGTGTCTGAGGTCATCTCATTATGGTGTCTGAGCTCACACCTCGTCACCACTGAATGGTGTTATGAAGGTCTGAGGTCATCACCTAAGATGTTATCCTCATAATTAATCTCACCAAATTAATGATGTTAAGGGTCTGAGGTCATCTCATTATGGTATCTGAGCTCAGACCTAATCACCACTGAATGGTGTTATGAATGTCTGAGTTCATCACCTAAGATGTTATCCTACAAATTAATCTCCCAAAATTAATAATGTTAAGGGTCTGAGGTCATCTCATTATGGTGTCTGAGCTCAGAACTCGTCACCACTGAATGGTGTTATGAAGGTCTGAGGTCATCACTTAAGATGTCATCCTTATAATTAATCTTAGCAAATTAATGATGTTAAGGTTCTGAGGTCATCTCATTATGGTGTTTGTGCTCAGACTTCGTCACTACTGAATGGTGTTATGGAGGTCTGAGGTCATCACCTAAAATGTTATCCTCATAATTAATCTCACCAAATTGATGATGTTAAGTGTCCGAGGTCATCTCATTATAGTGTCTGAGCTCACACCTCTTCACCACTGAATGGTGTTATGAAGGCTGAGGTCATCACCGAAGATGTTATCCTTATAATTAATCTTACCCAATTAATAATGTTAAGGGTCTGAGGTCATCCCATTATGGTGTCTGAGCTCAGACCTCGTCACCACATAATGGTGTTATGAAGGTCTGTGGTCATCACCTACGATGATATCCTACAAATTAATGTCACTAAACTAATGGTGTTAAGGGTCCGAGGTCATCCCATTATGGTGTCTGAGCTCAGACCTCGTCACCACTGAATGGTGTTATCAAGGTCTGAGGTCATCACCTAAGATGTCATCATCATAATTAATCTTACCAAATTAATGAGGTTAAGGGTCTGAGGTCATCTGATTATGGTGTCTGATCTCAGACTTCGTCACCACTGAATGGTGTTATGAAGATCTGAGGTCATCACCTAAGATGTTATCCTCATAATTAATCTCACCAAATTAATGATGTTAAGGGTTTGAGGTCATCTGATTTATGTGTACGAGCTCAGACCTCGTCACCACTGAATGGTGTTATGAAGGTCTGAGGTCATCACCTAATATGTTATCCTCATCATTAATCTTACCAAATTAATGATATTAAGGGTCCGAGGTCATCTTATTATGGTGTCTGAGCTCACACCTCGTCACCACTGAATGGTGTTATGAAGGTCTGAGGTCATCACCTAAGATGTTATCCTCATAATTAATCTCACAAAATTAATGATGTTAAGGGTCTGAGGTCATCTCATTATGGTATCTGAGCTCAGACCTCATCACCACTGAATGGTGTTATGAATGTCTGAGTTCATCACCTAAGATGTTATCCTACAAATTAATCTTCCAAAATTAATAATGTTAAGGGTCTGAGGTCATCTCATTATGGTGTCTGAGCTTACACCTCGTCACCACTGAATGGTGTTATGAAGGTCTGCAGTCATCACCTAAGATGGTATCCTCATAATTAATCTCATTAAATTAATGATGTTCAGGGTCTGAGGTCATCTCATTATGCCGTCTGAGCTCAAACCTCGTCACCACTGAATGGTGTTATGAAGGTCTGAGGTCATCACCTAAGATGTTATCCTCATAAATAATCTCATCAAATTAATGATGTCAAGGGTATGAGGTCATCTCATTATGGTGTCCGAACTCAGACCTCCTCAGCACTGAATGGTGTTATCAAGGTCTGAGGTCATCACCTAAGATGTTATCCTGCAAATTGATCTCCCCAAATTATTGATGTTAAGGGTCTGAGGTCATCTCATTATGGTGTCAGAGCTCAGACCTCATCACCACTGAATGGTGTTACGAAGGTCTGAGGTCATCACCTAAGATGTTGTCATCATAATTAATCTCACCAAATTAATGATGTTAAGGGTCTCGGGTCATCTCATTATGATGTCCGAGCTCAGACCTCGTCACCACTGAATGGTGTTATGAAGGTCTGAGGTAATCACCTAAGATGTTATCCTCATCATTAATCTTACCAAATTAATGATGTTAAGGGTCTGAGGTCATCTCACTATGGTGTCTGAGCTCGGACCTCATCACCACTGAATGGTCTTATGAAGGTCTGAGGTCATCACCTAAGATGTTATCCTCGTAATTAATCTTACCCAGTTAATGATGTTAAGGGTCTGAGGTCATCGCATTATGGTGTGTGAGCTCAAACCTCGTCATAACAGAATGGTGTTATGAAGGCTGAGGTAATCACCTAAGATGTTATCCTCATCATTAATCTCACCAAACTAATGATGTTAAGGGTCCGAGGTCATCTCATTATAGTGTCTGAGCTCAGAACTCCTCACAACTGAATGGTGTTATGAAGGTCTGAGATCATCACTTAAGATGTCATCCTCGTATTTAATCTTTGCGAATTAATGATGTTAAGGGTCTGAGGTCATCTCATTATGGTGTATGAGCTCAGACTTCGTCACCACTGAATGGTGTTATGAAGGTCTGAGGTCATCACCTAAGATGTTATCCTCATAATTAAGATCACCAAATTAAAGATGTTAAGGGTCTGAGGTCATCTCATTATGCCGTCTGAGCACAAAACTCGTCACCACTGAATGGTGTTATGAAGGTCTGAGCTCATCACCAAAGATGTTATCCTCATAAATAATCTTACCAAATTAATGATGTTAAGGGTATGAGGTCATCTCATTATGGTGTTTGAGCTCAGACCTCGTCACCACTGAAAGGTGTTATGAAGGTCTGAGGTCATCACCTTAGATGTTATCCTCATCATTAATCTCACTAAACTAATGCGGTTAAGGGTCTGAGGTCATCTCATTATCGTGTCTGAGTTTAGACCTCGTCACCACTGAATGGTGTTATGAAGGTCTTAGGTCATCAACTAATATGTTATCCTCATCATCAATCTTACCAAATTAATGATGTTACGTGTCTGAGGTCATCTCGTTATGGTGTCTGAGCTCAGACTTCGTCACCCCGGAATGGTGTTATGAAGGTCTTAGGTCATCACCTAAGATGTTAGTCTCATAATTAATCTCACAAAATTAATGATGTTAAGTGTCTGTGGTCATCTCATTATGGTGTTTGAGCTCAGACCTCGTGACCACTGAATGGTGTTATGAAGGTCTGAGGTCATCAACTAATATGTTTTCCTCATCATTAATCTTACCAAATTAATGATGTTAAGGGTCTGAGGTCATCTCATTATGGTGTCTGAGCTCAGACTTCGTCACCCCGGGATGGTGTTTTGAAGGTCTGAGGTCATCACCTAAGATGTTTGTCTCATTATTAATCTCACAAAATCAATTATGTTAAGGGTCTGAGGTCATCTCATTTTGGTGTCTGAGATCAGACTTCGTCACCACTGAATGGTGTTATGAAGGTCTGAGGTCATCACCTAAGATGTTATCCTCATACTTAATCTCACCAAATTAATGATGTTAAGGCTTTGAGGTCATCTCGTTATGGTGTCCGAGCTCAGACCTCGTCACCACTGAATGGTGTAGTGAAGGTCTGAGGTCTTCACATAATATGTTACCCTCATCATTAATCTTACCAAATTATTGATATTAAGGGTACGAGGTCATCTCATTATGGTGTCTGAGCTCAAACCTCCTCACCACTGAATGGCGTTAAGAAGGTCTGAGGTCATCACCTAAGATGTTATCATCATAATTAATCTCCCCAAATTAATGATGTTAAGTGTCTGAGGTCATCTCTTTATGGTATCTGAGTTTAGACCTCATCACCACTGAATGGTGTTATGAAGGTCTGAGGTCATCACCTAAGATGTTATCCTACAAATTAATCTCACCAAATTAATGATGTTAAGGGTCTGAGGTCATCTCATTATGGTGTCTGAGCTTATACCTCGTCACCACTGAATGGTGTTATGAAGGTCTGCAGTCATCACCTAAGATGTTATCCTCGTAATTAATCTAACCAAATTAATGATGTTAAGGGTCTGAGGTCATCTCATTATGGTGTCTGAGCTCAGACCTCGTCACCACTGAATGGTGTTATGAAGGTCTGAGGTAATCACCTAAGATGTTATCCTGCAAATTAATCTCACCAAATTAATGATGTTAAGGGTCTGAGGTCATCTCATTATCGTGTCTGAGCGCAGACCTCATCACCACAGAATGGTGTTATGAAGTTCTGAGATCATCACCTAAGATGTTATCCTTATAATTAATATTACCAAATTAATGATCTTAAGGGTCTAATGTCATCTCATTATGGTGTCTGGGCTCAGACTTCGTCACCACTGAATGGGGTTATGAAGGTATGAGGTCATCACCTAAGATGTTGTCCTCATAATTAATCTCAGTAAATTAATGATGTTAAGGGTCTCAGGTCATCTCATTATGAGTGTCTGAGCTCCGACTTCGTCACCACTGAATGGTGTTATGAAGGTCTGAGGTCATCACATAATATGTTATCCTCATCATTAATCTTACCAAATTAATGATGTTAAGTTTCTGAGGTCATCGCATTATGGTTTCTGAGTTCAGACCTCGTCACCACTTAATGGTGTTATGAAGGTCTGAGGTCATCACCTATGGTGTTATACTACAAATTAATCTCACCAAATTAATGATGTTAAGGGTCTGAGGTCATCTCATTATGGTGTCTAAGCTTATACGTCGTCACCACTGAATGGTGTTATGAAGGTCTGCAGTCATCACCTAAGATGTTATCCTGATAATTAATCTCACCAAATTAATGATGTTAAGGGTCTGAGGTCATCTCATTATGGTGTCTGAGCTCAGACCTCGTCACCACTGAATGGTGTTATGAAGGTCTGAGGTCATCACCTAAGATGTTATCCTGCAAATTAATCTCACCAAATTAATGAAGTTAAGGGTCTGAGGTCATCTCATTATGGTGTCTGAGCTCAGACCTCGTCACCACAGAATGGTGTTATGAAGGTCTGTGGTCATCACCTACAATGTAATCCTACAAATTAATCTCACTAAACTAATGATGCTAAGGGTCCGAGGTCATCTCATTATGGTGTCTGAGCTCAGACCTCGTCACCACTGAATGGTGTTATGAAGGTCTGCGGTCATCACCTAAGTTGTCATCTCATTATTAATCTCACCAAATTAATGATGTTAATCGTCTGATGTCATCTAATTATGCCATCTGAGCTAAAACCTCGTCACCACTGAATGGTGTTATGAAGGTCTCAGGTCATCAGCAAAGACGTTATCCTCATAAATAATCTCACCAAATTAATGATGTTAAGGGTATGAGGTCATCTCATTATGGTGTCTGAGATCAGACCTCGTCACCACTAAATGGTGTTATGAAGGTCTGAGGTCATCAGCTAAGATGTTATCCTGCAAATTAATCTCCTGAAATTAATGATGTTAAGGGTCTGACGTCATCTCATTATGCCATCTGAGCTCAGACCTCATCACCACTAAATGGTGTTATGATGGTCTGAGGTCATCACCTAAGATGTTATCCTCATAATTAATCTCACCAAATTGATGATGTTAATGGTTTGAGGTCATCTCATTATGGTGTCTGAGCTCAGACCTCGTCACCACAGAATGGCTCTATGAAGGTCTAAGGTCAGCACGTACGATGTTATCCTACAAATTAATCTCACCAAACAAATGATGTTAAGGGTCCGAGGTCATCTCATTATGGTGTCTGAGCTCAGACCTCGTCACCACTTAATGGTGCTATGAAGGTCTGCGGTCATCACCTAAGATGTTATCCTCATAATTAATCTCACCAAATTAATGATGTTATGGGTTGATGTCATCTCATTATGCTGTCTGAGCTCAAACCTCGTCACCACTAATTGCTGTTATGAAGGTCTGAGGTCATCACCTAAGATGTTATCCTCATAAATAATCTCACCAAATTAATGATGTTAAGGGTATAAGGTCATCTCATTAAGGTGTCTGAGATCAGACCTCATCACCACTGAATGGTGTTATGAAGGTCTGAGTTCATCACCTAAGATGTTATTGTAATACCCCGTACTTTCGTCTATATTTATTTTTGGCATTAATTAATTAAATGCGTATTAATTGATAATTAATCCGGGATAAAAATACTAATGTGATACGAGTTAGTATTTGATTATGTGCATATATGATTATATATGAACTTGGTATTATAAAATTTGTCGTGAGATTTATATACGGCATTTTAGAAATTTTGGTTGAGACGCGTGGGACCGCCGCGTCACTGTATAATATTTTGTTAATAAAAGTGAATTTAATATCTATAATCTGTATGGTCATTTCGAGTGCGCCGACGCGTCCAGAAGGGTCGAGATAGTCAGAAAACACTAGCCGGGGGTAACTTAAAGGGTATTTTGGTAATTTTACATTTTTAGGAATTAAAAGTGACGAAAATTAGAGATGTAAATCTGATGTGGATTAAACCCATTAAGCCCATTAACTAAACCATATTAACCTAGAAGGCTACGTAGGTTGTCATTTAGGTTTTCTAAGTTTCCCCAAATCAAACCCTAGCCACCTTGAGCCACCATTAGAGAGGAAGCTTGGAGATAAGAAATTCTGCAGAAATTCTTCATCAAATCAACATCAAATCAGAAATCAAACCAAGGCAAGTGTTTTAATCATATTTAAATTCGTAGAATGTTTCCTCCATGTTAGAAAATTGATAAATTACAACTGTTCTTGAAAGATAATGAAAACCCATGTAGTTTGAAGTTTAGAACTTGAAGAATTTGAGAAGGATTGCATGTAGAATAGTTTGGAGACAATTAATCTGATGTTAATACATGTTTGGGTGAAAGAAAAACGAAATAAATTCTGGGATTTGATGATGATATAAACGTAGGGTTCATGTTCTAGAGAAATTGGGAAAAGTGTAGAGATTTGTAAATTTAGTTGATGATATGATGATTTAATCCTTGAAAACATGTTAAGAGATGATGTAAATATGTTTAGGATGAATTAGAGACCCTAAAACGTTATTGGGATGAACCTTGGAAGAGATTAGAAGTGATAAAAATGGTGAAAAACGAATTGGGGAAAAATCTGGGCCGAAACTGGTAGCTCGTTAGAAGCAGCCCCCAGGTCGTTCGAACGAACTCGTTCGAATGAGCTTCTAACGAGTTGACCAGTCGTTACTAACGAGTGGTGATTTTGTTCGATATCTCGTTCGAACGAGATATCGTTAGAAGGGACAGTTCGTTCGAACGAACTGGATCTCGTTCGAACAGCCTCGTTCGAACGAGACTTCTAACGACCTGACAGTCCAAACTCGTTCGAAGTCTCGTTCGAACGAGACTTCTAACGAGTTGACAGTTTGACCCTTTTTGGACTGTTTTGATTTTTAGAGTCCCGTAAACTTGTTCAAGGATATAGAAGACCTTCCTTTATTGATGTGAGGATAGATTTGGGACTTTTGGGTTATTGAGAGGAGTGTTATACACTAGAGTTATATTCAATGAACCATTTGGGTTGAGACGTGAGTGTCTACTACGATGTGAGGATGAATTATGGCGCGTATAACTACAAACCGGAATAGTACGAATTGTAATAATTATAGTTAGTACAAGAATGCGATATGTACTACGATTAAAATATGGTATTACTAAGATGTGTGTTTACTTAGTATTAGTATATGGATTGTGTGTATGACATACCTACCATACTTGCTATCACGGGAGGTTGCGTTCGCTTAGGACCCTCTAATCCTTGTGTGCCTACGGGGGGGATATAGACTGGTACCTCGATGAACATAGGTCATAGAAAGACTTATTGTGATATTAATAAGTCCGCTGACCATGGGAGCGTAGGTATGTGCGTGACCCATGTGATGGTGACTATGTTCGCCTCCATTATTTGTGATGTTGTTATCGGTAAACTATTCCTGAGAGATTCGGAATATGTAATCCTTATGTACGTGATGTACCGAGATTGATAGCAGAGTATGTGTGCACCATTGCTTAGATTGCGGGGTGCTTGTATCGTATATTTATGATGTGAATAATATACATTAAATTAATGTGAATCCTCATGTTAATGTTGTAAAAATATTACGGTATTATTTCGAGTTATATAATGAGTTAACTGATAGTTATATCAATGGTATATTTAGTAACTGAGTTCACGTTAAACCCCTATTTAATTACGAGCGTTGTTAGGTTAAATGTAACTGAGTAATATGGGTAGGACCTTTGGTAGTCTAGCTAGTTATGTAGTCACTTAGCTAGTTGTATGGATAGATATAGATGGGTACTTGCGTTAGGAGTGCACAATTAGACGAGGGGTGAGAATATAATGTGAGTGCACGTCCTAACATGTACTTTGCATTTAATGTTTTAAATGTTTTTAAAGCACTTGCAGGTTTTTAAAATATAACTCCACATTCGGGCTCTGACCCGTTTGCTTTTCAATTCTTTTTTTTCTTTGTAAAACCATTTTAGGTGCCCAGCCACAAGGACACCAAGCATAGGTACTCATTCAGGTGACGAGCTGTAGCTGCTTGTGGAAGTTACAGGGATTTGCACGTAGACGCTTCTATCTCTTTGGATTCCAGAGTCACTATCTATCAGTTGTAGGGCATGTTGCCCATTTCTTTAGAGACATCTTTTACATTTCAGTTTTCAGACTTTAGCATGTTTTATTTCAGTTTCGGTTATTCGTTTCAGTTATGGGATTGTAGTGAGGAGTTTTCCTCCAGTCTTTATTTACTCTATTGTGATGATTATTCGTTTTACTTCAGTATGGTGAATGTTGTTATTTATTTCTTCATTACTCTTGTTGCATGTTAATCATACTTAAATTAAAATTTGGACTTGCTTTTTAAATACTAGTTGGTTAGAAATAATAAAAATGTTTTCGACAGTGATGCTATTAACTGAGCCAACTTGGCATTTTGAATTAATTTTATAAAGGAGTAGCTACCCGGTATTTAATTAGTCGGGGTGTCACAGGTGGTATCAGAGCATCAGGTTCTAGTGTCCTTTAGGATCTGTACGACTATTATGTTTCTGCTACGTTTCTTTGATATAGAGCCCTATATTTTAGGACTGTTGTACTCTTTTTGTGTATGCTTCGTTCTTCAACTATTTCAAGTTTATAAACTGCGGACTTATAAACTTTGTTCTTATTTCAGATGCCTCCACGACGTGCACGACGAGTTCCCAGGAATGCAATGCCCGAACCCCAGCCCGCTCCAGTTCAGGGCATGATGAACGCCACTGAGGTTGTTGCTATAGTAGCCCAAGCGGTAAATGCCGCGATTGTCGTGATTCAGCAGGCACCACCTCAGGCGCCGGTTGCCGCGCCAGTACAGGTTAATGCATTGCCGTCTGCTTGGGAGCGTGTACGTGACGCTTTTCAGAAAGCGCATCTGCCAGAGTTTGTAGGTAGTTCAGACGTGGTAGTTTCGAGCTAATGGAGGAAGGACATACAGAGGCATTTGAGGATGCATGAGTGCACTGATGTTCAGAAACAGGTGCTAGCTACTTTCAAGATAGTGGGATCTGCACTACAGTGGTGGGAGTCTATTACCACCGCGGAGGAGAGGGATACCCTCACGATTCAGGAGTTCTGGGTGCGGTTCGACCGCAAGTACTTTCCATCCGCAGTTCATACAGAGATGAGGAGGAAGCTGATGAGTTTGAAGCAGGAGGGCAAGACAGTGGCCGAGTATGAGGCCGAGTTCACTAACCTGTTGAATATCGTTCCAGACGAGATTCCAACAGAGAAGAAGAAGATAGAGAAGTTCACCGACGGGTTGAATTGGAGGATCCGTCAACATCTGCTAGGGAACCTATCATTGGCCACGTATTCTGATGTGGTTAACGCTGCATTATTGCACTGCCAGGACCACCGTTTTCATATGGCCGAGGGCAAGCGGTCGGGGGAGTCTAGCCATCAGGGCAGGACTGAAGGACATGGTGCCAACGGGGCACAAACCGGTCAGGGGCAGAGACAGAATGAGCAGGGTACCCAGCAGGGGGATAATAAGAGGTTCCGGTCAGGGAACTACATGCAGGGACAGGGAGGTTTTCGTCAGGGCCATCAGGGTCCAAACGGCCATCAGGGCCAGCAGGGGCAGAATGGGCAACTGTTTCATCCGGGCCAGCAGGGCCAAGGGAGGAATGGTAACGGCCACCAGGGCCGGGGACAGCAGGGACAGAGGGAAGGGAACTTCCCAGGGAAGTGCTTTACTTGTGGCAAGACTGGCCATAAGAAGCAGGATTGTCCTGATAGGGGCAGGGCCCCACAGCAGCAGCAGCAGGGTGCTCGCCAGGAGCCACAGAGACCTATATTTCCCGCCGCTCTTCTCGCACCGCCGCAGATGGCAGCATTGCCACCCATTCCGGCAGTCCCAGCTCAGCAGGGCCAGCTACAGTATGGACGTGTCTACAATGTTCACCAGGCTGCAGTTCCACAGGCACCCCCCGCGATCGAGGGTACGTTTCCTATCCATGGCACTATGGGTTGGGTGTTATTTGATATGGGTGCTAAACATTGTTTCATAGCTACACACTTCGCGAAAGCTTTAGGATTGTTAGCTACGGCAGAGAGCACAGTGACGTGTGTCGACTCACCATTAGGGAGTGGGTCACTTATTTTCTTTATATGCCGGGGAGTGGGGGTAGAGATTGGTGGTTTGGTATTGCCTGCAGACATGTTAGTGTTAGATATGCATGTTCACGATGTGATCATCGGTATGGATTGGCTCTTAGCATATAGGGCCATGATTGATTACTTCAGCGGGAGCATTGTTTTTGCCATTCTGGGGCAAGAGATGTTTATAGTGGCGATGCCTCGCCCAGAGGGAGGATCGACCGCTCATCTGTATTACATAGAGGAGGATACCTCTAAGGAGGTTGTGATTCCTTTGGATTCGATCCCGGTTGTCAGGGAGTATTCAGATGTGTTTCAGGAGATACCAGGCTTACCACCCAGTCGGGAGATAGACTTCGTTATAGATTTGCTACCGGGTACGAGACCTATAGCACGTACACCGTAACGTATGGCTCCAGTTGAGATGAGAGAGCTACGGGATCAGATAGAGCAGCTGTTAGGGCAGGGCTTTATTCGCAGGAGTACCTCACCTTGGGGCTCTCCAGTCTTGTTTGTGAAGAAGAGGGATGGTTCACTGAGATTGTGTGTGGACTACCGAGAGTTGAATAAGGTCACGATACAGAATAAGTATCTGTTGCCTCGAATCGATGACTTATTCGACCAATTGAGAGGAGCTTCTTTCTTCTCGAAGATTGACTTGAGGTTGGGATACCATCAGTTGCGTATCAGGGAGGAGGATGTTTCGAAGACCACGTTCTTGTCGAGATATGGTTCTTATGAGATTCGGGATATGCCTTTCGGCTTGACCAATGCTCCATCAGTGTTTATGGACTTGATGAACAGGGTGTTCAGCGATTTCCTAGATCAGTTTGTCATTGTCTTCATTGATGACATTCTGGTTTACTCTCAGACAGAGGAGGAGCACGCCGAGCATTTGAGGCAGGTTTTGCAGACACTTCGTCAAAACGAGTTGTATGCAAAATACGAGAAGTGCGGGTTTTGGTTGAAGGAAGTCCAGTTCTTGGGTCACATTATTTCCGACCAGGGAATATCAGTTCATCCGGGGAAGGTATCAGCGGTGAGGGAGTGGGGACAGCCCACAACACCAATAGAGATTCGTAGTTTCTTGGATCTAGCAGGATACTACAGGAGGTTTATTCGGGGTTTCTCAGAGATAGCAGGTCCCTTGACACATCTTACTCGTAAAGGTGTGCCGTTCATTTGGAGTGATGCCTGTCAGTTGGTATTCGATGAATTGAAAGACAAGTTGACCTCAGCACCTGTGTTAGCATTGCCGAGACCGGGAGTTGAGTATTTGGTTTACACCGACGCGTCTTTGCAAGGACAGGGAGGTGTATTGCAGTAGGAGAGACAGGTCATAGCTTATGCTTCCCGTAAGCTTAAGCCTCATGAGAAGAATTACCCCACGCATGATTTAGAGTTGGCGGCAGTGGTATTTGCCTTACGGATTTGGAGGCACTATCTTTTTTGGGAGAAGTTTCAGCTGTTCACAGACCACAAGTCACTACAGTATCTGTTCACGCAGAAGGAATTGAATATGCGGCAGCGTAGGTGGCTTGAATTTGTGAAGGACTACCAGTTCGACATCCAGTACCACCCGGGTAAGGCTAACGTGGTAGCAGACGCGTTGAGCCGTAGGCCAGTAGATGAGGTGGCAGAGGTGTGGAAAGCTAAGTGGAAGGAATTGGGACACCAGGATGCAGTGGCCCGACCTTTCATGTCTGTGATGACCGTTACCCCATAAATTGTCACGAGGATAGTACGGGCACAGGCTAATGACTCGTTCTGTCAGGAGCAGATAATTCGATTACTTGCAGAGGGAGCCGAGTCCTATACCGTTAGCTCAGACGGGGGATTGCACTTCAATGGGAGATTGGTAGTTCCGGAAGGGGAAGAATTGCGGCACGATGTGATGGCAGAGTCGCACGGCTCACGGTTCGCGGTACATCCTGGAGGGGACAAAATGTACCAAGACATGAGACGGAAATATTGGTGGAGCGGTATGAAGAGAGATATCGCTGAGTTTGTCTCGAAATGCGCCACTTGTCAGCTTGTAAAAGTGGATCATCAGAGACCAGCAGGATTGCTACAGCCGTTGGAGGTTCCGGTGTGGATGTGGGAGAGCATATCCATGGATTTTGTCACGGGATTGCCTACGTCGCAGAGGGGTCACGACTCCGTATGGGTAATTGTGGACAGGTTGTCCAAGGTCGCTCACTTCTTACCCGTAAGGACTGACTACACTACGGGACAGTATGCCCAGCTCTTCATTTCAGAGATTGTGAGACTTAACGGTGTGCCCCTAAATATCGTGTCTGACAGAGACAAGATATTTGTTTTGAGGTTTTGGGAGAGTTTCCAGGAGGCCATGGGCATGGAATTGCGGTTGAGTACGGCTTATCATCCGCAGACCGATGGCCAGAAAGAGCGCACCAATCAGATGTTGGAGGACAGGCTACGCATGTGCATTATTGACTTCGAGGGTGGATGGGAGCAGTACCTTCCACTGGTGGAGTTTGCTTACAACAACTCCTATCAGTTCACGATTGGCATGGCTCCGTTTGAGGCATTGTACGGTAGGCCTTGTCGTTCCCCAGCATGTTGGTTGGAGGTGGGGGACAACAAACTACTTGGGCCGGAAGTTATTCAGGATACTTCGGCAAGGATTGAGTTGATTCGGAGTCGCATTCGGGTAGCTCAAGACAGGCAGATGAGTTATGCTGATGCGAGGAGGTTTTTCAGGGAGTTCCAAGTGCGGGACCAGGTTTTGCTCAGGGTATCTCCAATGAAGGGGATTATGCGATTCGGGAAGAAGGGGAAGTTGGCACCGAGGTATGTGGGGCCGTTTCCTATTATTGAGCGGATCGGACCGGTTGCGTATAGACTTGGACTACCGGAGCACTTGCATCGGATTCACGACGTGTTCCATATTTCCCCGCTGAGGAAATACCTTAGAGATGATTTGGCTCATTCTCACATTGCTGTGGAGGACATCGATCTCCAGCCGGATAGCTCCTACGAGGAGGGGCCAATTGCTATTTTGGACCGAAGCGAGAGGAAACTGCGGTCAAAGATAGTCCCGTTAGTGCGTGTTCAGTGGCGACATCACAATGTCGAGGAGTCCACATGGGAGCGCGAGGATGAGATGCGCGAACGTTATCCAGAGCTGTTTTTAGCAGGTACTTTCTAGTTTCGAATTTCGGGACGAAATTCAGTTATTAGGGGGGAAGTATGTAATACCCCGTACTTTTGTCTATATTTATTTTTGGGATTAATTAATTAAATGCGTATTAATTGATAATTAATCTGGGATAAAAATACAAATGTGATACGAGTTAGTATTTGATTATGTGCATATATGATTATATATGAACTTGGTATTATAAAATTTGTCGTGAGAATTATATACGGCATTTTAGAAATTTTGGTTGAGACGCGTGGGACCGCCACGTCACGGTATAATATTTTGTTAATAAAAGTGAATTTAAAATCTATAATCCGTATGGTCGTTTCGAGTGTGCCAACGCGTCCGGAAGGGTCGAGATAGTCAGAAAACACTAGCCGTGGGTATAGTTTGGGTCCCGGGGTATTTTTAGGTCATACCGGTAACTTAAAGGGTATTTTGGTAATTTTACATTTTTAGGAATTAAAAGTGACGAAAATTAGAGATGTAAATCTGATGTGGATTAAACCCATTAAGCCCATTAACTAAACCATATTAACCTAGAAGGCTACGTAGGTTGTCATTTAGGTTTTCTAAGTTTCCCCAAATCAAACCCTAGCCACCTTGAGCCACCATTAGAGAGGAAGCTTGGAGAGAAGAAATTCTGCAGAAATTCTTCATCAAATCAGAAATCAAACCAAGGCAAGTGTTTTAATCATATTTAAATTCGTAGAATGTTTCCTCCATGTTAGAAAATTGATAAATTACAACTGTTCTTGAAAGATAATGAAAACCCAAGTAGTTTGAAGTTTAGAACTTGAA
The DNA here is from genome assembly GCA_949130495.1 of Sambucus nigra. NCBI lineage: Eukaryota > Viridiplantae > Streptophyta > Magnoliopsida > Dipsacales > Adoxaceae > Sambucus > Sambucus nigra. The sequence continues at coordinate 6,787,342 of OX422208.1, read as the reverse complement.
GAATTTGAGAAGGATTGCATGTAGAATAGTTTGGAGACAATTAATCTGATGTTAATACATGTTTGGGTGAAAGAAAAATGAAATAAATTCTGGGATTTGATGATGATATAAACGTAGGGTTCATGTTCTAGAGATATTGGGAAAAGTGTAGAGATTTGTAAATTTAGTTGATGATATGATGATTTAATCCTTGAAAACATGTTAAGAGATGATGTAAATATGTTTAGGATGAATTAGAGACCCTAAAACGTTATTGGGATGAACCTTGGAAGAGATTAGAAGTGATAAAAATGGTGAAAAACGAATTGGGACTTTTGGACTGTTTGACCCTTTTTGGACTGTTTTGATTTTTAGAGTCCCGTAAACTTGTTCGAGGATATAGAAGACCTTCCTTTATTGATGTGAGGATAGATTTGGGACTTTTGGGTTATTGAGAGGAGTATTATACACCAGAGTTATATTCAATGAACCATTTGGGTTGAGACGTGAGTGTCTACTACGATGTGAGGATGAATTATGGCGCGTATAACTACAAACCGGAATAGTACGAATTGTGATAATTATAGTTAGTACAAGAATGCGATATGTACTACGATTAAAATATGGTATTACTAAGATGTGTGTTTACTTAGTATTAGTATATGGATTGTGTGTATGACATACCTACCATACTTGCTATCACGGGAGGTTGCGTTCGCTTAGGACCCTCTAATCCTTGTGTGCCTACGGGGGGGATATAGACTGGTACCTCGATGAACATAGGTCATAGAAAGACTTATTGTGATATTAATAAGTCCGCTGACCATGGGAGCGTAGGTATGTGCGTGACCCATGTGATGGTGACTGTGTTCGCCTCCATTATTTGTGATGTTGTTATCAGTAAACTATTCCTGAGAGATTCGGAATATGTAATCCTTATGTACGTGATGTACCGGGATTGATAGCAGAGTATGTGTGCACCATTGCTTAGATTGCGGGGTGCTTGTATCGTATATTTATGATGTGAATAATATACATTAAATTAATGGGAATCCTCATGTTAATGTTGTAAAAATATTACGGTATTATTTCGAGTTATATAATGAGTTAACTGATAGTTATATCAATGGTATATTTAGTAACTGAGTTCACGTTAAACCCCTATTTAATTACGAGCGTTGTTAGGCTAAATGGAACTAAGTAATATGGGTAGGATCTTTGGCAGTCTAGCTAGTTATGTAGTCACTTAGCTAGTTGTATGGATAGATATAGATGGGTACTTGCGTTAGGAGTGCACAATTAGACGAGGGGTGAGAATATAATGTGAGTGCACGTCCTAACATGTACTTTGCATTTAATGTTTTAAATGTTTTTAAAGCACTTGCAGGTTATTAAAATATAACTCCACATTCGGGCCCTGACCCGTTTGCTTTTCAAATCGTTTTTTTCTTTGTAAAACCATTTTAGGTGCCCAGCCACAAGGACACCAAGCATAGGTACTCATTCAGGTGACGAGCTGTAGCTGCTTGTGGAAGTTACAGGGATTTGCATGTAGACGCTTCTATCTCTTTGGATTCCAGAGTCACTATCTATCAGTTGTAGGGCATGTTGCCCATTTCTTTAGAGACATCTTTTACATTTCAGTTTTCAGACTTTAGCATGTTTTATTTCAGTTTCGGTTATTCGTTTCAGTTATGGGATTGTAGTGAGGAGTTTTCCTCCAGTCTTTATTTACTCTATTGTGATGATTATTCGTTTTACTTCAATATGGTGAATGGTGTTATTCATTTCTTCATTACTCTTGTTGCATGTTAATCAGACTTAAATTAAAATATGGACTTGCTTTTTAAATACTAGTTGGTTAGAAATAATAAAAATGTTTTCGACAGTGATGCTATTAACTGAGCCAACTTGGTATTTTGAATTAATTTTATAAAGGAGTAGCTACCCGGTATTTAATTAGTCGGGGTGTCACAGTTATCCTCATAATTAATCTCAGCAAATTGATGATATTAATGGTCTGAGGTCATATCATTATGGTGTCTGAGTTCAGACCTCATCACCACAGAATGGTTCTATGAAGGTCTAAGGTCAGCACGTACGATGTTATCCTATAAATTAATCTAACAAAAATAAATGATGTTAAGGGGCTGAGGTCATCTCATTATGGTGTCTGAGCTCAGACCCCATCACCACTGAATGGTGTTATGAAGGTCTCCGATCATCACCTAAGATGTTATCGTGCAAATTAATCTCCCGAAATTAATGATGTGAAGGGTCTGAGGTCATTTCATTATGGTGTCTGAGCTCAGACCTTGTCACCACTAAATGGTGTTATGAAGGTCTGAGGTCATCAACTAAAATGTTATCCTCATCATTAATCTTACCAAATTATTGATGTTAAGGGTCTGAGGTCATCCCATTATGATGTCTGAGCGCAGACTTCGTCACCACTTAATGGTGTTATGAAGGTCTGAGGTCATCACCTAAGATGTTATCCTGCAAATTAATCTCCCCAAATTAATGATGTTCAGGGTCTGAGGTCATATCATTATGGTGTCTGGGCTCAGACCTCGTCACCACTGAATGGGGTTATGAAGGTCTGAGGTCATCACCTAAGATGTTGTTCTCAAAATTAATCTCACCAAATTAATGATGTTAAGGGTATGAGGTCATCTCATTATGGTGTCTGAGCTCAGACCCCGTCACCACTGAATGGTGTTATGAAGGTCTGTGGTCATCAACTAAGACGTTAGCCTCATAATTAATCTCACCAAATTAATGATGTTAAGGGTCTGAGGTCATCTCATTATGGTGTCTGAGCTCAGACCTCGTCACCACTAAATTGTGTTATGAAGGTCTGAGGACATCAACTAATATGTTATCCTAATCATTAATCTTACCAAATTAATGATGTTAAGGGTCTGAGGTCATCTCATTATGGTGTCTGAGCTCAGACTTCGTCACCACCGAATGGTGTTATGAAGGTCTGAGTTCATCACCTAAGATGTTATCCTCGTAATTAGTCTCATAGAATTAATGATGTTAAGGGTTTGAGGTCATCTCATTATGGTGTCTGAGCTCAGACCTCGTCACCAATGAATGGTGTTATGAAGGTCTGCGTTCATCACCTAAAATGTTATCCTCATAACTTATCTCCCCAAATTAATGATGTCATCTCATTATGCCGTCTGAGCTCAAACCTCGTCACCAATGAATGGTGTTATGAAGGTCTGAGGTCATCACCTAAGATGTTATGCTCATAAATAATCTCACGAAACTAATTATGTTATGGGTATGAGGTCATCTCATTATGGTGTCTGAACTCAGACCTCGTCACCACTGAATGGTGTTATGAAGGTCTGAGGTCATCACCTAAGATGTTATCCTGCAAATTAATCTCCCGAAATTAATGATGTTAAGGGTCTGACGTCATCTCATTAGGCCATCTGAGCTCAGACCTCATCACCACTAAATGGTGTTATGAAGGTTTGAGGTCATCACCTAAGATGTTATCCTCAAAATTAATCTCACCAAATTGATGATGCTAATGGTCTGAGGTCATCTCATTATGGTGTCTGAGCTCAGACCTCGTCACCACAGAATGGTGTTACGAAGGTCTAACGTCATCACGTACGATGTTATACTAAAAATTAATCTCACCAAACTAATTATGTTAAAGGTCTGAGGTCATCTCATTATGGTGTTTGAGAGAAGACCTCGTCACCACTGAATGGTGTTATGAAGGTATGAGGTCATCTCCTAAGATGTTATCCTCAAAATTAATCTCACCAAATTGATGATGCTAATGGTTTGAGGTCATCTCATTATGGTGTCTGAGCTCAGACCTCGTCACCACAGAATGGTGTTATGAAGGTCTAACGTCATCACGTACGATGTTATACTAAAAATTAATCTCACCAAACTAATTATGTTAAAGTTCTGAGGTCATCTCATTATGGTGTCTGAGCTCAGACCCCGTCACCACTGAATGGTGTTATGAAGGTCTGTGGACATCACCTAAGATGTTATCCAACAAGTTAATCTCCCGAAATTAAAGATGTTAAGGGTCTGAGGTCATCTCATTATGGTGTCTGAGCTCAGACCTCATCACCACTAAATGGTGTTATGAAGGTCTGTGGTCATAAACTAATATGTTATCCTCATCATTAATCTTACCAAATTAATGATGTTAAGGGTCTGAGGTCATCTCATTATGGTGTCTGAGCTCAGACTTCGTCACAACTGAATGGTGTTATGAAGGTCTAAGGTCATCACCGAATATTTTATCCTCATAATTACTCTCACTAAATTGATGATGCTAATGGTCTGAGGTCATCTCATTATGGTGTCTCAGATCAGACCTCGTCACGACAAAATGGTGTTATGAAGGTCTAAGGTCATCACGTACGATGTTATCCTACAAATTAATCTTACTTAACTAATGATGTTAAGGGTCTGAGGTCATCTCATTATGGTGTCTGAGCTCAGACTTCGTCACCACTGAATGGTGTTATGAAGGTCTGAGGTCATCACCTAAGATGTTATACTGCAAATTAATCTCCTGAAATTAATGATGTTAAGGGTCAGACGTCATCTCATTATGCCGTCTAAGCTCAGACCTCATCACCACTAAATGGTGTTATGAAGGTCTGAGGTCATCACCTAAGATGTTATCCTCATAATTAATCTCCCCAAATTGATGATCCTAATGGTATGAGGTCATCTCATTATGGTGTCTGAAATCAGACCTCGTCACCACAGAATGGCGTAATGAAGGTCTAAGGTCATCACGTATGATGTTATCCTACAAATTAATCTCACCAAACTAATGATGTTAAGGGTCTGAGGTCATCTCATTATAGTGTGTGAGATCAGACCTCGTCACCACTGAATGGTGTTATGATGGTATGAGGTCATCTCCTAAGATGTTATCCTCATAATTAATCTTACCCAATTAATGATGTTAAGGGTCTGAGGTCATCTCATCATGGTGTCTGAGCTCAGACCCCGTCACCACTGAATGGTGTTATGAAGGTCTGAGGTGATCACTTAAGTTGTTTTCCTACAAATTAATCTCCCAAAATTTATGATGTTAACGTTCTGAGGTCATCTCATTATAGTGTCTGAGCTCAGACCTCGTCACCACTAAATGGTGTTGTGAAGGTCTGAGGTCATAAACTAATATGTTATTCTCATCATTAATCTTACCAAATTAATGAAGTTAAGGGTCTGAGCTCAGACTTCGTCACCACTGAATGGTATTATGAAGGTCTGAGGTCATCACCTAAGATGTTATCCTCATAATTAATCTCACCAAATTAATGATGTTAAGGGTCTGAGGTCATCTCATTATGGTGTCTGGGCTCAGACCTCGTTACCACTGAATAGGTTTATGAAGGTCTGAGGTCATCACCTAAGATGTTGTCCTCATATTTAATCTCACCAAATTAATGATGTTAAGTGTCTGAGGTCATCTCAATATGGTGTCTGAGCTCAAACCCCGTCACCACGGAATGGTGTTATAAAGGTCTGTGGTCATCACCTAAGATGTTAGCCTCATAATTAATCTCACCAAGTTAATGATGTTAAGGGTCTGAGGTCATCTCATTATGTTGTCTGAGCTCAAACCTCATCACCACTAAATGGTGTTATGAAGGTCTGAGGTCATCAACTAATATGTTATCCTCATCATTAATCTTACCAAATTAATGATGTTAAGGGTCTGAGGTCATCTCATTATGGTGTCTGAGCTCAGACTTCGTCACCACTGAATGGTGTTATGATGTTCTGAGGTCATCACCTAAGATGTTATTCTCATAACTAATCTCAACAAATTAGTGATATTAAGGGTCTGATGTCATCTCATTATGCCGTCTGAGCTCAAACCTCGTCACCACTGAATGGTGTTATGAAGGTCTGAGGTCATCACCTAAGATGTTATCCTCTTAATAAATCTTACCAAATTAATGATGTTAAGGGTCTGAGGCCATCTCATTATGGTATATGAGCTCAGACCTCATCACAACTGAATGGTGCTTTGAAGGTTTGAGGTCATCACCTAAGATGTTATTCTACAAATTAATCTCACCAAATTAATGATGTTAAGGGTCTGAGGTCATCTCATTATGGTGTTTGAGCTCAGACCTCGTCACCACTGAATGGTGTTATGAAGGTCTGCGGTCATCACCTAAGATGTTATCTTCATAATTAAACTCATCAAATTAATGATGTTAAGGGTCTGATGTCATCTAATTATGCGGTCTGAGCTCAAACCTCGTCACCACTGATTGGTGTTATGAAGGTCTGAGGTTATCACCTAAGAAGTTGTCCTCATATATAATGTCACCAAATTAATGATGATAAGGGTATGAGGTCAACTCATTATGGTGTCTGAGCTCAGACCTCGTCACCACTGAATGGTGTTATGAAGGTCTGAGGTGAACACCTAAGATGTTATCCTGCAAATTAATCTCCCGAAATTAATAAAGTTAAGGGTCTGACGTCATCTCATTATGCCGTCAGAGCTCAGACCTCATCACCACTAAATGGTGTTATGAAGGTCTGAGGTCATCACCTAAGATGTTATCCTCATAATTAATCTCACCAAATTGATGATGTTAATGGTCTGAGGTCATCTCATTATGGTGTCAGAGCTCAGACCTCGTCACCACAGAATGGTGTTATGAAGGTCTAAGGTCATCACGTACGATGTTATCCTACAAATTAATCTCACCAAACTAATGATGTTAAGGGTCTGAGGTCATCTCATTATGGTGTCTGAGCTCAGACTTCGTCACCACTGAATGGTGTTATGAAGGTCTGAGGTCATCACCTAGGATGTTATCCTCATAATTAATCTCACCAAATGAATGATGTTAAGGGTTTGAGGTCATCTCATTATGGTGTCTGAGCTCAGACCTCGTCACCACTGAATGGCGTAATGAAGGTCTAAGGTCATCACGTACGATGTTATCCTACAAATTAATCTCACCAAACTAATGATGTTAAGGGTCTGAGGTCATCTCATTATAGTGTCTGAGCACAGAGCTCGTCACCACTGAATGGTGTAATGAAGGTCTGTGGTCATCTCCTAAGATGTTATCCTCATAAATAATCTAACCCAATTAATGATGTTAAGGGTCTGAGGTCATCTCATTATGGTGTCTGAGCTCAGACCCCGTCACCACTGAATGGTGTTATGAAGGTCTGTGGTCATCACCAAAGTTGTTATCCTACAAATTAAACTCCCGAAATTAATGATGTCAAGGTTATGAGGTCATCTCATTATAGTGTCTGAGCTCAGACCTCATCACCACTAAATGGTGTTGTGAAGGTCTGATGTCATAAACTAATATGCTATCCTCATCATTAATCTTACCAAATTAATGATGTTAAGGGTCTGAGGTCATCTCATTATGGTGTCTGAGCTCAGACTTCGTCACCACTGAATGGTGTTATGAAGGTCTGAGGTCATCACCTAAGATGTTATCCTCAGTATTAATCTTACCAAATTAATGATGTTAAGGGTCTGAGGCCATCTCATTATGGTATATGAGCTCAGACCTCATCACAACTGAATGGTTCTTTGAAGGTTTGAGGTCATCACCTAAGATGTTATCCTACAAATTAATCTCACCAAATTAATGATGTTAAGGGTCTGAGGACATCTCATTATGGTGTTTGAGCTCAGACCTAGTCACCACTGAATGGTGTTATGAAGGTCTGCGGTCATCACCTAAGATGTTATCTTCATAATTAAACTCATCAAATTAATGATGTTAAGGGTCTGATGTCATCTAATTATGCGGTCTGAGCTCAAACCTCGTCACCACTGATTGGTGTTATGAAGGTCTGAGGTCATCACCTAAGAAGTTATCCTCATATATAATGTCACCAAATTAATGATGATAAGGGTATGAGGTCAACTCATTATGGTGTCTGAGCTCAGACCTCGTCACCACTGAATGGTGTTATGAAGGTCTGAGGTGAACACCTAAGATGTTATCCTGCAAATTAATCTCCCGAAATTAATAAAGTTAAGGGTCTGACGTCATCTCATTATGCCGTCAGAGCTCAGACCTCATCACCACTAAATGGTGTTATGAAGGTCTGAGGTCTTCACCTAAGATGTTATCCTCATAATTAATCTCACCAAATTGATGATGTTAATGGTCTGAGGTCATCTCATTATGGTGTCAGAGCTCAGACCTCGTCACCACAGAATGGTGTTATGAAGGTCTAAGGTCATCACGTACGATGTTATCCTACAAATTAATCTCACCAAACTAATGATGTTAAGGGTCTGAGGTCATCTCATTATGGTGTCTGAGCTTAGACTTCGTCACCACTGAATGGTGTTATGAAGGTCTGAGGTCATCACCTAGGATGTTATGCTCATAATTAATCTCACCAAATGAATGATGTTAAGGGTTTGAGGTCATCTCATTATGGTGTCTGAGCTCAGACCTCGTCACCACTGAATGGCGTAATGAAGGTCTAAGGTCATCACGTACGATGTTATCCTACAAATTAATCTCACCAAACTAATGATGTTAAGGGTCTGAGGTCATCTCATTATAGTGTCTGAGCACAAAGCTCGTCACCACTGAATGGTGTAATGAAGGTCTGTGGTCATCTCCTAAGATGTTATCCTCATAAATAATCTAACCCAATTAATGATGTTAAGGGTCTGAGGTCATCTCATTATGGTGTCCGAGCTCAGACCCCGTCACCACTGAATGGTGTTATGAAGGTCTGTGGTCATCACCAAAGTTGTTATCCTACAAATTAATCTCCCGAAATTAATGATGTCAAGGTTATGAGGTCATCTCATTATAGTGTCTGAGCTCAGACCTCGTCACCACTAAATGGTGTTGTGAAGGTCTGAGGTCATAAACTAATATGCTATCCTCATCATTAATCTTACCAAATTAATGATGTTAAGGGTCTGAGGTCATCTCATTATGGTGTCTGAGCTCAGACTTCGTCACCACTGAATGGTGTTATGAAGGTCTGAGGTCATCACCTAAGATGCTATCCTCAGTATTAATCTTACCAAATTAATGATGTTAAGGGTCTGAGGCCATCTCATTATGGTATATGAGCTCAGACCTCATCACAACTGAATGGTTCTTTGAAGGTTTGAGGTCATCACCTAAGATGTTATCCTACAAATTAATCTCACCAAATTAATGATGTTAAGGGTCTGAGGACATCTCATTATGGTGTTTGAGCTCAGACCTCGTCACCACTGAATGGTGTTATGAAGGTCTGCGGTCATCACCTAAGATGTTTTCTTCATAATTAAACTCATCAAATTAATGATGTTAAGGGTCTGATGTCATCTAATTATGCGGTCTGAGCTCAAACCTCATCACCACTGATTGGTGTTATGAAGGTCTGAGGTCATCACCAAAGAAGTTATCCTCATATATAATGTCACCAAATTAATGATGATAAGGGTATGAGGTCAACTCATTATGGTGTCTGAGCTCTGACCTCGTCACCACTGAATGGTGTTATGAAGGTCTGAGGTGAACACCTAAGATGTTATCCTGCAAATTAATCTCCCGAAATTAATAAAGTTAAGGGTCTGATGTCATCTCATTATGCCGTCAGAGCTCAGACCTCATCACCACTAAATGGTGTTATGAAGGTCTGAGGTCATCACCTAAGATGTTATCCTCATAATTAATCTCACCAAATTGATGATGTTAATGGTCTGAGGTCATCTCATTATGGTGTCAGAGCTCAGACCTCGTCACCACAGAATGGTGTTATGAAGGTCTAAGGTCATCACGTACGATGTTATCCTACAAATTAATCTCACCAAACTAATGATGTTAAGGGTCTGAGGTCATCTCATTATGGTGTCTGAGCTCAGACTTCTTCACCACTGAATGGTGTTATGAAGGTCTGAGGTCATCACCTAGGATGTTATCCTCATAATTAATCTCACCAAATGAATGATGTTAAGGGTTTGAGGTCATCTCATTATGGTGTCTGAGCTCAGACCTCGTCACCACTGAATGGCGTAATGAAGGTATAAGGTCATCACGTACGATGTTATCCTACAAATTAATCTCACCAAACTAATGATGTTAAGGGTCTGAGGTCATCTCATTATAGTGTCTGAGCACAGAGCTCATCACCACTGAATGGTGTAATGAAGGTCTGTGGTCATCTCCTAAGATGTTATCCTCATAAATAATCTAACCCAATTAATGATGTTAAGGGTCTGAGGTCATCTCATTATGGTGTCTGAGCTCAGACCCCGTCACCACTGAATGGTGTTATGAAGGTCTGTGGTCATCACCAAAGTTGTTATCCTACAAATTAATCTCCCGAAATTAATGATGTCAAGGTTAGGAGGTCATCTCATTATAGTGTCTGAGCTCAGACCTCGTCACCACTAAATGGTGTTGTGAAGGTCTGAGGTCATAAACTAATATGCTATCCTCATCATTAATCTTACCAAAGTAATGATGTTAAGGGTCTGAGGTCATCTCATTATGGTGTCTGAGCTCAGACTTCGTCAGCACTGAATGGTATTATGAAGGTCTGAGGTCATCACCTAAGATGTTATCCTCATAATTAATCTCACCAAATTAATGATGTTAAGGGTCTGAGGTCATCTCATTATGGTGTCTGGGCTCAGACCTCGTTACCACTGAATAGGGTTATGAAGGTTTGAGGTCATCACCTAAGATGTTGTCCTCATATTTAATCTCACCAAATTAATGATGTTAAGGGTCTGAGGTCATCTCATTATGGTGTCTGAGCGCAGACCCCGTCACAACTGAATGGTGTTATGAAGGTCTGTGGTCATCACCTAAGATGTTAGCCTCATAATTAATCTCACCAAATTAATGATGTTAAGGGTCTGAGGTAATCTCATTATGTTGTCTGAGCTCAGACCTCATCACCACTATATGGTGTTATGAAGGTCTGAGGTCATCAACTAATATGTTATCATCATCATTCATCTTACCAAATTAATGATGTTAAGGGTCTGAGGTCATCTTATTATGGTGTCTGAGCTCAGACTTCGTCACCACTGGATAGTGTTATGAAGATCTGAGGTGATCACCTAAGATGTTATTCTCATAATTAATCTCACCAAATTAATGATGTTAAGTGTTTGAGGTCATCTAATTATGGTGTCCGATCTCAGACCTCGTCACCACTGAATGGTGTTATGAAGGTCTGAGGTCATCACCTAATATGTTATCCTCATCATTAATCTAATCAAATTAATGATATTAAGGGTTCGAGTTCATCTTGTTATGGTGTCTGAGCTCACACCTCGTCACCACTGAATGGTGTTATGAAGGTCTGAGGTCATCACCTAAGATGTTATCCTCATAATTAATCTTACCAAATTATGGATGTTAGTGGTCTGAGGTCATCTCATTATGGTATATGAGCTCAAACCTCATCACAACTGAATGGCGCTATGAAGGTTTGAGGTCATCACCTAAGATGTTATCCTACAAATTAATCTCACCAAATTAATGATGTTAAGGGTCTGAGGTCATCTTATTATGGTGTGTGAGCTCAGACCTCATCACCACTGAATGGTGTTATGAAGGTCTGCGGTCATCACCTACGATGTTATCTTCATAATTAAACTCATCAAATTAATGATGTTAAGGGTCTGATGTCATCTCATTATGCGGTCTGAGCCCAAACCTCGTCACCACTGATTGGTGTTATGAAGGTCTGAGGTCATCACCTAAGAAGTTATCCTCATATATAATATCACCAAATTAATGATGTTAAGGGTATGAGGTCAACTCATTATGGTGTCTGAGCTCAGACCTCGTCACCACTGAATGGTGTTATGAAGGTCTGAGGTGATCACCTAAGATGTTATCCTGCAAATTAATCTCCCGAAATTAATAAAGTTAAGGGTATGACGTCATCTCATTATGCCGTCAGAGCTCAGACCTCATCACCACTAAATGGTGTTATGAAGGTCTGAGGTCATCACCTAAGATGTTATCCACATAATTAATCTCACCAAATTGATGATGTTAATGGTCTGAGGTCATCTCATTATGGTGTCAGAGCTCAGACCTCGTCACCACAGAATGGTGTTATGAAGGTCTAAGGTCATCACGTACGATGTTATCCTACAAATTAATCTCACCAAACTAATGATGTTAAGGGTCTGAGGTAATCTCATTATGGTGTCTGAGCTCAGACTTCGTCACCACTGAATCGTGTTATGAAGGTCTGAGGTCATCACCTAGGATGTTATCCTCATAATTAATCTCACCAAATGAATGATGTTAAGGGTTTGAGGTCATCTCATTATGGTGTCTGAGCTCAGACCTCGTCACCACTGAATGGCGTAATGAAGGTCTAAGGTCATCACGTACGATGTTATCCTACAAATTAATCTCACCAAACTAATGATGTTATGGGTCTGAGGTCATCTCATTATAGTGTCTGAGCTCAGAGCTCGTCACCACTGATTGGTGTTATGAAGGTATGTGGTCATCTCGTAAGATGTTATCCTCATAATTAATCTAACCCAATTAATGATGTTAAGGGTCTGAGGTCATCTCATTATGGTGTCTGAGCTCAGACCCCGTCACCACTGAATGGTGTTATGAAGCTCTGTGGTCATCACCTAAGTTGTTATCCTACAAATTAATCTCCCAAAATTAATGATGTCAAGGTTATGAGGTCATCTCATTATAGTGTCTGAGCTCAGACCTCGTCACCACTAAATGGTGTTGTGAAGGTCTGAGGTCATAAACTAATATTATATCCTCATCATTAATCTTACCAAATTAATGATGTTAAGGGTGTGAGGTCATCTCATTATGGTGTCTGAGTTCAGACTTCGTCAGCACTGAATGGTATTATGAAGGTCTGAGGTCATCACCTAAGATGTTATCCTCATAATTAATCTAACCAAATTAATGATGTTAAGGGTATGAGGTCATCTCATTATGGTGTCTGAGCTCAGACCTCGTCACCACTGAATGGTGTTATGAAGGTCTGAGGTGATCACCTAAGATGTTATCCTGCAAATTAATCTCCCGAAATTAATAAAGTTAAGGGTCTGACGTCATCTCATTATGCCGTCTGAGCAAAGACCTCATCACCACTAAATGGTGTTATAAAGGTCTGAGGACATCTCATTATGGTGTCTGAGCTCAGACCTCGTCACCACAGAATGGTGTTATGAAAGTCTAAGGTCATCACGTACGATGTTATCCTACAAATTAATCTCACCAAACTAATGATGTTAAGGGTCTGAGGTCATCTCATTATGGTGTCTGAGCTCAGACTTCGTCACCACTGAATGGTGTTATGAAGGTTTGAGGTCATCACCTAGGATGTTATCCTCATAATTAATCTCACTAAATGAATGATGTTAAGGGTTTGAGGTCATCTCATTATGGTGTCCGAGCTCAGACCTCGTCACCACTGAATGGTGTTATGAAGGTCTGAGGTCATCACCTAATATGTTATCCTCATAATTAATCTTACCCAACTAAGGATGTTAAGGGTCTGAGGTCTGCACATTATGGTGTCTGAGCTCAGACCTCGTCACCACAGAATGGTGTTATGAAGGTCTGTGGTCATCACCTACGATGTTATCCTACAAATTAATCTCACCAAGCTAATGATGTTAAGGGTCCGAGGTCATCTCATTATGGTGTCTGAGCTCAAACCTCGTCACCACTGAATGGTGTTATGAAGGTCTGAGGTCATCACCTAAGATGTCATCCTCATAATTAATCTTACCAAATTAATGATGTTAAGGGTCTGAGGTCATCTCATTATGGTGTCTGAGCTCAGACTTCGTCACCACTGAATGGTGTTATGAATGTCTGAGGTCATCACCTAAGATGTTATCCTCATAGTTAATCTCACAAAATTAATGATGTTAAGGGTTTGAGGTCATCTCATTATGGTGTCTGAGCTCAGACTTCGTCGTCACTGAATGGTGTTATGAAGGTCTGAGGTCAACACCTAATATGTTATCCTCATTATTAATATTACCAAATTAATGATGTTAAGGGTCCGAGGTCATCCCATTATGGTGTCTGAGCTCACATCTCGTCACCACGAAATGGTGTTATGAAGGTCTGAGGTCATCACCTAAGATGTTATCCTCATAATTAATCTTACCCAATTAATGATGTTAAGGGTCTGAGGTCATCGCATTATGGTGTCTGAGCTCAGACCTCATCACCAAATAATGGTGTTATGAACGTATGTGATCATAACCTAGGATGTTATCCTACAAATTAATCTCTCCAAACTCATGATATTAAGGGTCCCAGGTCATCTCATTATGGTGTCCGAGCTCATACCTCGTCACCACAAAATGGTGTTATGAAGGTCTGAGGTCATCACCTAAGATGCATCCTCATAATTAATCTTACCAAATTAATGATGTTAAGGGTCTGAGGTCATCTCATTGTGGTGTCTGAGCTCAGACTTTGTCAGCACTGAATGGTGTTATGAAGATCTAAGGTCATCACCTAAGATATTATCCTCATAATTAATCTCACCAAATTAATGATGTTAAGGGTTCGAGGTCATCTCATTATGGTGTTCGATCTCAGAACTCGTCACCACTGAATGGTGTTATGAAGGTCTGAGGTCATCACCAAATATGTTATCCTCATCATTAATCTAATCAAATTAATGATATTAAGGGTTCGAGGTCTTCTTATTATGGTGTCTGAGCTCACACCTCGTCACCACTGAAAGGTGATATGAAGGTCTGAGGTCATCACCTAAGATGGTATTTTCATAATTAATCTTACCAAATTAATGATGTTAAGGGTCTGAGGTCATCTCATTATGGTATATGAGCTCAGAACTCATCAAAACAGAATGGTGCTATTAAGGTTTGATTTCATCACCTAAGATGTTATCCTATAAATTAATCTCACCAAATTATTGATGTTAAGGGTCTGAGGTCATCTCATTATGGTGTGTGAGCTCAGACCTCGTCACCACTGAATGGTGTTGTGAAGGTCTGCAGTCATCACCTAAGATGTTATCTTCATAATTAAACTCATCAAATTAATGATGTTAAGGGTCTGATGTCATCTCATTATGCCATCTGAGCTCAAACCTCGTCACCACTGATTGGTGTAATGAAGGTCTGAGGTCATCACCTAAGAAGTTATCCTCATATATAATGTCACCAAATTAATGATGTTAAGGGTAGGAGGTCATCTCATTATGGTGTCTAAACTCAGACCTCGTCACCACTGAATGGTGTTATGAAGGGCTGAGGTGATCACCTAAGATGTTATCCTGCAAATTAAACTCCCGAAATTAATAATGTTAAGGGTCTGACGTCATCTCATTATGCCGTCACCACTAAATGGTGTTATGAAGGTCTGAGGACATCACCTAAGATGTTATCCTCATAATTAATCTCACCAAATTGATGATGTTAATGGTCTTAGGTCATATCTTTATGATGTCTGAGCTCAAACCTCGTCACCACAGAATGGTGTTATGAAGGTCTAAGGTCATCACGTACGATGTTATCCTACAAATTAATCTCACCAAACTAATGATGTCAAGGGTCTGAGGTCATCTCATTATGGTGTCTGAGCTCAGACTTCGTCACCACTGAATGGTGTTATGAAGGTATGAGGTCATCACCTAGGATGTTATCTTCATAATTAATCTCACCAAATGAATGATGTTAAGGGTTTAAGGTCATCTCATTCTGGTGTCCGAGCTCAGACCTCGTCACCACTGAATGGTGTTATGAAGGTCTGAGGTCATCACCTAAGATGTTATCTTCATAATTAATCTTACCCAACTAATGATGTTAAGGGTCTGAGGTCAGCACATTATGGTGTTTGAGCTCAGACCTCGTCACCACAGAATGGTGTTATGAAGGTCTGTGGTCATCGCCTACGATGTTATCCTACAAATTAATCTCACCAAGCTAATGATGTTAAGGGTTCGAGGTCATCTCATTATGGTGTCTGAGCTCAGACCTCGTCACCACTGAATGGTGTTATGAAGTTCTGAGGTCATCACCTAAGATGTCATCCTCATAATCAATCTTACCAAATTAATGATGTTAAGGGTCTGAGGTCATCTCATTATGGTGTCTGAGCTCAGACTTCGTCACCACTGAATGGTGTTATGAAGGTCTGAGGTCATCACCTACCATGTTATCCTCATAATTAATCTAACCAAATTAATGATGTTAAGGGTTTGAGGTCATCTCATTATGGTGTCTGAGCTCAGACTTCGTCACCACTGAATGGTGTTATGAAGGTTTGAGGTCATCACCTAATATGTTATCCTCATCATTAATATTACCAAATTAATGATGTTAAGGGTCCGAGGTCATCTCATTATGGTGTCTTAGCTCACACCTCGTCACCATGAAATGGTGTTATGAAGGACTGAGGTCATCACTTAAGATGTTATCCTCATAATTAATCTTACCCAATTAATGATGTTAAGGGTCTGAGGTCATCGCATTATGGTGTCTGAGCTCAGACCTCATCACCACATAATGGTGTTATGAACATATGTGATCATCACCTAGGAGGTTATCCTACAAATTAATCTCATAAAACAAATGATATTAAGGGTCCGAGGTCATCTCATTATGGTGTCTGAGCTCAGACCTCGTCACCACTGAATGGTGTTATGAAGCTCTGAGGTCATCACCTAACATGTCATCCTTATAATTAATCTTACCAAATTAATAATGTTAAGGGTCTGAGGTCATCTCATTATAGTGTCCGAGCTCAGACTTCGTCACCACTAAATGGTGTTATGAAGGTCTGAGGTCATCACCTATGATGTTATCCTCATAATTAATCTCACCAATTTGATGATGTTAATGGTCAGAGGTCATCTCATTACGGTGTCTGAGCTCAGACCTCGTCACCACCGATTGGTGTTATGAAGGTTTGAGGTCATCACCTATGATGTTATCCTACAAATTCATCTCACCAAATTGATGATCTTAAGGGTCTGAGGTCATCTCATTATGGTGTCAGAGCTCAGACCTCGTAACCACATAATGGTGTTATGAAGGTCTGCGGTCATCACCTAAGATGTTATCCTCATAATTAAACTCATCAACTTCATGATGTTAAAGGTCTGATGTCGTCTCATTATTCCATCTGAGCTCAAACCTCGTCAACACGTATTGGTCTTATGAAGGTATGAGGTCATCACCTAAGAAGTAATCCTCATATATAATGTCACCAAATTAATGATGTTAAGGGAATGAGGTCATCTCATTATGGTGTCTGAGCTCAGACCTCGTCACCACTGAATGGTGTTAAGAAGGTCTGAGGTGATCACCTAAGATGTTATCCTGCAAATTAATCTCCCGAAATTAATAATGTCAAGGGTCTGACGTCATCTCATTATGCCGTCTGACCTCAGACCTCATCACCACTAATGGTGTTATGAAGGTCTGAGGTCATCACCTAAGATCTTATCCTCATAATTAATCTCACCAAATTGATGATGTTAATGGTCTGAGGTCATCTCATTATGGTGTCTGAGCTCAGACCTCGTCACCACAGAATGGTGTTATGAAGGTCTAAGTTCATCACGTACGATGTTATCCTACAAATTAATCTCACCAAACTAATGATGTTAAGGGTTCGAGGTCATCTCATTATGGTGTCTGAGATCAGACTTCGTAACCACTGAATGGTGTTATGAAGGTCTGAGGTCATCACCTAAGATGTTATCCTTATATTTAATCTCACCAAATTAATGATGTTAAGGGTTTGAGGTCGTCTCACTATGGTGCCTGAGCTCAGACTTCGTCACCACTGAATGGTGTTATGAAGGTCTGAGGTCATCAACTAATATGTTATCCTCATCATTAATCTTACCAAATTAATGATGTTAAGGGTTCGAGGTCATCTCATTATGGTGACTGAGCTCATACCTCGTCACCACTAAATGGTGTTATGAAGGTCTGAGGTCATCACCTAAGATATTATCCTCATAATTAATCTTACCCATTTAATTATGTTAAGGGTCTGAGGTCATCGCATTATGGTGTCTGAGCTCAGACCTCATCACCACATAATGGTGTTATGAAGGTCTGTGATCATCACCTAGGATGTTATCCTACAAATTAATCTCACCAAACCAATGATATTAAGGGTCCGAGGTCATCTCATTATGGTCTCTGAGCTCAGACCTCCTCACTACTGAATGGTGTTATGAAGGTCTGAGGTCATCACCTAAGAGGTAATCCTCATAATTGATCTTACCAAATTAATGATGTTAAGGGTCTGAGGTCATCTCATTATGGTGTCTGAGCTCGGACTTCGTCACCACGAAATGGTGTTATGAAGATCTGAGGTCATCACCTAAGATGTTTTCCTCATTATTAATCTCACCAAATTAATGATGTTAAGGGTTTGAGGTCATCTCATTATGGTGTCCGAGCTCAGACCTCGTCACCACTAATTGGTGTTATGAAGGTCTGAGGTCATCACCTAAGATGTTATCCTCATAAATAATCTCACCAAATTTATGATGTTAAGGGTATGAGGTCATCTCATTATGGTGTATGAGCTCAGACCTCGTCACCACTAAATGGTCTTATGAAGGTCTGAGGTGATCACCTAAGATGTTATCCTGCACATTATTCTTCCGAAATTAATAATGTTAAGGGTCTGACTTCATATCATTATGCCGTCTGAGCTCAGACCTCATCACCACTAAATGGTGTTCTGAAGGTCTGAGGTCATCACCTAAGATGTTATCCTCAGAATTAATCTCACCAAATTGATGATGTTAATGGTCTGAGGTCATCTCATTATGGTGTCTGAGCTCAGACCTCGTCACCACAGAATGGTGTTATGAAGGTCTAAGGTCATCACCTAAGATGTTATCCTCATAATTAATCTTACCCAATTAATGATGTTAAGGGTCTGAGGTCATCTCATTATGGTGTCTGAGCTCAGACCCCATCACCAGTGAATGGTGTTATGAAGGTCTATGGTCATCACCTAAGATGTTAGCCTCATAATTAATCTCACCAAGTTAATGATGTTAAGGGCCTGAGGTTATCTCATTATGGTGGCTGAGTCAGACCTCGTCACCACTAAATGGTGTTATGAAGGTCTGAGGTCATCAACTAATATGTAATCCTCATCATTAATCTTTCCAAATTAATGATGTTAAGGGTATGAGGTCATCTCATTATGGTGTCTGAGCTCAGACTTCGTCACCAATGAATGGTGTTATGAAGGTCTAAGGTCATCACCTAAGATGTTATCCTCATAATTAATCTCACCAAATTAAGGATGTTAAGGGTTTGAGGTCATCTCATTATGGTGTCTTAGCTCAGACTTCGTCACCACTGAATGGTGTAATGAAGGTCTGAGGTCATCACCTAATATGTTATTCTCATCATTAATCTTACCAAATTAATGATGTCAAGGGTCCGAGGTCATCTCGTTATGGTGTCTGAGCTCAAACCTCGTCACCACTAAATGATGTTACGAAGGTCTGAGGTCATCACCTAAGATGTTATCTTCATAATTAATCTTATCCAATTAATGATGTTAAGGGTCTGAGGTCATCGCATTATGGTGTCTGAGCTCAGACCTCATCACCACATAATGGTGTTATGAAGGTCTGTGATCATCACCTAGGATGTTATCCCACAAATTAATCTCACCAAACTAATGATATTAAGGCTCCGAGGTCATCTCATTACGGTGTCTGAGCTCAGACCTCGTCACCACTGAATGGTGTTATGAAGGTCTGAGGTCATCACCTAAGATGTCATCCTCATAATTAATCTTACCAAATTAATGATGTTAAGGGTCTGAGGTCATCTCATTATGGTGTCTGAGCTCAGACTTCCTCAACACTGAATGGTGTTATGAAGATCTGAGGTCATCACCTAAGATGTTATCTTCATAATTAATCTTACCCAATTAATGATGTTAAGGGTCTGAGGTCATCTCATTATGGTGTCTGAGCTCAGACCCCGTCACCACTGAATGGTGTTATGAAGGTTGTGGTCATCACCTAAGATGTTTGCCTCATAATTAATCTTACCAAATTAATGATGTTAAGGGCCTAAGGTCATCTCATTATGCTGTCTGAGCTCAGACCTCGTCACCAATAAATGGTGTTACGAAGGTCTGAGGTCATCACCTAAGATGTCATCCTCATAATTAATCTTACCAAATTAATGATGTTAAGTGTCTGAGGTCATCTCATTATGGTGTCTGAGCTGAGGCTTCGTCACCACTGAATGGTGTTATGAAGATCTGAGGTCATCACCTAAGATGTTATCCTCATAGTTAATCTCACCAAATTAATGATGTTAAGGGTTTGAGGTCATCTCATTATCGTGTCCGAGCTCAGACCTCGTCACCACTGATTGGTTTTATGAAGGTCTGAGGTCATCACCTAATATGTTATCCTCATCATTAATCTTACCAAATTAATGATGTTAAGGGTCCGAGGTCATCTCATTATGGTGTCTGAGCTCAAACCTCGTCACCACTAAATGGTGTTATGAAGGTCTGAGGTCATCACCTAAGATGTTATCTTCATAATTAATCTTACCCAATTAATGATGTTAAGGGTCTGAGGTCATCGCATTATGGTGTCTGAGCTCAGACCTCATCACCACATAATGGTGTAATGAAGGTCTGTGATCATCACCTAGGATGTTATCCTACATATTAATCTCACCAAACTAATGATATTAAGGGTCCGGGGTCATCTCATTATGGTGTCTGAGCTCAGACCTCGTCACCACTGAATGGTGTTATGAAGGTTTGAGGTCATCACCTAAGATGTCATCCTCATAATTAATCTTACCAAATTAATGATGTTAAGGGTCTGAGGTAATCTCATTATGGTGTCTGAGCTCAGAGTTCCTCACCACTGAATGGTGTTATGAAGATCTGAGGTCATCACCTAAGATGTTATCTTCATAATTAATCTTACCCAATTAATGATGTTAAGAGATTGAGGTCATCTCATTATGGTGTCTGAGCTCAGACCCCGTCACCATTGAATGGTGTTATGAAGGTCTGTGGTCATCACCTAAGATGTTAGCCTCCTAATTAATATCACCAAATTAACGATGTTAAGGGCTTGAGGTCATCTCATTATGGTGTCTGAGCTCAGACCTCGTCAACACTAAATGGTGTTACGAAGGTCTGAGGTTATCACCTAAGATGTCATCCTCATAATTAATCTTACCAAATTAATGATGTTAAGGGTCTGAGGTCATCTCATTATGGTGTCTGAGCTCAGACTTCGTCACCACTGAATGGTGTTATGAAGATCTGAGGTCATCACCTAAGATGTTATCCTCATAATTAATCTCACCAAATTAATGATGTTAAGGGTTTGAGGTCATCTCATTATGGTGTCTGAGCTCAGACCTCATCACCACTGATTGGTGTTATGAAGGTCTGAGGTCATCACCTAAGATGTTATCCTCATAAATAACCTCACCAAATTAAAGATGTTAAGGGTATGAGGTCATCTCATTATGGTGTATGAGCTCAGACCTCGTCACCACTAAATGGTGTTATGAAGGTCTGAGGTCATCACCTAAGATGTTATCCTGCAAATTAATCTCCCGTAATTAATAATGTTAAGGGTCTGACGTCATCTCATTCTGCCGTCTGAGCTCAGACCTCATCACCACTAAATGGTGTTATGTAGGTCTGAGGTCATCACCTAAGATGTTATCCTCATAATTAATCTCACCAAATTGACGATGTTAATGGTCTGGGGTCATCTCATTATGGTGTCTGAGCTCAGACCTCGTCACCAGAAAATGGTGTTATGAAGATCTAAGGTCATCACGTACGACGTTATCCTACAAATTAATCTCTCTAAACTAATGATGTTAAGGGTCTGAGGTCATCTCATTATGGTGTCTGAGATCAGACCTCGTCACCACTGAATGGTGTTATGAAGGTCTGAGGTCATCACCTAAGATGTTATCCTCATAATTAATCTTACCCAATTAATGATGTTAAGGGTCTGAGGTCATCTCATTATGGCGTCTGAGCTCAGACCCCATCACCACTGAATGGTGTTATGAAGGTCTGTGGTCATCACCTAAGTTGTTAGCCTCATAATTAATCTCACCAAATTAATGATGTTAAGTGCCTGAGCTCTTCTCGTTATGGTGTCTGAGCTTAGACCTCGTCACCACTAAATGGTATTATGAATGTCTGAGGTCATCAACTAATATGTTATCCTCATCATTAATCTTACCAAATTAATGATGTTAAGGGTATGAGGTCATCTCATTATGGTGTCTGAGCTCAGACTTCGTCACCAATGAATGGTGTTATGAAGGTCTGAGGTCATCACCTAAGATGTTATCCACATAATTAATCTCACCAAATTAAGGATGTTAAGGGTCTGAGGTCATCTCATTATGGTGTCTGAGCTCAGACCTCGTCACCACTGAATGGTGTTATGAAGGTCTGAGGTCATCACCTAAGATGTTAACCTCATAACATATCTCACAAGATTAATGGTGTTAAGTGTCTGATGTCATCTCATTATGTCGTCTGAGTTCAAACCTCGTCACCACTAAATGGTGTTATGAAGGTCTGAGGTCATCAACTAATATGTTATCCTCATCATTAACTTTTCCAAATTAATGATGTTAAGGGTCTGAGGTCATCTCATTATGGTGTTTGAGCTCAGACTTCGTCACAACTAAATGGTGTTATGAAGGTCTAAGGTCATCACCCAAGATGTTATCCTCGTAATTAATCTCACCAAATTGATGATGTTAATTGTCAAAGGTCATCGCATTATGGTGTCTGAGCTCAGACCTCGTCACCACAGAATGGTGTTAAGAAGGTCTGAGTTCATCACCTACAATGTTATCCTACAAATTAATCACACCAAATTGATGATCTTAAGGGTTTGAGGTCATCTCATTATGGTGTCTGAGCTCCGACCTCGTCACCACATAATGGTGTTAAGAAGGTCTCAGGTCATCACCTACGATGTTATCCTACAAATTAATCTCACTAAACCAATGATGTTAAGGGTCTGAGGTCATCTCATTATGGTGTCTGAGATCAGACCTCGTAACGGCATAATGGTGTTATGAAGGTTTGAGGTCATCACTTAAGATGTTATTCTCATAATTAATCATACCCAATTAATGATGTCAAGGGTCTAAGATCATTGCATTATGCTGTCTGAGCTCAGACCTTGTCACCACAGAATGGTGTTATGAAGGTCTGTGGTCATCACCTACGATGTTATCCTACAAATTAATCTCAATAAAGTAATGATGTTAAGGGTCCGAGGTCATCTCATTATGGTGACTGAGATCAGACCTCGTTACCACTGAATGGTGTTATGATGGTCTGAGGACATCACCTAAGATGTTATCCTCATAAATAACCTCACCAAATTAATGATGTTAAGGGTATGAGGTCGTCTCATTATGGTGTATGAGCTCAGACCTCGTCACAACTAAATGGTGTTATGAAGGTCTGAGGTCATCACCTAAGATGTTATCCTGCAAATTAATCTCCCGTAATTAATAATGTTAAGGGTCTGACGTCATCTCATTCTGCCGTCTGAGCTCAGACCTCATCACGACTAAATGGTGTTATATAGGTCTGAGCTCATCACCTAAGATGTTGTCCTCATAATTAATCTCACCAAATTGATGATGTTAATGGTCTGGGGTTATCTCATTATGGTGTCTGAGCTCAGACCTCGTCACCACAGAATGGTGTTATGAAGATCTAAGGTCATCACGTACGATGTTATTCTACAAATTAATCTCTCCAAACTAATGATGTTTAGGGTCTGAGGTCATCTCATTATGGTGTCTGAGATCAGACCTCGTCACCATTGAATGGTGTTATGAAGGTCTGAGGTCATCACCTAAGATGTTATCGTCATAATTAATCTTACCCAATTAATGATGTTAAGGGTCTGAGGACATCTCATTATCGTGTCTGAGCTCAGACCCCGTCACCACTGAATGGTGTTATGAAGGTCTGTCGTCATCACCTAAGTTGTTAGCCTCATAATTAATCTCACCAAATTAATGATGTTAAGGGCCTGAGGTCATCTCATTATGGTGTCTGAGCTCAGACCTCGTCACCAATAAATGGTATTATGAAGGTCTGAGGTCATCAACTAATATGTTATCCTCATCATTAATCTTACCAAATTAATGATGTTAAGGGTAGGAGGTCATCTCATTATGGTGTCTGAGCTCAGACTTCGTCACCAATGAATGGTGTTATGAAGGTCTGAGCTCATCACCTAAGATGTTATCCACATAATTAATATCACCAAATTAAGGATGTTAAGGGTCTGAGGTCATCTCATTATGGTGTCTGAGCTCTGACCTCGTCACCACTGAATGGTGTTATGAAGGTCTGAGGTCATCACCTAAGATGTTATCCACATAATTAATCTCACCAAATTAATGATGTTAAGGGTCTGATGTCATCTCATTATGTCATCTGAGTTCAAACCTCGTCACCACTAAATGGTGTTATGAAGGTCTGAGGTCATCAACTAATATGTTATCCTCATCATTAATCTTTCCAAATAAATGATGTTAAGGGTCTGAGGTCATCTCATTATGGTGTCGGAGCTCAGACTTCGTCACCACTAAATGGTGTTATGAAGGTCTGAGGTCATCACCTAAGATGTTATCCTCGTAATTAATATCACCAAATTGATGATGTTAATCGTCAGAGGTCATCTCATTAAGGTGTCTGAGCTCAGACCTCGTCACCACAGAATGGTGTTATGAAGGTCTGAGTTCATCACCTACAATGTTATCCTACAAATTAATCTCACCAAATTGATGATCTTAAGGGTCTGAGGTCATCTCATTATGGTGTCTGAGCTCAGACCTCGTCACCACATAATGGTGTTAAGAAGGTCTGAAGTCATCACCTACGATGTTGTCCTACAAATTAATCTCACTAAACCAATGATGTTAAGGGTCTGAGGTCATCTCATTATGGTGTCTGAGATCAGACCTCGTAACGGCATAATGGTGTTATGAAGGTTTGAGGTCATCACTTAAGATGTTATTCTCATAATTAATCTTACCCAATTAATGATTTCAAGGGTCTGAGATCATCGCATTATGCTGTCTGAGATCAGACCTCGTCACCACATAATGGTGTTATGAAGGTCCGTGGTCATCACCTACGATGTTATCCTACAAATTAATCTCACTAAAGTATTGATGTTAAGGGTCCAAGGTCATCTCATTATGGTGACTGAGATCAGACCTCATCACCAATGAATGGTGGTGTGAAGGTCTGAGGTCATCACAAAAGATGCAATCCTCATAATTAATCTCACCAAATTATTAGTGTTAAGGGTTTGAGGTCATCTCTTTATGGTGTCCGATCTCAGACCTCGTCACCACTGAATGGTGTTATGAAGGTCTGAGGTCATCACCTAAGATGTCATCCTCATAATTAATCTTACCAAATTAATGATGTTAAGGGCCTGAGGTCATCTCATTATGGTGTCTGAGCTCAGACCTCGTCACCACTGAATGGTGTTATGAAGGTCTGAGGTTATCACCTAAGATGTCGTCCTCATAATTAATCTTACCAAATTAATGATGTTAAGGGTCTGAGGTCATCTCATTATGGTGTTTGAGCTCAGACTTCGTCACCACTGAATGGTGTTATGAAGATCTGAGGTCATCACCTAAGGTGTTATCCTCATAATTAATCTCACCAAATTAATGATGTTAAGGGTTTGAGGTCATCTCATTATGGTGTCCGAGCTCAGACCTCATCACCACTGATTGGTGTTATGAAGGTCTGAGGTCATCACCTAAGATGTTATCCACATAAATAATCTCACCAAAGTAATGATGTTAAGGGTTGGAGGTCATCTCATTATGGTGTCTGAGCTCAGACCATGTCACCACTGAATGGTGTTATGAAGGTCTGAGGTGATCACCTAAGATGTTATCCAGCAAATTAAACTCCCGAAATTAATAATGTTAAGGGTCTGACGTCATCTCATTATGCCGCCTGAGTTCAGACCTCATCACCACTAAATGGTGTATGAAGGTCAGAGGTCATCACCTAAGATGTTATCCTCAAAATTAATCTCACCAAATTGATGATGTTAATGGTCTGAGGTCATCTCATTATGGTGTCTGAGCTCAGACCTCGTCACCACAGAATGGTGTTATGAAGGTCTAAGGTCATCACGTATGATGTTATCCTATAAATTAATTTCACCCAACTATTGATGTTAAGGGTCTGAGGGCATATCATTATGGTGTCTGAGATCAGACCTCGTCACCACAGAATGGTGTTATGAAGGTCTGAGGTCCTCACCTAAGATGTTATCCTCATAATTAATCTTACCCAATTATTGATGTTAAGGGTCTGAGGTCATCTCATTATGGTGTCTGAGCTCAGACCTCATCACCACATAACGGTGTTATGAAGGTCTGTGATCATCACCTAGGATGTTATCCTACAAATTAATTTCACCAAACTAATGATATTATGGGTCCGAGGTCATCACATTATGGTGTCTGAGCTCAGACCTCCTCACCACTGAATGGTGTTATGAAGGTCTGAGGTCATCACCTAAGATGTCATCCTCATAATTAATCTTACCAAATTAATGATGTTAAGGGTCTGAGGTTATCTCATTATGGTGTCTGAGCTCAGACTTCGTCACCTCTGAACGGTGTTATGAAGATCTGAGGTCATCTCCTAAGATGTTATCCTCATAAATAATCTCACCAAATTAATGATGTTAACAGTTTGAGGTAATCTCATTATGGTGTCCGAGCTCAGACCTCGCCACCACTGATTGGTGTTATGAAGGTCTGAGGTCATCACCTAAGATGTTATCCTCATAAATAATCTCACCAAATTAATTATGTTAAGGGTATGAGGTCATCTCATTATGGTGTATGAGATCAGACCTTGTCACTACTGAATGGTGTTATGAAGGTCTGAGGTGATAACCTAAGATGTTATCCTGCAAATTAATCTCCCGAAATTAATAATGTTAAGGGTCTGACGTCATATCATTATGTCGTCTGAGCTCAGACCTCATCACCACTAAATGGTGTTATGAAGGTCTGAGGTCATCACCTAAGATGTTATCCTCATAATTAATCTCACCAAATTGATGATGTTAAGGGTCTGAGGTCATCTCATTATGGTGTCTGAGCTCAGACCCCGTCACCACTGAATGGTGTTATGAAGTTATGTAGTCATCACCTAAGTTGTTAGCCTCATAATTAATCTCACCAAATTAATGATGTTAAGGGCCTGAGGTCATCTCATTATGGTGTCTGAGCTCAGACCTCGTCACCACTAAATGGTGTTATGAAGGTCTGAGGTCATCAACTAATATGTTATCCTCATCATTAATCTTACCAAATTAATGATGTTAAGGGTCTGATGTCATCTCATTATGTCGTCTGAGCTCAGACCTCATCACCACTAAATGGTGTTATGAAGGTCTGAGGTCATCACCTAAGATGTTATCCTCATAATTAATCCCACCAAATTAAGGATGTTAAGGGTCTGAGGTCATCTCATTATGGTGTCTGAGCTCAGACCTCGTCACCACAGAATGGTGTTATGAAGGTCTAAGGTCATCACGTATGATGTTATCCTATAAATTAATCTCACCAAACTAATGATGTTAAGGGTCAGAGGTCATCTCATTATGGTGTCTGAGATCAGAACTCGTCACCACTGAATGGTGTTATGAAGGTTTGAGGTCATCACCTAAGATGTCATCCTCATAATTAATCTTACCAAATTAATGATGTTAAGGGTCTAAGGTCATCTCATTATGGTGTCTGAGATCTGACTTTGTCACCTCTGAATGGTGTTATGAAGATCTGAGGTCATCTCCTAAGATGTTATCCTCATAAATAATCTCACCAAATTAATGATGTTAAGGGTTTGAGGTCATCTCATTATGGTGTCCGAGCTCAGACCTCGTCACCACTGATTGGTGTTATGAAGGTCTGAGGTCATTACCTAAGATGTTATCCTCATAAATAATCTCACCAAATTATTTATGTTAAGGGTATGAGGTCATCTCATTATGGTGTATGAGCTCAGACCTCGTCACCACTGAATGGTGTTATGAAGGTCTGAGGTGATCACCTAAGATGTTATCCTGCAAATTAATCTCCTTAAATTAATAATGTTATGGGTCTGACGTCATCTCATTATGTCGTCTGAGCTCAGACCTCATCACCACTAAATGGTGTTATGAAGGTCTGAGGTCATCACCTAAGATGTTATCCTCATAATTAATCTCACCAAATTGATGATGTTAAGGGTCTGAGGTCATCTCATTATGGTGTCTGAGCTCAGACCCCGTCACCACTGAATGGTGTTATGAAGGTCTGTGGTCATCACCTAAGTTGTTAGCCTCATAATTAATCTCACCAAATTAATGATGTGAAGGGCCTTAGGTCATCTCATTATGGTGTCTGAGCTCAGACCTCATCACCACTAAATGGTGTTATGAAGGTCTGAGGTCATCAACTAATATAATATCCTCATCATTAATCTTACCAAATTAATGATGTTAAGGGTATGAGGTCATCTCATTATGGTGTCTGAGCTCAGACTTCGTCACCAATGAATGGTGTTATGAAGGTCTGAGATCATCACCTAAGATGTTATCCTCATAATTAATCTCACCAAATTAAGGATGTTTAGGGTCTGAGGTCATCTCATTATGGTGTCTGAGCTCAGACCTCGTCACCACTGAATGATGTTATGAAGGCCTGAGGTCATCACCTAAGATGTTATCCTCATAACATATCTCACCAGATTAATGATGTTAAGGGTCTGATGTCATCTCATTATGCCGTCTGAGCTCAAACCTCGTCACCACTAAATGGTGTTATGAAGGTCTGAGGTCATCAACTAATATGTTATCCTCATCATTAATCTTTCCAAATTAATGATGTTAAGGGTCTGAGGTCATCTCATTATGGTGTCTGAGCTCAGACCCCGTCACCACTGAATGGTGTTATGAAGGTCTGTGGTCATCACCTAAGTTGTTAGCCTCATAATTAATCTCACCAAATTAATGATGTGAAGGGCCTTAGGTCATCTCATTATGGGGTCTGAGCTCGGACCTCATCACCACTAAATCGTGTTATGAAGGTCTGAGGTCATCAACTAATATGTTATCCTCATCATTAATCTTACCAAATTAATGATGTTAAGGGTATGAGGTCATCTCATTATGGTGTCTGAGCTCAGACTTCGTCACCAATGAATGGTGTTATGAAGGTCTGAGATCATCACCTAAGATGTTATCCTCATAATTAATCTCACCAAATTAAGGATGTTTAGGGTCTGAGGTCATCTCATTATGGTGTCTGAGCTCAGACCTCGTCACCACTGAATGATGTTATGAAGGCCTGAGGTCATCACCTAAGATGTTATCCTCATA
Source organism: Sambucus nigra (assembly GCA_949130495.1). Classification (NCBI taxonomy): domain Eukaryota; kingdom Viridiplantae; phylum Streptophyta; class Magnoliopsida; order Dipsacales; family Adoxaceae; genus Sambucus; species Sambucus nigra. The sequence goes on along the minus strand of OX422208.1, from coordinate 6,757,891 downwards.
ACATATCTCACCAGATTAATGATGTTAAGGGTCTGATGTCATCTCATTATGTCGTCTGAGCTCAAACCTCGTCACCACTAAATGGTGTTATGAAGGTCTGAGGTCATCAACTAATATGTTATCCTCATCATTAATCTTTCCAAATTAATGATGTTAAGGGTCTGAGGTCATCTCATTATGGTGTCTGAGCTCAGACCCCGTCACCACTGAATGGTGTTATGAAGGTCTATGGTCATCACCTAAGTTGTTAGCCTCATAATTAATCTCACCAAATTAATGATGTGAAGGGCCTTAGGTCATCTCATTATGGTGTCTGAGCTCAGACCTCATCACCACTAAATGGTGTTATGAAGGTCTGAGGTCATCAACTAATATGTTATCCTCATCATTAACCTCACCAAATTGATGATGTTAATGGTCTGAGGTCATCTCATTATGGTGTCAGAGCTCAGACCTCGTCACCACAGAATGGTGTTATGAAGGTCTAAGGTCATCACGTACGATGTTATCCTACAAATTAATCTCACCAAACTAATGATGTTAAGGGTCTGAGGTAATCTCATTATGGTGTCTGAGCTCAGACTTCGTCACCACTGAATGGTGTTATGAAGGTCTGAGGTCATCACCTAGGATGTTATCCTCATAATTAATCTCACCAAATGAATGATGTTAAGGGTTTGAGGTCATCTCATTATGGTGTCTGAGCTCAGACCTCGTCACCACTGAATGGCGTAATAAAGGTCTCTGGTCATCACGTACGATGTTATACTACAAATTAATCTCACCAAACTAATGATTTTAAGGGTTCGAGGTCATCTCATTATGGTGTCTGAGCTCAGAGCTCGTCACCACTGAATGGTGTTATGAAGGTTTGAGGTTATTACCTAATATGTCATCCTCATAATTAATCTTACCAAATTAATGATGTTAAGGGTCTGAGGTCATCTCATTATGGTGTCTGAGCTCAGACTTCGTCACCACTGAATGGTGTTATGAAGATCTGAGGTCATCACCTAAGGTGTTATCCTCATAATTAATCTCACCAAATTAATGATGTTAAGGGTTTGAGGTCATCTCATTATGGTGTCCGAGCTCAGACCTCCTCACCACTGATTGGTGTTATGAAGGTCTGAGGTCATCACCTAAGATGTTATCCACATAAATAGTCTCACCAAAGTAATGATGTGAGGGTATGAGGTCATCTCATTATGGTGTCTGAGCTCAGACCATGTCACCACTGAATGGTGTTATGAAGGTCTGAGGTGATCACCTAAGATGTTATCCAGCAAATTAAACTCCCGAAATTAATAATGTTAAGGGTCTGACATCATCTCATTATGCCGTCTGAGCTCAGACCTCATCACCATTAAATGGTGTTATGAAGGTCTGAGGTCATCACCTAAGATGTTATCCTCATAATTAATCTCACCAAATTGATGATGTTAATGGTCTGAGGTCATCTCATTATGGTGTCTGAGCTCAGACCTCGTCACCACAGAATGGTGTTATGAAGGTCTAAGGTCATCACGTATGATGTTATCTTATAAATTAATTTCACCAAACTAATGATGTTAAGGGTCTGAGGTCATCTCATTATGGTGTCTGAGATCAGACCTCGTCACCACTGAATGGTGTTATGAAAGTCTGAGGTCATCACCTAAGATGTTATCCTCATAATTAATCTTACCCAATTAATGATGTTAAGGGTCTGAGGTCATCTCATTATGGTGTCTGAGCTCAGACCTCATCACCACATAATGGTGTTATGAAGGTCCGTGATCATCACCTAGGATGTTATCCTACAAATTAATCTCACCAAACTAATGATATTAAGGGTCCGAAGTCATCTCATTATGGTGTCTGAGCTCAGACCTCCTCACCACTGAATGGTGTTATGAAGGTCTGAGGTCATCAATTAAGATGTCATCCTCATAATTAATCTTACCAAATTAATGATGTTAAGGGTCTGAGGTCATCTCATTATGGTGTCTGAGCTCAGACTTCGTCACCTCTGAATGGTGTTATGAAGATCTGAGGTCATCTCCTAAGATGTTATCCTCACAAATAATCTCACCAAATTAATGGTGTTAAGGGTTTGAGGTCATCTCATTATGGTGTCCGAGCTCAGACCTCGTCACCACTGATTGGTGTTATGAAGGTCTGAGGTCATCACCTAAGATGTAATCCTCATAAATAATCTCACCAAATTAATTATGTTAAGGGTATGAGGTCATCTCATTATGGTGTATGAGCTCAAACCTCGTCCCCACTGAATGGTGTTATGAAGGTCTGAGGTGATCACCTAAGATGTTATCCTGCAAATTAATCTCCCGAAATTAATAATGTTAAGGATGTGATGTCATCTCATTATGTCGCCTGAGCTCAGACCTCATCACCACTAAATGGAGTTATGATGGTCTGAGGTCATCACCTAAGATGTTATCTTCATAATTAATCTCACCAAATTGGTGATGTTAAGGTTCTGAGGTCATCTCATTATGGTGTCTGAGCTCAAACCCCGTCACCACTGAATGGTGTTATGAATGTCTGTGGTCATCACCTAAGTTGTTAGCCTCATAATTAATCTCACCAAATTAATGATGTTAAGGTCCCGAGGTCATCTCATTATGGTGTCTGAGCTCAGACCTCGTCACCACTAAATGGTGTTATGAAGGTCTGAGGTCATCAACTACTATGTTGTCCTCATCATTAATCTTACCAAGTTAATAATGTTAAGAGTCTGAGGTCATCTCATTATGGTGTCTGAGCTCAGACTTCGTCACCACTAAATGGTGTTATGAAGGTCTGAGGTCATCACCTAAGATGTTATCCTCGTAATTAATCTCACCAAATTGATGATGTTAATCGTCAGAGGTCATCTTATTACGGTGTCTGAGCTCAGACCTCGTGACCACAGAATGGTGTTACGAAGGTCTGAGTTCATCACCTACAATGTTATCCTACAAATTAATCTCACTAAATTGATGATCTTAAGGGTCTGAGGTGATATCATTATGGTGTCTGAGCTCAGACATCGTCACCACATAACGGTGTAAAGAAGGTCTGAGGTCATCACCTACGATGTTATCCTACAAATTAATCTCACTAAACTAATGATATTAAGGGTCTGAGGTCATCTCATTATGGTGTCTGATTTCAGACCTCGTAACGGCATAATGGTGTTATGAAGGTTTGAGGTCATCACTTAAGATGTTATTCTCATTATTAATCTTACCCAATTAATGATGTCAAGGTCCTGAGATCATCGCATTATGGTGTCCGAGCCCAGACCTCGTCACCACTGATTGGTGTTATGAAGGTCTGAGGTCATCACCTAAGATGTTACCCACATAAATAATCTCACCAAAGTAATGATGTTAAGGGTCCGAGGTCATCTCATTATGGTGACTGAGATCAGACCTCGTCACCAATGAATAGTGTTGTGAAGGTTTGAGGTCATCACCAAAAATGCTATCCTCATAATTAATCTCACCAAATTATTAGTGTTAAGGGTTTGAGGTCATCTCATTATGGTGTCCGAGCTCAGACCTCGTCACCACTGAATGGTGTTTTGAAGGTCTGAGGTCATCACCTAAGATGTCATCCTCATAATTAATCTCCCGAAATTAATGATGTTAAGGGTCTGACGTCATCTCATTATGCCATCTGAGCTCAGACCTCATCACCACTAAATGGTGTTATGAAGGTCTGAGGTCATCACCTAAGATGTTATCCTCATAATTAATCTCACCAAAGTAATTATGTTAAGGGTATGAGGTCATCTCATTATGGTGTCTGAGCTCAGACCATGTCACCACTGAATGGTGTTATGAAGGTCTGAGGTGATCACCTAAGATGTTATCCACATAAATAATCTCACCAAAGTAATGATGTTAAGGGTCCGAGGTCATCTCATTATGGTGACTGAGATCAGACCTCGTAACCACTGAATGGTGTTGTGAAGGTCTGAGGTCATCACCAAAAATGCTATCCTCATAATTAATCTCACAAAATTATTAGTGTTAAGGGTTTGAGGTCATCTCATTATGGTGTCCGAGCTCAGACCTCGTCACCACTGAATGGTGTTATGAAGGTCTGTGGTCATCACCTAAGATGTTATCCTTATAATTAATCTTACCCAATTAATGATGTTAAGGGTCTGAGGTCATCTCATTATGGTGTCTGAGCTCAGACCTCATCACCACATAATGGTGTAATGAAGGTCTGTGATCATCACCTATGATGTTATCCTACAAATTAATCTCACCAAACTAATGATATTAAGGGTCCGAGGTCATCTCATTATGGTGTCTGAGCTCAGACCTCCTCACCACTGAATGGTGTTATGAAGGTCTGAGGTCATCACCTAAGATGTCATCCTCATAATTAATCTTACCAAATTAATGATGTTAAGGGTCTGAGGTCATCTCATTATGGTCTCTGAGCTCAGACCTCGTCACCACTGAATGTTGTTATGAAAGTCTGAGGTCATCACCTAAGATGTCATCCTCATAATTAATCTAACCAAATTAATGATGTTAAGGGTCTGAGGTCATCTCATTATGGTGTCTAAGCTCAGACTTCGTCACCACTGAATGGTGTTATGAAGATCTGAGGTCATCACCTAAGGTGTTATCCTCATAATTAATCTCACCAAATTAATGATGTTAAGGGTTTGAGGTCATCTCATTATGGTGTCCGAGCTCAGACCTCGTCACCACTGATTGGTGTTATGAAGGTCTGAGGTCATCACCTAAGATTTTATCCTCATAAATAATCTCCCCAAATTAATGATGTTAAGGGTATGAGGTCATCTCATTATGGTGTCTGAGCTCAGACCTCGTCACCACTGAATGGTGTTATGAAGGTCCGAGGTGATCACCTAAGATGTTATCCTGTAAATTAAACTCCAAAAATTAATAATGTTAAGGGTCTGACGTCATCTCATTATGCCGTCTGAGCTCAGACCTCATCACCACTAAATGGTGTAATGAATGTCTGAGGTCATCACCTAAGATGTTATCCTCATAATTAATCTCACCAAACTGATGATGTTAATGGTTTGAGGTCATATCATTATGGGGTCTGATCTCAGACCTCGTCACCACAGAATGGTGTTATGAATGTCAAAGGTCATCACGTACGATGTTATCCTACAAATTAATCTCACCAAACTAATGATATTAAGGGTCTGAGGTCATCTCATTATGGTGTCTGAGATCAGACCTCATCACCAATAAATGGTGTTATGAAGGTCTGAGGTCATCACCTAAGATGTTATCCGCAAAATTAATCTCACCAAATTGATGATGTTAATGGTCAGAGGTCATCTCATTACGGTGTCCGAGCTTAGACCTCGTCATCACATAATGGTGTTATTAAGGTCTGAGGTCATCACCTATGATGTTATCCTACAAATTAATCTCACCAAATTGATGATCTTAAGGGTCTGAGGTCATCTCAATATGGTGTCTGAGATCAGACCTCGTCACCACATAATGGTGTTATGAAGGTCTGAGGTCATCACCTTCGATGTTATCCTACAAATTAATCTCACTAAACTAATGATGTTAAGGGTGTGAGGTCATCTCATTATGGTGTATGAGATCAGACCTCGTCACCACTTAATGGTGTTATGAAGGTTTGAGGTCATCACTTAAGATGTTATTCTCATAATTAATCTTACCCAATTAATGATGTCAAGGGTCTGAGATCATCGCATTATGGTGTCTGAGCTCAGACCTCGTCACCACAGAATGGTGTTATGAAGGTCTGTGGTCATCACCTACGATGTTATCCTACAAATTAATCTCACTAAAGTAATGATGCTAAGGGTCCGAGGTCATCTCATTATGCTGACTGAGATCAAACCTCGTCACCACTGAATGGTGTTATGAAGGTCTGAGGTCATCACCTAAGATGCTATCCTCGTAATTAATCTCACCAAATTATTGATGTTAAGGGTTTGAGGTTATCTCATTATGGTGTCCGAGCTCAGACCTCGTCACCAGTGAATGGTGTTATGAAGGTCTGAGGTCATCACCTAAGATGATATCCTCATAAGTAATCTTACCCAACTAATGATGGTAAGGGTCTGAGGTCATCGCATTATGGTGTCTGAGCTCAGACCTCGTCTCCACAAAATGGTGTTATTAAGGTCTGTGGTCATCACCTACGATGTTATCCTACAAATTAATCTCACCAAGCTAATGATGTTAAGGGTCCGAGGTCATCTCATTGTGGTGTCTAAGCTCAGAGCTCGTCACCACAGAATGGTGTTATGAAGGTATTAGGTCATCACCTAAGATGTCATGCTCATAATTAATCTTACCAAATTAATGATGTTAAGGGGCTGAGGTCATCTCATTGTTGTGTCTAATCTCAGACCTCGTCACCACTGAATGGTGTTATGAAGGTTTGAGTTCATCAACTAATATGTTATCCTCATCATTAATCTAACCAAATTAAGGATGTTAAGGGTCTGAGGTCATATCATTATGGTGTCTAAGCTCACACCTCGTCAATACTGAATGGTGTTCTGAAGGTCTGAGGTCATCACCTAAGATGTTATCATCATAATTAATCTGACGAAATTAATAATGTTTAGTGTTTGAGGTCATCTCATTATGGTATCTGAGCTCAGACCTCGTCACCACTGAATGGTGTTATGAAGGTCTGAGGTCATCACCTAAGATGTTATGCTACAAATTAATCTCACAAAATTAATGATGTTAATGGTCTGAGGTCATCTCATTATGGTGTCTGAGCTCAGACCTCTTCACCACTGAATGGTGTTATGAACGTCTGCGGTCATCACCTAAGATGTTATCCTCATAATTAATCTCACCAAATTAATGATGTTAAGGGTCTGATGTCATCTCATTATGCCATCTGAGCTCAAACCTCGTCACCACTGATTGGTGTTATGAATGTCTGAGATCATCACCTAAGATGTTATCCTAATAAATAATCTCACCAAATTAATAATGTTAAGGGTATGAGGTCATCTCATTATGGTGTCTGAGCTCAGACCTCGTCACCACTGAATGGTGTTGTGAAGGTCTGAGGTGATCACCTAAGATGTTATCCTGCAAATTAATATCCCTAAATTATTTATGTTAAGGGTCTGACGTCATCTCATTATGCCGTCTGAGCTCAGACCTAATCACCACTAAATGGTGTTATGAAGTTATGAGGTCATCACCTAAGATGTTATCCTTGTAATTAATCTCACCAAATTGATGATGTTAACGGCCTGAGGTCATCTCATTATGGTGTCGGTGCTCAGACCTTGTCACCGCAGAATGCTGTTATGAAGGTCTAAGGTCAACACGTACGATGTTATCCTACAAAATAATCTCACCAAACTAATGATGTTAATAATCCGAGGTCATCTCATTATGGTGTCTGAGATCAGACCTCGTCACCACTGAATGGTGTTATGAACATCTGTGGTCATCACCTAAGATGTTATCCTCATAATTTATCTTACCCAATTAATGATGTTAAGGGTCTGAGGTCATCTCATTATGGTGTCTGACCTCAGACCCCGTTACCACTGAATGTTGTTATGAATGTCTGTGGTCATCACCTAAGATGTTAACCTCATAATTAATCTCACCAAATTAATGATGTTAAGGGTCTGAGGTCATCTCATTATGGTGTCTGAGCTCAGACTTCGTCACCAATGAATGGTGTTATGAAGGTCTGAGGTCATCACCTAAGATGTTATATTATCAATTAATCTCATCAAATTATGTATGTTAAGGGTATGAGGTCATATCATTATAGTGTCGGAGCTCAGACCTCGTCACCAGTGAATGGTGTTATGAAGGTCTGCGGTCATCACCATAGATGTTATCCTCATAACAAATACCACAAATTAATGATGTTAAGGGTCTGATGTCATCTCATTATGCCGTCTGAGCTCAAACCTCGTCACCACCAAATGGTGTTATGAAGGTCTGAGGTCATTAACTAATATGTTATCATCATCATTAATCTTACCAAATTAATGATGTTAAGGGTCTGAGGTCATCTCATTATAGTGTCTGAGCTCAGACTTCGTCACCACTAAATGGTATTATGAAGGTCTGAGGTCATCACCTAAGACGTTATCCTCATAATTAATGTCACCAAATTGATGATGTTAATGGTTAGTGGTCATCTCACTATGGTTTCTGAGCTCAGACCTCGTCACCAGAGAATGGTGTTATGAAGGTCTGAGGTCATCACCTACGATGTTATCCTATAAATTAATCTCACCAAATTGATGATTTTAAGGGTCTGAGGTCATCTCATTATGGTGTCTGAGCTCAGACCTCGTCACCACTGAATGGTGTTATGAAGGTCTGTGGTCATCACCTACGATCTTATCCTACAAATTAATCTCACCAAAGTAATGATGTTAAGGGTCCAAGGTCATCTCAAAATGGTGTCTGAGCTCAGACCTCGTCACCACTGAATGGTGTTATGAAGGTCTGAGGTCATCACCTAAGATGTCATCCTACAAATTAATCTCACCAAATTAATGATGTTAAGGGTCTGAGGTCATCTCATTATGGTGTCTGAGCTCAGACCTCGTCAGCACTGAATGATGTAATGAAGGTCTGCGGTCATCACCTAAGTAGTTATCCTATAAATTAATCTCACCAAATTAATGAGGTTAAGGGTCTGATGTCATCTCATTATGTCGTCTGAGCTCAAACCTTGTCACCACTGATTGGTGTTATGAATGTCTGAGGTCATCACCTAAGATGTTATCCTCATTAATAATCTCACCAAATTAATGATGTTAAGGGTCTGATGTCATCTCATTATGCCGTCTGAGCTCAAACCTCGTCACCAATGATTGGTGTTATGAAGGTCTGAGGTCCTCACCTAAGATGTTATTCTCATAAATAATCTCACCAAATTAATGATGTTAAGTGTATGAGGTCATCTCATTATGGTGTCTGACCTCAGAACTCGTCACCATTGAATGGTGTTATGAAGGTCTGAGGTCATGACTTAAGATGCTATCATGTAAATTAATCTCCCGAATTTAATGATGTTAAGGGTCTGACGTCATCTCATTTTTCCGTCTCAGCTCAGACCACGTCACCACTAAATGGTGTAATTAAGGTATGAGGTCATCACCTAAGATGTTATCCTCAGAAATAATCTCACCAAATTAATGATGTTAAGGGTCTGAGGTGATCTCGTTGTGGTTTCTAAGCTCAGACCTTGTCACCACTGAATGGTGTTATGAAGGTCTGAGGTCATCAAGTAATATGTTATCCTCATCATTAATCTTACCAAATTGATGATGTTAAGGGTCTGAGGTCATCTCATTATGGTGTCTGAGCTCAGACCTCATCACCACTGAATGGTGTTATGAAGGTATGTGGTCATCACCTACGATGTTATCCTACAAATTAATCTCACCAAAGTAATGATGTTAAGGGTCCGAGGTCATCTCAAAATGGTGTCTGAGCTCAGACCTCGTCACCACTGAATGGTGTTATGAAGGTCTGAGGTCATCACCTACGATGTTATCCTACAAATTAATCTCACCAAATTAATGATGTTAAGGGTCTGATGTCATCTCATTATGCCGTCCGAGCTCAAACCTCGTCACCACTGATTGGTGTTATGAAGGTCTGAGGTCATCACCTAAGATGTTATCCTCATCAATAATCTCACCAAATTAATGATGTTAAGGGGCTGATGTCATCTCATTATGCCGTCTGAGCTCAAAACTCGTCACCAATGATTACTGTTATGAAGGTCTGAGGTCATCACCTAAGATGTTATCCTCATAAATAATCTCACCAAATTAATGAGGTTAAGGGTCTGAAGTCATCTCATTATGTCGTCTGAGCTCAAACCTCGTCACCAATGATTGGTGTTATGAAGGTCTGAAGTCTTCACCTAAGATGTTATCCACATAAATAATCTCACCAAATTAATGAGGTTAAGGGTATGAGGTCATCTGATTATGGTGTCTGACCTCAGACCTCGTCACCACATAATGGTGTAATGAAGGTCTGTGATCATCACTTAAGAGGTTATCCTGCAAATTAATCTCCCGAATTTAATGATGTTAAGGGTCTGACCTCATCTCATTTTTCCGTCTCAGCTCAGACCTCGTCACCACTAAATGGTGTAATTAAGGTATGAGGTCATCACCTAAGATGTTATCCTCATAAATAATCTCACCAAACTAATGATGTTAAGGGTCTGAGGTGATCTCGTTGTGGTTTCTAAGCTCAGACCTCGTCACCACTGAATGGTGTTATGAAGGTCTGAGGTCATCAACTAATATGTTATCCTCATCATCAATCTTACCAAATTCATGATGTTAAGGGTCAGAGGTCATCTCATTATGGTGTCTGAGCTGACACCTCGTCTCCACGTAAAGGTGTTATGAAGGTCGGAGGTCATCACCTAAGATGTTATCCTCAAAAATTAATCTCATCAAATTAATGATGTTAAGGGTCTGATGTCATCTCATTATGCCGTCTGAGCTCAAACCTCGTCACCATTGATTGGTGTTATGATGGTCTGAGGTCATCACCTAAGATGTTGTCCTCATAAATAATCTCACCAAATTAATGATGTTAAGGGTCTGATGTCATCTCATTATGCCGTCTGAGTTCAAACGTCGTCACCACTGATTGGTGTTATGAAGGTATGAGGTCATCACCTAAGATGTTATCCTCATAAATAATCTCACCAAATTAATGATGTTAAGGGTATGAGGTCATCTCCTTATGGTGTCTAAGCTCAGACCTCGTCACTACTGAATGGTGTTATGAAGGTCTGAGGTCATCACCTAAGATGTTATCCTGCAAATTAATCTCCCGAATTTAATGATGTTAAGGGTCTGACGTCATCTCATTTTGCCGTCTCAGATCAGACCTCGTCACCACTAAATGGTGTTATGAAGGTCTGAGGTCATCACCTAAGATGTTATCCTCATAATTATTCTCACCAAATTGAAGATGTTAATGGTCTGAGGTCATCTCATTATGGTGTCTGAGCTCAGACCTCGTCACCACAAAATGGTGTTATGAAGGTCTAAGGTCATCACGTACGATGTTATCCTATAAATTAATCTCACCTAACTAATGATGTTAAGGGTCTGAGGTCATCCCCTTATGGTATCTGAGATCAGACCTCGTCACCACTGAATGGTGTTATGAAGGTGTATGGTCATCACCTAAGATGTTAGCCTTATAATTAATCTCCCCAAATTAAGGATGTCAAGGGTCTGAGGTCATCTCATTATGGTGTCTGAGCTCAATCCTCGTCACCACTAAATGGTGTTATGAAGGTCTGAGGTCATTAACTAATATGTTATCATCATCATTAATCTTACCAAATTAATGATGTTAAGGGTCTGAGGTCATCTCATTATAGTGTCTGAGCTCAGACTTCGTCACCACTAAATGGTATTATGAAGGTCTGAGGTCATCACCTAAGACGTTATCCTCATAATAAATGTCACCAAATTGATGATGTTAATGGTTAGTGGTCATCTCACTATGGTGTCTGAGCTCAGACCTCGTCACCAGAGAATGGTGTTATGAAGGTCTGAGGTCATCACCTACGATGTTATCCTATAAATTAATCTCACCAAATTGATGATGTTAAGGGTCTGAGGTCATCTCATTATGGTGTCTGAGCTCAGACCTCGTCACACCTGAATGGTGTTATGAAGGTCTGTGGTCATCACCTACGATGTTATCCTCATAAATAATCTGGGCAAATTAATGATGTTAAGGGTATGATGTCATCTCATTATGGTGTCTGAGCTCAGACCGCGTCACCACTGAATGGTGTTATGAAGGTTCGAGGTCATCACCTAAGATGTTATCCTGCAAATTAATCTCACCAAATTACTGATGTTAAGGGTCTGACGTTATCTCAATATGCCGTCTGAGCGCAGACCTCGTCACCACTAAATGGTGTTATGAAGGTCTGCGGTCATCACCTAAGATGTTATCCTCATAACTAATCTCAACAAATTAATGATGTTAAGGGTTTGATGTCATCTCATTATGTCGTCTGAGGTCAAACCTCGTCACCACTGAATGGTGGTATGAAGGTCTGAGGTCATCACCTAAGATGTTATCCTCAAAAATAATCTCACCAAATTAATGATGTTAAGGGTATGAGGTCATCTCATTATGGTGTCTGAGCTCAAACCTCATCACCACTATATGGTGTTATGAAGGTCTGAGGTCATCACCTAAGATGTTATCCTCATAATTAATCTCACCAAATTGATGATCTTAATGGTCTGAGGTCATCTCATTGTGGTGTCTGAGCTCAGACCTCGTCACCACTGAATGGTGTTATGAAGGTCTGAGTTCATCAACTAATATGTTATCCTCATCATTAATCTTACCAAATTGATGATGTTAATGGTCTGAGGTCATCTCATTATGGTGTCTGAACTCAGACCTCGTCACCACATAATGGTGTTATGAAGGTCTGAGGTCATCACTTACGATGTTATCCTACAAATTAATCCTACCAAATTGATGATGTTAATGGTCTGAGGTCATCTCATTATGGTGTCTGAGCTTAGACCTCGTCACCATAGAATGGTGTTATGAAGGTCTGAGGTCATCACCTACGATGTTATCCTACAAATTAGTCTCACCAAACTAATGATGTTAAGGGTGTGAGGTCATCTCATTATGGTGTCTGAGATCAGACCTCGTCACCACTGAATGGTGTTATGAAGGTTTGAGGTAATCACATAAGATGTTATCCTCATAATTAATCTTATCCCATTAATAATGTCACGGGTCTGAGGTCATCGCATTATGGTGTCTGAGCTCAGACCTCGTCACCATAGAATGGTGTTATGAAGGTCTGAGGTCATCACCTACGATGTTATCCTACAAATTAATCTCACCAAACTAATGATTTTAAGGGTCTGAGGTCATCTCATTATGATGTCTGAGCTCAGACTTCATCAACACTGAATGGTGTTATGAAGGTCTGAGGTCATCACCTAAGATGTTATCCTCATAATTAATCTCACCAAAATAATGATGTTAAGGGTTTGAGGTCATCTCATTATGGTGTCCGAGCTCAGAACTCGTCACCACTGAATGGTTTTATGAAGGTCTGAGGTCATCACCTAAGATGTTATCCTACAAATTAATCTCACCAAACTAAGGATGTTAAGGGTCCGAGGTCATCTCATTATGGTGTCTGAGCTCAAACCTCGTCATAACTGAATGGTGTTATGAAGGTCTGAGGTCATCACCTAAGATGTCATCCTCATAATTAATCTTACCAAATTAATGATGTTAAGGGTCTGAGGTCATCTCATTGTGGTGTCTGAGATCAGACCACGTAACCACTGAATGGTGTTATGAAGGTCTGAGGTCATCAACTAATATGTTATCCTCATCATTAATCTTACCAAATTAATGATGTTATGGGTCTGAGGTCATCTCATTATGGTGTCTGAGCTCAAACCTCGTCACCACTGAATGGTGTTATGAAGGTCTTTGTTCATCAACTAAGATGTTAGCCTCATAATTAATCACACCAAATTAATGATGTTAAGGGTCTGAGGTCATCACATTATGGAGTCTGTGCTCAGACCTTGTAACCATTGAATGGTGTTATGAAGGTCTGCGGTCATCACCTAAGATGTTATCCTCATAACTAATCTCAACAAATTAATGATGTTAAAGGTCTGATGTCATCTCATTATGCCATCTGAGCTCAAACCTCGTCACCACTGAATGGTGTTATGAAGGTCCGAGGTCAGCACCTAAGATGTTATCCTCATAAATAATGTCACCATATTAATGATGTTAAGGGTATGAATTCATCTCATTATGGTGTCTGAGCTCAGACCTCGTCACCACTGAATGGTGTTAGGAAGGTCTGAGGTCATCACCTAAGATGTTATCCACATAATTAATCTCACCAAATTACTGATGTTAAGGGTCTGACGTCATATGAATATGCCGTCCGAGCTCAGACCTCGTCACCACTAAATGGTGTTATGAAGGTCTGAGGTCATCTCCTAAGATGTTATCCTGCAAATTAATCTCCCGAATTTACTGATGTTAAGGGTCTCACGTCATCTCATTATGGTGTCTGAGCTCAGATTTCGTCACCACTGAATGGTGTTATGAAGGTATGAGGTCATCACCTAAGATGTTATCCTCATAATTAATCTCACCAAATTGATGATGTTAAGGGTCTGAGGTCATTTCATTATGGTGTCTGAGCTCGGACCTCGTCACCACAGAATGGTGTTATGAAGGTATGAGGTCATCACCTACGATGTTATCCTACAAATTAATCTCACCAAACTAATGATGTTAAGGGTCTGAGGTTATCTCATTATGGTGTCTGAGATCAGACCCCGTCACCACTGAATGGTGTTATGAAGGTGTGTGGTCATCACCTAAGATGTTAGGGTCAAAATTAATGATCACCAAACTAATGATGTTAAAGGTCTGAGGTCATCTCATTATGGTGTCTGAGATCAGACCAGGTCACCACTGAATGGTGTTATGAAGGTTTGAGGTCATCACCTAAGATGTTATCCTCATAATTAATCTTACCCAATTAATGATGTCAAGGGTTTGAAGTCATCGCATTATGATGTCTGAGCTCAGACTTCATCACCACTGAATGGTGTTATGAAGGTCTGAGGTCATCACCTAATATGTTATCCTCATAATTAATCTCACCAAAATGATGATGTTAAGGGTTTGAGGTCATATTATTATGGTGTCCGAGCTCAGACCTCGTCACCACTGAATGGTGTTATGAAGGTATGAGGTCATCACCTAAGATGTTATCCTCATAATTAATCTCACCAAATTGTTGATGCTAATGGTATGAGGTCATCTAATTATGGTGTCTGAGCTCAGACCTCGTCACCACAGAATGGTGTTATGAAGGTATGAGGTCATCACCTATGATGTTATCCTACAAATTAATCTCACCAAACTAATGATGTTAAGGGTCTGATATCATCACATTATGGTGTCTGAGCTCAGACCTCGTCACCACAGAATGGTGTTATGAAGGTTAGAGGTCATCACCTAAGATGTCATCCTCATAATTAATCTTACCAAATTAATGATGTTTAGGGTCTGAGGTCATCTAATTGTGGTGTCTTAGCTCAGACCTCGTCACCACTGAATGGTGTTATGAAGGTCTCAGGTCATCAACTAATATGTTATCCTCATCATTAATCTTACCAAATTAATGATGTTAAGGGTTTGAGGTCATCTCATTATGGTGTCTGAGCTCAAACCCCGTCACCACTGAATGGTGTTATGAAGGTCTGTGGTCATCACCTAAGAAGTTAGCCTCATAATTAATCTCACCAAATTAACGATGTTAAGGGCATGAGGTCATCTCATTATGGTTTGTGAGCTCAGACCTCGTCACCACTAAATGGTGCTATGAAGGTCTTAGGTCATCGAGTAATATGTTATCCTGATCATTAATCTTACCAAATTAATGATGTTAAGGGTCTGAGGTAATCTCATTATGGTGTCTGAGCTCAGACTTCGTCACCACTGAATGGTGTTATGAAGGTATGAGGTCATCACCAAAGATGTTATCCTCATAATTAATCTCATGAAATTAATGATGTTAGGGGCCTGAGGTCATCTCATTATGGTGTCTGAGCTCGGACCTCCTCACTACTGAATGGTGTTATGAAGGTCTGCGGTCATCACCTAAGATGTTATCCTACAAATTAATCTCACCAAATTAATGATGTTAAAGGTCTGAGGTCATCTCATTATGGTGTCTGAGCTCAGACCTCGTCAGCACTGAATGATGTTATGAAGGTCTGCGGTCATCACCTAAGATGTTATCCTGCAAATTAATCTCACCAAATTAATGATGTTAAGGGTCTGATGTTATCTCATTATGTCGTATGAGCTCAAACCTCATCACCCCTAAATGGTGTAATGAAGGTCTGAGGTCATCACCTAAGATGTTATCCTCATAATTAATCTCACCAAATTGATAATGTTAATGGTCTGAGGTCATCTCATTATGGTGTCTGAGCTCAGACCTCGTCACCACAGAATGGTGTTATGAAGGTATGAGGTCATCACCTACTATGTTATCCTACAAATTAATCTCACCAAACTAATGATGTTAATGGTCTAAGGTTATCTCATTATGGTGTCTGAGATCAGACCTCGTCACCACTGAATGGTGTTATGAAGGTCTGAGGTCATCACCTAAGATGTTATCCTCATAATTAATCTTACCCAATTAATGATGTTAAGGGTCTGAGGTCCTATCATTATGGTGTCTGAGCTCAGACCCCGTCACCACTGAATGGTGTTATGAAGGTGTGTGGTCATCACCTAAGATGTTAGCCTCATAATTAATGATCACCAAACTAATGATGTTAAGGGTCTGAGCTCATCTCATTATGGTGTTTGAGATCAGACCTGGTCACCACTAAATGGTGTTATGAAGGTTTGAGGTCATCACCTAAGATGTTATCCTCATAATTAATCTTACCCAATTAATGATGTCAAGGGTCTGAGGTCATCGCATTATGGTGTCTGAGCTCAGACCTCGTCACCACAGAATGGTGTTATGAAGGTCTGTGGTCATCACCTACGATGTTATCCTACATATTAATCTCACCAAACTAATGATTTTATGGGTCCGAGGTCATCTCATTATGGTGTCTGAGCTCAGACCTCGTCACCACTGAATAGTGTTAAGATGGTCTGAGGTCATCACCTAAGATGTTATCCTCATAATTAATATCACCAAAATGATGATGTTAAGCGTCTGAGGTCATATTATTATGGTGTCCGAGCTCAGACTTCATCACCACTGACTGGTGTTATTAAGGTCTGAGGTCATCACCTAAGAAGTTATCCTCATAATTAATCTTACCCAACTAATGATGTTAAGGGTCTGAGGTCATCGCATTATGGTGTCTGAGCTCAGACCTCGTCACCAGAGAATGGTTTTATGAAGGTCTGTGATCATCACCTACGATGTTATCCTACAAATTAATCTCACCAAACTAATGATTTTACGGGTCCGAGGTCATCTCATTATGGTGTCTGAGCTCAGACCTCGTCCCCACTGAATGGTGTTATGAAGGTCTGAGGTCATCACCTAAGATGTCATCCTCATAATTAATCATACCAAATTAATGTTGTTAAGGGTCTGAGGTCATCTCATGGTGGTGTCTGAGCTCATACCTGGTCACCACTAAATGGTGTTATGAAGGTCTGAGGTCATCACCTAAGATGTTATCTTTATAATTAATCTCACCAAATTAATGATGTTAAGGGTCTGAGGTCATCTCATTATGGTGTCTGAGCTCAGACCTCGTCACCACTGAATGGTGTTATGAAGGTCTAAGGTCATCACCTAAGATGTTATCCTACAAATCAATCTCACCAAATTAATGATATTAAGGGTCAGAGGTCCTCTCATTATGGTGTCTGAGCTCAGACCTCGTCAGCACTGAATGGTGTTATGAAGGTCTGCGGTCATCACCTAAGATGTTATCCCGCAAATTAATCTCACCAAATTAATGATGTTAAGTGTCTGATGTTATCTCATTATGTCACCTGAGCTCAAACCTCATCACCACTAAATGGTGTTATGAAGGTCTGAGGTCATCACCTAAGATGTTATCCTCATAATTAATCTCACCAAATTGTTGATGTTAATGGTATGAGGTCAACTCATTATGGTGTATGAGATCAGACCTCGTCACCATAGAATGGTGTTATGAAGGTACGAGGTCATCACCTACGATGTTATCCTACAAATTAATCTCACCAAACTAATGATGTTAAGGGTCTGAGATCATCTCATTATGGTGTCTGAGATCAGACCTCGTCACCGGTGGATGGTGTTATGAAGGTCTGAGGTCATCACTTAAGAGGTTATCCTCATAATTAATCTTACCCAATTAATGATGTTAAGGGTCTGAGGTCATCTCATTATGGTGTCTGAGCTCAGACCCCGTCACCACTTAATGGTGTTATGAAGGAGTCTGGTCATCACCTAAGATGTTAGCCTCATAATTATTGATCACCAAATTAATGATGTTAAGGGTCTGAGGTCATCTCATTATGGTGTCTGAGCTCAGACCTCGTCACCACTAAATGGTGTTATGAAGGTCTGAGGTCATCAACTAATACGTTATCCTCATCATTAATTTTACCAAATTAATGATGTTAAGGGTCTGAGGTCATCTCATTATAGTGTCTCAGCTCAGACTTCGTCACCACTAAATGGTGTTATGAAGGTCTGAGGTCATCACCAAAGATGTTATCCTCATAATTAATCTCACCAAATTAATGATGTTAAGGGTCTGAGGTCATCACATTATGGTGTCTGAGCTCAGACCTCGTCACCACTGAATGGTGTTATGAAGGTCTGCAGTCTTCACCTAAGATGTTATCCTCATAATGAATCTCACCAAATTGATGATGTTAATGGTCTGAGGTCATCTCATTATGGTGTATGAGCTCAGATCTCGTCACCACAAAATGGTGTTATGAAGGTTTAAGGTCATCACGTACGATGTTATCCTATAAATTAATCTCACCAAACTAATGATGTTAAGGGTCTGAGGTCATCTCATTATGGTGTCTGAGATCAGACCTCCTCACCACTGAATGGTGTTATGATGGTTTGAGGTCAACACCTAAGATGTTATCCTGATAATTAATCTTACCCAATTAATGATGTCAAGGGTCTGAGGTCATCGCATTATGGTGTCTGAGCTCAGACCTCGTCACCACAGAATGGGGTTATAAAGGTCTGTGGTCATCACCTACGATGTTATCCTACAAATTAATCTCACAAAACTAATTATTTTAAGGGTCCGAGGTCATATCATTATGGTGTCTGAGCTCAGACCTCGTCACCACTAAATGGTGTTATGAAGGTCTGCAGTCATCACCTAAGATGTTATCCTCATAATTAATCTCACCAATTTGATGTTGTTAATGGTCTGAGGTCATCTCATTATGGTGTCTGAGCTCAGACCTCGTCACCACAAAATGGTGTTATGAAGGTCTAAGGTCATCACGTACGATGTTTTCCTATAAATTAACCTCACCAAACTAATGATGTTAAGGGTCTGAAGTCATCTCATTATGGTGTCTGAGATCAGACCTCCTCACCACTGAATGGTGTTATGAAGGTTTGAGGTCATCACCTAAGATGTTATCCTCATAATTAATCTTACCCAATTAATGATGTCAAGGGTCTGAGGTCATCGCATTATGGTGTCTGAGCTCAGACCTCGTGACCACAGAATGGGGTTATGAAGGTCTGTGGTCATCACCTACGATGTTATCCTACAAATTAATCT
Organism: Sambucus nigra; assembly: GCA_949130495.1. NCBI lineage: Eukaryota > Viridiplantae > Streptophyta > Magnoliopsida > Dipsacales > Adoxaceae > Sambucus > Sambucus nigra. The sequence goes on along the minus strand of OX422208.1, from coordinate 6,738,531 downwards.
CACCAAACTAATCATTTTAAGGGTCCGAGGTCATCTAATTACGGTGTCTGAGCTCAGACCTCGTCACCACTGAATGGTGTTATGAATGTCTGAGGTCATCACGTAAGATGGGATCCTCATAATAAATCTTACCAAATTAATGATGTTAATGGTCTGAGGTCATCTCATTATGGTGTCTGAGCTCAGAATTCATCACCACTGAATGGTGTTATGAAGGTTTGAGGTCATCACATAAGACGTTATCCTCATAATTAATCTCACCAAAATAATGATGTTAAGGGTTTGAGGTCATATCATTATGGTGTCCGACCTCAGACCTCGTCCCCACTGAATGGTGTTATGAAGGTCTGAGGTCATCACCTAAGATGTTATCCTCGTAATTAATATTACCCAACTAAGGATGTTAAGGGTCCGAGGTCATCTCATTATGGTGTCTGAGCTCAGACCTCGTCACCACAGAATGGTGTTATGAAGGTCTGTGGTCATCATGTACGATGTTATCCTAAAAATTAATCTCACTAAACTAAGGATGTTAAGGGTCCGAGGTCATCTCATTATGGGGTCTGAGCTCAGACCTCGTCACCACAGAATGGTGTTATGAAGGTCTGTGGTCATCATGTACGATGTTATCCTAAAAATTACTCATGACGAATGATTTTATGCTGCAAATTAATCACACCAAATTAATGATGTTAACAGTCTGAGGTCATCTCATTATGGTGTCCGAGCTCAGACCTCGTCACCACAGAATGGTGCTATGAAGATCTGAGGTCATCACCTAAGATGTTATCCTCACAATTAATCTCACCAAATTAATGATGTTAAGGGTCTGAGGTCATCTCATTATGGTGTCTGAGCTCAGACCTCGTCACCACTGAATGGTGTTATGAAGGTCTAAGGTCATCACCTAGCATGTTATCCTACAAATTAATCTCACCAAATTAATGATGTTAAGGGTCTGAGGCCATCTCATTATGGTGTCTGAGCTCAGACCTCGTCAGCACTGAATGATGTTATGAAGGTCTGCGGTCATCACCTAAGATGTTGTCCCGCAAATTAATCTCACCAAATTAATGATGTTAAGGGTCTGATGTTATCTCATTATGTCGTCTGAGCTCAAACCTCATCACCACTGAATGGTGTTATGAAGGTTTGAGGTCATCACCTAAAATGTTATCCTCATAATTAATCTCACCAAATTGATGATGTTAATGGTCTGAGGTCATCTCATTATGGTGTCTGAGCTCAGACCTCGTCACCACAGAATGGTGTTATGAAGGTATGAGGTCATCTCCTACGATATTATCCTACAAATTAATCTCACGAAACTAATGATGTTAAGGTTCTGAGGTCATCTCATTATGGTGTCTGAGATCATACCCCGTCACCACTGAATGGTCTTATGAAGGTCTGAGGTCATCACCTAAGATGTTATCCTCATAATTGATCTTACCCAATTAATGGTGTTAAGGGTCTGAGGTCATCTCATTATGGTGTCTGAGCTCAGACTCCGTCACCACTGAATGGTGTTATGAAGGTGTGTGGTCATCACCTAAGATGTTAGCCTCATAATTAATGATCACAAAATTAATGATGTTAAGGGTCTGAAGTCCTCTCATTATGGTCTCTGAGCTCAGACCTCATCACCACTAAATGGTGTTATGAAGGTCTCAGGTCAGCAACTAATACGTTATCCTCATCATTAATCTTACCAAATTAATGATGTTAAGGGTCTGAGGTCATATCATTATGGTGTCTGAGCTCAGACTTCCTCACCACTGAATGGTGTTATGAAGGTCTGAGGTCATCACATAAGATGTTATCCTCATAATTAATCTCACCAAAATAATGATGTTAAGGCTTTGAGGTCATATCATTATGGTGTCCGAGCTCAGACCTCGTCACCACTGAATGGTGTTATGAAGGTCTGAGGTCATCACATATGATGTTATCCTCATAATTAATCTTACCCAAGTAATGATGTTAAGGGTCTGAGGTCATCACATTATGGTGTCTGAGCTCAAACCTCGTCACCACAGAATGGTGTTATGAAGGTCTGTGGTCATCACGTGGGTTGATATCCTACAAATTAATCTCACCAAACTAAGGATGTTAAGGGTCCGAGGTCATCTCATTATGGTGTCTGAGCTCAGACCTCGTCACCACTGAATGGTGTTATGAAGGTCTGAGGTCATCACCTAAGATGTCATCCTCATATTTAATCTTACCAAATCAATACTGATAAGGGTCTGAGATCATCTCATTGTGGTGTCTGAGCTCAGACCTCGTCACCACTGAATGGTGTTATGAAGGTCTAAGGTCATCAACTAATATGTTATCCTCATCATTAATCTTACCAAATTAATGACGTTAAGGGTGTGAGGTCATCTCATTATGGTGTCTGAGCTCACACCTCGTCACCAATGAATGGTGTTATGAAGGTCTGAGGTCATCACCTAAGATGTAATCCTCATAATTAGTCTCACCAAATTAATGATGTTAAGGGTCTGAGGTCATCTCATTATGGTGTCTGAGCTCAGACCTCGTCACCACTGAATGGTGTTATGAAGGTCTGAGGTCATCACCTAAGATGTTATCCTCATAAATAATCTCACAAAATTAATGATGTTAAGGGTCTGAGGTCATCTTATTATGGTGTCTGAGCTCAGACCTCGTCACCACTGAATGATGTTATGAAGGTCTGCGATCATCCCCTAAGATGTTATCCTGCAAATTAATCTCCCAAAATTAATGATGTTAAGGGTCTGAGGTCATCTCATTATGCCGTCTGAGATCAGACCTCATCACCACTAAATGGTGTTTTGAAGGTCTGAGGTCATCACCTAAGATGATATCCTCATCATTAATCTTACCAAATTAATGATGTTAAGGGTCTGAGGTCATCTCATTATGGTGTCTGAGCTCAGACTTCCTCACCACTGAATGGTGTTATGAAGGTGTGAGGTTATCACATAAGATGTTATCCTCATAATTAATCTCACCAAAATAATGATGTTAAGGCTTTGAGGTCATATCATTATGGTTTCCGAGCTCAGACCTCGTCACCACTGAATGGTGTTATGAAGGTCTGAGGTCATCACCTATGATGTTATCCTCATAATTAATCTTACCCAACTAATGATGTTAAGGGTCTGAGGTCCTCACATTATGTTGTCTGACCTCAGACCTCGTCACCACATAATGGTGTTATAAAGGTCTGTGGTCATCACGTAGGATGTTATCGTACAAATTAAACTCACCAGACTAAGGATTTTAAGCGTCCGAGGTCATCTCATTATGGTGTCTGAGCTCAGACCTCATCACCACTGAATGGTGTTATGAAGGTCTGAGGTCATCACCTATGATGTCATCCTCATATTTAATCTTACCAAATTAATACTGGTAAGGGTCTGAGGTCATCTCATTGTGGTGTCTGAGCTCAGACCTCGTCACCACTGAATGGTGTTATGAAGGTCTGAGGTCATCAACTAATATGTTATCCTCATCAATAATCTTACCAAATTAATGATGTTAAGGGTGTGAGGTCATCTCATTATGGTGTATGAGCTCACACCTCGTCACCACTGAATGGTGTTATGAAGGTCTGAGGTCATCACCTACGATGTTGTCCTACAAATTAATCTCACCAAACTAATCATTTTAAGGGTCCGAGGTCATATCATTATGGTGTTTGAGCTCAGACTTCGTCACCACTAAATGGTGTTATGAAGGTCTGAGGTCATCACCAAAGATGTTATCCTCATAATTAATCTCACCAAATTAATGATGTTAAGGGTCTGAGGTCATCTCATTATGGTGTCTGAGCTCTGACCTCGTCACCACTGAATGGTGTTATGAAGGTCTGAGGTCATCACCTAAGATGTTATCCTCATAAATAATCTCACCAAATTAATGATCTTAAGGGTCTGAGGTCATCTCATTATTGTGTCTGAGCTCAGACCTCATCACCACTGAATGATGTTATGAAGGTCTGCGAGCATCACCTAAGATGTTATCCTGCAAATAAATCTCCCGAAATTAATGATGTTAAGGGTCTGAGGTCATCTCATTATGCCGTCTGAGCTCAGACCTCGTCACCACTGAATGGTGTTATGAAGGTCTGAGGTCATCACCTAAGATGTTATCCTCATAAATAATCTCACCAAATTAATGATCTTAAGGGTCTGAGGTCATCTCATTATTGTGTCTGAGCTCAGACCTCGTCACCACTGAATGATGTTATGAAGGTCTGCGGGCATCACCTAAGATGTTATCCTGCAAATAAATCTCCTGAAATTAATGATGTTAAGGGTCTGAGGTCATCTCATTATGCCGTCTGAGCTCAGACCTCATCACCACTAAATGGTGTTATGAAGGTCTGAGGTCATCACCTAAGATGTTATCCTCATAATTAATCTCACCAAAATAATGATGTTAAGGCTTTGAGGTCATCTCATTATGGTGTCCGAGCTCAGACCTCGTCACCACTGAATGGTGTTATGAAGGTCTGAGGTCATCACCTAACATGTTATCCTCATAATTAATCTTACCCTACTAATGATGTTAAGGGTCTGAGCTCATCGCATCATTGTATCTGAGCTCAGACCTCGTCACCATAGAATGCTGTTATGAAGGTCTGTGGTCATCACGTACGATGTTATCCTACAAATTAATCTCACCAAACTAAGGATGTTAAGGGTCCGAGGTCATCTCATTATGGTGTCTGAGCTCAGACCTCGTCACCACTGAATGGTGTTATAAAGGTCTGAGGTCATCACCTAAGATGTCATCCTCATAATTAATCTCACCAAATTAATGATGTTAAGGGTCTGAGGTCATCACATTATGGTGTCTGAGCTCAGACCTCGTCACCACTGAATGGTGTTATGAAGGTCTGCGGTCATCACCTAAGATGTTATACTCATAATTAATCTCACCAAATTGATGATATTAATAGTCTGAGGTCATCTCATTATGCTGTCTGAGCTCAGACCTCGTCACCACAGAATGGTGTTATGAAGGTCTAAGGTCAGCACGTACGATGTTATCCTATAAATTAATCTCACCAAACTAATGATGTTAAGGGTCTGAGGTCATCTCATTATGGTGTCTGAGATCAGACCTCGTCACCACTGAATGGTGTTATGAAGGTTTGAGGTTAACACCTAAGATGTTATCCTCATAATTAATCTTACCTAATTAATGATGTCAAGGGTCTGAGGTCATCACATTATGGTGTTTGAGCTCAGACCTCGTCAACACAGAAACGTGTTATGAAGGTCTGTGGTCATCACCTACGATGTTATCCTATAAATTAATCTCACCAAAATAATTATTTTAAGGGTCCGAGGTCATCTCATTATAGTGTCTGAGCTCAGACCTCGTCACCACTGAATGGTGTTATGAAGGTCTGAGGTCATATTCTAAGATATCATGCTCATAATTAATCTTACCAAATTAATGATGTTAAGGATCTGAGGTCATCTCAATATGGAGTCTGAGTTCAGACTTCATCACCACTGAATGGTGTTATGAAGGTCTGAGGTCATCACATAAGATGTTATCCTCATAATTAATCTCACAAAAATAATGATGTTAAGGCTTTGAGGTCATATCATTATGGTGTCCGAGCTCAGACCTCGTCACCAATGAATGGTGTTATGAAGGTCTGAGGTCATCACCTATGATGTTATCCTCATAATTAATCTTACACAACTAATGATGTTAAGGGTCTGTGGTCATCACATTATGGTGTCTAAGCTCAGACCTCGTCACCACAGAATGGTGTTATGAAGGTCTGTGGTCATCACGTAGGATGTTATCCTACAAATTAATCTCACCAAACTAAGGATGTTAAGGGTCCGAGGTCATCTCATTATGGTGTCTGATCTCAGACCTCGTCACCATTGAATGGTGTTATGAAGGTCTGAGGTCATCACCTAAGATATAATCCTCATAATTATACTTACCAAATTAATAATGATAAGGGTCTGAGGTCATCTCATTGTGGTGTCTGAGCTCTGACCTCGTCACCACTGAATGGTGTTATGCAGGTCTGAGGTCATCAACTAATATGTTATCCTCATCATTAATCTTACCAAATTAATGACATTAAGGGTGTGAGGTCATCTCATTATGGTGTCTGAGCTCACACCTCGTCACCACTGAATGGTGTTATGAAGGTCTGAGGTAATAACCTAATATGTTATCCTCATAATTAATCTCACCAAATTAATGATGTTAAGTGTCTGAGGTCATCTCATTATGGTGTCTGAGCTCAGACCTCGTCACCACTGAATGGTGTTATGAAGGTCTGAGGTCATCACCTAAGATGTCATCCTCATCATTAATCTTACAAAATTAATGACGTTAAGGGTGTGAGGTCATCTCATTATGGTGTCTGAGCTCACACCTCGTCACCACTGAATGGTGTTATAAAGTTCTGAGGTAATCACCTAAGATGTTATCCTCATAATTAATCTCACAAAATTAATGATGTTAAGGGTCCGAGGTCATCTCATTATGGTGTCTGAGCTCAAACCTCGTCACCACTGAATGGTGTTATGAAGGCCTGAGGTCATCACCTAAGATGTTATCCTTATAAATAATCTCACCAAATTAATGATGTTAAGGGTCTGAGGTCATCTCATTATGGTGTCTGATCTCAGACCTCGTCACCACTGAATGATGTTATGAAGGTCTGCGGTCATCACCTAAGATGTTATCCTGCAAATTAATCTCCCGAAATTAATGATGTTAAGGGTCTGAGGTCATCTCATTATGCCGTCTGAGCTCAGACCTCATCACCACTAAATGGTGTTATGAAGGTCTGAGGTCATCACCTAAGATGTTATCCTCATAATTAATCTCACCAAAATAATGATGTTAAGGGTTTGAGGTCATATCATTATGGTGTCCGAGCTCAGACCTCGTCACCACTGAATGGTGTTATGAAGGTCTGAGGTCATCACCTAAGATGTTATCCTCATAATTAATCATTCCCAACTAATGATGTTAAGGGTCTGAGGTCATCGCATCATGGTATCTGAGCTCAGACCTCGTCACCAGAGAATGGTGTTATGAAGGTCTGTGGTCATCACGTACGATGTTATCCTACAAATTAATCTCACCAAACTAAGGATGTTAAGTGTCCGAGGTCATCTCATTATGGTGTCTGAGTTCAGACCTCGTCACCACTGAATGGTGTTATGAAGGTCTGAGGTCATCAACTAATATGTTATCCTCATCATTAATCTTACCAAATTAATGATGTTAAGGGTCTGAGGTCATCTCATTATGGTGTCTGAGCTCAGACCTCGTCACCCCTGAATGGTGTCATGAAGGTCTGAGGTCATCACCTTAGATGTTATCCTCATAAATAATCTCACCAAATTAATGATGTTAAGGGTCTGAGGTCTTCTCATTGTGGTGTCTGAGCTCAGACCTCGTCACCACTGAATGATGTTATGAAGGTCTAAAGTCAGCACGTATGATGATATCCTATAAATTAATCTCACCAAACTAATGATGATAAGGGTCTGAGGTCATCTCATTATGGTGTCTCAGATCGGACCTCGTCACCACTGAATGGTGTTATGAAGGTTTGAGGTCATCACCTAAGATGTTATCCTCATTATTAATCTTACCTAATTAATGATGTCAAGGGTCTGAGGTCATCGCCTTATGGTGTCTGAGCTCAGACCTCGTCACCACAGAATGGTGTTATGAAGGTCTGTGGTCATCACCTACGATGTTATCCTACAAATTAATCTCACCAAACTAATTATTTTAAGGGTCCGAGGTCTTCTCATTATGGTGTCTGAGCTCAGACCTTGTCACCACTGAATGGTGTTATGAAGGTCTAAGGTCATCACCTATGATGTCATCCTCATAATTAATCTTACCAAATTAACGATGTTAAGGGTCAGAGGTCATCTCATTATGGTGTCTGAGCTCAGACTTCATCACCACTGAATGGTGTTATGAAGGTCTGAGGGTCATCAAATAAGATGTTATCCTCATAATTAAACTCACCAAGATAATTAAATTAAGTCTTTGAAGTCATATCATTATAGTGTCCGAGTTTCGACCTCGTCACCACTGAATGGTGTTATGAAGGTCTGAGGTCATCACCTAAGATGTTATCCTCATAATTAATCTTACCCATCTAATGATGTTAAGGGTCTGAGGAGATCTCTATATGGTGTCTGAGCTCAGACCTTGTCACCAGTGAATGGTGTTAGGAAGGTCTGAGGTCATCAACTAATATGTTATCCTCATCATTAATCTTACCAAATTAATAATGTTAAGGGTCTGAGGTCATCTCATTATGGTGTCTGAGCTCACACCTCGTCACCACTGAATGGTGTTATGAAGGTCTGAGGTCATCACCTAAGATGTTATCCTCATAATTAATCTAATCAAATTAATGATGTTAAGGGTCTGAGGTCATCTCATTATGGTGTCTGAGCTCAGACCTCGTCACCACTGAATGGTGTTATGAAGGTCTGAGGTCATCACCTAAGATGTTATCCTCATAAATAATCTCACCAAATTAATGATGTTAAGGGTCTGAGGTCATCTGATTATGGTGTCTGAGCTCAGACCTCTTCACCACTGAATGATGTTATGAAGGTCTGCGGTTATCACCTAAGATGTTATCCTGCAAATTAATCTCCCAAAATTAATGATGTTAAGGGTATGAGGTCATCTCATTATGCCGTATGAGCTCAGACCTCATCACCACTAAATGGTGTTATGAAGGTCTGAGGTCAGCACCTAAGATGTTATCCTCATAATAAATCTCACCCAATTGATTATGTTAACGGTTTGAGGTCATCTCATTATGGTGTCTGAACTCAGACCTCGTCACCAAAGAATGGTGTTATGAAGGTCTAAGGTCATCACCTACGATGTTATCCTACAAATTAATCTCACCAAACTAATGATGTTAAGAATCTCAGGTCATCTCATTATGGTGTCTGACGTCAGACCTCGTCACCACTGAATGGTGTTATGAAGGTCTGAAGTCATCACCTAAGATGTTATCCTCATAATTAATCTTAATCAATTAATGATGTTAAGGGTCTGACGTCATCTCATTATGGTGTCTGAGCGTAGACCCCGTCACCACTGAATGATGTTATGTAGGTCTGTGGTCATCACCTAAGATGTTAACCTCATAATTAATCTCACCAAATTAATGATATTAAGGGTCTGAGGTCATCTCATTATGGTGTCTGAGCTCAGACTTGGTCACCAATGAATGGTGTTATGAAGGTCTGAGGTCATCACCTTAGATGTTATCCTCATAATTAATCTCACCAAATAAAGGAAGTTAAGGCTCTGAGGTCATATCATTATGGTGTCTGAGCTCAGACCTCATCACCAGTGAATGGTGTTATGAAGATCTGCGGTCTTCGCCATAGATGTTATCCTCATAACTAATATCACCAAATTAATGAGGTTAAGGGTCTGATGTCGTCTCATTATGTCGTCTGAGCTCAAACCTCGTCACCACTAAATGGTGTTATGGAGGTCTGAGGTCATCAACTAATATGTTATCCTCATCATTAATATTACCAAATTAATGATGTTAAGGGTCTGAGGTCATCTCATTATGGTGTCTGAGCTCAGACTTCGACACCACTAAATGTTGTTATGAAGGTCTGAGGTCATCACCTAAGATGTTATCCTCATAATTAATCTCACCAAATTGATGATGTTAATGGTCAGATTTCATCTCATTATGGTGTATGAGCTCAGACCTCGTCACCACAGAATGGTGTTATGAAGGTCTGAGGTCATCACCTACGATGTTATCCTACAAATTAATCTCACCAAATTGATGATGTTAAGGGTCTGAGGTCATCTCATTATGGTGTCTGAGCTCAGACCTCATCACCACATAACGGTGTCATGAAGGTCTGAGGTCATCACATACGATGTTGTCCTACAAATTAATCTCACTAAAGTAATGATGTTAAGGGTCTGAGGTCATCTCATTATGGTGTCTGAGATCAGACCTCGTCACCACTGAATGGTGTTATGAAGGTTTGAGGTCATCACTTAAGTTGTTATCCTCATAATTAATCTTACCCAATTAATGATGTCAAGGATATGAGGTCATTGCATTATGGTGTCTGAGCTCAGACCTCGTCACCACAGAATGGTGTTATGACGGTCCGTGGTCATCAACTACGATGTTATCCTTCAAATTAATCTCACCAAAGTAATGATGTTAAGGGTCCGAGGTCATCTCATTATTGTATCTGAGCTCAGACCTCGTCACCACTGAATGGTGTTATGAAGGTCTGAGGTCATCACCTAAGATGTTATCCTACAAATTAATCTCACCAAATTAATGATGTTAAGGATCGAAGGTCCTCTCATTATGGTGTCTGAGCTCAAACCTCGTCAGCACTGAATGATGTTATGAAGGTCTGCGGTCATCACCTAAGATGTCATCCTACAAATTAATCTCACCAAATTAATGATGTTAAGGGTCTGATGTCATCTCATTATGTCGTCTGAGCTCAAACCTCGTCACCATAGATTGGTGTTATGAAGGTCTGAGGTCATCACCTAAGATGTTATCCTCATAAATAATATCACAAAATTAATGATGTTAAGGGTCTGAGTTCATCTCGTTGTGGTGTCTAAGCCCAGACCTCGTCACCACTAAATGGTGTTAAGAAGGTCTGAGGTCATCAACTAATATGTTCTCCTGATCATTAATCTTTCCAAATTAATGATGTTAAGGGTCTGAGGTCATCTTATTATGGTGTCTGAGCTGACACCTCGTCACCACTGATTGGTGTTATGAAGGTGAAGGTCATCACCTAAGATGTTATCCTAATAAATAATCTCACCAAATTAATGATGTTAAAGGTATGAGGTCATCTCATTATGGTGTCTGAGCTCAGACCTCGTCACCACTGAATGGTGTTATGAAGGTATGAGGTCATCACCTAAGATGTTATCCTGCAAATTAATCTACAGAATTTAATGATGTTAAGGGTCTGACGTCATCTCATTTTTCCGTCTCGTCTCAGACCTCGTCACCACTAAATGGTGTTATGAAGGTCTGAGGTCATCACCTAAGATGTTATCCTCGTAATTAATCTCACCAAATTGAAGATGTTAATGGTCTGAGGTCATCTCATTATGGTGTCTGAGCTCAGACCTCATCACCCCAGAATGGTGTTATGAAGGTATAAGGTCATCACGTACGATGTTATCCTATAAATTAATCACACCAAACTAATGATCTTAAGTGTCTGAGGTCATATCATTATGGTATTTGAGATCAAACCTCGTCACCACTGAATGGTGTTATGAAGGTCTGCGATCATCACCTAAGAGGTTATCCTCATAATTAATCTTACCAAATTAATGATGCTAAGTGTCTAAGGTCGTCTCATTATGGTGTCTGAGCTCAAACCCCGTCACCACTGACTGGTGTTATGAAGGTCTATGGTCATCACCTAAGATGTTAGCCTTATAATTAATCTCACCAAATTAATGATGTTAAGGGTCTGAGGTCATCTCATTATGGTGTCTGGGCTTACACCTCGTCACCACTAAATGGTGTTATGAAGGTCTGAGGTCATCAACTAATATGTTATCCTCATCATTAATCTTACCAAATAAATGATGTTAAGGGTGTGAGGTCATCTCATTATGGTGTCTGAGCTCGGACTTCGTCACCACTGAATGGTGTTATGAAGGTCTGAGGTCATCACCGAAGATGTTATCCTCATAATTAATCTCACCAAATTAATGATGTTAAGGGTCTGAGGTCATCACATTATGGTTTCTGAGCTCAGACCTAGTCACCACTGAATGGTGTTATGAAGGTTTGTGGTCATCACCTAAGATGTTATCCTCATAACTAATCTCAACAAATTAATGATGTTAAGGGTCTGATGTCATCTCATTATGCCGTCTGAGCTCAAACCTTGTCACCACTGAATGGTGTTATGAAGGTCCGAGGTCATCACCTAAGCTGTTATCCTCATAAATAATCTCACCAAATTAATGATGTTAAGGGTATGAGGTCATCTCATTATGGTGTCTGAGCTCAGGACGCTTCACCACTGAATGGTGTTATGAAGGTCTCAGGTCATCACCTAAGATGTTATCCTGCAAATTAATCTCACCAAATTACTTATGTTAAGGGTCTGACGTCATCTCAATATGTCGTCTGAGCTCAGACCTCGTCACAACTAAATGGTTTTATGAAGGTCTGCAATCATCACCTAAGATGTTATCCTTATAACTAATCTCAACAAATTAATGATGTTAAGGGTCTGATGTCATCTCATTATGCCGTCTAAGCTCAAACCTCGTCACCACTGAATGATGTTATGAGGGTCCGAAGTCATCACCTAAGATGTTATCCTCATAAATAATCTCACCAAATTAATGATGTTAAGGGTATGAGGTCATCTCATTATGGTGTCTGAGCTCAGACCTCGTCACCACTGAATGGTGTTTTGAAGGTCTGAGGTCATCACCTAAGATGTTATCCAGCAAATTAATCTCACCAAATTACTGATGTTAAGGGTCTGACGTCATCTCAATATGCCATCTGAGCTCAAACCTCATCACCACTAAATGGTGTTATGAAGGTGAGAGGTCATCACCTAAGATGTTATCCTCATAATTAATCTCACCAAATTGATGATGTTAATGGTCAGAGGTCATCTCATTATGGTATCTGAGTTCAGACCTCGTCACCACAGAATGGTGTTATGAAGGTCTGAGGTCAGCACCTACGATGTTATCCTACAAATTAGTCTCACCAAACTAATGATGTTAAGGGTCTGAGGTCATCTCATTATGGTGTCTGAGATCAGACCTCATCACCACTGAAGGGTGTTATGAAGGTTTGAGGTCATCACCTAAGATGTTATCCTCATAATTAATCCTATCCATTTAATAATGTCAAGGGTCTGAGGTCATCGGATTATGGTGTCTGAGCTCAGACCTCGTCACCACAGAATGGTGTTATGAAGGTCTGTGGTCATCACCTACGATGTTATCCTACAAATTAATCTCACCAAACTAATGATTTTAAGGGTCCGAGGTCATCTCATTATAGTGTCTGAGCTCAGAACTCGTCACCACTGAATGGTGTTATGAAGGTCTGAGGTCATCACCTAAGATGTCATCCTCATAATTAATCTTACCAAATTAATGATGTTAAGGGTCTGAGGTCATCTAATTATGGTGTCTGAGATCAGACTTTATCACCACTGAACGGTGTTATGAAGGTCTGAGGTCATCACCTAAGATGTTATCCTCATAATTAATCTCACCAAAATAATGATGTTAAGGGTTTGAGGTCATCTCATTATGGTGTCCGAGCCCAGACCTCGTCACCACTGAATGGTTTTATGAAGGTCTGAGGTCATCACCTAAGATGTTATCCTCATATTTAATCTTACCCAACTAATGATGTTAAGGGTCGGAGGTCATCGTAATATGGTGTCTGAGCTCAGACCTCGTCACCACAGAATGGTGTTATGAAGGTTTGTGGTCATCACGTACAATGTTATCCCACAAATTAATCTCACCAAACTAAGGATGTTAAGGGTCCGAGGTCATCTCATTATGGTATCCGAGCTCAGACCTCGTCACCACTGAATGGTGTTATGAAGGTCTGAGGTCATCACCTAAGATGTCATCCTCATAATTAATCTTACCAAATTAATGATGTTAAGGGTCTGAGGTCATCTCATTGTGGTGTCTGAGCTCAGAAATCGTCACCACTGAATGGTGTTATGAATGTCTGAGGTCATCAACTAATATGTTATCCTCATCATTAATCTTACCAAATTAATGATGTTAAGGGTCTGAGGTCATCTCATTATGGTGTCTGAGCTCAAACCCCATCACCACTGAGTGGTGGTATGAAGGTCTATGGTCATCACCTAAGATGTTAGCCTCATAATTAATCTCACCAAACTAATGATGTTAAGGGTCTAAGGTCATCTCATTGGGGTGTCTGAGCTCAGACCTCGTCACCACTGAATGGTGTTATGAATGTCTGAGGTAATCAACTAATATGTTATCCTCATCATTAATCTTACCAAATTAATGATGTTAAGGGTCTGAGGTCATCTCATTATGGTGTCTGAGCTCAAACCCCATCACCACTTAATGGTGTTATGAAGGTCTATGGTCATCACCTAAGATGTTAGCCTCATAATTAATCTCACCAAACTAATGATGTTAAGGGTCTGAGGTCATCTCATTGTGGTGTCTGAGCTCAGACCTCGTCACCACTGAATGGTGTTTTGAATGTCTGAGGTCATCAACTAATATGTTATCCTCATCATTAATCTTACCAAATTAATGATGTTAAGGGTCTGAGGTCATCTCATTATGGTGTCTGAGCTCAGACTTCGTCACCACTGAATGTTGTTATGAAGGTCTGAGGTCATCACCTAAGATGTTATCCTCATAATTAATCTCACCAAATTAATGATGTTAAGGGTCTGAGGTCATCACATTATGGTGACTGAGATCAGACCTTGTCACCACTGAATGGTGTTATGATGGTCAGCGGTAATCACCTAAGATGTTATCCTCATAACTAATCTCAAAAAGTTAATGATGTTAAGGGTCTGATGTCATCTCATTATGCCGTCTGAGCTCAAACCTCGTCACCACTGAATGGTGTTATGAAGGTCCGAGGTTATCACCTAAGATGTTATCCTCATAAATAATATCACCAAATTAATGATGTTAAGGGTTTGAGGTCATCTCATTATGGTGTCTGAGCTTAGACCTCGTCACCACAGAATGGTGTTATGAAGGTCTGAGGTCATCACCTAAGATGTTATCTTGCAAATTAATCTCACTAAATTACTGATGTTAAGGGTCTGATGTCATATCAATATGTCGTCTGAGCTCAGACCTCGTCACCCCTAAATGGTGTTATGAAGGTCTGAGGTCGTCTCCTAAGATGTTATCCTCGTAATTAATCTCACCAAATTGATGATGTTAATGGTCAGAGGTCATCTCATTATGGTGACTGAGCTCAGACCTCATCACCACAGAATAGTGTTATGAAGGTCTGAGGTCATCACCTACGATGTTATCCTACAAATTAATCTCATCAAATTGAAGATGTTAAGGGTCTGAGGTCATCTCATTATGGTGTCTGAGTTCAGACCTCGTCACCACAGAGTGGTGTTATGAAGGTCTGAGTTCATCACCTACGATGTTATCCTACAAATTTGTCTGACCAAAATAATGATGTTAAGGGTCTGAGGTCATCTCATTATGGTGTCTGAGATCAGATCTCGTCACCACTGAAGGGTGTTATGAAGGTTTGAGGTCATCACCTAAGATGTTATCTTCATAATTAATCTTATTTAATTAATAATGTCAACGGTCTGAGGTCATTGCATTATGGTGTCTGAGCTCAGACCTCGTCACCACAGAATGGTGTTAAGAAGGTATGTGGTCATCACCTACGATGTTATCCTACAAATTAATCTCACCAAACTAAAGATTTTAAGGGTCTGAGGTCATCTCATTATGGTGTCTGAGCTCGGAACTCATCACCACTGAATGGTGTTATGAAGGTCTGAGGTCATCACATAAGATGTCATCCTCATAATTAATCTTACCAAATTAATGATGTTAAGGGTCTGAGGTCATCTCATCATTGTGTCTGAGCTCAGACTTCATCACCACTGAATGGTGTTATGAAGGTCTGAGGTCATCACCTAAGATGTTATCCTCATAATTAATCTCACCAAACTAATGATGTTAAGGGTTTGAGGTCATCTCATTATGGTGTCCGAGCTCAGACATCGTCACCACTGATTGGTTTTATGAAGGTATGAGGTCATCAGCTAAGATGCTATCCTCATAATTAATCTTACCCAACTAATGATGTTAAGGGTCTGAGGTCATCGCATTATCGTGTCTGAGCTCAGACCTCGTCACCACAGAATGGTGTTATGAAGGTTTGTGGTCATCACGTACAATGTTATCCTACAAATTAATCTCACTAAACTAAGGATGTTAAGGGTCCGAGGTCATCTCATTATGGTGTCCGAGCTCAGACCTCGTCACCACTGAATGGTGTTATGAAGGTCTGAGGTCATCACCTAAGATCTCATCCTCATAATTAATCTTACCAAATTAATGATGTTAAGGGTCTGAGGTCATCTCATTGTGGTGTCTGAGATCAGACCTCGTCACCACTGAATGGTGTTATGAAGGCCTGAGGTCATCAACTAATATGTTATCCTCATCATTAATCTTACCAAATTAATGATGTTAAGGGTCTGAGGTCATCTCATTATGGTGTCTGAGCTCAAACCCCATCACCACTGAATGGTGTTATGAACGTCTATGTTCATCACCTAAGATGTTAGCCTCATAATTAATCTCACTAAACTAATGATGTTAACGGTCTGAGGTCATCTCATTATGGTGTTTGAGCTCAGACCTCGTCACCACTAAATGGTGTTATGAAGGTCTGAGGTCATCAACTAATATGTTATCCTCATCATTAATCTTACCAAATTAATGATGTTAAGGGTCTGAGGTCTTCTCATTATGGTGTCTAAGCTCAGACTTCGTCACCACTCAATGGTGTTATGAAGGTCTCAGGTCATCACCTAAGATGTTATCCTCATAATTAATCTCACCAAATTAATGATGTTAAGGGTATGAGGTCATCTCATTACGGTTTCTGAGCTAAGACCTCGTCACCACTGAATGGTGTTATGAAGGTCTGAGGTCATCACCTAAGATGTTATCCTGCAAATTAATCTCACCAAATTACTGATGTTAAGGGTCTGACGTCAAATCAATATGCCGTCTGAGCTCAGACCTCGTCACCACTAAATGGTGTTATGAAGGTCTGAGGTCATCTCGTAAGATGTTCTCCTCGTAATTAATCTCACCAAATTGATGATGTTAATGGTCAGATGTCATCTCATTATGGTGTCTGAGCTCAGACCTCATCACCACCGAATGGTGTTATGAAGGTCTGAGGTCATCACCTACGATGTTATCCTACAAATTAATCTCACCAAATTGATGATGTTAAGGGTCTGAGGTTATCTCATTATGGTGTCTGAGTTCAGACCTCGTCACCACAGAATGGTGTTATGAAGGTCTGAGGTCATCACCTACGATGTTATCCAACAAGTTAGTGTCACTAAACTAATGATGTTAAGGGTCTGAGGTCATCTCATTATGGTGTCTGAGATTAGACCTCGTCACCACTGAAGGGTGTTATGAAGGTTTGAGGTCATCACCTATGATGTTATCATCATAATTAATCTTATCCAATTAATAATGTCAAGGGTCTGAGGTCATCGCATTATGGTGTCTGAGCTCAGACCTCGTCACCACAGAATGGTGTTATGAAGGTCTGTGGTCATCACCTACGATGTTATCCTACAAATTAATCTCACCAAACTAAAGATTTTAAGGGTCCGAGGTCATCTCATTATGGTGTCTGAGCTCAGAACTCGTCACCACTGAATGGTGTTATGAAGGTCTGAGGTCATCACCTAATTTGTCATCCTCAAAATTAATCTTACCAAATTAATGATGTTAATGGTCTGAAGTCATCTCATCATGGTGTCTGAGCTCAGACTTCATCACCACTGAATAGTGTTATGAAGGTCTGAGGTCATCAACTAATATGTTATCCTCGTCATTAATCTTACCAAATTAATGATGTTAAGGGTCTGAGGTCATCTCATTATGGCGTCTGAGCTCACACCTCGTCACCACTAAATGGTGTTATGAAGGTCTGAGTTAATCACCTAAGATGTAATCCTCGTAATTAATCTTACCCAATTAATTTTCTAAGGGTTTGAAGTCATCGCATTATGGTGTCTCAGCTCAGACCTCGTCACCACAGAATGGTGTTATGAAGGTCTGTGGTCTTCACATACGATGATATCCTACAAATTAATCTCACCAATCTAAGGATGTTAAGGGTCCGAGGTCATCTCATTATGGTGTCTGAGCTCAGACCTCGTCACCACGGAATGGTGTTATGAAGGTCTGAGGTCAGTACATAAGATGTCATCCTCATAATTAATCTTACCAAGTTAATGCTGATAAGGGTTTGAGGTCATCCTATGTGGTGTCTGAGCTCAGACCTCGTCACCACTAAATGGTGTTATGAAGGTCTGAGGTCATCAACTAATATGTTATCCTCATCATTAATCTTACCAAATTAATGACGTTAAGGTTCTGAGGTCATCTCATTATGGTGTCTGAGCTCACACCTCGTCACCACTTAATGGTGTTATGAAGGTCTGAGGTCATCACCTAAGATGTTATCCTCATAATTAATCTCACCAAATTAATGATGTTAAGGGTTTGAGGTCATCTTATTAGGGTGTGTGAGCTCAGACCTCGTCACCACTGAATGGTGTTATGAAGGTCTGAGGTCATCACCTAAGATGTTATCCTCATAATTAATCTTACCCAATTAATGATGTTAAGGGTCTGAGGTCATCTCATTACGGTGTCTGAGCTCAGACACCGTAACCACTGAATGGTGTTACGAAGGTCTGTGGTCATCACCTACGATGTTATCCTACAAATTAATCTCACCAAACTAGTGATTTAAATGGTCCGAGGTCATCTCATTATGGAGTCTGAGCTCAGACCTCGTCACCACTAAATGGTGTTATGAAGGTCTGAGGTCATCACCTAAGATGTCATCCTCATAATTAATCATACCAAATTAATGATGCTAAGGGTCTGATGTCATCTCATTATGGTGTCTGAGCTCAGACTTCATCACCACTGAATGGTGTTATGAAGGTCTGAGGTCTTAACCTATGATGTTATCCTCTTAATTAATCTCACCAAAATGATGATGTTAAGGGTTTGAGGTCATATCATTATGGTGTGCGGGCTGAGACCACGTCACCACTGAATGGTGTTATGAAGATATGAGGGCATCACCTAAGATGTTATCCTCAAAATTAATTTTACCCAACTAATGATGTTAAGGGTCTGAGGTCATCGCATTATGGTGTCTGAGCTCAGACCTCGTCACCACAAAATGGTGTTATGAAGGTCTGTGGTCATCACGTACGATGTTATCCTAAAAATTAATCTCAACAAAAACTAAGGATGTTAAGGGTCCGAGGTCATCTCATTATGGTGTATGAGCTCAGACCTCGTCACCACTGAATGGTGTTATGAAGGTCCGAGGTCATCACCTAAGATGTAATCCTCATAATTAATCTTACCAAATTAATGATGTTAAAGGTCTGAGGCCATCTCATTGTGGTGTCTGAGCTCATACCTCGTCTCCACTGAATGGTGTTATGAAGGTCTGAGGTCATCACCTAAGATGTTATCCTACAAATTAATCTTACCAAATTAATGATGTTAAAGGTCTGAGGTCATCTCAATATGGTGTCTGAGCTCAGACCTCGTCAGCACTGAATGATGTTATGAAGGTCTGCTGTCATCACCTAAGATGTTAACCTGTAAATTAATCTAACCAAATTAATGATGTTAAGGGTCTGATGTTATCTCATTATGTCGTCTGAGCTCAAACCTCATCACCACTAAATGGTGTTATGAAGGTCTGCGGTCATCACCTAAGATGTTATCCTCATAATTAATCTCACCAAATTGATGATGTTAATGGTCTGAGGTCATCTCATTATGGTGTCTGAGCTCAGACCTCGTCACCACAAAATGGTGTAATGAAGGTCTAAGGTCATCACGTACGATGTGATCCGATAAATTAATCTCACCAAACTAATGATGTTAAAGGTCTGAGGTCATCTCGTTTGGTGTCTGAGATCAGACCTCGTCACCACTGAATGGTGTTATGAAGGTCTGAGTTCATCACCTAAGATGTGATACTCATAATTAATCTTACCAAATTAATGATGTTAAGGGTCTGAGGTCATCTCATTATGGTGTCTGAGCTCAGACTTCATCACCACTGAATGGTGTTATGAAGGTCTGAGGCTATCACATAAGATGTTATCCTCATAATTAATCTCACCAAAATAATGATGTTATGGGTTTGAGGTCATATCACTATGGTGTCCGAGCTCAGACCTCGTCACCACTGAATGGTGTTATGTAGGTCTGAGGTCATCACCTAAGATGTTATCTTCATAATTAATCTTGCCCAACTAATGATGTTAAGGGTCTAAGGTCATCGCATTATGGTGTCTGAGATAAGACCTCGTCACCACAGAATGGTGTTATGAATGTGTGTGGTCATCACCTACGATGTTATCCAATAAATTAATCTCACCAAAGTAATGATTTTAAGGGTCCGAGGTCATCTCATTATTGTGTCTGAGCTCAGACCTCGTCACCGCTGAATGGTGTTATGAAGGTCTGAGGTTATCACCTAAGGTGTCATCTTCATAATTAATCTTACCAAATTAATGCTGTTAAGGGTGTGAGGTCATCTCATTGTGGTGTCTGAGCTACGACCTCATCACCACTGAATAGTGTTATGAAGGTCTGAGGTCATCAACTAATATGTTATCCTCATCATTAATCTTACCAAATTAATGATGTTAAGGGTCTGAGCTCACACCTCGTCACCACTAAATGGTGTTATGAAGGTCTGAGGTCATCACCTAAGATGTAATCCTCATAATTCGTCTTACCCAATTAATTTTCTAAGGGTCTGAGGTCATCGCATTATGGTGTCTGAGCTCAGACCTCATCACCACATAATGGTGTTATGAAGGTCTGTGGTTATCACGTACGATGTTATCCTACAAATTAATCTCACCAAACTAAGGATGTTAAGGGTCCGAGGTCATCTCATTATGGTGTCTGAGCTCAGACCTCGTCACCACGGAATGGTGTTATGAAGGCCTGAGGTCGATACCTAAGATGTCATCGTCATAATTAATCTTACCAAATTAATGCGGATAAGGGTCTGAGGTCATCCTATGTTGTGTCTGAGCTCAGACCTCGTCACCATTGAATGGTGTTATGAAGGTCTGAGGTCATCAACTAATATGTTATCCTCATCATTAATCTTACCAAATTAATGACGTTAAGGGTCTGAGGTCATCTCATTACTGTGTCTGAGCTCAGACTTCATCACCACTGAATGGTGTTATGAAGGTCTGAGGCCATCACATAAGATGTTATCCTCATAATTAATATCACCAAAATAATGATGTTAAGGGTTTGAGGTCATATCATTATGGTGTCCGAGCTCAGACCTCGTCACCACTGAATGGTGTTATAAAGGTCTGAGGTCATCACCTAAGATGTTATCCTCATAATTAATCTCACCAAATTAATGATGTTAAGGGTCTGAGGTCATCTCATTATGGTGTGTGAGCTCAGACCTCGTCACCAATGAATGGTGTTATGAAGGTCTGAGGTCATCACCTAAGATCTTATCCTCATAATTAATCTTACCCAATTAATGATGTTAAGGGTCTGAGGTCATCTCATTATGGTGTCTGAGCTCAGACCTCGTCACCACAGAATGGTGTTATGAAGGTATGAGGTCATCACCTACGATGTTATCCTACAAATTAATCTCACCAAACTAATGATTTTAAGTGTCCGAGGTCATCACATTATGGTGTCTGAGCTCAGACCTCGTCACCACAGAATGGTGTTATGAAGGTCTGAGGTCATCACCTAAGATGTTATCCTCATAATTAATCTTACCAAATTAATGATGTTAAGGGTCTGAGGTCATCTCACTATGGTGTCCGAGCTTAGACCTCGTCACCACTGAATGGTGTTATGAAGGTCTGAGGTCATCACCTAAGATGTTATCCTCATTATTTGTATTATCCAACTAATGATGTTAAGGGTCTGAGGTCATCGCATTATGGTGTCTGAGCTCAGACCTCGTCACCACAGAATGGTGTTATGAAGGTCTGTGGTCATCAAGTATGATGTTATCCTAGAAATTAATCTCACAAAATTGAGTATGTTAAGGGTCCGAGGTCATCTCATTATGGTGTCTGAGCTCAGACCTCGTCACCACTGAATGGTGTTATGAAGGTTTGAGGTCATCACCTAAGAGGTCATCCTCATAATTAATCTTACCAATTTAATGCTGATAAGGGTTTGAGGTCATCTCATTGTGGTGTCTGAGCTCTGACCTCGTCACCACTGAATGGTGTTATGAAGGTCTGAGGTCATCAACTAATATGTTATCCTCATCATTAATCTTACCAAAGTAATGACGTTAAGGGTCTGAGGTCATCTCATTATGGTGTCTGAGCATACACCTCGTCACCACTGAATGGTGTTATGAAGGTTTGAGGTCATCACCTAAGATGTTATCCTCATCATTAATCTCACCAAATTAATGATGTTAAGGGTCTGATGTTATCTCATTATGTCGTCTGAGCTCAAACCTCATCACCACTGAATGGTGTTATGAAGGTGCGAGGTCATCACGTAAGATGTTATCCTCGTAATTAATCTCACCAAATTGATGATGTTAATGGTCTGAGGTTAACTCATTATGGTGTCTGAGCTCAGACCTCGTCACCACAGAATGGTGTTATGAAGGTATGAGGTCATCACCTACGATGTTATCCTACAAATTAATCTCACCAAACTAATGATTTTAAGGGTCCGAGGTCATCACATTATGGTGTCTGAGCTCAGACCTCGTCACCACAGAATGGTGTTATGAAGGTCTGAGGTCATCACCTAAGATGTTATCCTCATAATTAATCTTACCAAATTAATGATGTTAAGGGTCTGAGGTCATCTCACTATGGTGTCCGAGCTTAGACCTCGTCACCACTGAATGGTGTTATGAAGGTCTGAGGTCATCACCTAAGATGTTATCCTCATTATTAGTATTACCCAACTAATGATGTTAAGGGTCTGAGGTCATCGCATTATGGTGTCTGAGCTCAGACCTCGTCACCACAGAATGGTGTTATGAAGGTCTGTGGTCATCAAGTACGATGTTATCCTAGAAATTAATCTCACAAAATTGAGTATGTTAAGGGTCCGAGGTCATCTCATTATGGTGTCTGAGCTCAGACCTCGTCACCACTGAATGGTGTTATGAAGGTTTGAGGTCATCACCTAAGAGGTCATCCTCATAATTAATCTTACCAATTTAATGCTGATAAGGGTTTGAGGTCATCTCATTGTGGTGTCTGAGCTCTGACCTCGTCACCACTGAATGGTGTTATGAAGGTCTGAGGTCATCAACTAATATGTTATCCTCATCATTAATCTTACCAAAGTAATAACGTTAAGGGTCTGAGGTCATCTCATTATGGTGTCTGAGCCCACACCTCGTCACCACTGAATGGTGTTATGAAGGTTTGAGGTCATCACCTAAGATGTTATCCTCATAATTAATCTCACCAAATAAATGATGTTAAGGGTCTGAGGTCATCTCATTATGGTGTGTGAGCTCAGACCTCGTCACCACTGAATGGTGTTATGAAGGTCTGAGGGCATCACCTAAGATGTCATCCTACAAATTAATCTCACCAAATTAATGACGTTAAGGGTCTGAGGTCATCTCATTATGGTGTCTGAGCTCAGACCTCGTCAGCACTGAATGATGTTATGAAGGTATGCGGTCATCACCTAAGATGTTATCCTCATAATTAATCTCACCAAATTAATGATGTTAAGGGTCTGAGGTCATCTCATTATGGTGTGTGAGCTCAGACCTCGTCACCATTGAATGGTGTTATGAAGGTCTGAGGTCATCACCTAAGATGTTATCCTCATAATTAAGCTTACCCAATTAATGATGTTAAGGGTCTGAGGTCATCTCATTATGGTGTCTGAGCTCAGACCCCGTAACCACTGAATGGTGTTATGAAGATCTGTGGTCATCAGCTACGATGTTATCCTACAAATTAATCTCACCAAACTAATGATTTTAATGGTTCGAGGTCATCTCATTAGGGTGTCTGAGCTCAGACCTCGTCACCACTGAATGGTGTTATGAAGGTCTGACGTCATCACCTAAGATGTCATCCTCATAATTAATCTTACCAAATTAATGATGTTAAGGGTCTGAGGTCATCTCATTATGGTGTCTGAGCTCAGACTTCATCACCACTGAATGGTGTTATGAAGGTCTGAGGTCATAATCTAAGATGTTATCCTCATAATTAATCTCACCAAAATGATGATGTTAAGGGTTTGAGATCATATCATTATGGTGTCTGAGCTTAGACCTCGTCACCACTGAATGGTGTTATGAAGGTATGAGGTCATCACCTAAGATGTTATCCTCATAATTAATCTTACCCAACTAATGATGTTAAGGGTCTGAGGTCATCTCATTATGGTGTCCGAGCTCACACCTCGTCACCACTGAATGGTGTTATGAAGGTCTGAGGTCATCAACTAATATGTTATCCTCATCATTAATCTTACCAAATTAATGATGTTAAGGGTCTGAGGTTATCTCATTATGGTGTCTGAGCTCAGACCTCGTCACCACTGAATGGTGTTATGATGGTCTCTGGTCATCACGTACGATGTTATACTACAAATTAATCTCACCAAACTAATGATTTTAAGGGTTCGAGGTCATCTCATTATGGTGTCTGAGCTCAGAGCTCGTCACCACTGAATGGTGTTATGAAGGTTTGAGGTTATTACCTAATATGTCATCCTCATAATTAATCTTACCAAATTAATGATGTTAAGGGTCTGAGGTCAACCCATTATGGTGTCTGAGCTCAGACCTCGTCACCACTAAATGGTGTTATGAAGGTCTGAGGTCATCACCTAAGATGTAATCCTCATAATTAATCTTACCCAATTAATTTTCTAAGGGTCTGAGGTAATCGCATTATGGTGTATGAGCTCAGACCTCGTCACCACAGCATGGTGTTATGAAGGTCTGTGGTCATCACGTACGATGTTATCCTACAAATTAATCTCACCAAACTATGGATGTTAAGGGTCTGAGGTCATCTCATTATGGTGTCTGAGCTCATACCTCGTCACCATGGAAAGGTGTTATGAAGGTCTGAGGTCAGTACCTAAGATATCATCCTCATAATTAATCTTACCAAATTAATGCTGATAAGGGTCTGAGGTCATCATATGTGGTGTCTGAGGTCAGACCTCGTCACCACTGAATGGTGTTATGTAGGTCTGAGGTCATCAACTAATTTGTTATCCTCATCATGAATCTTACCAAATTAATGACGTTAAGGGTCTGAGGTCATCTCATTAAGGTGTGCGAGCTCACACCTCGTCACCACTTAATGGTGTTATGAAGGTCTGAGGTCATCACCTAAGATGTTGTCCTCATAATTAATCTCACCAAATTAATGATGTTAAGGGTCTGAGGTCATCTCATTATGGTGTGTGAACTCAGACCTCATCACAACTGAATGGTGTTATGAAGGTCTGAGGTCATCACCTAAGATGTTATCCTACAAATTAATCTCACCAAATTAATGATGTTAAGGGTATGAGTTCATCTCATTATGGTGTCTGAACTCAGACCTCGTAAGCACTGAATGATGTTATGAAGGTCTGCGGTCATCACCTAAGCTGTTTTCCTGCAAATTAATCTCACCAAATTAATGATGTTAAGGGTCTGATGTTATCTCATTATGTCGTCTGAGCTCAAACCTCATCACCACTGAATGGTGTTATGAAGGTCCGAGGTCATCACGTAAGATGTTATCCTCATAATTAATCTCACCAAATTGATGATGTTAATGGTCTGAGGTCATATCATTATGGTGTCCGAGCTCAGACCTCGTCACTACAGAATGGTGTTATGAAGGTATGAGGTCATCACCTACGATGTTATCCAACAAATTAATCTCACCAAACTAATGATTTTAAGGGTCCGAGGTCATCTCATTATGGTGTCTGAGCTCAGACCAGGTCACCACTGAATGGTGTTATGAAGGTCTGAGGTCATCACCTAAGATGTTATCCTCATAATTAATCTTACCAAATTAATGATGTTAAGGGTCTGAGGTCATCTCACTATGGTGTCTGAGCTCAGACTTCATCACCACTGAATGGTGTTATGAAGGTCTGAGGACATCACATAAGATGTTATCCTCATAATTAATCTCACCAAAATAATGTTGTTAAGGCTTTGAGGTCAAATCATTTTGGTGTCCGAGCTTAGACCTCGTCACCACTGAATGGTGTTATGAAGGTCTGAGGTCATCACCTAAGATGTTATCCTCATAATTAATATTACCCAACTAATGATGTT
Organism: Sambucus nigra; assembly: GCA_949130495.1. Classification (NCBI taxonomy): domain Eukaryota; kingdom Viridiplantae; phylum Streptophyta; class Magnoliopsida; order Dipsacales; family Adoxaceae; genus Sambucus; species Sambucus nigra. The sequence continues at coordinate 6,712,322 of OX422208.1, read as the reverse complement.
AAGGGTCTGAGGTCATCGCATTATGGTGTCTGAGCTCAGACCTCGTCACCACAGAATGGTGTTATGAAGGTCTGTGGTCATCAAGTACGATGTTATCCTACAAATTAATCTCACAAAACTGAGTATGTTAAGGGTCCGAGTTCATCTCATTATGGTGTCTGAGCTCAGACATCGTCACCACTGAATGGTGTTATGAAGGTTTGAGGTCATCACCTAAGAGGTCATCCTCATAATTAATCTTACCAATTTAATGCTGATAAGGGTTTGAGGTCATCTCGTTGTGGTGTCTGAGTTCTGACCTCGTCACAACTGAATGGTGTTATGAAGGTCTGAGGTCATCAACTAATATGTTATCCTCATCATTAATCTTACCAAAGTAATGACGTTAAGGGTCTGAGGTCATCTCATTATGGTGTCTGAGCCCACACCTCTTCACCACTGAATGGTGTTATAAAGGTCTGAGGTCATCACCTAAGATGTTATCCTCATAATTAATCTCACCAAATAAATGATGTTAAGGGTCTGAGGTCATCTCATTATGGTGTGTGAGCTCAGACCTTGTCACCACTGAATGGTGTTATGAAGGGCTGAGGTCATCACCTAAGATGTCATCCTACAAATTAATCTCACCAAATTAATGATGTTAAGGGTCTCAGGTCATCTCATTATGGTGTCTGAGCTCAGACCTCGTCAGCACTGAATGATGTTATGAAGGTATGCGGTCATCACCTAAGATGTTATCCTCATAACTAATCTCACCAAATTAATGATGTTAAGGGTCTGAGGTCATCTCATTATGGTGTGTGAGCTCAGACCTCGTCACCACTGAATGGTGTTATGAAGGTCTGTGGTCATCAACTAAGATGTTATCCTCATAATTAAGCTTACCCAATTAATGATGTTAAGGGTCTGAGGTCATCTCATTATGGTGTCTGAACTCAGACCCCGTAACCACTAAATGGTGTTATGAAGGTCTGTGGTCATCACCTACGATGTTATCCTACAAATTAATCTCACCAAACTAATGATTTTAAGGGTCCGAGGTCATCTCATTATGGTGTCTGAGCTCAGACCTCGTCACCACTGAATGGTGTGATGAAGGTCTGAGGTTATCACCTAAGATGTCATCCTCATAATTAATCTTACCAAATTAATGATGTTAAGGGTCTGAGGTCATCTCATTATGGTGTCCGAGCTCAGACTTCGTCACCACTGAAGGGTGTTATGAGGGTCTGAGGTCATCACATAAGATGTTATCCTCATAATTAATCTTACCCAATTAATGATGTTAAGGGTCTGAGGTCATCTCGTAATGGTGTCTGAGCTCAGACCCCATCACCACTGAATGGTGTTATGAAGGTGTGTGGTCATCTCCTAAGATGTTAGCCTCATATTTAATGATCACCAAATTAATGATGTTAAGGGTCTCAGGTCATCTCATTGTGGTGTCTGAGCTCAGACCTCGTCACCACTAAATGGTGTTATGAAGGTCTGAGGTCATAAACTAATACGTTATCCTCATCATTAATCTTACCTAATTAATGATGTTAAGGGTCCGAGGTCAACTCATTATGGTGTCTCAACTCAGACTTCGTCACCACTGAATGGTGTTATGAAGGTCTGAGGTCATCACCAAAGATTTTATCCTCATAATTAATCTCACCAAATTAATGATGTTAAGGGTCTGAGGTCATCACATTATGGTGTCTGAGCTCAGACCTCGTCACCACTGAATGGTGTTATGAAGGTCTGCGGTCATCACCTAAGATGTTATCCCCATAATTAATCTTACCAAATTGATGATGTTAATGGTCTGAGCCCATCTCAATATGGTGTCTGAGCTCAGACCTCGTCACCACAAAATGGTGTTATGAAGGTCTAAGGTCATCACGAATGATGTTATCCGATAAATTAATCTCACCAAACTAATGATGTTAAGGGTCTGAGGTCATCTCGTTATGGTGTCTGAGATCAGACCTCGTCACCACTGAATGGTGTTATGAAGGTCTGAGGTCATCAACTAAGATGTTATCCTCATAATTAAGCTTACCCAATTAATGATGTTAAGGGTCTGAGGTCATCTCATTATGGTGTCTGAACTCAGACCCCGTAACCACTAAATGGTGTTATGAAGGTATGCGGTCATCACCTAAGATGTTATCCTCATAATTAATCTCACCAAATTAATGATGTTAAGGGTCTGAGGTCATCTCATTATGGTGTGTGAGCTCAGACCTCGTCACCACTGAATGGTGTTATGAAGGTCTGAGGTCATCAACTAAGATGTTATCCTCATAATTAAGCTTACCCAATTAATGATGTTAAGGGTCTGAGGTCATCTCATTATGGTGTCTGAACTCAGACCCCGTAACCACTAAATGGTGTTATGAAGGTCTGTGGTCATCACCTACGATGTTATCCTACAAATTAATCTCACCAAACTAATGATTTTAAGGGTCCGAGGTCATCTCATTATGGTGTCGGAGCTCAGACCTCGTCACCACTGAATGGTGTGATGAAGGTCTGAGGTTATCACCTAAGATGTCATCCTCATAATTAATCTTACCAAATTAATGATGTTAAGGGTCTGAGGTCATCTCATTATGGTGTCCGAGCTCAGAATTCGTCACCACTGAAGGGTGTTATGAGGGTCTGAGGTCATCACCTAAGATGTTATCCTCATAATTAATCTTACCCAATTAATGATGTTAAGGGTCTGAGGTCATCTCGTAATGGTGTCTGAGCTCAGACCCCATCACCACTGAATGGTGTTATGAAGGTGTGTGGTCATCTCCTAAGATGTTAGCCTCATATTTAATGATCACCAAATTAATGATGTTAAGGGTCTCAGGTCATCTCATTGTGGTGTCTGAGCTCAGACCTCGTCACCACTAAATGGTGTTATGAAGGTCTGAGGTCATAAACTAATACGTTATCCTCATCATTAATCTTACCTAATTAATGATGTTAAGGGTCCGAGGTCAACTCATTATGGTGTCTCAACTCAGACTTCGTCACCATTGAATGGTGTTATGAAGGTCTGAGGTCATCACCAAAGATTTTATCCTCATAATTAATCTCACCAAATTAATGATGTTAAGGGTCTGAGGTCATCACATTATGGTGTCTGAGCTCAGACCTCGTCACCACTGAATGGTGTTATGAAGGTCTGCGGTCATCACCTAAGATGTTATCCCCATAATTAATCTTACCAAATTGATGATGTTAATGGTCTGAGCCCATCTCAATATGGTGTCTGAGCTCAGACCTCGTCACCACAAAATGGTGTTATGAAGGTCTAAGGTCATCACGAATGATGTTATCCGATAAATTAATCTCACCAAACTAATGATGTTAAGGGTCTGAGGTCATCTCGTTATGGTGTCTGAGATCAGACCTCGTCACCACTGAATGGTGTTATGAAGGTCTGAGGTCACCACCTAAGATGTGATCCTTATAATTAATCTTACCAAATTAATGATGTTAAGGGTCTGAGGTCATCTCATTATGGTGTTTGAGCTCAGACTTCATCACCACTGAATGGTGTTATGAAGGTCTGAGGTCATCACATAAGATGTTATCCTCATAATTAATCTCACCAAAATAATGATGTTAAGTGTTTGAGGTCATATCATTATGGTGTCCGAGCTCAGACCTCGTCACCACTGAATGGTGTTATGAAGGTCTGAGGTCATCACCTAACATGTTATCCTCATAATTAATCTTGCTCAACTAATGATGTTAAGGGTCTGAGGTCATCGCATTATGGTGTCTGAGCACAGACCTCATCACCACAGAATGGTGTTATGAAGGTCTGTGGTCATCACCTACGATGTTATCCTACAAATTAATCTCACCAAACTAATGATTTTAAGGGTCCGAGGTCATCTCATTATGGTGTTTGAGCTCAGACCTCGTCACCACTGAATGGTGTTATGAAATTCTGAGGTTATCACCTAAGATGTCATCCTCATAATTAATCTTACCAAATTAATGTTGTTAAGGGTCTGAGGTCATCTCATTGTGGTGTCTGAGCTCAGACCTCGTCACCACTGAATAGTGTTATGAAGGTCTGAGGCCATCACTTAAGATGTTATCCTCATCATTAATCTGACCAAATTAATGATGTTAAGGGTCTGAGGTCATCTCATTATGGTGTCTGAGCTCAGACCCCGTCACCACTGAATGGTGTTATGAAGGTGTGTGGTCATAACCTAAGATGTTAGCCTCATAATTAATGATCACCAAATTAATGATGTTAAGGGTCTGAGGTCATCTCATTATGGTGTCTGAGCTCAGACCTCATCACCACTAAATGGTGTTATGAGGGTCTGAGGTCATCAACTAATACGTTATCCTCATCATTAATCTTACCCAATAAATGATGTTAAGGTTCTGAGGTCATCTCATTATGGTGTCTCAGCTCAGACTTCGTCACCAGTGAATGGTGTTATGAAGGTCTGAGGTCATCACCTAAGATGTTATCTTCATAATTAATCTCACCAAATTAATGATGTTAAGGGTCTGAGGTCATCTCATTATGGTATCTGAGCTCAGACCTCGTCACCACTGAATGGTGTTATGAAGGTCTGAGGTCATCACCTAAGATGTTACCCTCATAGTTAATCTTACCCAGTTAATGATGTTAAGGGTCTGAGGTCATCTCATTATTGTGTCTGAGCTCAGACCCCGTCACCACTGAATGGTGTTATGAAGGTCTGTGGTCCTCACCTAAGATGTTAGCCTCATAATTAATCTCACAAAATTAATGATGTTAAGGGTCTGAGGTCATTTCATAATGGTGTCTGAGCTCAGACCTCGTCACAACTGAATGGTGTATGAATGTCTGATGTCATCAACTAATATGTTATCCTCATCATTAATCTTACATAATTAATGATGTTAAGGGTCTGAGGTCATCTCATTATGGAGTCTGAGCTCTGACTTCGTCACCACAAAATGGTGTTATGAAGGTCTGAGGTCATTACCTAAGATGTTATCCTCATAATTAATCTCGCCAAATTAATAATGTTAAGGGTCTGAGGTCATCTCATTATGGTGTCTGAGATCAGACTTCGTCACCACTGAAGGGTGTTATGAGGGTCTGAGGTCATCACCTAAGATGTTATCCTCATAATTAATCTTACCCAATTAATGATGTTAAGGGTCTGAGGTCATCTCGTAATGGTGTCTGAGCTCAGACCCCATCACCACTGAATGGTGTTATGAAGGTGTGTGGTCATCTCCTAAGATGTTAGCCTCATAATTAATGATCACCAAATTAATGATGTTAAGGGTCTCAGGTCATCTCATTATGGTGTCTGAGCTCAGACCTCGTCACCACTAAATGGTGTTATGAAGGTCTGAGGTCATAAACTAATACGTTATCCTCATCATTAATCTTACCTAATTAATGATGTTAAGGGTCTGAGGTCAACTCATTATGGTGTCTCAACTCAGACTTCGTCACCACTGAATGGTGTTATGAAGGTCTGAGGTCATCACCAAAGATGTTATCCTCATAATTAATCTCACCAAATTAATGATGTTAAGGGTCTGAGGTCATCACATTATGGTGTCTGAGCTCAGACCTCGTCACCACTGAATGGTGTTATGAAGGTCTGCGGTCATCACCTAAGATGTTATCCCCATAATTAATCTTACCAAATTGATGATGTTAATGGTCTGAGCCCATCTCAATATGGTGTCTGAGCTCAGCCCTCGTCACCACAAAATGGTGTTATGAATTTCTAAGGTCATCACGAATGATGTTATCCGATAAATTAATCTCACCAAACTAATGATGTTAAGGGTCTGAGGTCATCTCGTTATGCTGTCTGAGATCAGACCTCGTCACCACTGAATGGTGTTATGAAGGTCTGAGGTCACCACCTAAGATGTGATCCTTATAATTAATCTTACCAAATTAATGATGTTAAGGGTGTGAGGTCATCTCATTATGGTGTCTGAGCTCAGACTTCATCACCACTGAATGGTGTTATGAAGGTCTGAGGTCATCACATAAGATGTTATCCTCATAATTAATCTCACCAAATTAATGATGTTAAGTGTTTGAGGTCATATCATTATGGTGTCCGAGCTCAGACCTCGTCACCACTGAATGGTGTTATGAAGGTCTGAGGTCATCACCTAAGATGTTATCCTCATAATTAATCTTGCCCAACTAAAGATGTTAAGGGTCTGAGATCATCGCATTATGGTGTCTGAGCACAGACCTCGTCACCACAGAATGGTGTTATGAAGGTCTGTGGTCCTCACCTACGATGTTATCCTACAAATTAATCTCACCAAACTAATGATTTTAAGGGTCCGAGGTCATCTCATTATGGTGTCTGAGCTCAGACCTCGTCACCACTGAATGGTGTTATGAAAGTCTGAGGTTATCACCTAAGATGTCATCCTCATAATTAATCTTACCAAATTAATGATGTTAAGGGTCTGAGGTCATCTCATTGTGGTGTCTGAGCACAGACCTCGTCACCACTGAATAGTGTTATGAAGGTCTGAGGCCATCACTTAAGATGCTATCCTCATCATTAATCTGACCAAATTAATGATGTTAAGGGTCGGAGGTCATCTCATTATGGTGTCTGAGCTCAGACCCCGTCACCACTGAATGGTGTTATGAAGGTGTGTGGTCATAACCTAAGATGTTAGCCTCATAATTAATGATCACCAAATTAATGATGTTAAGGGTCTGAGGTCATCTCATTATGGTGTCTGAGCTCAGACCTCATCACCACTAAATGGAGTTATGAGGGTCTGAGGTCATCAACTAATACGTTATCCTCATCATTAATCTTACCCAATTAATGATGTTAAGGGTCTGAGGTCATCTCATTATGGTGTCTCAGCTCAGACTTTGTCACTAGTGAATGGTGTTATGAAGGTCTGAGGTCATCACCTAAGATGTTCTCTTCATAATTAATCTCACCAAATTAATGATGTTAAGGGTGTGAGGTCATCTCATTATGGTATATGAGCTCAGACCTCGTCACCACTGAATGGTGTTATGAAGGTCTGAGGTCATCACCTAAGATGTTACCCTCATAGTTAATCTTACCCAATTAATGATGTTAAGGGTCTGAGGTCATCTCATTATTGTGTCTGAGCTCAGACCCCGTCACCACTGAATGGTGTTATGAAGGTCTGTGGTCCTCACCTAAGATGTTAGCCTCATAATTAATCTCACAAAATTAATGATGTTAAGGGTCTGAGGTCATTTCATAATGGTGTCTGAGCTCAGACCTCGTCACAACTGAATGGTGTATGAATGTCTGATGTCATCAACTAATATGTTATCCTCATCATTAATCTTACATAATTAATGATGTTAAGGGTCTGAGGTCATCTCATTATGGTATTTGAGCTCAGACCTCATCACCACTGAATGGTGTTATGAAGGTCTGAGTTCATCACCTAAGATGTTATCCTACAAATTAATCTCACCAAATTAATGATGTTAAGGGTCTCAGGTCATCTCATTACGGTGTCTGAGCTTAGACCTCGTCACCACTGAATGGTGTTATGAAGGTCTGAGGTCATCACCTAAGATGTTATCCTGCAAATTAATCTCACCAAATTAATGATGATAAGGGTTTGACGTCATCTCATTATGGTGTCTGAGCTCAGACCTCGTCACCATCAAATGGTGTTATGAAGGTCTGAGGTCATCACCTAAGATTTTATCCTCATAATTAATCTCACCAAATTAATGATGTTAAGGGTCTGAGGTTATCTCATTATGGTGTCTGAGCTCAGACCTCATCACCACTGAATGGTGGTATGAAGGTATGAGGTCATCACCTAAGATGTTATCCTCATAAATAATCTCACCAAATTAATGATGTTAAGGGTCTGAGGTCATCTCATTATGGTGTCTCAGCTGAGACTTCGTCACCACTGAATGGTGTTATGAAGGTCTGAGGTCGTCACCTAATATGTTATCCTCATAATTAATCTCACCAAATTAATGATGTTAAGGGTCTGAGGTCATCTCATTATGGTATTTGAGCTCAGACCTCATCACCACTGAATGGTGTTATGAAGGTCTGAGTTCATCACCTAAGATGTTATCCTACAAATTAATCTCACCAAATTAATGATGTTAAGGGTCTCAGGTCATCTCATTACGGTGTCAGAGCTTAGACCTCGTCTCCACTGAATGGTGTTATGAAGGTCTGAGGTCATCACCTAAGATGTTATCCTGCAAATTAATCTCACCAAATTAATGATGTTAAGGGTTTGACGTCATCTCATTATGGTGTCTGAGCTCAGACCTCGTCACCATCAAATGGTGTTATGAAGTTCTGAGGTCATCACCTAAGATGTTATACTCATAACTAATCTCATCAAATTGATGATGTTAATGGTCAGAGGTCATCTCATTATTGTGTCTGAGCTCAGACCTCGTCACCACAGAATGGTGTTATGAAGGTATGAGGTCATCATCTACGATGTTATCCTACAAATTAATATTACCAAATTAATGATGTTAAGGGTCTGAGGTCATCTCATTATGGTGTCTGAGCTCACACCTCGTCACCACTGAATGATGTTATGAAGGTCGGAGGTCATCACCTAAGATGTTATCCTCATAATTAATCTCACAAAATTAAAGATGTTAAGGGTCTGAGGTCATCTCATTATGGTATCTGAGCTCAAACCTCATCAACACTAAATGGTGTTATGAAGGTCTGAGTTCATCACCTAAGATGTTATCCTACAAATTAATCTCACAAAATTATTGATGTTAAGGGTCTGAGGTCATCTCATTACGGTGTCTGAGCTCATACCTCGTCACCACTAAATGGTGTTATGAAGGTTTGCGATCATCACCTAAGATGTTATCCTCATAATTAATCTACAAAATTAATGATGTTAAGGGTCTGATGTCATCTCATTATGTCATCTGAGCTGAAACCTCATCACCACTGAACGGTGTTATGAAGGTCTGAGGTCATCACCTAAGATATTATCCTCATAAATAATCTCACCAAATTAATGATGTTAAGGGTATGAGGTCATCTCATTATTGTGTCTGAGCTCAGACCTCGTCACCACTGAATGGGGTTATGAAGGTCTGAGGTCATCACCTAAGATGTTATCCTGCAAATTAATCTCACCAAATTAATGATGTAAAGGGTCTGACGTCATCTGATTATGCCGTATGAGCTCAGACCTCGTCACCATTAAATGGTGTTATGAAGGTCTGAAGTCATCACCTAACATATTATACTCATAATTAATCTCACCAAATTGATGATGTTAATGGTCTGAGGTCATCTCATTATGGTGTCTGAGCTCAGACCTCGTCACCACAGAATGGTGTTATGAAGGTATGAGGTCATCATCTACGATGTTATCCTACAAATAAATCTCACCAAACTAATGATGTTAAGGGTCTGAGGTCATCTCATTATGGTGTCTGAGATCAGACCTCGTCACCACTGAATGGTGTTATGAAGGTCTGAGGTCATCACCTAAGATGTTATCCTCATAATTAATCTTACCGAATTAATGATGTTAAGGGTCTGAGGTCTTCTCATTATGGTGTCTGAGCTCAGACCCCGTCACCACTTAATGGTGTTATGAAGGTCGGTGGTCAACACCTAAGATGTTAGCCTCATAATTAATCTCACCAAATTAATGATGTTAAGGGTATGAGGTCATCCCATTATGTTGTCTGAGCTCAGACCTCGTCACCACTAAATGGTGTTATGAAGGTCTGAGTTCATCAACTAATACGTTATCCCCATCATCAATCTAACCAAATTAATTATGTTAAGGGTCTGAGGCCATCACATTATGGTGTCTAAGCTCAGACTTCGTAACACTGAATGGTGTTATGAAGGTCTGAGGTCATCACCTAAGATGTTATCCTGCAAATTAATCTCACCAAATTAATGATGTTAAGGGTCTAACGTCATCTCATTACGCCGTCTGACTTCAGACCTCGTCACCACTAAATGGTGTTATAAAGGTCTGAGGTCATCACCTAAGATGTTATCCTCATAATTAATCTCACCTAATTGATGATGTTAAGGGTCTGAGGTCATCTCATTATGGTGTCTGAGCTCAGACCCCGTCACCACTGAATGTTGTTATGAAGGTCCTAGGTCATCAACTAAGATGTTATCCTGCAAATTAATCTCACCAAATTAATGATGTTAAGGGTCTGACGTCATCTCATTATGCCGTATGAGCTAAGACCTTGTCACCATTCAATGGTGTTAAGAAGGTCTGAGGTCATCACCAAAGATGTTATACTCATAATTAATCATACCGAATTAATGATGTTAAGGGTCTGAGGTCATCTCATTATGGTGTCTGAGCTCAGACCCTGTCACCACTGAATGGTGTAATGAAGGTCTTTGGTCATCACCTAAGATGTTATCCTCATAATTAATCTCACAAAATTAATGATGTTAAGGGTCTGAGGTCATCTCATTATGGTGTCTGAGCTCAGGCCTCATCACCACTGAATGGTGGTATGAAGGTATGAGGTCATCACCTAAGATGTTATCCTCATAAATAATCTCACCAAATTAATGATGTTAAGGGTCTGAGGTCATCTCATTATGGAGTCTCAGCTCAGACTTCGTCACCACTGAATGGTGTTATGAAGGTATTGAGGTCATCACCTAAGATGTTATCCTCATAAATAATCTCACCAAATTAATGATGTTAAGGGTATGAGGTCATCTCATTATGGTGTCTAAGCTCAGACCTCGTCACCACTGAATGATGTTATGAAGGTCTGAGGTCATCACCTAAGATGTTATCCTGCGAATTAATCTCACCAAATTAATGACGTTAAGGGTTTGACGTCATCTCATTATGGTGTCTGAGCTAAGACCTCGTCACCATCAAATGGTGTTATGAAGGTCTGAGGTCATCACCTAAGATGTTATACTCATAACTAATCTCACCAAATTTATGATGTTAATGGTCTGAGGTCATCTCATTATGGTGTCTGAGCTCAGACCTCGTCACCACAGAATGGTGTTATGAAGGTATGAGGTCATCATCTACGATGTTATCCTACAAATTAATCTTACCAAATTAATGATGTTAAGGGTCTGAGGTCATCTAATTATGGTGTCTGAGCTCACACCTCGTCACCACTGAATGGTGTTATGAAGGTCTGAGGTCATCACCTAAGATGTTATCCTCATAATTAATCTCACAAAATTAAAGATGTTAAGGGTCTGAGGTCATCTCATTATGGTATCTGAGCTCAATCCTCATCACCACTGAATGGTGTTATGAAGGTCTGAGTTCATGACCTAAGATGTTATCCTACAAATTAATCTCACCAAATTATTGATGTTAAGGGTCTGAGGTCATCTCATTACGGTGTCGGAGCTCATCCCTTGTCACCACTGAATGGTGTTATGAAGGTTTGCGGTCATCACCTAAGATGTTATCCTCATTATTAATCTTACAAAATTAATGATCTTAAGGGTCTGATGTCATCTCATTATGTCATCTGATCTGAAACCTCATCACCACTGAACGGTGTTATGAAGGTCTGAGGTCATCACCTAAGATATTATCCTCATAAATAATCTCACCAAATTAATGATGTTAAGGGTATGAGGTCATCTCATTATGGTGTCTGTGCTCAGCCCTCGTCACCACTGAATGGGGTTATGAAGGTCTGAGGTCATCACCTAAGATGTTATCCTGCAAATTAATCTCACCACATTAATGATGTTAAGGGTCTGACGTCATCTCATTATGCCGTATGAGCCCAGTCCTCGTCACCATTAAATGGTGTTATGAAGGTCTGAAGTCATCACCTAAGATATTATACTCATAATTAATCTCAACAAATTGATGATGTTAATGGTTTGAGGTCATCTCATTATGGTGTCTGAGCTCAGACCTCGTCACCACAGAATGGTGTTATGAAGGTATGAGGTCATCATCTACGATGTTATCCTACAATTAAATCTCACCAAACTAATGATGTTAAGGGTCTGAGGTCATATCATTATGGTGTCTGAGATCAGACCTCGTCACCACTGAATGGTGTTACGAAGGTCTGAGGTCATCACCTAAGATGTTATCCTCATAGTTAATCTTACCCAATTAATGATGTTAACGGTCTGAGGTCTTTAAATTATGGTGTCTGAGCTCAGACCCCGTCACCACTGAATGGTGTTATGAAGGACGGTGGTCATCACCTAAGATGTTAGCCTCATAATTAATCTCACCAAATTAATGATGTTAAGGGTATGAGGTCATCCCATTATGGTGTCTGAGCTGAGACCTCGTCACCACTAAATGGTGTTATGAAGGTCTGAGTTCATCAACTAATACGTTATCCCCATCATCAATCTTACCAAATTAATTATGTTAAGGGTCTGAAGCCATCTCATTATGGTGTCGAAGCTCAGACTTCGTAACACTGAATGGTGTTATGAAGGTTTGAGGTCATCACCTAAGATGTTATCCCGCAAATTAATCTCACCAAATTAATGATGTTAAGGGTCTGACTTCATCTCATTACGTCGTCTGACCTCAGACCTCGTCATCACTTAATGGTGTTATGAAGGTCTGAGGTCATCACCTAAGATGTTATCCTCATAATTAATCTTACTCAATTAATGATGTTAAGGGTCTGAGGTCAGCTCATTATGGTGTCTGAGCTCAGAACCTGTCACCACTGAATGGTGTTATGAAGGTCTTTGGTCATCACCTAAGATGTTAGCCTCATAATTAATCTCACTAAATTAATGATGTTAAGGGTATGAGGTCATAGCATTATGGTGTTTGAGATCAGACCTCGTCACCACTAAATGGTGTAATGAAGGTCTGAAGTCATCAACTAATACGTTATCCTCATCATCAATCTTACCAAATTAATGATGTTAAGGGTCTGAGGCCATCTCATTTTGGTGTCTCAGCTCAGACTTTGTCACACTGAATGGTGTTATGATGGTCTGAGGTCATCACCTAAGATGTTATCCTCATAATTAATCTCACCAAATTTTTGATGTTAAGGGTCTGAGATCATCTCATTATGGTGTCTGAGCTCAGACCTCGTCACCACTGAATGGTGTTATGAAGGTCTGCAGTCATCACCTAAGATGTTATCCTCATAATCAATCTAACCAAATTAATGATGTTAAGGGTTTGATGTCATCTCTGTATGGTGTCTGAGCTTAGACCTCGTTACCACTTAATGGTGTTATGAAGGTTTGAGGTCATCACCTAAGCTATTATCCTACAAATTAATCTCACCAAATTAATGATGTTAAGGATCTGACGTCATCTCATTATGCCGTCAGAGCTCAGACCTCGGCACCGCTAATTGGTGTTATGAAGGTCTGAGGTCATCATCTAAGATGTTATCCTCATAATTAATCTTATCGAATTGATGATGCTAATGGTCTGAGGTCATCTCATTATGGTGTCTGAACCAAGATCTCGTCACCACAGAATGGTGTTATGAAGGTCTGAGGTCATCACCTACGATGTTATCCTACAAATTAATCTGACCAAACTAATGATGTTAAGGGTCTGTGGTTATCTCATTATGGGGTCTGAGATCAGACCTCATCACCACTGAATGGTGTTATGAAGGTCTGAGGTCATCACCTAAGATGTTATCCTCATAGTTAATCTTACCCAATTAATGATGTTAAGTGTCTGGGGTCATCTCATTATTGTGTCTGAGCTCAGACTCCGTCACCACTGAATGGTGTTATGAAGGTCTGTGGTCATCACCTAAGATGTTAGCCTCATAATTAATCTGACCAAATTAATGGTGTTAAGGGTCTGAGGTCATCTCATTATGGTGTCTGAGCTCAGACCTCGTCACCACTGAATGGTGTTATGAAGGTCTCAGGTCATCAACTAATATGATATCCTCATCATTAATCTTACCAAATTAATGATGTTAATGGTCTGAGGTCATCTCATTATGGTGTCTGAGCTCAGACTTCGTCACCACTGAATGGTGTTATGAAGGTCTGAGGTCATCACCTAAGATATTATCCTCATAATTAATCTCACCAAATTAATGATGTTAAGGGTCTGAGGTCATCTCATTATGGTGTCTGAGCTCAGACCTCATCACCACTGAATGGGGTTATGAAGGTCAGAGGTCATCACCTAAGATGTTATCCTCAAAATTAATCTCACCAAATTGATGATGTTAAGGGTTTGAGGTCATCTCATTATGGTGTCTGAGCTCAGACCCCGTCACCACTGAATGGTGTTATGAAGGTCTATGGTCCTAACCTAAGATGCTAGAATCATAATTAATCTCACCAAATTAATGATGTTAAGGGTCTGAGGTCATCTCATTATAGTGTATGAGCTCATACCTTGCCACCACTGAATGGTGTTAAGAAGGTCTGAGGTCATCAACTAATATGTTATTCACATCATTAATCTTACCAAATTAATGATGTTAAGGGTCTGAGGTCATCTCATTATGGTCTCTGAGCTCAGAATCGTCACCACAGAATGGTGTTATGAAGGTCTTAGTTCATCACCTAAGATGTTATCCACATAATTAATCTCACCAAATTAATGTTGTTAAGGGTATCAGGTCATCTAATTATGGTGTCTGAGCTCAGACCTCATCACCACAGAATGGTGTTATGAACGTCTGAGGTCATCACCTATGATGTTATCCTACCAATTAATCTCACCAAACTAATGATGTAAAGAGTCTGAGGTCATCTCATTATGGTCTCTGAGATCCGACCTCCTCACCACTGAATGGTGTTATGAAGGTCTGAGGTCATCACCTAAGATTTTATCCTCATAAATAATCCCACCAAATTAATGATGTTAAGGGTATGAGGTCATCTCATTATGGTGTCTGAGCTCAGACCTCGTCACCACTGAATGGTGTTATGATGGTCTGAGGTCATCACCTAAGATGTTATCCGACAAATTAATCTCACCAAATTAATGTTGTTAAGGGTCTGGCGTCATCTCATTATGCCGTCTGAGCTCAGCCCTCGTCACCCCTAAATGGTGTTATGAAGGTCTGAGGTCATCTCCTATGATGTTATCCTCATAGTTAATCTTACCCAATTAATGATGTTAAGTGTCTGAGGTCATCTCATTATTGTGTCTGAGCTCAGACTCCGTCACCACTGAATGGTGTTATGAAGGTCTGTGGTCATCACCTAAGATGTTAGCCTCATAATTAATCTCACCAAATTAATGGTGTTAAGGGTCTGAGGTCATCTCATTATGGTGTCTGAGCTCAGACCTCGTCACCACTGAATGGTGTTATGAAGGTCTGAGGTCATCAACTAATATGTTATCCTCATCATTAATCTTACCCAATTAATGATGTTAATGGTCTGAGGTCATCTCATTATGGTGTCTGAGCTCAGACTTCATCACCACTGAATGGTGTTATGAAGGTCTGAGGTCTTCACCTAAGATGTTATCCTCATAATTAATCTCACCAAATTAATGATGTTAAGGGTCTGAGGTCATCTCATTATGGTGTCTGAGCTCAGACCTCGTCACCACTGAATGGTGTTATGATGGTCTGAGGTCATCACCTAAGATGTTATCCTGCAAATTAATCTCACCAAATTAATGATGTTAAGGGTCTGACATCATCTCATTATGCCATTTGAGCTCAGACCTCGTCACCACTAAATGGTGTTATGAAGGTCTAAGGACATCACCTAAGATGTTATCCTCATAATTAATCTCACCAAATTGATGATGTTAAGGGTTTGGGGTCATCTCATTATGGTGTCTGAGCTCAGACCCCGTCACCACTGAATGGTGTTATGAAGGTCTGTGGTCATCACCTAAGATGTTAGCATCATTATTAATCTTACCAAATTAATGATGTTAAGGGTCTGTGGTCATCTCATTATGGTGTCTGAGCTTAGACCTCATCACCACTGAATGGTGTTATGAAGGTATGAGGTGATCAACTAATATGTTATCCACATCATTAATCTAACCAAATTAATGATGGTAAGGGTCTGAGTTCATATCATTATGGTGTCTGAGCTCAGAATCGTCACCACTGAATGGTGTTATGAAGGTCTTAGTTCATCACCTAAGATGTTATCATCATAATTAAACTTACCAAACTAATGATATTAAGGGTCCGAGGTCATCTTATTATGGTGTCTGAGCTCACACCTCGTCACCACTGAATGGTGTTATGAAGGTCTGAGGTCATCACCTCAGATGTTATCCTCATAATTAATCTCATGAAATTAATGATGTTAAGGGTCTGAGGTCATCTCATTATGGTATCTGAGCTCAGACCTTGACACCACTGAATGGTTTAATGAAGGTCTGAGGTCATCACCTAAGATGTTATCCTACAAATTAATCTCACAAAACTAATGATGTTAAGGGTCTGAGGTCATCTCATTATAGTGTCTAAGTTCGGACCTCCTCGCCACTGAATGGTGTTATGAAGGTCTGAGGTCATCACCTAAGATGTTATCGTCCTAAATAATCTCACCAAATTAATGATGTTAAGGGTATGAGGTCCATCTCATTATGGTGTCTGAGCTCAGACCTCGTCACCACTGAATGGTGTTATGACGGTCTGAGGTCATCACCTGAGATGTTATCCTACAAATTAATCTCACCAAATTAATGATGTTAAGGGTCTGACGTCATCTCATTATGCCGTCAGAGCTCAGACCTCGTCACCACTAATTGGTGTTATGAAGGTCTGAGGTCATCATCTAAGATGTTATCCTCATAATTAATCTCACGAAATTAATGATGTTAAGGGTCTGAGGTCATCTCATTATGGTGTCTGAGCTCAGACCTCGTCACCACTGAATGGTGTTATGATGGTCTGAGGTCATCACCTAAGATGTTATCCTGGAATTTAATCTCACCAAATTAATGATGTTAAGGGTCTGACATCATCTCATTATGCCATTTGAGCTCAGACCTCGTCACCACTAAATGGTGTTATGAAGGTCTAAGGACATCACCTAAGATGTTATCCTCATAATTAATCTCACGAAATTGATGATGTTAAGGGTTTGGGGTCATCTCATTATGGTGTCTGAGCTCAGACCCCGTCACCACTGAATGGTGTTATGAAGGTCTGTGGTCATCACCTAAGATGTTAGCATCATTATTAATCTTACCAAATTAATGATGTTAAGGGTCTGTGGTCATCTCATTATGGTGTCTGAGCTTAGACCTCATCACCACTGAATGGTGTTATGAAGGTATGAGGTGATCAACTAATATGTTATCCACATCATTAATCTAACCAAATTAATTATGGTAAGGGTCTGAGTTCATATCATTATGGTGTCTGAGCTCAGAATCGTCACCACTGAATGGTGTTATGAAGGTCTTAGTTCATCACCTAAGATGTTATCATCATAATTAAACTTACCAAACTAATGATATTAAGGGTCCGAGGTCATCTTATTATGGTGTCTGAGCTCACACCTCGTCACCACTGAATGGTGTTATGAAGGTCTGAGGTCATCACCTCAGATGTTATCCTCATAATTAATCTCATGAAATTAATGATGTTAAGGGTCTGAGGTCATCTCATTATGGTATCTGAGCTCAGACCTTGACACCACTGAATGGTTTAATGAAGGTCTGAGGTCATCACCTAAGATGTTATCCTACAAATTAATCTCACAAAAGTAATGATGTTAAGGGTCTGAGGTCATCTCATTATGGTGTCTAAGTTCGGACCTCCTCGCCACTAAATGGTGTTATGAAGGTCTGAGGTCATCACCTAAGATGTTATCGTCCTAAATAATCTCACCAAATTAATGATGTTAAGGGTATGAGGTCCATCTCATTATGGTGTCTGAGCTCAGACCTCGTCACCACTGAATGGTGTTATGACGGTCTGAGGTCATCACCTGAGATGTTATCCTACAAATTAATGATGTTAAGGGTCTGACGTCATCTCATTATGCCGTCAGACCTCAGACCTCGTCACCACTAATTGGTGTTATGAAGGTCTGAGGTCATCATCTAAGATGTTATCCTCATAATTAATCTCACGAAATTGATGATTCTAATGGTCTGAGGTCATCAAATTATGGTTTCTGAACCAAGACCTCGTCACCACAGAATGGTGTTATGAAGGTCTGAGGTCATCACCTACGATGTTATCCTACAAATTAATCTCACCAAACTAATGATGTTAAGGGCCTGAGGTCATCTCATTATGGTGTCTGAGATCAGACCTCATCACCACTGAATGGTGTTATGAAGGTCTAAGGTCATCACCTAAGATGTTATCCTCATAGTTAATCTTACCCAATTAATGATGTTAAGGGTATGAGGTCATCTCATTATTGTGTCTGAGCTCAGACTCCGTCACCACTGAATGGTGTTATGAAGGAATGTGGTCATCACCTAAGATGTTAGCCTCATAATTAATCTCACCAAATTAACGGTGTTAAGGGTCTGAGGTCATCTAATTATGGTGTCTGAGCTCAGACCTCGTCACCACAGAATGGTGTTATGAAGGTCTGAGGTCATCACCTATGATGTTATCTTACCAATTAATCTCACCAAACTAATGATGTAAAGAGTCTGAGGTCATCTCATTATGGTCTCTGAGATCCGACCTCCTCACCACTGAATGGTGTTATGAAGGTCTGAGGTCATCACCTAAGATTTTATCCTCATAAATAATCCCACCAAATTAATGATGTTAAGGGTATGAGGTCATCTCATTATGGTGTCTGAGCTCTGACCTCGTCACCACTGAATGGTGTTATGATGGTCTGAGGTCATCACCTAAGATGTTATCCGACAAATTAATCTCACCAAATTAATGTTGTTAAGGGTCTGGCGTCATCTCATTATGCCGTCTGAGCTCAGCCCTCATCACCCCTAAATGGTGTTATGAAGGTCTGAGGTCATCTCCTATGATGTTATCCTCATAGTTAATCTTACCCAATTAATGATGTTAAGTGTCTGAGGTCATCTCATTATTGTGTCTGAGCTCAGACTCCGTCACCACTGAATGGTGTTATGAAGGTCTGTGGTCATCACCTAAGATGTTAGCCTCATAATTAATCTCACCAAATTAATGGTGTTAAGGGTCTGAGGTCATCTCATTATGGTGTCTGAGCTCAGACCTCGTCACCACTGAATGGTGTTATGAAGGTCTGAGGTGATCAACTAATATGTTATCCTCATCATTAATCTTACCCAATTAATGATGTTAATGGTCTGAGGTCATCTCATTATGGTGTCTGAGCTCAGACTTCATCACCACTGAATGGTGTTATGAAGGTCTGAGGTCATCACCTAAGATGTTATCCTCATAATTAATCTCACCAAATTAATGATGTTAAGGGTCTGAGGTCATCTCATTATGGTGTCTGAGCTCAGACCTCATCACCACTGAATGGTGTTATGATGGTCTGAGGTCATCACCTAAGATGTTATCCTGCAAATTAATCTCACCAAATTAATGATGTTAAGGGTCTGACATCATCTCATTATGCCATTTGAGCTCAGACCTCGTCACCACTAAATGGTGTTATGAAGGTCTAAGGTCATCACCTAAGATGTTATCCTCATAATTAATCTCACCAAATTGATGATGTTAAGGGTTTGGGGTCATCTCATTATGGTGTCTGAGCTCAGACCCCGTCACCACTGAATGGTGTTATGAAGGTCTGTGGTCATCACCTAAGATGTTAGCATCATTATTAATCTTACCAAATTAATGATGTTAAGGGTCTGTGGTCATCTCATTACGGTGTCTGAGCTTAGACCTCATCACCACTGAATGGTGTTATGAAGGTATGAGGTGATCAACTAATATGTTATCCACATCATTAATCTAACCAAATTAATGATGGTAAGGGTCTGAGTTCATATCATTATGGTGTCTGAGCTCAGAATCGTCACCACTGAATGGTGTTGTGAAGGTCTTAGTTCATCACCTAAGATGTTATCATCATAATTAAACTTACCAAATTAATGATATTAAGGGTCCGAGGTCATCTTATTATGGTGTCTGAGCTCACACCTCGTCACCACTGAATGGTGTTATGATGGTCTGAGGTCATCACCTCAGATGTTATCCTCATAATTAATCTCATGAAATTAATGATGTTAAGGGTCTGAGGTCATCTCATTATGGTATCTGAGCTCAGACCTTGACACCACTGAATGGTTTAATGAAGGTCTGAGGTCATCACCTAAGATGTTATCCTACAAATTAATCTCACAAAACTAATGATGTTAAGGGTCTGAGGTCATCTCATTATGGTGTCTAAGTTCGGACCTCCTCGCCACTGAATGGTGTTTTGAAGGTCTGAGGTCATCACCTAAGATGTTATCGTCCTAAATAATCTCACCAAATTAATGATGTTAAGGGTATGAGGTCCATCTCATTATGGTGTCTGAGCTCAGACCTCGTCACCACTGAATGGAGTTATGACGGTCTGAGGTCATCACCTGAGATATTATCCTACAAATTAATCTCACCAAATTAATGATGTTAAGGGTCTGACGTCATCTCATTATGCCGTCAGAGCTCAGACCTCGTCACCACTAATTGGTGTTATGAAGGTCTGAGGTCATCATCTAAGATGTTATCCTCATAATTAATCTCACCAAATTGATGATTCTAATGGTCTGAGGTCATCAAATTATGGTTTCTGAACCAAGACCTCGTCACCACAGAATGGTGTTATGAAGGTCTGAGGTCATCACCTACGATGTTATCCTACAAATTAATCTCACCAAACTAATGATGTTAAGGGTCTGAGGTCATCTCATTTGGGTGTCCGAGATCAAACCTCATCACCACTGAATGGTGTTATGAAGGTCTAAGGTCATCACCTAAGATGTTATCCTCATAGTTAATCTTACCCAATTAATGATGTTAAGGGTATGAGGTCATCTCATTATTGTGTCTGATCTCAGACTCCGTCACCACTGAATGGTGTTATGAAGTAATGTGGTCATCACCTAAGATGTTAGCCTCATAATTAATCTCACCAAATTAACGGTGTTAAGGGTCTGAGGTCATCTAATTATGGTGTCTGAGCTCAGACCTCGTCTCCACCGAATGGTGTTATGAAGGTCTGAGGTCATCACCTATGATGTTATCCTACCAATTAATCTCACCAAACTAATGATGTAAAGAGTCTGAGGTCATCTCATTATGGTCTCTAAGATCCGACCTCCTCACCACTGAATGGTGTTATGAAGGTTTGAGGTCATCACCTAAGATTTGATCCTCATAAATAATCCCACCAAATTAATGATGTTAAGGGTATGAGTTCATCTCATTATGGTGTCTGAGCTCAGACCTCGTCACCACTGAATGGTGTTATGATGGTCTGAGGTCATCACCTAAGATGTTATCCGACAAATTAATCTCACCAAATTAATGTTGTTAAGGGTCTGACGTCATCTCATTATGCCGTCTGAGCTCAGCACTCGTCACCCCTAAATGGTGTTATGAAGGTCTGAGGTCATCTCCTATGATGTTATCCTCATAGTTAATCTTACCCAATTAATGATGTTAAGGGTCTGAGGTCATCTCATTATTGTGTCTGAGCTCAGACTCCGTCACCACAGAATGGTGTTATAAAGGTCTGTGGTCATCACCTAAGAAGTTAGCCTCATAATTAATCTCACCAAATTAATGGTGTTAGGGGTCTGAGGTCATCTCATTATGGTGTCTGAGCTCAGACCTCTTCACCACTGAATGGTGTTATGAAGGTCAGAGGTCATCAACTAATATGTTATCCTCATCATTAATCTTACCCAATTAATGATGTTAATGGTTTGAGGTCATCTCATTATGGTGTCTGAGCTCAGACTTCGTCACCACTAAATGGTGTTATGAAGGTCTGAGGTTATCACCTAAGATGTTATCCTCATAATTAATCTCACCAAATTAATGATGTTAAGGGTCTGAGGTCATCTCATTATGGTGTCTGAGCTCAGACCTCATCACCACTGAATGGGGTTATGAAGGTTTGAGGTCATCACCTAAGATGTTATCCTCAAAATTAATCTCACCAAATTGATGATGTTAAGGGTCTGAGGTCATCTCATTATGGTGTCTGAGCTGAGACCCCGTCACCACTGAATGGTGTTATGAAGGTCTGTGGTCATAACCTAAGATGCTATAATCATAATTAATCTCACCAAATTAATGATGTTAAGGGTCTGAGGTCATCTCATTATGGTGTCTGATCTCATACCTCGTCGCCACTGAATGGTGTTATGAAGGTCTGAGGTCATCAACTAATATGTTATCCACATCATTAATCTTACCAAATTAATGATGTTAAGGGTCTGAGGTCATATCATTATGGTGTCTGAGCTCAGAATCGTCACCACTAAATGGTGTTATGAAGGTCATAGTTCATCACCTAAGATTTTATCCTCATAAATAATCTCACCAAATTAATGATGTTAAGGGTATGAGGTCATCTCATTATGCCGTCAGAGCTCAGACCTCATCACCACTGAATGGTGTTATGAAGGTCTAAGGTCATCACCTAAGATGTTATCCTCATAATTAATCTCACCAAATTGATGATAGGGTTTGGGGTCATCTCATTATGGTGTCTGAGCTCAGACCCCGTCACCACTGAATGGTGTTATGAAGGTCTGTGGTCATCACCTAAGATGTTAGCATCATTATTAATTTTACCAAATTAATGATGTTAAGGGTCTGTGGTCATCTCATTATGGTGTCTGAGCTTAGACCTCATCACCACTGAATGGTGTTATGAAGGTATGAGGTGATCAACTAATATGTTATCCACATCATTAATCTAACCAAATTAATGATGGTAAGGGTCTGAGTTCATATCATTATGGTGTCTGAGCTCAGAATCGTCACCACTGAATGGTGTGATGAAGGTCTTAGTTCATCACCTAAGATGTTATCATCATAATTAAACTTACCAAATTAATGATATTAAGGGTCCGAGGTCATCTTATTATGGTGTCTGAGCTCACACCTCGTCACCACTGAATGGTGTTATGAAGGTCTGACGTCATCACCTCAGATGTTATCCTCATAATTAATCTCATGAAATTAATGATGTTAAGGGCTGAGGTCATCTCATTATGGTATCTGAGCTCAGACATTGACACCACTGAATGGTGTTATGATGGTCTGAGGTCATCACCTAAGATGTTATCCTACAAATTAATCTCACAAAACTAATGATGTTAAGGGTCTGAGGTCATCTCATTATGGTGTCTAAGTTCGGACCTCCTCGCCACTGAATGGTGTTATGAAGGTCTGAGGTCATCACCTAAGATGTTATCGTCCTAAATAATCTCACCAAATTAATGAATTTAAGGGTATGAGGTCCATCTCATTATGGTGTCTGAGCTTAGACCTCGTCACCACTGAATGGTGTTATGACGGTCTGAGGTCATCACCTGAGATGTTATCCTACAAATTAATCTCACCAAATTAATGATGTTAAGGGTCTGACGTGACCTCATTATGCCGTCAGAGCTCAGACCTCGTCACCACTAATTAGTGTTATGAAGGTCTGAGGTCATCATCTAAGATGTTATCCTCATAATTAATCTCACCAAATTGATGATTCTAATGGTCTGAGGTCATCAAATTATGGTTTCTGAACCAAGACCTCGTCACCATAGAATGGTGTTATGAAGGTCTGAGGTCATCACCTACGATGTTATCCTACAAATTAATCTCACCAAACTAATGATGTTAAGGGTCTGAGGTCATCTCATTATGGTGTCTGAGATCAGACCTCATCACCAATGAATGGTGTTATGAAGGTCTGAGGTCATCACCTAAGATGTTATCCTCATAGTTAATCTTACCCAATTAATGATGTTAAGGGTATGAGGTCATCTCATTATTGTGTCTGAGCTCAGACTCCGTCACCACTGAATGGTGTTATGAAGGAATGTGGTCATCACCTAAGATGTTAGCCTCATAATTAATCTCACCAAATTAACGGTGTTAAGGGTCTGAGGTCATCTAATTATGGTGTCTGAGCTCAGACCTCGTCACCACTGAATGGTGTTATGAAGGTCTGAGGTTATCACCTAAGATGTCATCCTCATAATTAATCTTACCAAATTAATGATGTTAAGGGTCTGAGGTCATCTCATTGTGGTGTCTGAGCTCAGACCTCGTCAACACTGAATAGTGTTATGAAGGTCTGAGGTCATCACCTAAGATGTTATCCTCATAATTAATCTTACCTAATTAATGATGTTAAGGGTCTTAGGTCATCTCATTATGGTGTCTGAGCTCAGACCCCTTCACCACTGAATGGTGTTATGAAGGTGTGTGGTCATCACCTAAGATGTTAGACTCATAATTAATGATCACAAAATTAATGATGTTAAGGGTCTGAGGTCATCTCATTATGGTGTCTGAGCTCAGACCTCATCACCACTAAATGGTGTTATGAAGGTTTGAGGTCATAAACTAATACGTTATCCTCATCATTAATCTTACCAAATTAATGATGTTAAGGGTCTGAGGTCATCTCATTATGGTGTCTCAGCTCAGACTTCGTCACCAGTGAATGGTGTTATGAAGGTATGAGGTCATCACCTAAGATGTTATCCTCATAATTAATCTCACCAAATTAATGATGTTAAGGGTCTGAGGTCATCTCATTATGGTATCTGAGCTCAGACCTCCTCACCACTGATTGGTGTTATGAAGGTTTGACGTCATCACCTAAGATGTTATCCTACAAATTAATCTCACCAAATTAATGATGTTAAGGGTCTGAGGTCATATCATTATGGTGTCTGAGATCAGACCTCGTCACCACTGAATGGTGTTATGAAGGTCGGAGGTCATCACCTAAGATGTTACCCTCATAGTTATTCTTAATTAATTAATGATGTTAAGGTTCTGAGGTCATCTCATTATTG
Source organism: Sambucus nigra (assembly GCA_949130495.1). Taxonomy (NCBI): domain Eukaryota; kingdom Viridiplantae; phylum Streptophyta; class Magnoliopsida; order Dipsacales; family Adoxaceae; genus Sambucus; species Sambucus nigra. The sequence goes on along the minus strand of OX422208.1, from coordinate 6,687,419 downwards.
TGTCTGAGCTCAGACCCCGTCACCACTGAATGGTGTTATGAAGGTCTGTGGTCCTCACCTAAGATGTTAGCCTCATAATTAATCTGACAAAATTAATGATGTTAAGGGTCTGAGGTCATTTCATAATGGTGTCTGAGCTCAGACCTCGTCACAACTGAATGGTGTATGAAGGTCTGAGGTCATCAACTAATATGTTATCCTCATCATTAATCTTACCAAATCAATGATATTAAGGGTCTGAGGTCATCTCATTATGGTGTCTGAGCTCAGACTTCATCACCACTGAATGGTGTTATGAAGGTCTGAGGTCATCACCTAACATGTTATCCTCATAATTAATCTCACCAAATTAATGATGTTAAGGGTCTAAGGTCATCTGATTATGGAGTCTGAGCTCAGACCTCGTCACCACTGAATGGTGTTATGAAGGTCTGAGGTCATCACCTAAGATGTTATCCTCATAAATAATCTCACCAAATTAATGATGATAAGGGTCTGAGGTCATCTCATTATGGTGTCTCAGCTCAGACTTCGTCACCACTGAATGGTGTTATGAAGGTCTGAGGTCATCACCTAATATGATATCCGCATATTAATCTCACCAAATTAATGATGTTAAGGGTCTGAGGTCATCTCATTATGGTGTCTGAGCTCAGGCTTCGTCACCACTGAATGGTGTTATGAAGGTCTGAGGTCATCACCTAAGATGTTATCCTCATAATTAATCTCACCAAATTAATGATGTTAAAGGTCTAAGGTCATCTGATTATGGTGTCTGAGCTCAGACCTCATCACCACTGAATGGTGGTATGAAGGTATGAGGTCATCACCTAAGATGTTATCCTCATAAATAATCTCACCAAATTAATGATGTTAAAGGTCTGAGGTTATCTCATTATGGTGTCTCAGCTCAGACTTCGTCACCACTGAATGGTGTTATGAAGGTCTGAGGTCATCACCTAATATGTTATCCTCATAATTAATCTCACCAAATTAATGATGTTAAGGGTCTGAGGTCATCTCATTATGGTATTTGAGCTCAGACCTTGTCACCACTAAATGGTGTTATGAAGGTCTGAGTTCATCATCTAAGAGGTTATCCTACAAATTAATCTCACCAAATTAATGATGTTAAGGGTCTCAGGTCATCTCATTACCGTGTCTGAGCTCAGACCTCGTCATAACTGATTGGTGTTATGAAGTTTTGCGGTCATCACCTAAGATGTTATCCTCATAATTAATCTCACAAAATTAATGATGTTAAGGGTCTGATGTCATCTCATTATGTCATCTGAGCTGAAACCTCATTACCACTGAACGGTGTTATGAAGGTCTGAGGTCATCACCTAAGATATTATCCTCATATATAATATCACCAAATTAATGATGTTAAGTGTATGAGGTCATCTCATTATGGTGTCTGAGCTCACACCTCGTCACCACTGAATGGGGTTATGAAGGTCTGAGGTCATCACCTAAGATGTTATCCTGTAAATTAATCTCACCAAATTAATGATGTTAAGGGTCTGACGTCATCTCATTATGCCGTATGAGCTCAGACCTCGTCACCATTAAATGGTGTTATGAAGGTCTGAGGTCATCACCTAAGATATTATACTAATAATTAATCTCACCAAATTGATGAGGTTAATGGTCTGAGGTCATCTCATTATGGTGTCTGAGCTCAGACCTCGTCACCAAATAATGGTGTTATGAAGGTATGAGGTCATCATCTACGATGTAATCCTACAAATAAATCTCACCAAACTAATGATGTTAAGGGTTTTAGGTCATCTCATTATGGTGTCTGAGATCAGACCTCGTCACCACTGAATGGTGTTATGAAGGTCTGAGGTCATCACCTAAGATGTTATCCTCATAATTAATCTTACCCAATTAATGATGTTAAGGGTCTGAGGTATTCTCATTACGGTGTCTGAGCTCAGACCCCGTCACCACTGAATGGTGTTATGAAGGTCGATGGTCATCACCTAAGATGTTAGCCTCATAATTAATCTCACCAAATTAATGATGTTAAGGGTATGAGGTCATCCCATTATGGTATCTGAGCTCAGACCTCGTCACCACTAAATGGTGTTATGAAGGTCTGAGTTCATCAACTAATACGTTATCCTCATCATCAATCTTACCAAATTAATGATGTTAAGGGTCCGAGGCCATCTCATTATGGTGTCTGAGCTCACACCTCGTCACCACTGAATGGTATTATGAAGGTCTGAGGTCATCACCTAAGATGTTATCCTCATAATTAATCTCACAAAATTAAAGATGTTAAGGGTCTGAGGTCATCTCATTATGTTATCTTAGCTCAAACCTCGTCACCACTGAATGGTGTTATGAAGGTCAGAGTTCATCACCTAAGATGTTATCCTACAAATTAATCTCACCAAATTATTGATGTTAAGGGTCTGAGGTCATCTCATTACGGTGTCTGAGCTCATACCTCGTCACCACTGAATGGTGTTATGAAGGTTTGCGGTCACCACCTAAGATGTTATCCTCATAATTAATCTCACAAAATTAATGATGTTAAGGGTCTGATGTCATCTCATTATGTCATCTGAGCTGAAACCTCATTACCACTGAACGGTGTTATGAAGGTCTGAGGTCATCACCTAAGATATTATCCTCATATATAATATCACCAAATTAATGATGTTAAGTGTATGAGGTCATCTCATTATGGTGTCTGAGCTCACACCTCGTCACCACTGAATGGGGTTATGAAGGTCTGAGGTCATCACCTAAGATGTTATCCTGTAAATTAATCTCACCAAATTAATGATGTTAAGGGTCTGACGTCATCTCATTATGCCGTATGAGCTCAGACCTCGTCACCATTAAATGGTGTTATGAAGGTCTGAGGTCATCACCTAAGATATTATACTAATAATTAATCTCACCAAATTGATGAGGTTAATGGTCTGAGGTCATCTCATTATGGTGTCTGAGCTCAGACCTCGTCACCAAATAATGGTGTTATGAAGGTATGAGGTCATCATCTACGATGTAATCCTACAAATAAATCTCACCAAACTAATGATGTTAAGGGTTTTAGGTCATCTCATTATGGTGTCTGAGATCAGACCTCGTCACCACTGAATGGTGTTATGAAGGTCTGAGGTCATCACCTAAGATGTTATCCTCATAATTAATCTTACCCAATTAATGATGTTAAGGGTCTGAGGTATTCTCATTACGGTGTCTGAGCTCAGACCCCGTCACCACTGAATGGTGTTATGAAGGTCGATGGTCATCACCTAAGATGTCAGCCTCATAATTAATCTCACCAAATTAATGATGTTAAGGGTATGAGGTCATCCCATTATGGTATCTGAGCTCAGACCTCGTCACCACTAAATGGTGTTATGAAGGTCTGAGTTCATCAACTAATACGTTATCCTCATCATCAATCTTACCAAATTAATGATGTTAAGGGTCCGAGGCCATCTCATTATGGTGTCTGAGCTCAGACTTCGTAACACTGAATGGTGTTATGAAGGTCTGAGGTCATCACCTAAGTTTTTATCCTCATAATTAATCTCACCAAATTTATGATGTTAAGGGTCTGAGATCATCTCATTTTGGTGTCTGAGCTCAGACCTCGTCACCTCTGAATGGTGTTATGACGGTCTGCGGTCATCACCTAAGATGTTATCCTCATAATTAATCTCACCAAATTAATGATGTTAAGGGTCTGATGTCATCTCATTATGCCATCTGAGCTCAAACCTCGTCACCACTCAATGGTGTTATGAAGGTCTGAGGTCATCACCTAAGATGTTGTCCTCATAAATAATCTCACCAAATTAATGATGTTAAGGGTATGAGGTCCATCTCATTATGGTGTCTGAGCTCAGACCTCGTCACCACTGAATGGTGTTATGAAGGTCTGAGGTCATCAGATAAGATGTTATCCTACAAATTAATCTCACCAAATTAATGATGTTAAGGGTCTGACGTCATCTCATTATGCCGTCTGAGCTCAGACCTCGTCACCACTAACTGGAGTTATGAAGGTGTGAGGTCAACACCTAAGATGTTATCCTCATAATTAATCTTACCAAATTGATGATGCTAATGGTCTGAGGTCATCTCATTTTGGTGTCTGAACTCAGACCTCGTCACCACAAAATGTTGTTATGAAGGTCTGAGGTCATCACCTACGATGTTATACTATAAACTAATCTCACCAAATTATTGATGTTAAGGGTCTGAGGTCATCTCATTACGGTGTCTGAGCTCAGACCTCGTCACCACTGAATGGTGTTATGAAGGTTTGCGGTCATCACCTAAGATGTTACCCTCATAATTAATCTCACAAAATTAATGATGTTAAGGGTCTGATGTCATCTCATTATGTCATCTCAGCTGAAACCTCATCACTAATGAATGGTGTTATGAAGGTCTGAGGTCATCACCTAAGATATTATCCTCATAAATAATCTCACCAAATTAATGATGTTAAGGGTATGAGGTCATCTCATTATGGTGTCTGAGCTCAGACCTCGTCACCACTGAATGGTGTTGTGAAGGTCTGAGGTCATCACCTAAGATGTTATCCTACAAATTAATCTCACCAAATTAATGTTGCTAAGGGTCTGACGTCATCTCATTATGCCGTCTGAGCTCAGATCTCGTCACCACTAATTGGAGTTATGAAGGTGTGAGGTCAACACCTAAGATGTTATCCTCATAATTAATCTCACCAAATTGATGATGCTAATGGTCTGAGGTCATCTCATTTTGGTGTCTGAAAACAGACCTCGTCACCACAAAATGGTGTTATGAAGGTCTGAGGTCATCACCTACGATGTTATACTATAAATTAATCTCACCAAATTATTGATGTTAAGGGTCTGAGGTCATCTCATTACGGTGTCTGAGCTCAGACCTCGTCACCACTGAATGGTGTTATGAAGGTTTGCGGTCATCACCTAAGATGTTATCCTCATAATTAATGTCACTAAATTAATGATGTGAAGGGTCTGATGTCATCTCATTATGTCATCTGAGCTGAAACCTCATCACCACTGAATGGTGTTATGAAGGTCTGAAGTCATCACCTAAGATATTATCCTCATAAATAATCTCACCAAATTAATGATGTTAAGGGTATGAGGTCATCTCATTATGTTGTCTGAGCTAACACCTCGTCACCACTGAATGGGGTTATGAAGGTCTGAGGTCATCCCCTAAGATGTTATCCTGCCAATTAATCACACCAAATTAATGATGTTAAGGGTCTGACGTCATCTCATTATGTCGTATGAGCTCAAACCTCGTCACCATTAAATGGTGTTACGGAGGTCTGAGGTCATCACCTAAGATATTATACTCATAATTAATCTCACCAAATTGATGAGGTTAATGGTCTGAGGTCATCTCATTATGGTGTCTGAGCTCAGACCTCGTCACCAAAGAATGGTTTTATAAAGGTATGAGGTCACCATCTACGATGTTATCCTAAAAATAAATCTCACCAAACTAATGATGTTAAGGGTCTGAGGTCATCTCATTATGGTGTCTGAGATCAGACCTCATCACCACTGAATGGTGTTACGAAGGTCTGAGGTCATCACCTAAGATGTTATCCTCATAATTAATCTTACCCAATTAATGATGTTAAGGGTCTGAGGTCTTCTCCTTATGGTGTCTGAGCTCAGACCCCGTCACCACTAAATGGTGTTATGAAGGTCGATGGTCATCACCTAAGATGTTAGCCTCATAATTAATCTCACCAAATTAATGATGTTAAGGGTATGAGGTCATCCCATTATGGTGTCTGAGCTCAGACCTCGTCACCACTAAATGGTGTTATGAAGGTCTGAGTTCATCAACTAATACGTTATCCTCATCATTAATCTTACCAAATTAATGATGTTAAGGGTCTGAGGCCATCTCACTGTGGTGTCTGAGCTCAGACTTCGTAACACTGAATGGTGTTATGAAGGTCTGAGGTCATCACCTAAGATGTTATCCTCACAATTAATCTCACCAAATTTATGATGTTAAGGGTCTGAGATCATCTCATTATGGTGTCTGAGCTCAGACCTCGTCACCACTGAATGGTGTTATGACGGTCTGCGGTCATCACCTAAGATGTTATCCTCATAATTAATCTCACCAAATTAATGATGTTAAGGGTCTGATGTCATCTCATTATGCCATATGAGCTCAAACCTCATCACCACTCAATGGTGTTATGAAGGTCTGAGGTCATCACCTAAGATGTTGTCCTCATAAATAATCTCACCAAATTAATGATGTTAAGGGTATAAGGTCCATCTCATTATGGTGTCTGAGCTGATATCTCGTCACCACTGAATGGTGTTATGATGGTCTGAGGTCATCACCTAAGATGTTATCCTACAAATTAATCTCACCAATTTAATGATGTTAAGGGTCTGACGTCATCTCATCATGCCGTCTGAGCTCAGACATCGTCACCACTAATTGGAGTTACGAAGGTCTGAGGTCATCACCTAAGATGTTATCCTCATAATTAATCTCACCAAATTGATGATGCTAATGGTCTGAGGTCATCTCACTATGGTGTCTGAACTCAGACCTCATCACCACAGAATGGTGTTATGAAGGTCTGAGGTCATCACCTAAGATGTTATACTACAAATTAATCTCACCAAACTAATGATGTTTAGGGTCTGAGGTCAACTCAATATGGTGTCTGAGCTCAGACCTCGTCACCACTGAATGGTGCTATGAAGGTCTGAGGTCATCACCTAAGATGTTATCCTACAAATTAATCTCACCAATTTAATGATGTTAAGGGTCTGACGTCATCTCATTAAGTCGTCTGAGCTCAGACCTCGTCACCACTAAATGGTGTTATGAAGGTCGGTGGTCATCACCTAAGATGCTAGCATCATAATTAATCTCACCAAATTAATGATGTTAAGTGTCTGAGGTCATCTCATTATGGTGTCTGAGCTCAGACCTCGTCACCACAGAATGGTGTTATGAAGGTCTGAGGTCATCACCTACAATGTTATACTACAATTTAATCTCACCAAACTAATGATGTTAAGGGTCTGAGGTCATCTCATTATGGTGTCTGAGCTCAAAATCGTCACCAATGAATGGTGTTATGAAGGTCTTAAGTCATCACCTAAGTTGTTATCCACATAATTAATCTCACCAAATTAATGATGTTAAGGGTATGAGGTCATCTTATTATGGTGTCTGAGCTCAGACCTCGTCACCACAGAATCGTGTTATGAAGGTCTGAGGTCATCACCTATGATGTTATCCTACCAATTAATCTCACCAAACTAATGATGTAAAGGGCCTGAGGTCATCTCATTATGGTATTTGAGATCCGACCTCCTCACCACTGAATGGTGTTATGAAGGTCTGAGGTCATCACCTAAGATTTTATCCTCATAATTAATCTCACCAAATTTTTGATGTTAAGGGTCTGAGATCATCTCATTATGGTGTCTGAGCTCAGACCTCGTCAGCACTGAATGGTGTTATGAAGGTCTGCGGTCATCATCTAAGATGTTATCCTCATAATCAATCTCACCAAATTAATGATGTTAAGCGTTTGATGTCATCTCATTATGCCATGTGAGCTCAAACCTCATCATCACTGAATGGTGTTATGAAGGTCTGAGGTCATCACCTAAGATGTTATCGTCATAAATAATCTCACCAAATTAATGATGTTAAGGGTATGAGGTCCATCTCATTATGGTGTCTGCGCTCAGACCTCGTCACCACTGGATGGTGTTATGAAGGTCTGAGGTCATCACCTAAGATGTTATCCTACAAATTAATCTCACCAAATTAATGATGTTAAGGGTCTGACGTCATCTCATTATGACGTCAGAGCTCAGACCTCGTCACCACTAATTGGTGTTATGAAGTTCTGAGTTCATCATCTAAGATGTTATCCTCATAATTAATCTCACCTAATTGATGATGCTAATGGTCTGAGGTCATTTCATTATGGGGTCTGAGATCAGACCTCATCACCACTGAATGGTGTTATGAAGGTCTGAGGTCATCACCTAAGATGTTATCCTCACAGTTAATCTTACCCAATTAATGATGTTAAGGGTCTGAGGTCATATCATTATTGTGTCTGAGCTCAGACTCCGTCACCACTGAATGGTGTTATGAAGGTTTGTGGTCATCACCTAAGATGTTAGCCGCATAATTAATCTCACCAAATTAATGGTGTTAAGGGTCCGAGGTCATCTCATTATGGTGTCTGAGCTTAGACCTCGTCACCACTGAATGGTGTTATGAAGGTCTGATTTCATCAACTAATATGTTATCCACATCAATAATCTTACCAAATTAATGATGTTAATGGTCTGAGGTCATCTCATTATGGTGTCTGAGCTCAGACTTCGTCACCACTGAATGGTGTTATCAAGGTCTGAGGTCATCACCTAAGATGTTATCCTCATAATTAATCTCACCAAATTAAAGATGTTAAGGGTCTGAGGTCATCTCATTATGGTGTCTGAGCTCAGACCTCATCACCACTGAATGGGGTTATAAAGGACTGAGGTCATCACCTAAGATGTTATCCTCAAAATTAATCTCACCAAATTGATGATGTTAAGGGTCTGAGGTCATCTCATTACGGTTTCTGAGCTCAGACCCCGTCACCACTGAATGGTGTTACGAAGGTCTGTGGTCATCACCTAAGATGCTAGCATCATAATTAATCTCACCAAATTAATGATGTTAAGGGTCTGAGGTCATCTCATTATGGTGTCTGAGCTCATACCTCGTCACCACTGAATGGTGTTAAGAAGGTCTGAGGTCATCAACTAATATGTTATCCACATCATTAATCTTACCAAATTAATGATGTTAAGGGTCTGAGGTCATCTCATTATGGTGTCTGAGCTCAGACCTCGTCACCCCTAAATGGTGTTATGAAGGTCTGAGGTCATCACGTAAGGTGTTATCCTACCAATTAATCTCACCAAACTAATGATGTAAAGGGCCTAAGGTCATCTCATTATGGTCTTTGAGATCCGACCTCCTCACCACTGATTGGTGTTATGAAGGTCTGAGGTCATCACCTGAGATTTTATCCTCATAATTAATCTGACCAAATTTTTGATGTTAAGGGTCTGAGATCATCTCATTATGGTGTCTGAGCTCAGACCTCGTCACCACTGAATGGTGTTATGAAGGTCTGCGGTCATCACCTAAGATGTTATCCTCATAATCAATCTCACCAAATTAATGATGTTAAGGGTTTGATGTCATCTCATTATGCCATCTGAGCTCAAACCTTATCATCACTGAATGGTGTTATGAAGGTCTGAGGTCATCACCTAAGATGTTATCGTCATAAATAATCTCACCAAATTAATGATGTTAAGGGTATGAGGTCCATCTCATTATGGTGTCTGCGCTCAGACCTCGTCACCACTAAATGGTGTTATGAAGGTCTGAGGTCATCACCTAAGATGTTATCCTACAAATTAATCTCACCAAATTAATGATGTTAAGGGTCTGACGTCATCTCATTATGACGTCAGAGCTCAGACCTCGTCACCACTAATTGGTGTTATGAAGTTCTGAGTTCATCATCTAAGATGTTATCCTCATAATTAATCTCACCTAATTGATGATGCTAATGGTCTGAGGTCATCTCAATTTGGTGTCTGAACCAAGATCTCGTCACCACATAATGGTGTTATGAAGGTCTGAGGTCATCACCAACGATGTTATCCTACAAATTAATCTCACCAAACTAATGATGTTAAGGGTCTGAGGTCATTTCATTATGGGGTCTGAGATCAGACATCATCACCACTGAATGGTGTTATGAAGGTCTGAGTTCATCATCTAATATGTTATCCTCATAATTAATCTCACCTAATTGATGATGCTAATGGTCTGAGGTCATCTCAATTTGGTGTCTGAACCAAGATCTCGTCACCACATAATGGTGTTATGAAGGTCTGAGGTCATCACCAACGATGTTATCCTAAAAATTAATCTCACCAAACTAATGATGTTAAGGGTCTGAGGTCATTTCATTATGGGGTCTGAGATCAGACCTCATCACCACTGAATGGTGTTATGAAGGTCTGAGGTCATCACCTAAGATGTTATCCTCACAGTTAATCTTACCCAATTAATGATGTTAAGGGTCTGAGGTCATCTCTTTATTGTGTCTGAGCTCAGACTCCGTCACCACTGAATGGTGTTATGAAGGTCTGTGGTCATCACCTAAGATGTTAGCCTCATAATTAATCTCACCAAATTAATGGTGTTAAGGGTCTGAGGTCATCTCATTATGGTGTCTGAGCTCAGACCTCGTCACCACTGAATGGTGTTATGAAGGTCTGATTTCATCAACTAATATGTTATCCTCATCAATAATCTTACCAAATTAATGATGTTAATGGTCTGAGGTCATCTCATTATGGTGTCTGAGCTCAGACTTCGTCACCACTGAATGGTGTTATGAAGGTCTGAGGTCATCACCTAAGATGTTATCCTCATAATTAATCTCACCAAATTAAAGATGTTAAGGGTCTGAGGTCATCTCATTATGGTCTCTGAGCTCAGACCTCATCACCACTGAATGGGGTTATGAAGGTCTGAGGTCATCACCTAAGATGTTATCCTCAAAATTAATCTCACCAAATTGATGATGTTAAGGGTCTGAGGTCATCTCATTACGGTTTCTGAGCTCAGACCCCGTCACCACTGAATGGTGTGACGAAGGTCTGTAGTCATCACCTAAGATGCTAGCATCATAATTAATCTCACCAAATTAATGATGTTAAGGATCTGAGGTCATCTCATTATGGTGTCTGAGCTCATACCTCGTCATCACTGAATGGTGTTATGAAGGTCTGAGGTCATCAACTAATATGTTATCCACATCATTAAACTTACAAAATTAATGATGTTAAGGGTCTGAGGTCATCTCATTATGGTGTCTGAGCTTAGAATCATCACCACTGAATGGTGTGATGAAGGTCTTAGTTCATCACCTAAGATGTTATCCACATAATTAATCTCACCAAATTAATGATGTTAACGGTATGAGGTCATCTCATTATGGTGTCTGAGCTCAGACCTCGTCACCACAGAATGGTGTTATGAAGGTCAGAGGTCATCACCTAAGATGTTATCCTGGAAATTAATCTAACCAAATTAATGATGTTAAGGGTCTAACGTCATCTCATTATGCCATCTGAGCTCAGACCTCGTCACCACTAAATGGTGTTATGAAGGTCTAAGGTCATCACCTAAGATGTTATCCTCATAATTAATCTCACAAAATTGATGATGTTAAGGGTCAGAGGTCATCTCATTATGGTGTCTGAGCTCAGACCCCGTCACCACTGAATGGTGTTATGAATGTCTGAGGTCATCACCTCAGATGTTATCCTCATAATTAATCTCATGAAATTAATGATGTTAAGGGTCTGAGGTGATCTCATTATGGTATCTGAGCTCAGACCTTGACACCACTGAATGGTGTTATGAAGGTCTGAGGTCATCACCTAAGATGTTATCCTATAAATTAATCTCACCAAACTAATGATGTTAAGGGTCTGAGGTCATCTCATTATGGTGTCTAAGTTCAGACCTCCTCGCCAATGAATGGTGTGATGAAGGTCTAAGGTCATCACCTAAGAAGTTATCGTCATAAATAATCTCACCAAATTAATGATGTTAAGGGTATGAGGTCCATCTCATTATGGTGTCTGAGCTCAGACCTCGTCACCACTAATTGGTGTTATGAAGGTCTGAGGTCATCATCTAAGATGTTATCCTCATAATTAATCTCACCAAATTGATGATGCTAATGGTCTGAGGTCATCTCATTATGGTGTCTGAACCAAGACCTCGTCACCATATAATGGTGTTATGAAGGTCTGAGGTCATCACCAGCGATGTTATCCTACAAATTAATCTCACCAAACTAATGATGTTAAGGGACTGAGGTCATCTCATTATGGTGTCTGAGATCAGACCTCATCACCAATGAATGGTGTTATGAAGGTCTGAGGTCATCACCTAAGATGTTATCCTCATAGTTAATCTTACCCAATTAATGATGTTAAGGGTCTAAGGTCATCTCATTATTGTGTCTGAGCTCAGACTCCGTCACCACTGAATGGTGTTATGAAGGAATGTGGTCATCACCTAAGATGTTAGCCTCATAATTAATCTCACCAAATTAATCGTGTTAAGGGTCTGAGGTCATCTCATTATGGTGTCTGAGCTCAGACCTCGTCACCACTGAATGGTGTTATGAAGGTCTGAGGTCAACAACTAATATGTTATCCTCATCATTAATCTTACCAAATTAATGATGTTAATGGTCTGAGGTCATCTCATTATGGTGTCTGAGCTCCGACTTCATCACCACTGAATGGTGTTATGAAGGTTCGAGGCCATCACCTAAGATGTTATCCTCATAATTAATGTCACCAAATTAATGATGTTAAGGGTCTGAGGTCATCTCATTATGGTGTCTGAGCTCAGACCTCATCACCACTGAATGGGGTTATGAAGATCTGAGGTCATAACCTAAGATGTTATCCTCAAAATTAATCTCACCAAATTGATGATGTTAAGGGTCTGAGGTCATCTGATTATGGTGGTCTGTGGTCATCACCTAAGATGCTAGCTTCATAATTAATCTCACCAAATTAATGATGTTAAGGGTCTGAGGTCATCTCATTATGGTGTCTGAGCTCATACCTCGTCACCACTGAATGGTGTTATGAATGTCTGAGGTCATCAACTAATATGTTATCCACATCATTAATCTTACAAAGTTAATGATGTTAAGGGTCTGAGGTCATCTCATTATGGTGTCTGAGCTCAGAAACGTAACCACTGAATGGTGTTATGAAGGTCTTAGTTCATCACCTAAGATGTTATCCACATAATTAATCTCACCAAATTAATGATGTTAAGGGTATGAGGTCATCTCATTATGGGGTCTGAGCTTAGACCTCGTCACCACAGAATGGTGTTATGAAGGTCTGAGGTCATCACCTATGATGTTATCCTACCAATTAATCTCACCAAACTAATGATGTAAAGAGTCTGATGTCATCTCATTATGGTCTATGAGATCCGACCTCCTCACCACCGAAAGGTGTTATGAAGGTCTGAGGTCATCACCTAATATTTTATCCTCATAAATAATCTCACCAAATTAATGATGTTAAGGGTCTGACGTCATCTCATTATTCCATCTGAGATCCGACCTCGTCACCCCTAAATGTTGTAATGAAGGTCTGAGGTCATCACCAAAGATGTTATCCTCATAATTAATCTCACCAAATTGATGATGTTAAGGGTCTGAGATCATCTCATTATGGTGTCTGAGCTCAGACCCCGTCACCACTGAATGGTGTTATGAAGGTCTGTGGTCATCACCTAAGATGTTAGCATCATAATTAATCTTAACAAATTAATGATGTTAAGTGTCTGTGGTCATCTCATTATGGTGTTTGAGCTGAGACCTCATCACCACTGAATGTTGTAATGAAGGTATGAGGTCATCAACTAATATGTTATCCACATCATTAATATTAACAAATTAATGATGTTAAGGTTCTGAGGACATCGCATTATGGTGTCTGAGCTCAGAATCGTCACCACTGAATGGTGTTATGAAGGTCTTAGTTCATCACCTAAGATGTTATCCTCATAATTAATCTCACCAAATTAATGATATTAAGGGTCCGAGGTCATCTTATTATTGTGTCTGAGCTCACACCTCGTCACCACTGAATGGTGTTATGAAGGTCTGAGGTCATCACCTCAGATGTTATCCTCATAATTAATCTTACCAAATTAATGATATTAATGGTCCAGGGTCATCTTATTATGGTGTCTGAGCTCAGACCTCGTCACCACAGAATGGTGTTATGAAGGTCAGAGGTCATCACCTAAGATGTTATCCTGGAAATTAATCTCACCAAATTAATGATGTTAAGGGTCTAACGTCATCTCATTATGCCATCTGAGCTCAGACCTCGTCACCACTAAATGGTGTTATGAAGGTCTAAGGTCATCACCTAAGATGTTATCCTCATAATTAATCTCACAAAATTGATGATGTTAAGGGTCAGAGGTCATCTCATTATGGTGTCTGAGCTCAGAACCCGTCACCACTGAATGGTGTTATGAAGGTCTGTGGTCATCACCTAAGATGTTATCCTCATAATTAATCTTACCAAATTAATGATATTAAGGGTCCGAGGTCATCTTATTATGGTGTCTGAGCTCACACCTCGTCACCACTGAATGGTGTTATGAATGTCTGAGGTCATCACCTCAGATGTTATCCTCATAATTAATCTCATGAAATTAATGATGTTAAGGGTCTGAGGTCATCTCATTATGGTATCTGAGCTCAGACCTTGACACCACTGAATGGTGTTATGAAGGTCTGAGGTCATCACCTAAGATGTTATCCTATAAATTAATCTCACCAAACTAATGATGTTAAGGGTCTGAGGTCATCTCATTATGGTGTCTAAGTTCAGACCTCCTCGCCATTGAATGGTGTTATGAAGGTCTAAGGTCATCACCTAAGAAGTTATCGTCATAAATAATCTCACCAAATTAATGATGTTAAGGGTATGAGGTCCATCTCATTATGGTGTCTGAGCTCAGACCTCGTCACCACTAATTGATGTTATGAAGGTCTGAGGTCATCATCTAAGATGTTATCCTCATAATTAATCTCACCAAATTGATGATGCTAATGGTCTGAGGTCATCTCATTATGGTGTCTGAACAAAGACCTCGTCACCACATAATGGTGTTATGAAGGTCTGAGGTCATCACCAGCGATGTTATCCTACAAATTAATCTCACCAAACTAATGATGTTAAGGGACTGAGGTCATATCATTATGGTGTCTGAGATCAGACCTCATCACCACTGAATGGTGTTATGAAGGTCTGAGGTCAGCACCTAAGATGTTATCCTCATAGTTAATCTTACCCAATTAATGATGTTAAGGGTCTGAGGTCATCTCATTGTGGTGTCTGAGATCAGACCACGTAACCACTGAATGGTGTTATGAAGGTCTGAGGTCATCAACTAATATGTTATCCTCATCATTAATCTTACCAAATTAATGATGTTAATGGTGTGAGGTCATCTCATTATGGTGTCTGAGTTCCGACTTCGTCACCACTGAATGGTGTTATGAAGGTTCGAGGCCATCACCTAAGATGTTATCCTCATAATTAATGTCACCAAATTAATGATGTTAAGGGTCTGAGGTCATCTCATTATGGTGTCTAAGCTCAGACCTCATCACCACCGAATGGGGTTATGAAGATCTGAGGTCATAACCTAAGATGTTATCCTCAAAATTAATCTCACCAAATTGATGATGTTAAGGGTCTGAGGTCATCTCATTATGGTGGTCTGTGGTCATCACCTAAGATGCTAGCTTCATAATCAATCTCACCAAATTAATGATGTTAAGGGTCTGAGGTCATCTCATTATGGTGTCTGAGCTCATACCTCGTCACCACTGAATGGTGTTATGAAGGTCTGAGGTCATCAACTAATATGTTATCCACATCATTAATCTTACAAAGTTAATGATGTTAAGGGTCTGAGGTCATCTCATTATGGTGTCTGAGCTCAGAAACGTAACCACTGAATGGTGTTATGAAGGTCTTAGTTCATCACCTAAGATGTTATCCACATAATTAATCTCACAAAATTAATGATGTTAAGGGTATGAGGTCATCTCATTATGGGGTCTGAGCTTATACCTCGTCACCACAGAATGGTGTTATGAAGGTCTGAGGTCATCACCTATGATGTTATCCTACCAATTAATCTCACCAAACTAATGATGTAAAGAGTCTGATGTCATCTCATTATGGTCTCTGAGATCCGACCTCCTCACCACTGAAAGGTGTTATGAAGGTCTGAGGTCATCACCAAATATTTTATCCTCAAAAATAAGCTCACCAAATTAATGATGTTAAGGGTCTGACGTCATCTCATTATTCCATCTGAGATCCGACCTCGTCACCCCTAAATGGTGTAATGAAGGTCTGAGGTCATCACCAAAGATGTTATCCTCATAATTAATCTCACCAAATTGATGATGTTAAGGGTCTGAGATCATCTCATTATGGTGTCTGAGCTCAGACCCCGTCACCACTGAATGGTGTTATGAAGGTCTGTGGTCATCACCTAAGATGTTAGCATCATAATTAATCTTAACAAATTAATGATGTTAAGTGTCTGTGGTCATCTCATTATGGTGTTTGAGCTGAGACCTCATCACCACTGAATGTTGTTATGAAGGTATGAGGTCATCAACTAATATGTTATCCACATCATTAATATTAACAAATTAATGATGTTAAGGTTCTGAGGACATCGCATTATGGTGTCTGAGCTCAGAATCGTCACCACTGAATGGTGTTATGAAGGTCTTAGTTCATCACCTAAGATGTTATCCTCATAATTAATCTCACCAAATTAATGATATTAAGGGTCCGAGGTCATCTTATTATTGTGTCTGAGCTCACACCTCGTCACCACTGAATGGTGTTATGAAGGTCTGAGGTCATCACCTCAGATGTTATCCTCATAATTAATCTTACCAAATTAATGATATTAATGGTCCAGGGTCATCTTATTATGGTGTCTGAGCTCAGACCTCGTCATTAATCTTACCAAATTAATGATATGAAGGGTTCGAGGTCATCTCATTATGGGGTCTTAGCTCACACCTCACCACCACTGAATGGTGTAGTGAAGGTCTATGGTCATCAACTAATATGTTATCCTCGTCATTAATTTTACCAAAATAATGATATTAAGGGTCCGAGGTCATCTCATTATGGTGTCTGAGCTCAAACCTCGTCAACACTGAATGATGTTATGAAGGTCTGAGGTCATCACCTGAGATGTTATCCTCATAATTAATCTCTCCAAATTAATGATGTTAAGGGTCTGAGGTCATCTCATTATGGGGTCTGAGCTTAGACCTCGTCACCACAGAATGGTGTTATGAAGGTCTGAGGTCATCACCTATGATGTTATCCTACCAATTAATCTCACCAAACTAATGATGTAAAGAGTCTGATGTCATCTCATTATGGTCTCTGAGATCCGACCTCCTCACCACTGAAAGGTGTTATGAAGGTCTGAGGTCATCACCTAATATTTTATCCTCATAAATAATCTCACCAAATTAATGATGTTAAGGGTCTGACGTCATCTCATTATTCCATCTGAGATCCGACCTCGTCACCCCTAAATGGTGTAATGAAGGTCTGAGGTCATCACCAAAGATGTTATCCTCATAATTAATCTCACCAAATTGATGATGTTAAGGGTCTGAGATCATCTCATTATGGTGTCTGAGCTCAGACCCCGTCACCACTGAATGGTGTTATGAAGGTCTGTGGTCATCACCTAAGATGTTAGCATCATAATTAATCTTAACAAATTAATGATGTTAAGTGTCTGTGGTCATCTCATTATGGTGTTTGAGCTGAGACCTCATCACCACTGAATGTTGTTATGAAGGTATGAGGTCATCAACTAATATGTTATCCACATCATTAATATTAACAAATTAATGATGTTAAGGTTCTGAGGACATCGCATTATGGTGTCTGAGCTCAGAATCGTCACCACTGAATGGTGTTATGAAGGTCTTAGTTCATCACCTAAGATGTTATCCTCATAATTAATCTCACCAAATTAATGATATTAAGGGTCCGAGGTCATCTTATTATTGTGTCTGAGCTCACACCTCGTCACCACTGAATGGTGTTATGAAGGTCTGAGGTCATCACCTCAGATGTTATCCTCATAATTAATCTCATGAAATTAATGATGTTAAGGGTCTGAGGTCATCTCATTATTGTATCTGAGCTCAAACCTTGACACCAGACCTTGACACCACTGAATGGTGTTATGAAGGTCTGAGGTCATCACCTAAGATGTTATCCTACAAATTAATCTCACCAAATTAATGATGTTAAGGGTCTGAGGTCATCTCATTATTGTGTCTGAGCTCAGATCTCATCACCACTGAATAGTGTTATGAATGTCTGCGGTCATCACCTAAGATGTTATCCACATAGTTAATCGCACCAAATTAATGAAGTTAAGGGTCTGATGTCATGTCATTATTTCGTCTGAGCTCAAACGTCGTCACCACTAAATGGTGTTATGATAGTCTGAGGTCATGACCTAAGATGTAATCCTCATAATTAATCATACCCAATTAATTTTCTAAGGGTCTGAGGTCATCGCATTATGGTGTCTGAGCTCAGACCTCGTCACCAAAGAATGGTGTTATGAAGGTCTGTGGTCATCAACTACGATGTTATCCTCATAATTAATCTGACCAAATTAATGATGTTAAGGGTCTGAGGTCATCACATTATGGTGTTATGAAGGTCTGAGGTCATCACCTAAGATGTTATCCTGCAAATTAATCTCACCAAATTAATGATGTTAAGGGTCTGGCGTCATCTCATTATGCCGTCTGAGCTCAAACCTCGTCATGGTGTTATGAAGGACTGAGGTCATCTCATTATGGTGTCTGAGCTCAGACCTCATCACCACTGAATGGTGTTATGAAAGTATGAGGTCATCAACTAATATGTTATCCACATCAACAATATTACCAAATTAATGATGTTAAGGGTCTGAGGTCATCTCATTATGGTGTCTGAGCTCAGAATCGTCGCCATTGAATGGTGTTATGAAGGTCTTAGTTCATCACCTAAGATGTTATCCTCATAATTAATCTTACCAAATTAATGATATTAAATGTCCGAGGTCATCTTATTATTGTGTCTGAGCTCACACCTCGTCACCACTGAATGGTGTTATGAAGGTCTAAGGTCATAACCTCAGATGTTATAATCATAACTAATCTCAACAAATTAATGATGTTAAGGGTCTGACGTCATCTCATTATGCCATCTGAGCTCAAACCTCGTCACCACTGAATGTTGTTATGAAGATCTGGGATCATCAGCTAAGATGTTATCCTTATAAATAATCTCACCAAATTAATGATGTTAAGGGTCTGAGGTCTTCTCATTAAGGTGTCTGAGCTTAGACCTCGTCACCACTGAATGGTGTTATTAAGGTCCGAGGTCATCACCTAAGATGTTATCCTACAAATTAATCTCACCAAATTAATGTTGTTAAGCGTCTGACGTCATCTCATTATGCCGTCTGAGCTCAGCCCTCGTCACCCCTAAATGGTGTTTTGAGGGTCTGAGTTCATCATCTAAGATGTTATCCTGATAATTAATCTGACCAAATTGAGGATGTTAAGGGTCTGAGGTCATCTCATTATGGTGTCTGAGCTCAGACCACGTCACCACAGAATGTTGTTATGAAGGTCTGAGGTCATCACCTATGATGTTATCCTAAATATTATTCTCACTAAACTAGTGTAGTTAAGGGTCTGAGGTCATCTCATTATGGTCTCTGAGATCAGACCTCCTCACCACTGAATGGAGTTATGAAGGTCTGAGGTCATCACCTAAGATGTTATCCTCATAATTAATCTTACCCAATTAATGATGTTAAGGGTCTGAGGTCATCTCATTATGGTGTCTGAGCTCAGACCCGGTCACCACTGAATGGTGTTATGAAGGTCTGTGGTCATCACCTAAGATGTTAGTGTCATAATAAATCACACCAAATTAATGATGTTAAGGGTCTGAGGTCATCTCATTATGGTGTCTGAGCTCACACCTCGTCACAACTAAATGGTGTTATTATGGTCTGAGGTCATCAACTAATATTTTTTCCTCATCATTAATCTTACCAAATTAATGATGTTAAGGGTCTGAGGTCATCTCATTATGGTGTCTGAGCTCAGAATCGTCACCACTGAATGGTGTTATAAAGGTCTGAGGTCATCACCTCAGATGTTACCCTCATAATTAATCTCACCAAATTAATGATACTAAGGGTGTGAGGTCATCTCATTATGGTAACTGAGCTCAGACCTCGTCACCACTGAATGGTGTTATAAAGGTATGAGGTCATCACCTAAGATGTTATCCAACAAATTAATATCACCAAAAGAAATGATGTTAAGGGTCTGAGGTCATCTCATTATGGTGTCTAAGTGCAGACCTCGAAGGTCAGCGGTCATCACCTAAGATGTTTTCCACAAAATTAATATCACAAAATTAATGATGTTAAGGGTCTGATGTCTTCTCATTATGGCGTCTGAGCTCAAAGCTCATCACCAATGAATGGTGTTATGAAGGTCTGAGGTCATCACCTAAGATGTTATCCTCATAAATAATCTCACCAAATTAATGATGTTAAGGGTATGAGGTCATCTCATTATGGTGTCTGAGCTCAGACCTCATCACCACTGAATGGTGTTATGAAGGTCTGAGGTCATCAACTAATATTTTATCCTGCAAATTAATCTCACAAAATTAATGATGTTAAGGGTCTGAGGTCATCCCATTATGGTGTCTGAGCTCAGACCTCAACATCATCGAATGGTGTTATGAAGGTCTCAGGTCATCACCTAAGATGTTATCTACATAATTAATCTTACAAAATTAATGATGTTAAGGGTCTGAGGTCATGTCATTATGGTGTCTGGGCGCAGACCTCATCACCACTGAATGGGGTTATGAAGGTCTGAGGTCACCACCTAAGATGTTGTCCTCATAATTAATCTCACCAAATTAATGATGTTAAGGGCCTAAGGTCATCTCATGAGGATGTTTGAGCTCAGACCTCGTCACCACTGAATGGTGTTATGAAGGTCTGAGGTAATCACCTAAGATGTTATCCTCATCATTAATCTTATCAAATTAATGAAGTTATGGGTCTGAGGTCATCTCATTATGGTGTTTGAGCTCAGACCTCGTCTCCACTGAATAGTGTTATGAAGTTCTGAGGTCATCACCTAAGATTATATCCTCATAATTAATCTTACCCAATTAATGATGTTAAGGGTCTGAGGTCATCGCATTATTGAGTCTGAGATCAGACCTCGTCACCACAGAATGGTGTTATGAAGGTCTGAAGTCATCAACTAATAAGTTATCCTCATTATTAATCTTACCAAATTAATTTTGTTAAGGGTCTGAGGTCATCTCATTATGGTGTCAGAGCTCAGACATCGTCACCACTGAATGGTGTTATGAAGGTCTGAGGTCATCACCTAAGATGTTATCCTCAAAATTAATCTCACCAAATTAATGATGTTAAGGGTTTGAGGTCATCTCATTATGGTGTCAGAGCTCAGACCTCGTCACCACTAAATGGTGTAGTGAAGGTCTGAGGTCATCACCTAATATGTTATCCTCGTCAAATCTTACCAAAATAATGATATTAAGGGTCCGAGGTCATCTCATTATGGTGTCTGAGCTCACACCTCGTCAACACTGAATGGTGTTATGAAGGTTTGAGGTCATCACCTAAGATGTTATCCTCATAATTAATCTCACCAAATTAATGATGTTAAGGGTCTGAGGTCATCTCATTATGGTATCTGAGCTCAGACCTCGTCACCACTGAATGCTGTTATGAAGGTCTGAGGTCATCACCTAAGATGTTATCCGAAAAATTAATCTCACCAAATTAATGATGTTAAGGGTCTGAGGTCATCGGATTATGGTGTCTGAGCTCAGACCTCGTCACCATAGAATGGTGTTATTAAGGTCTGAGGTCATCACCTACGATGTTATCCTATAAATTAATCGCACAAAACTAATGATGTTAAGGGTATGAGGTAATCTCATTATGGTGTTTGAGCTCAGACCTCCTCACCACTGAATCGTGTTATGAAGGTCTGAGGTCATCACCTAAGATGTTATCCTCATAATTAATCTTACCCAATTAATGATGTTAAGAGTCTAAGAACATCTTATTATGGTGTCTGGGCACAGACCCCCTTACCACTGAATGGTGTTATGAAGGTCTGAGGTCATCAACTAAGATGTGATCCTCATAATTAATCTTACCCATTTAATGATGTTTAGGGTCTGAGGCCATCTCATTTGGTGTCTGAGCTCAGACCCCGTCACCACTGAATGGTGTTATGAAGGTCTGAGGTAATCACCTAATATGTTAGCCTCATAATTAATCTCACCAAATTATTAATGTTAAGGGTATGAGGTCATCTCAATATGGTGTCTGAGCTCAGACCTCGTCACCACTGAATGGTGTTATTATGGTCTGAGGTCATCACCTACGATGTTATCCTACAAATTAATCTCACCAAACTAATGATGTTAAGGGTCTGAGGTCATCTCATTATGGTGTCTGAGCTCAGACCTCGTCACCACTGAATGGTGTTATGAAGGTCTGAGGTAATCACCTAAGATGTTATCCTCATAAGTAATCTTACCTAATTAATGATGTTAAGGGTCTGAGGTCATCTTATTATGGTGTCTGAGCACAGACCCCGTCACTACTGAATGGTGTTATGAAGATTTGAGACCATCACCTAAGATGTTATCCTCATAATTAATCTTACCCAATTAATAATGTTTAGGGTCTGAGGTCATCTCATTATGGTGTCTGAGCTCGGACCTCGTCACCACTGAATGGTGTTATGAAGGTCTCAGGTCATCACCTAAGATGTTATCCTCATAATTAATCTCACCAAATTAATGATGTTAAGGGTTTGAGGTCGTCTCATTATAGTGTCCGAGCTCAGACCTCGTCACTTCTGAATGGTGTAGTGAAGGTCTGAGGTTATCACCTAATATGCTATCCTTGTCATTAACTTTACCACATTAATGATATTAAGGGTCTGAGGTCATCTCATTATTGTGTCTTAGCTCACACCTCGTCACCACTGAATGGCGTTATGAAGGTCTGAGGTCATCACCTAAGTTGTTATCCTACAAATTAATCTCACTAAATTAATGATGTTAAGTGTCTGAGGTCATTGCATTATGGTGTTTGAGCTCCGACCTCGTCACCAAAGAATGGTGTTATGATGGTCTGAGGTCATCACCTACGATGTTATCCTACAAATTAATCTCATTAAACTAATGATGTTAAGGGTCTGAGGTCATCTCATTAGGGTGTCTGAGACCAGACCTCGTCACCACTGAATGGAGTTATGATGGTCTGAGGTCATCACCTATGATGTTATCCTCATAATTAATCTTACCCAATTAATGATGTCAAGGGTATGAGGTCATCTCATTATGGTGTCTGAGCTCAGACCTCATCACCACTGAATGGTGTTATGAAGGTCTGAGGTCATCACCTAAGATGTTATCTTGTTAATTAATCTCACCAAATTAATGATGTAAAGGGTCTGACGTTATCTCATTATGCCGTCAGAGCTCAGACCTCGTCACCACTAAATGGTGTTATGAAGGTCTGAGGTCATCACCTAAGATGTTATCCTCAGAATCAATCTCACCAAACTGATGATGCTAAGGGTCTGAGGTCATCACATTATGGTGTCTGAGCTCAGACCTCGTCACCACAGAATATTGTTATGAAGGTCCGAGGTCATCACCTACGATGTTATCGGACAAATTAATCTCACCAACCTAATGATGTTAAGGGTTTGAGGTCATATCATTATGGTGTCTGAGATCAGACCTCGTCACCACTGAATGGGGTTATGAAGGTCCGCGATCATCACCTAAGATGTTATCCTCATAATTAATCTCACCAAATTAATGATGTTAAGGGTCTGCTATCATCTCATTATGTCATCTGAGATCAAACCTCGTCACCACTGAATGTTGTTATGAAGGTCTGAGGTCATCAGCTAAGATGTTATCCTTATAAATAATCTCACCAAATCAATGATGTTAGGGGTATGAGGTCTTCTCATTATGGTGTCTGAGCTCGGACCTCGTCACCACTGAATGGTGTTATGAAGGTCTAAGGTCATCACCTAAGATGTTATCCTGCAAATTAATCTCACCAAATTAATATTGTTAAGGGTATGACATCATCTCATTATGCCGTCTGAGCTGAGACCTCGTCACCCCAAAATGCTGTTATGAAGGTCTACGGCCATCACCTAAGATGTTATCCTCCTTATTAATCTGACCAAATTGATGATGTTAAGGGTCTGAGGTCATCTCATTATGGTGTCTGAGCTCAGACCTTGTCACCACAGAATGTTGTTATCAAGGTCTGAGGTCATCACCTACGATGTTATCCTAAATATTATTCTCACCAAAATAATGATGTTAAGGGTCTGAGGTCATCTCATTATGGTCTATGAGATCAGACCTCCTCACCACTTAATGGTGTTATGAAGGTCTGAGGTCATCACCTAAGATGGTATCCTAATAATTCATCTTACCCAATTAATCATGTTAAGGGTCCGAGGTGATCTCATTATGGTGTCTGGGCTCAGACCTCGTCACCACTGAATGGTGTTATTAAGGTCTGAGGTCATCAACTAAAATGTTATCCTCATCATTAATCTTACCAATTAATGATGTTAAGGGTCTGAGGTCATCTCATTATGGTGTCTGAGCTCAGAATCGTCACCCTTGAATGGTGTTATGAAGGTCTGAGGTCATCACCTAAGATGTTATCCTCGTAATTAATCTTATCAATTTATTGATATTAAGGGTCCGAGGTCATCTTATTACGGTATCTGAGCTCACACCTCGTCACCACTGAATGGTGTTATGAAGGTCTGAGGTGATCACCTCAGATGTTATCCTCATAATTAATCACACCAAATTAATGATGTTAAGGGTGTGAGGTCATCTCATTATGGTATCTGAGCTCAGACCTCGTAACCACAGAATGGTGTTATGAAGGTCTGAGGTCATCAAGTAAGATGTTATCCTACAAATTAATATCACCAAATTAATGATGTTAAGGGTATGAGGTCATCTCATTATGGTGTCTAATCTCAGACCTCGACACCACTGAATGGTGTTATGAAGGTCTGCGGTCATCACCTAAGATGTTATCCTCATAATTAATCTCACCAAATTAATGATGTTAAAGGTCTGATGTTATCTCATTATGTCGTCTGAGCTCAAACATCGTCACCACTGAATGGTGTTATGACGGTCTGAGGTCGTCACCTAAGATGTTATCCTCATAAATAATCTCACCAAATTAATTATGTTAAGGGTATGAGGTCATCTCATTATGGTGTCAGAGCTCAGACCTCGTCACCACTTAATGGTGTTATGAAGGTCTGAGGTCATCACCTAATATGTTATCCTGCAAATTAATCTCAGAAAATTAATGATGTTAAGGGTCTAAGGTCATCTCATTATGGTGTCTGAGCTCAGACCTCATCACCATCGAATGTTGTTACGAAGGTCTGAGGTCATCACCTAAGATATTATCCTTATAAATAATCTCACCAAATTAATGATTTTAAGGGTATGAGGTCATCTCATTATGGTGTCTGAGCTCAGACCTCATCACCACTGAATGGTGTTATGAATGTCTGAGGTCATCAACTAAGATGTTATCCTGCAAATTAATCTCACCAAATTAATGATGTTAAGGGTCTCAGGCCATCTGATTATGGTATCTGAGCTCAGACCTCATCCCCACTGAATGGTGTTTTGAAGGTCTGAGGTCATCGCCTTAGATGTTATCTTCATAATTAATCTTACCAAATTAATGATGTTAAGGGTCTGAGGTCATCTCATTATGCCGTCTGAGCTCAAACCTCGTCATCACTTAATGGAGTTATGAATGTCTGAGGACATCACCTAGATGTTATCCTCATAATTAATCTCACCAAATTAATTATGTTAAGGGTATGAGGTTATCTCATTATGATGTCTGAGCTCATACCTCGTCACCACTGAATGGTGTTATGAAAGTCTTAGGTTATCACCAAAGATGTTATCCAGCATATTAATCTCACAAAATTAATGATGTTAAGGTTCCGAGGGCATCTCAATATGGTGTCTGAGCTCAGACCTCATCACCACTGAATGGTGTTATGAAGGTGTGAGTTCATCACCTAAGATGTTATCCTCATAATTAATCTTACCAAATTAATGATGTTAAGGGTCTGAGGTCATCTCATTATGGTGTCTGAGCTCAGACTTCGTCACCACTGAATGGTGTTATGAAGGTCTGAGGTCATCACCTGAGATGTTATCCTCATAATTAATCTCTCCAAATTAATGATGTTAAGGGTTTGAGGTCATCTCATTATGGTTTCCGAGCTGAGACCTCGTCGCCACTAAATGGTGTAGTGAAGGTCTGAGGTCATCACCTAATATGTTATCCCCGTCATTAATCTTACCAAAATAATGATATTATGGGTCTGATATCATCTCATTATGGTGTTTGAGCTCACTCCTCGTCAACACTGAATGGTGTTATGAAGGTCTGAGGTCATCACCTAAGATGTTATCCTCATAATTAATCCCACCAAATTAATGATGTTAAGGTTCTGAGGTCATCTCATCATGGTATCTGAGCTCAGACCTCATCACCACTGAATGGTGTTATGAAGGTCTGAGATCATCACCTAAGATGTTATCCTATAAATTAATCTCACCAAATTAATGATGTTAAGGGTCTGGGGTCATCGCATTATGGTGTCTGAGCTCAGACCTCGTCACCACAGAATGGTGTTATTAAGGTCTGAGGTCATCACCTACGATGTTATCCTACAAATTAATATCACCAAACTAATGATGTTAAGGGTATGAGGTCATCTCATTATGGTGTCTGAGCTCAAACCTCCCCACCACTAAATGGTTTTATGAAGGTCTGAGGTCATCACCTAAGATGTATCCTCATAATTAATCTTACCCAATTAATGATTCTAAGGGTCTGAGGTCATCTTATTTGTGTGTATGATCACAGACCCCCTCGCCACTGAATGTTGTTATGAAGGTCTGAGGTCATCACTTAAGATGTTATCCTCATAATTAATCTTACCCAATTAATGATGTTTAGGGTCTGAGGTCATCTCAATATGGGGTCTGAGCTCAGACCCCGTCACCACTGAATGGTGTTATGAAGGTCTGTGGTCATCACCAAAGATGTTAGCCTCATAATTAATCACACAAAATTAATGATGTTAAATGTCTGAGGTCATCTCATTATGGTGTCTGAGCTCAGACCTCGTCACCACTGAATGGTGTTATGAAGGTCTGAGGTCATCAACTAATTTGTTGTCCTCATTATTAATCTTACTAAATTAATGATGTTAAGGGTGTGAGGTCATCTCATTATGGTGTCTGAGCTCAAAGTTCATCACCACTGAATGATGTTATGAAGGTCTGAGGTCATCACCTAAGATGTTATCCTCATAATTAATCTCACCAAATTAATGATGTTAAGGGTCTGAGGTCATCTGATTATGGTGTCTGAGCTTAGACCTCGTCACCACTGAATGGTGTTATAAAGGTCTGTGGTCATCACCTAAGATATTATCCTCATAATTAATCTCACCAAATTAATGATGTTAAGGGTTTGTTGTCATCTCATTATGTCGTCTCAACTCAAACCTTGTTACCACTGAATGTTGTTATGAAGGTCTGAGGTCATCACCTAAGATGTTATGCTTATTAATAATCTCATGAAATTAATGATGTTAAGGGTATGAGGTCATTTCATTATGGTGTCTGAGCTCAGACCTCGTCACCATTGAATGGTGTTATGAAGGTCTAAGGTCATCACTGAAAATGTTATCCTGCAAATTAATCTCACCAAATTAATGTTGTTAAGGGTCTGACGTCATATCATTATGCCGTCTGAGCTCAGACCTCGTCACCCCTAAATGGTGTTATAAAGGTCTGAGGTCATCACCTAAGATGTTATCCTCATAATTAATCTTACCAAATTGATGATGTTAAGGGTATGAGGTCATCTTGTTACGGTGTCTGAGCTCAGACATCATCACCACAGAATGTTGTTATCAAGGTCTCAGGTCATCACCTACGATGTTATCCTAAATATTATTCTCACCAAACTAATGATATTAAGGGTGTGAGGTCATCTCATTATGGTCTCTAAGATCAGACCTCCTCACCACTGAATGGTGTTATGAAGGTCTGAGGTCATCACCTAAGATGTTATCCTCATAATTAATCTTACAAAATTAATGATGTTAAGGGTCTGAGGTCATCTCATTATGATGTATGGGCTCAGACCTCGTCACCACTGAATGGGGTTATGAAGGTCTGAGGTCTCCACCTAAGATGTTTTCCTCATAATTAATCTCACCAAATTAATGATGTTAAGGGTCTCAGGCCGTATCATTATGGTGTCTGAGCTCAGACCTCATCACCACTGAATGGTGTTATGAAGGTCTGAGGTCTTCTCCTAAGATGTTATCCTCATAATTAATCTTACCAAATTAATGATGTTAGGGGTCTGAGGTCATCTCATTATGCCGTCTGACCTCAAACCTCGTCACCACTGAATGGAGTTATGAAGGTCTGAGGTATTCACTTAAGATGTTATCCTCATAATTAATCTCACCAAATTAATGATGTTAAGGGTATGGGGTTATCTCATTATGGTGTCTGAGCTCAGACCTCATCACCAGTGAATGGTGTTATGAAGGTCGTAGGTCATCACCTAAGATGTTATCCTGCATATTAATCTCACCAAATTAATGATGTTAAGTTTCTGAGGTCATCTCATTATGGTGTCTGAGCTGAGACCGCATCACCACTGAATGGTGTTATGAAGGTCTGAGGTCATCACCTAAGATGTTATCCTCATAATTAATCTTACCAAATTAATGATGTTAAGGCTCTGAGGTCATCTCATTATGGTGTCTGAGCTCAGACTTCGTCACCACTGAATGGTTTTATGAAGGTCTGAGGTCATCGCCTAAGATGTTATCCTCTTAATTAATCTTACCAAATTAATGATGTTAAGGGTCTGAGGTCATCTCATTATAGTGTCTGAGCTCAGACTTCTTCACCACTGAATGGTGTTATGAAGGTCTGAGGTCATCACCTAAGATGTTATCCTCATAATTAATCTCAACAAATTAATGATGTTAAGGGTTTGAGGTCATCACATTATGGTTTCCGAGCTGAGACCTCGTCACCACTAAATAGTGTAGTGAAGGTCTGAGGTCATCACCTAATATGTTATCCTCGTCATTAATCTTACCAAAATAATGATATTAAGGGTCCGAGGTCATCTCATTATGGTGTCTGAGCTCACACCTCGTCAACACTGAATGGTGTTATGAAGGTCTGCGGTCATCACCTAAGATGTTATCCTCATAATTAATCTCACCAAATTAATGATGTTAAGGGTCTGATGTCATCTCATTATGTCGTATGAGCTCAATCCTCGTCACCACTGAATGGTGTTATGAAGGTCTGAGGTCGTCACCTAAGATGTTATCCTCATAAATAATCTCACTAAATTAATAATGTTAAGGTTATTAGGTCATCTCATTATGGTGTATGAGCTCAGACCTCGTCACCACAGAATGGTGTCATGAAGGTCTGAGGTCATCACTTAATATGTTATCCTGCAAATTAATCTCACATAATTAATGATGTTAAGGGTCCGAGGTTATCTTATTATGGTGTCTGACCTCACACTTGGTCACCACTGAATGGTGTTATGAAGGTCTGAGGTCATCACCTCAGATGTTATCCTCATAATTAATCTCACCAAATTAATGATGTTAAGGGTGTGAGGTCATCTCATTATGGTATCTGAGCTCAGACCTCGTAACCACAGAATGGTGTTATGAAGGTCTGAGGTCATCACCTAAGACGTTATCCTACAAATTAATATCACCAAATTAATAATGTTAAGGTTATGAGGTCATCTCATTATAGTGTCTAAGCTCAGACCTCGTCACCACTGAAATGTGTTACGAAGGTCTGCGGTCATCACCTAAGATGTTATCCTCATAATTAATCTCACTGAATTAATGATGTTAAGGGTCTCATGTCATCTCATTATGCTGTCTGGGCTCAAACCTCGTCACCACTGAATGGTGTTATGAAGGTCTGAGGTCGTCACCTAAGATGTTATCCTACAAATTAATCTCACAAAACTAATGATGTTAAGGGTCTGAGGTCATCTCATTATAGTGTCTAAGTTCGGACCTCCTCGATCTGAATGGTGTTATGAAGGTCTGAGGTCGTCACCTAAGATGTTATCCTCATAAATAATCTCACCAAATTAATTATGTTAAGGGTATGAGGTCATCTCATTATGGTGTCAGAGCTCAGACCTCGTCACCACTAAATGGTGTTATGAAGGTCTGAGGTCATCACCTAAGATGTTATCCTCATAAGTAATCTTACCTAATTAATGATGTTAAGGGTCTGAGGTCATCTTATTATGGTGTCTGAGCACAGACCCCGTCACTACTGAATGGTTTAATGAAGGTCTGAGGTCATCACCTAAGATGTTATCCTACAAATTAATCTCACAAAACTAATGATGTTAAGGGTCTGAGGTCATCTCATTATAGTGTCTAAGTTCGGACCTCCTCGCCACTGAATGGTGTTATGAAGGTCTGAGGTCGTCACCTAAGATGTTATCCTCATAAATAATCTCACCAAATTAATTATGTTAAGGGTATGAGGTCATCTCATTATGGTGTCAGAGCTCAGACCTCGTCACCACTAAATGGTGTTATGAAGGTCTGAGGTCATCACCTAATATGTTATCCTTAAAATTAATCTCAGAAAATTAATGATGTTAAGGGTCTAAGGTCATCTCATTATGGTGTCTGAGCTCAGACCTCATCACCATCGAATGTTGTTACGAAGGTCTGAGGTCATCACCTAAGATGTTATCCTTATAAATAATCTCACCAAATTAATGATTTTAAGGGTATGAGGTCATCTCATTATGGTGTCTGAGCTCAGACCTCATCACCACTGAATGGTGTTATGAAAGTCTGAGGTCATCAACTAAGATGTTATCCTGCAAAGTAATCTCACCAAATTAATGATGTTAAGGGTCTCAGGCCATCTCATTATGGTATCTGAGCTCAGACCTCATCACCACTGAATGGTGTTTTGAAGGTCTGAGGTC
Organism: Sambucus nigra; assembly: GCA_949130495.1. NCBI lineage: Eukaryota > Viridiplantae > Streptophyta > Magnoliopsida > Dipsacales > Adoxaceae > Sambucus > Sambucus nigra. Next base: position 6,656,414 of record OX422208.1, on the reverse strand, counting down.
ATCGCCTAAGATGTTATCTTCATAATTAATCTTACCAAATTAATGATGTTAAGGGTCTGAAGTCATCTCATTATGCCGCCTGAGCTCAAACCTCGTCACCACTTAATGGAGTTATGAAGGTCTGAGGACATCACCTAAGATGTTATCCTCATAATTAATCTCACCAAATTAATTATGTTAAGGGTATGAGGTTATCTCATTATGATGTCTGAGCTCAGACCTCGTCGCCACTGAATGGTGTTATGAAAGTCTTAGGTTATCACCAAAGATGTTATCCAGCATATTAATCTCACAAAATTAATGATGTTAAGGTTCAGAGGTCATCTCAATATGGTGTCTGAGCTCAGACCTCATCACCACTGAATGGTGTTATGAAGGTCTGAGGTCATCACCTAAGATGTTATCCTTATAATTAATCTTACCAAATTAATAATGTTAAGGGTCTGAGGTCATCTCATTATGGTGTCTGAGCTCAGACTTCGTCACCACTGAATGGTGTTATGAAGGTCTGAGGTCATCACTTGAGATGTTATTCTCATAATTAATCTCACCAAATTAATGATGTTAAGGGTTTGAGGTCATCTCATTATGGTTTCCGAGCTGAGACCTCGTCACCACTAAATGGTGTAGTGAAGGTCTGAGGTCATCACCTAATATGTTATCCCCGTCATTAATCTTACCCAAATAATGATATTACGGGTCCGATATCATCTCATTATGGTGTTTGAGCTCACTCCTCGTCAACACTGAATGGTGTTATGAAGTTTTGCGGTCATCACCTAAGATGTTATCCTCATAATTAATCTCACCAAATTAATGATGTTAAGGGTCTGATGTCATCTCATTATGCCGTCTGAGCTCAAACCTCGTCACCACTGAATGGTGTTATGAAGGTCTGAGGTCGTCACCTAAGATGTTATCCTCATAAATAATCTCACCAATTTAATGATGTTAAGGTTATTAGGTCATCTCATTATGGTGTATGAGCTCAGACCTCGTCACCACAGAATGGTGTCATGAAGGTCTGAGGTCATCACTTAATATGTTATCCTGCAAATTAATCTCACATAATTAATGATGTTAAGGGTCCGAGGTTATCTTATTATGGTGTCTGACCTCACACTTGGTCACCACTGAATGGTGTTATGAAGGTCTGAGGTCATCACCTCAGATGTTATCCTCATAATTAATCTCACCAAATTAATGATGTTAAGGGTGTGAGGTCATCTCATTATGGTATCTGAGCTCAGACCTCGTAACCACAGAATGGTGTTATGAAGGTCTGAGGTCATCACCTAAGACGTTATCCTACAAATTAATATCACCAAATTAATAATGTTAAGGTTATGAGGTCATCTCATTATAGTGTCTAAGCTCAGACCTCGTCACCACTGAAATGTGTTATGAAGGTCTGCGGTCATCACCTAAGATGTTATCCTCATAATTAATCTCACCGAATTAATGATGTTAAGGGTCTGATGTCATCTCATTATGCTGTCTGGGCTCAAACCTCGTCACCACTGAATGGTGTTATGAAGGTCTGAGGTCGTCACCTAAGATGTTATCCTCATAAATAATCTCACCAAATTAATTATGTTAAGGGTATGAGGTCATCTCATTATGGTGTCAGAGCTCAGACCTCGTCACCACTTAATGGTGTTATGAAGGTCTGAGGTCATCACCTAATATGTTATCCTTAAAATTAATCTCAGAAAATTAATGATGTTAAGGGTCTAAGGTCATCTCATTACGGTGTCTGAGCTCAGACCTCATCACTATCGAATGTTGTTACGAAGGTCTGAGGTCATCACCTAAGATGTTATCCTTATAAATAATCTCACCAAATTAATGATTTTAAGGGTATGAGGTCATCTCATTATGGTGTCTGAGCTCAGACCTCATCACCACTGAATGGTGTTATGAAAGTCTGAGGTCATCAACTAAGATGTTATCCTGCAAATTAATCTCACCAAATTAATGATGTTAAGGGTCTCAGGCCATCTCATTATGGTATCTGAGCTCAGACCTCATCACCACTGAATGGTGTTTTGAAGGTCTGAGGTCATCGCCTAAGATGTTATCTTCATAATTAATCTTACCAAATTAATGATGTTAAGGGTCTGAAGTCATCTCATTATGCCGCCTGAGCTCAAACCTCGTCACCACTTAATGGAGTTATGAAGGTCTGAGGACATCACCTAAGATGTTATCCTCATAATTAATCTCACCAAATTAATTATGTTAAGGGTATGAGGTTATCTCATTATGATGTCTGAGCTCAGACCTCGTCGCCACTGAATGGTGTTATGAAAGTCTTAGGTTATCACCAAAGATGTTATCCAGCATATTAATCTCACAAAATTAATGATGTTAAGGTTCTGAGGTCATCTCAATATGGTGTCTGAGCTCAGACCTCATCACCACTGAATGGTGTTATGAAGGTCTGAGGTCATCACCTAAGATGTTATCCTCATAATTAATCTTACCAAATTAATGATGTTAAGGGTCTGAGGTCATCTCATTATGGTGTCTGAGCTCAGACTTCGTCACCAATGAATGGTGTTATGAAGGTCTGAGGTCATCACTTGAGATGTTATCCTCATAATTAATCTCACCAAATTAATGATGTTAAGGGTTTGAGGTCATCTCATTATGGTTTCCGAGCTGAGACCTCGTCACCACTAAATGGTGTAGTGAAGGTCTGAGGTCATCACCTAATATGTTATCCCAGTCATTAATCTTACCCAAATAATGATATTACGGGTCCGATATCATCTCATTATGGTGTTTGAGCTCACTCCTCGTCAACACTGAATGGTGTTATGAAGGTCTGAGGTCATCACCTAAGATGTTATCCTCATAATTAATCCCACCAAATTAATGATGTTAAGGGTCTGAGGTCATCTCAATATGGTATCTGAGCTCAGACCTCATCACCACTGAATGGTGTTATGAAGGTCTGAGGTCATCACCTAAGATGTTATCCTCATAATTAATCTTACCAAATTAATGATGTTAAGGGTCTGAGGTCATCTCATTATGGTGTCTGAGCTCAGACTTCGTCACCACTGAATGGTGTTATGAAGGTCTGAGGTCATCACTTGAGATGTTATCCTCATAATTAATCTCACCAAATTAATGATGTTAAGGGTTTGATGTCATCTCATTATGGTTTCCGAGCTGAGACCTCGTCACCACTAAATGGTGTAGTGAAGGTCTGAGGTCATCACCTAATATGTTATCCCCGTCATTAATCTTACCCAAATAATGATATTACGGGTCCGATATCATCTCAATATGGTGTTTGAGCTCACTCCTCGTCAACACTGAATGGTGTTATGAAGGTCTGCGGTCATCACCTAAGATGTTATCCTCATAATTAATCTCACCAAATTAATGATGTTAAGGGTCTGATGTCATCTCATTATGCCGTCTGAGCTCAAACCTCATCACCACTGAATGGTGTTATGAAGGTCTGAGGTCGTCACCTAAGATGTTATCCTCATAAATAATCTCACCAAATTAATGATGTTAAGGTTATTAGGTTATCTCATTATGGTGTATGAGCTCAGACCTCGTCACCACAGAATGGTGTCATGAAGGTCTGAGGTCATCACTTAATATGTTATCCTGCAAATTAATCTCACATAATTAATGATGTTAAGGGTCCGAGGTTATCTTATTTTGGTGTCTGACCTCACACTTGGTCACCACTGAATGGTGTTATGAAGGTCTGAGGTCATCACCTCAGATGTTATCCTCATAATTAATCTCACCAAATTAATGATGTTAAGGGTGTGAGGTCATCTCATTATGGTATCTGAGCTCAGACCTCGTAACCACAGAATGGTGTTATGAAGGTCTGAGGTCATCACCTAAGACGTTATCCTACAAATTAATATCACCAAATTAATAATGTTAAGGTTATGAGGTCATCTCATTATAGTGTCTAAGCTCAGACCTCGTCACCACTGAAATGTGTTATGAAGGTCTGCGGTCATCACCTAAGATGTTATCCTTATAATTAATCTCACCGAATTAATGATGTTAAGGGTCTGATGTCATCTCATTATGCTGTCTGGGGTCAAACCTCATCACCACTGAATGGTGTTATGAAGGTCTGAGGTCGTCACCTAAGATGTTATCCTCATAAATTATCTCACTAAATTAATTATGTTAAGGGTATGAGGTCATCTCATTATGGTGTCAGAGCTCAGACCTCGTCACCACTTAATGGTGTTATGAAGGTCTGAGGTCATCACCTAATATGTTATCCTTAAAATTAATCTCAGAAAATTAATGATGTTAAGGGTCTAAGGTCATCTCATTATGGTGTCTGAGCTCAGACCTCATCACCATCGAATGTTGTTACGAAGGTCTGAGGTCATCACCTAAGATGTTATCCTTATAAATAATCTCACCAAATTAATGATTTTAAGGGTATGAGGTCATCTCATTATGGTGTCTGAGCTCAGACCTCATCACCACTGAATGGTGTTATGAAAGTCTGAGGTCATCAACTAAGATGTTATCCTGCAAATTAATCTCACCAAATTAATGATGTTAAGGGTCTCAGGCCATCTCATTATGGTATCTGAGCTCAGACCTCATCACCACTGAATGGTGTTTTGAAGGTCTGAGGTCATCGCCTAAGATGTTATCTTCATAATTAATCTTACCAAATTAATGATGTTAAGGGTCTGAAGTCATCTCATTATGCCGCCTGAGCTCAAACCTCGTCACCACTTAATGGAGTTATGAAGGTCTGAGGACATCACCTAAGATGTTATCCTCATAATTAATCTCACCAAATTAATTATGTTAAGGGTATGAGGTTATCTCATTATGATGTCTGAGCTCAGACCTCGTCGCCACTGAATGGTGTTATGAAAGTCTTAGGTTATCACCAAAGATGTTATCCAGCATATTAATCTCCCAAAATTAATGATGTTAAGGTTCTGAGGTCATCTCAATATGGTGTCTGAGCTCAGACCTCATCACCACTGAATGGTGTTATGAAGGTCTGAGGTCATAACCTAAGATGTTATCCTCATAATTAATCTTACTAAATTAATGATGTTAAGGGTCTGAGGTCATCTCATTATGGTGTCTGAGCTCAGACTTCGTCACCACTGAATGGTGTTATGAAGGTCTGAGGTCATCACTTGAGATGTTATCCTCATAATTAATCTCACCAAATTAATGATGTTAAGGGTTTGAGGTCATCTCATTATGGTTTCCGAGTTGAGACCTCGTCACCACTAAATGGTGTTGTGAAGGTCTGAGGTCATCACCTAATATGTTATCCCCGTCATTAATCTTACCCAAATAATGATATTACGGGTCCGATATCATCTCATTATGGTGTTTGAGCTCACTCCTCGTCAACACTGAATGGTGTTATGAAGGTCTGAGGTCATCACCTAAGATGTTATCCTCATAATTAATCCCACCAAATTAATGATGTTAAGGGTCTGAGGTCATCTCAATATGGTATCTGAGCTCAGACCTCATCACCACTGAATGGTGTTATGAAGGTCTGAGGTCATCACCTAAGATGTTATCCTATAAATTATTCTCACAAAATTAATGATGTTAAGGGTCTGAGGTCATCGCATTATGGTGTCTGAGCTCAGACCTCGTCACCACAGAATGGTGTTATTAAGGTCTGAGGTCATCACCTACGAAGTTATCCTACAAATTAATATCACCAACTAATGATGTTAAGGGTATGACGTCATCTCATTATGGTGTCTGAGTTCAAACCTCCTCACCACTAAATGGTGTTATGAAGGTCTGAGGTCATCACCTAAGATGTATCCTCATAATTAATCTTACCCAATTAATGATTCTAAGGGTCTGAGGTCATCTTATTATGGTGTATGATCACAGACCCCCTCACCACTGAATGATGTTATGAAGGTCTAAGGTCATCTCAATATGGGGTCTGAGCTCAGACCCCGTCACCACTGAATGGTGTTATGAAGGTCTGTGGTCATCACCAAAGATGTTAGCCTCATAATTAATCACACAAAATTAATGATGTTAAGGGTCATAGGTCATATCATTATGGTGTCTGAGCTCAGACCTCGTCACCACTGAATGGTGTTATGAAGGTCTGAGGTCATCAAATAATTTGTTATCCTCATTATTAATCTTACTAAATTAATGATGTTAAGGGTGTGAGGTCATCTCATTATGGTGTCTGAGCTCAGATTTCGTCACCACTGAATGATGTTATGATTATCTGAGGTCATCACCTAAGATGTTATCCTCATAATTAATCTCACCAAATTAATGATGTTAAGGGACTGAGATCATCTGATTATGGTGTCTGAGCTCAGACCTCGTCACCACTGAATGGTGTTATAAAGGTCTGTGGTCATCACCAAAGATGTTATCCTCATAATTAATCTCACTAAATTAATGATGTTAAGGGTTTGTTGTCATCTCATTATGCCGTCTCAGCTCAAACCTCGTTACCACTGAATGTTGTTATGAAGGTTTGAGGTCATCACCTAAGATGTTATCCTTATAAATAATCTCATGAAATTAATGATGTTAAGGGTATGAGGTCATCTCATTATGGTGTCTGAGCTCAGACCTCGTCACCACTGAATGGTGTTATGAAGGTCTGAGGTCATCACTGAAAATGTTATCCTGCAAATTAATCTCACCAAATTAATGTTGTTAAGGGTCTGACGTCATCTCATTATGCCGTCTGAGCTCAGACCTCGTCACCCCTAAATGGTGTTATAAAGGTCTGAGGTCATCACCTAAGATGTTATCCTCATAATTAATCTTACCAAATTGATGATGTTAAGGGTATGAGGTCATCTCGTTACGGTGTCTGAGCTCAGACATCGTCACCACAGAATGTTGTTATCAAGGGCTGAGGTCATAACCTACGATGTTATCCTAAATATTATTCTCACCAAACTAATGATATTAAGGGTGAGAGGTCATCTCATTATGGTATGTAAGATCAGACCTCCTCACCACTGAATGGTGTTATGAAGGTCTAAGGTCATCACCTAAGATGTTATCCTCATAATTAATCTAACAAAATTAAAGATGTTAAGGGTCTGAGGTCATCTCATTATGATGTATGGGCTCAGACCTCGTCACCACTGAATGGGGTTATGAAGGTCTGAGGTCTCCACCTTAAGATGTTGTCCTCATAATTAATCTCACCAAATTAATGATGTTAAGGGTCTCAGGCCATCTCATTATGGTGTCTGAGCTCAGACCTCATCACCACTGAATGGTGTTATGAAGGTCTGAGGTCATCTCCTAAGATGTTATCCTCATAATTAATCTTACCAAATTAATGATGTTAGGGGTCTGAGGTCATCTCATTATGCCGTCTGACCTCAAACCTCGTCACCACTGAATGGAGTTATGAAGGTCTGAGGTATTCACCTAAGATGTTATCCTCATAATTAATCTCACCAAATTAATGATGTTAAGGGTATGGGGTTATCTCATTATGGTGTCTGAGCTCAGACCTCGTCATAAGTGAATGGTGTTATGAAGGTCGTAGGTCATCACCTAAGATGTTATCCTGCATATTAATTTCACCAAATTATTGATGTTAAGGTTCTGAGGTCATCTCATTATGGTGTCTGAGCTGAGACCGCATCACCACTGAATGGTGTTATGAAGGTCTGAGGTCATCACCTAAGATGTTATCCTCATAATTAATCTTACCAAATTAATGATGTTAAGGGTCTGAGGTCATCTCATTATGGTGTCTGAGCTCACACCTCGTCAACACTGAATGGTGTTATGAAGGTCTGCGGTCATCACCTAAGATGTTATCCTCATAATTAATCTCACCAAATTAATGATGTTAAGGGTCTAATGTCATCTCATTATGCCGTCTGAGCTCAAACCTCGTCACCACTGAATAGTGTTATGAAGGTCTGAGGTCGTCACCTAAGATGTAATCCTCATAAATAATCTCACCAAATTAATGATGTTAAGGGTATGAGGTCATCTCATTACGGTGTATGAGCTCATACCTCGTCACCACTGAATGGTGTCATGAAGGTCTGAGGTCATCACTTAATATGTTATCCTGCAAATTAATCTCACATAATTAATGATGTTAAGGGTCCGAGGTTATCTTATTATGGTGTTTGACCTCACACCTGGTCACCACTGAATGGTGTTATGAAGGTCTGAGGTCATCACCTCAGATGTTATCCTCATAATTAATCTCACAAAATTAATGATGTTAAGGGTGTGAGGTCATCTCATTATGGTATCTGAGCTCAGACCTCGTAACCACATAATGGTGTTATGAAGGTCTGAGGTCATCACCTAAGACGTTATCCTACAAATTAATATCACCAAATTAATAATGTTAAGGTTATGAGGTCATCTCATTATAGTGTCTAAGCTCAGACCTCGTCACCACTGAAATGTGTTATGAAGGTCTGCGGTCATCACCTAAGATGTTATCCTTATAATTAATCTTAAGAAATTAATGATGTTAAGGGTCTGAGGTCATCTCATTATGCCGTCTGAGTTCAAACCTCGTCACCAGTGAATGGAGTTATGAAGGTCTGAGGTCATCTCCTATGATGTTATCCTCATAATTAATCTCACCAAATTAATGATGATAAGGGTATGAGGTTATCTCATTATGGTATCTGAGCTCAGACCTCGTCACCACTGAATGGTGTTATGAAGGTCTTAGGTCATCACCTAAGATGTTATCCTGCATATTAATCTCACCAAATTAATGATCTTAAGGTTCTGAGGTCATCTCATTATGGTGTCTGAGCTCAGACCTCATCACCACTGAATGGTGTTATGAAGGTCTGAGGTCATCACCCAAGATGTTATCCTCATAATTAATCTTACCAAATTAATGATGTTAAGTGTCTGAGGTCATCTCATTATGGTGTCTGAGCTCAGACTTCGTCACCACTGAATGGTGTTATGAAGGTCTGAGGTCATCACCTAAGATGTTATCCTCATAATTAATCTGACTAAATTAATGATGTTAAGGGTTTGAGGTCATCTCATTATGGTTTCCGAGCTGAGACCTTGTCACCACTAAATGGTGTAGTGAAGGTCTGAGGTCATCACCTAATATGTTATCCTCGTCATTAATCTTACCAAAATAATGATATTAAGGGTCCGAGGTCATTTCATTATGGTGTCTGAGCTCACACCTCATCAACATTGAATGGTGTTATGAAGGTCTGCGGTCATCACCTAAGATGTTATCCTCATAATTAATCTCACCAAATTAATGATGTTAAGGGTCTAATGTCATCTCGATATGCCGTCTGAGCTCAAACCTCTTCACCACTGAATGGTGTTATAAAGGACTGAGGTCATCACCTAAGATGTTATCCTCATAAAAAATCATACCAAATTAATGATGTTAAGGGTATGAGGTCATCTCATTATGGTGTCTGAGCTCAGACCTCGTCACCACTGAATGGTGTTATGAAGGTCAGAGGTCATCACCTAATATGTGATCCTGCAAATTAATCTCACAAAATTAATGATGTTAATCTCGCAAATTAATCTCACAAATTAATCTCATCAGCATCGAATGGTGTTAAAAAGGTCTGAGGTCATCACCTAAGATGTTATCTACATAATTAATCTTATAAAATTAATGATGTTAAGAGTCTGAGGTCATCTCATTATGGTGTTTGGGCTCAGACCTCGTCACCACTGAATGGGGTTATGAAGGTCTGAGGTCACCACCTAAGATGTTGTCCTCATAATTAATCTCACCAAATTAATGATGTTAAGGGTCTCAGGCCATCTCATTATGGTGTCTGAGCTCAGACCTCATCACCACTGAATGGTGTTATGAAGGTCTGAGGTGATAACCTAAGATGTTATCCTCATAATTAATCTTACCAAATTAATGATGTTAAGGGTCTGAGGTCATGTGATTATGCCGTCAAAGCTCAAACCTCATCACCACTGAATGGAGTTATGAAGGTATGAGGTCATCACCTAAGATGTTATCCTCATAATTAATCTCACCAAATTAATGATGTTAAGGGTATGAGGTTATCTCATTATGGTGTCTGAGCTCAGACTTCGTCACCACTGAATGGTTTTATGAAGGTCTGAGCTAATCACCTAAGACGTTATCCTCATAATTAACCTCACCAAATTAATGATGTTAAGGGTTTAGGTCATCTCATTATGGTTTCCGAGCTGAGACCTCGTCACCACTAATGGTGTAGTGAAGGTCTGAGGTCATCACCTAATAAGTTATCCTCATCATTAATCTTACCAAAATAATGATGTTAAGGGTCCGAGGTCATCTCATTATGGTGTCTGAGCTCACACCTCGTCAACAATGAATGGTGTTATGAAGGTCTGAGGTAATCCCCTAAGATGTTATCCTCATAATTAATCTCACAAAATTAATGATGTTAAGGGTCTGAGGTCATCTCATTATGGTGTCTGAGCTCAGACCTCATCACCATCGAATGGTGTGATGAAGGTCTGAGGTCATCACCAAAGACGTCATCAACATAATTAATCTTACAAAATTAATGATGTTAAGGGTCTGAGGTCATCTCATTATGGTGTCTGGGCTCAGTCCTCGTCACCACTAAATGGGGTTATGAAGGTCAGAGGTCAGCACCTAAGATGTTGTCCTCATAATTAATCTCACCAAATTAATGATGTTAAGGGTCTCAGGCCATCTCATTATGGTGTCTAAGCTCAGACCTCATCCCCACTGAATGGTGTTATGAAGGTCTGAGGTGATCACCTAAGATGTTATCCTCATAATTAATCCAACAAAATTAATGACGTTAAGGGCCTGAGGTCGTCTCATTATGCCGTCTGATCTCAAACCGCGTCACCACTGAATGGAGTTGTGAAGGTTTGAGGTCATCACCTAAGATCTTATCCTCATTATTAATCTCACCAAATTAATGATGTTAAGGGTATGAGGTAATCTCATTATGGTGTCTGAGCTCTGACCTCGTCACCACTGAATGGTGTTATGAAGGTCTTAGTTCATCACCTAAGATGTTATCCTGCATATTAATCTCACCAAACTAATGATGTTAAGGTTCTGAAGTCATCTCATTATGGTGTCTGAGCTCAGAGCTCATCACCACTGAATGGTGTTATGAAGGTCTGAGGTCATCACCTAAGATGTTATCCTCATAATTAATCTTCCCAAATTAATGATGTTAAGGGTCTGAGGTCATCTCACTATGGTGTCTGAGCTCAGACTTCGTCACCACTGAATGGTGTTCTGAAGGTCTGAGGTAATCACGTAAGATGTTATCCTCATAATTAATCTCACCGAATTAATGATGTTAATGGTTTGAGGTCATCTCATTATGGTGTCTGAGCTCAGACCTCCTCGCCACTGAATGGTGTTATGAAGGTCTAAGGTCATCACCTAAGATGTTATCCTCATAATTATTCTTACCCAATTAATGATTCTAAGGGTCTGAGGTCATCTTATTATGGTGTCTGAGCATCGACCCCCTCATCACTGAATGGTGTTATGAAGGTCCGAGGTCATCACCTAAGATGTCGTCCTCATAATTAATCTTACCCAATTAATGATGTTTAGGGTCTGAGGTCATCTCATTATGGTGTCTGAGCTCAGGCCCCATCAACATTGAATGGTGTTATGAAGGTTGGAGGTCATCACCTAAGATGTTAGCCTCATAAGTAATCTCACCAAATTAATGATGTTAAGAGTCTGAGGTCATCTCATTATGGTGTCTGAGCTCAGACCTCGTCACCACTGAATGGTGTTATGAAGGTCTGAGGTCATCAACAAATATGTTGTCCTCATCATTAATCTTACCAAATAAATGATGTTAAGGGTCTGAGGTCATCTCATTATGGTGTCTGAGCTCAGACTCTGTCACCACAGAATGGTGTTTTGAATGTCTGAGGTCATCACCTAAGATGTTATCCTCATAATTAATCTCACCAAATTAATGATGTTAAGGGTTTGAGGTCATCTCATTATGGTGTCCGAGCTCATATCTCGTCACCACTGAATGGTGCCGTGAAGGTCTGAGGTCATCACCTAATATGTTATCCTCATCATTAATCTTACCAAATTAATGATGTTAAGTTCTGGGGTCATCTCATTATGATACCTGAGCTCAGACCTCGTCACCACTGAATGGTGTTATTAAGGTCTGAGGTCATCACCTACGATGTTATCCTATAAATTAATCTCACCAAACTAATGATGTTAACCGTCTGAGGTCATCTCATTATGGTGTCTGAGCTAAAACCTCGTCACCACTGAATGGTGTTATGAAGGTCTGAGGTCATCACCTAAGATGTTATCCTCATAATTAATCTCACAAAATTAATGGTGTTAAGGTCTGAGGTCTTCTCATTATGGTATCTGAGCTCAGACCTCGTCACCACTGAATGGTGTTGTTAAGGTATGAGGTCATCACCTACGATGTTATCCTACAAATTAATCTCACCAAACTAATGATGTTAAGGGTTCTGAGGTCATCTCGTTATGGTGTCTGAGCTCTGACCTCATCACCACTGAATGGTGTTATGAAGGTCTGAGGTCATCACCTAAGATGTTAGCCTCATAATTAATCTTACCCAATTCATGATGTTAGGGTCTGAGGTCATCTTATTGTGGTATCTGAGCACAGACCCCATCACCACTGAATGGTGTTATGAAGGTGTGAGGTCATCCCCTAAGATGTTATCCTCATAATTAATCTTACCCAATTAATGATGTTTAGGGTCTGAGGTCATCTTTTTATTGTGTCTGAGCTCAGACCCCGTCACCACTGAATGGTGTTATGAAGGTCTGAGGTAATCACCTAAGATGTTATCCTAATAATTAATCTTAACAAATTAACGATGTTAAGGGTTTGAGGTCATCTCATTATGGTGTCCGAACTCAGACCTCGTCACATCTGAATGGTGTAGTGAAAGTCTGAGGTCAACACCTAATTTGTTATCCTCGTCATTAATCTTACCAAATTAATGATATGAAGGGTTCGAGGTCATCTCATTATGGGGTCTTAGCTCACACCTCACCACCACTGAATGGTGTAGTGAAGGTCTATGGTCATCACCTAATATGTTATCCTCGTCATTAATTTTACCAAAATAATGATATTAAGGGTCCGAGGTCATCTCATTATGGTGTCTGAGCTCAAACCTCGTCAACACTGAATGATGTTATGAAGGTCTGAGGTCATCACCTGAGATGTTATCCTCATAATTAATCTCTCCAAATTAATGATGTTAAGGGTCTGAGGTCATCTCATTATGGTGTCTGAGCTCAGACCCCTTCACCACTGAATGGTGTTGTGAAGGTCTGAGGTCATCATCTAAGATGTTATCCTACAAAATAATCTCACCAAATTAATGATGTTAAGGGTCTGAGGTTATCTCATTATGCCGTCTGAGCTCAGACCTCGTCACCACTGAATGGTGTTATGAAGGTCTGAGGTGATCACCTAAGATGTTATGCTACAAATTAATCTCACCAAATTAATCATGTTAAGGGTCTCAGGTCATCTCATTATGGTGACCGAGCTCAGACCTTTTCACCACTGAATGGTGTTGTGAAGGTATGAGGTCATCACCTAAGATGTTATCCTACAGATTAATCTCACCAAATTAATGATGTTAAGGTTCTAAGGTCATCTCATTACGGTGTCTGTGCTTAGACCTCATCACCACTGAATGGTGTTATGAAGGTATGAGGTCGTCACCTAATATGTTATCCTCATAATTAATCTCAGCAAATTAACGATGTTAAGGGTTTGAGGTTATCTCATTATGGTGTCCGAGCTCAGACCTCGTCACTTATGAATGGTGTAGTGAAGGTCTGAGGTCATCACCTAAGATGTTATCTACATAATCAATCTTACAAAATTAATTATGTTAAGGGTCTGAGGTCATCTCATTATGGTGTCTGGGCTCATACCTTGTCACCACTGAATGGGGTTATGAAGGTCTGAGGTCATCACCTAAGATGTTATCCTCATAATTAATCTCACCAAATTAATGATGTTAAGGGTTTGAGGTCATCTCATTATGGTGTCCGAGCTCATATCTCGTCACCACTGAATGGTGCCGTGAAGGTCTGAGGTCATCACCTAATATGTTATCCTCATCATTAATCTTACCAAATTAATGATGTTAAGTTCTGGGGTCATCTCATTATGATACGTGAGCTCAGACCTCGTCACCACTGAATGGTGTTATTAAGGTCTGAGGTCATCACCTACGATGTTATCCTACAAATTAATCTCACCAAACTAATGATGTTAACGGTCTGAGGTCATCTCATTATGGTGTCTGAGCTAAAACCTCGTCACCACTGAATGGTGTTATGAAGGTCTGAGGTCATCACCTAAGATGTTATCCTCATAATTAATCTCACAAAATTAATGGTGTTAAGGTCTGAGGTCTTCTCATTATGGTATCTGAGCTCAGACCTCGTCACCACTGAATGGTGTTGTTAAGGTATGAGGTCATCACCTACGATGTTATCCTACAAATTAATCTCACCAAACTAATGATGTTAAGGGTTCTGAGGTCATCTCGTTATGGTGTCTGAGCTCTGACCTCATCACCACTGAATGGTGTTATGAAGGTCTGAGGTCATCACCTAAGATGTTAGCCTCATAATTAATCTTACCCAATTCATGATGTTAGGGTCTGAGGTCATCTTATTGTGGTATCTGAGCACAGACCCCATCACCACTGAATGGTGTTATGAAGGTGTGAGGTCATCCCCTAAGATGTTATCCTCATAATTAATCTTACCCAATTAATGATGTTTAGGGTCTGAGGTCATCTTTTTATTGTGTCTGAGCTCAAACCCCGTCACCACTGAATGGTGTTATGAAGGTCTGAGGTAATCACCTAAGATGTTATCCTAATAATTAATCTTAACAAATTAACGATGTTAAGGGTTTGAGGTCATCTCATTATGGTGTCCGAGCTCAGACCTCGTCACATCTGAATGGTGTAGTGAAAGTCTGAGGTCAACACCTAATTTGTTATCCTCATCATTAATCTTACCAAATTAATGATATGAAGGGTTCGAGGTCATCTCATTATGGGGTCTTAGCTCACACCTCACCACCACTGAATGGTGTAGTGAAGGTCTATGGTCATCAACTAATATGTTATCCTCGTCATTAATTTTACCAAAATAATGATATTAAGGGTCCGAGGTCATCTCATTATGGTGTCTGAGCTCAAACCTCGTCAACACTGAATGATGTTATGAAGGTCTGAGGTCATCACCTGAGATGTTATCCTCATAATTAATCTCTCCAAATTAATGATGTTAAGGGTCTGAGGTCATCTCATTATGGTGTCTGAGCTCAGACCCCTTCACCACTGAATGGTGTTGTGAAGGTCTGAGGTCATCATCTAAGATGTTATCCTACAAAATAATCTCACCAAATTAATGATGTTAAGGGTCTGAGGTTATCTCATTATGCCGTCTGAGCTCAGACCTCGTCACCACTGAATGGTGTTATGAAGGTCTGAGGTGATCACCTAAGATGTTATGCTACAAATTAATCTCACCAAATTAATCATGTTAAGGGTCTCAGGTCATCTCATTATGGTGACCAAGCTCAGACCTTTTCACCATTGAATGGTGTTGTGAAGGTATGAGGTCATCACCTAAGATGTTATCCTACAGATTAATCTCACCAAATTAATGATGTTAAGGTTCTAAGTTCATCTCATTACGGTGTCTGTGCTCAGACCTCATCACCACTGAATGGTGTTATGAAGGTATGAGGTCGTCACCTAATATGTTATCTTCATAATTAATCTCAGCAAATTAACGACGTTAAGGGTTTGAGGTTATCTCATTATGGTGTCCGAGCTCAGACCTCGTCACTTATGAATGGTGTAGTGAAGGTCTGAGGTCATCACCTAAGATGTTATCTACATAATCAATCTTACAAAATTAATTATGTTAAGGGTCTGAGGTCATCTCATTATGGTGTCTGGGCTCATACCTTGTCACCACTGAATGGGGTTATGAAGGTCTGAGGTCATCACCTAAGATGTTATCCTCATAATTAATCTCACCAAATTAATGATGTTAAGGGTTTGAGGTCATCTCATTATGGTGTCCGAGCTCATATCTCGTCACCACTGAATGGTGCCGTGAAGGTCTGAGGTCATCACCTAATATGTTATCCTCATCATTAATCTTACCAAATTAATGATGTTAAGTTCTGGGGTCATCTCATTATGATACGTGAGCTCAGACCTCGTCACCACTGAATGGTGTTATTAAGGTCTGAGGTCATCACCTACGATGTTATCCTACAAATTAATCTCACCAAACTAATGATGTTAACGGTCTGAGGTCATCTCATTATGGTGTCTGAGCTAAAACCTCGTCACCACTGAATGGTGTTATGAAGGTCTGAGGTCATCACCTAAGATGTTACCCTCATAATTAATCTCACAAAATTAATGGTGTTAAGGTCTGAGGTCTTCTCATTATGGTATCTGAGCTCAGACCTCGTCACCACTGAATGGTGTTGTTAAGGTATGAGGTCATCACCTACGATGTTATCCTACAAATTAATCTCACCAAACTAATGATGTTAAGGGTTCTGAGGTCATCTCGTTATGGTGTCTGAGCTCTGACCTCATCACCACTGAATGGTGTTATGAAGGTCTGAAGTCATCACCTAAGATGTTAGCCTCATAATTAATCTTACCCAATTCATGATGTTAGGGTCTGAGGTCATCTTATTGTGGTATCTGAGCACAGACCCCATCACCACTGAATGGTGTTATGAAGGTGTGAGGTCATCCCCTAAGATGTTATCCTCATAATTAATCTTACCCAATTAATGATGTTTAGGGTCTGAGGTCATCTTTTTATTATGTCTGAGCTCAGACCCCGTCACCACTGAATGGTGTTATGAAGGTCTGAGGTAATCACCTAAGATGTTATCCTAATAATTAATCTTAACAAATTAACGATGTTAAGGGTTTGAGGTCATCTCATTATGGTGTCCGAGCTCAGACCTCGTCACATCTGAATGGTGTAGTGAAAGTCTGAGGTCAACACCTAATTTGTTATCCTCGTCATTAATCTTACCAAATTAATGATATGAAGGGTTCGAGGTCATCTCATTATGGGGTCTTAGCTCACACCTCACCACCACTGAATGGTGTAGTGAAGGTCTATGGTCATCAACTAATATGTTATCCTCGTCATTAATTTTACCAAAATAATGATATTAAGGGTCCGAGGTCATCTCATTATGGTGTCTGAGCTCAAACCTCGTCAACACTGAATGATGTTATGAAGGTCTGAGGTCATCACCTGAGATGTTATCCTCATAATTAATCTCTCCAAATTAATGATGTTAAGGGTCTGAGGTCATCTCATTATGGTGTCTGAGCTCAGACCCCTTCACCACTGAATGGTGTTGTGAAGGTCTGAGGTCATCATCTAAGATGTTATCCTACAAAATAATCTCACCAAATTAATGATGTTAAGGGTCTGAGGTTATCTCATTATGCTGTCTGAGCTCAGACCTCGTCACCACTGAATGGTGTTATGAAGGTCTGAGGTGATCACCTAAGATGTTATGCTACAAATTAATCTCACCAAATTAATCATGTTAAGGGTCTCAGGTCATCTCATTATGGTGACCGAGCTCAGACCTTTTCACCACTGAATGGTGTTGTGAAGGTATGAGGTCATCACCTAAGATGTTATCCTACAGATTAATCTCACCAAATTAATGATGTTAAGGTTCTAAGGTCATCTCATTACGGTGTCTGTGCTCAGACCTCATCACCACTGAATGGTGTTATGAAGGTATGAGGTCGTCACCTAATATGTTATCCTCATAATTAATCTCAGCAAATTAACGATGTTAAGGGTTTGAGGTTATCTCATTATGGTGTCCGAGCTCAGACCTCGTCACTTATGAATGGTGTAGTGAAGGTCTGAGGTCATCACCTAAGATGTTATCTACATAATCAATCTTACAAAATTAATTATGTTAAGGGTCTGAGGTCATCTCATTATGGTGTCTGGGCTCATACCTTGTCACCACTGAATGGGGTTATGAAGGTATGAGGTCACCACCTAAGATGTTGTCCTCATAATTAATCTCACCAAATTAATGATGTTAAGGGTCTCAGGCCATCTCATTATGGTGTCTGAGCTCAGACCTCATCACCACTGAATGGTGTTATGAAGGTCTGAGGTCATCACCTAACATGTTATCCTTATAATTAATCTTACCAAATTAATGATGTTAAGGGTCTGAGGTCATCTCCTTATGCCGTCTGAGCTCAAACCTCGTCACCACTGAATGTAGTTATGAAGGTCAGAGGGCATAACCTAAGATGTTATCATCATAATTAATCTCACAAAATTAATGATGATAAGGGTATGAGGTTATCTCATTATGGTGTCTGAGCTCAGACCTCGTCACCACTGAATGGTGTTATGAAGGTCTTAGGTCATCACCTAAGATGTTATCCTCATAATTAATCTTACCAAATTAATAATGTTAAGGGTCTGAGGTCTTCTCATTATGGTGTCTGAGCTCAGACCTCGTCACCACTGAATGGTGTTGTGAAGGTCTGAGGTCATCACCTAAGATGTTATCCTCATAATTACTCTCACCAAATTAATGATGTTAAGGGTTTGAGGTCATCTCATTATGGTTTCCGAGCTGAGACCTCATCACCGCTAAATGGTGTAGTTAAGGTCTGAGGTCATCTCCTAATATGTTATCCTCATCATTAATCTTACCAAAATAATGATATTAAGGGTCCGAGGTCATCTCATTATGGTGTCTGAGCTCACACCTCGTCAACACTGAATGATGTTTTGAAGGTCTGAGGTCATCCCCTAAAATGTTATCCTCATAATTAATCTCACAAAATTAATGATGTTAAGGGTCTGAGGTCATCTCATTAAGGAATCTGAGGTCAGACCTCGTCACCACTGAATGGTGTTAGGAAGGTCTGAGGTCATCACCTAAGATGTTATCCTATAAATTAATCTCACCAAATTAATGATGTTAATGGTCTGAGGTCATCGCATTATGGTGTCTGAGCTCGGACCTCGTCACCACAGAATGGTGTTATAAAGGTCTGAGGTCATCACCTACGTTGTTATCCTACAAATTAATCTCACCAAACTAATGATGTTAAGGGTCTGAGGTCATCTTATTATGGTGTCTGAGTTCAGACCTCCTCGCCACTGAATGTTGTTATGAAGGTCTGAGGTCATCACCTAAGATGTTATCCTCATAATTAATCTTACCCAATTAATGATTCTAAGGGTCTGAGGTCATCTTATTATGGTGTCTGAGAGCAGACCCCCTCACCATTGAATGGTGTTATGAAGGTCTGAGGTCATCACCTAAGATGCCATCCTCATAATTAATCTTACCCAATTAATGATGTTTAGGGTCTGAGGTCATCTCATTATGGTCTCTGAGCTCAAACCCCGTCACCACTGAATGGTGTTATGAAGGTCTGAGGTCATCACCTAATATGTTAGCCACATAAGGAATCTCACCAAATTAATGATGTTAAGAGTCTGAGCTCATCTCATTATGGTGTCTGAGCTCAGACCTTGTCACCACGGAATGGTGTTATGAAGGTCTGAGGTCATCAACTAATATGTTGTCCTCAATAATAATCTCACAAAATTAATGATGTTAAGGTTCTGAGGTCATAGCATTATGGTGTCTGAGCTCAGACTCTGTCACCACTGAATGGTGTTATGAAGGTCTTAGGTCATCACCTAAGATGTTATCCGCATAATTAATCTC